>CM061138.1:1200000-1800000 GCA_030789695.1 Scilla litardierei | reverse complement strand
AGGATCTGCGACAGCATTACTGGTGGCATGGCATGAAGAGAAGCGTCGCTCAGAGTGTAGCGAAGTGTATTGTGTGCCAACAGGTGAAGGCTGAACACCAGAGGACTGCTGGCTTGTTGCAGCCATTGCCCATCCCGAAGTGGAAATGGCAGCACATTACGATGGACTTCGTGACTGGTCTACCCAAGAGTACGAAGCAGAATGACGCTGTCTGGGTGATCGTAGACCGATTGACGAAGACATCACACTTCATTCCTTTCAGAGTGGGCCAGTCTACAGAAGTATTGGCCAAGAAGTACATGGATGAGATTGTGAAGCTGCATGGAGTTCCTATCAGCATTGTCTCGGACAGAGACACCAGATTCACATCCCGTTTTTGGAGGAGTCTTCAGGAGAGCTTGGGGACTCACTTGAGTTTTAGTACGGCTTACCATCCACAGACAGATGGTCAATCAGAGCGTACTATTCAGATACTTGAAGACATGCTGCGGGCATGTATGCTAGACTTCAAAGGATCATGGGAAGACCATCTCCATTTGGTGGAGTTTGCATACAACAACAGCTACCAGTCTAGCATTGGTATGGCACCTTTTGCAGCACTGTATGGGAGAAAGTGCCGATCCCCCTTGAGCTGGGATGATGTAGGAGATCGAGAGTTGGTTGGTCCTGAGCTAATCACCGAAGCCGTGGATGTGGTTCGGATCATCAGAGAGAAGCTGCAGCTGGCTCAGGATAGGTACAAGCATTGGGCAGATGCGAAACGACGACATCTAGAGTTTCAGCCCGGAGATCATGTTTTTCTGAAGATCTCGCCTAACCGAGGGATGATTCGTTTTGGGCGGAGAGGAAAGCTTAGTCCTCGATTCATTGGACCTTTCGATATTTTGGAGCGAGTAGGAGAAGTGGCCTACAAACTTGCATTGCCCCCTGCCTTAGAGGGAGTGCACAATGTGTTCCACATCTCACAGCTGCGTCGCTATGTGAGCGACCCTAGTCATGTCGTGGACTACTCGGAGATCGCAGTTCGTCCGGACTTGACATACGAGCAGCAACCAGTGGAGATCTTAGATCGACATCAGAAGGTCTTTAGGAACAGGATTATTAATCTAGTCAGGGTGATGTGGCGTCACGACTCACCTGGTGAATCTACCTGGGAGCGAGAGGACGAGATGCGAGAACGTTACCCCTATCTTTTCCAAGCCCTGTAGAGAATTCCGAGGACGGAATTATTCTAAGGAGGGTAGGATGTAACGGCCGGTATTTTTAGGTATGTGTGTGCTGGTATTTTACTTCCGATTGTCCGAGTGTTTTTATCCGTAGAATCGACGCGAGCGCGTCTAAATTTTTCACCATAGTTTAATAGTTACTTTAGTTAAATTTAATTTACTAATTTATTTTACTAATTAATAATTTACCTCATATTAATTATCAACCTAATTCCTAATCGTTTAACCACGTCTCTTCCACGTTTATTTTCCACCTCCACGATTTTCTCATTCAAGCCAGATGCATCCCCCTTCATTAACTCTAAAACCTAATTCTTTTGACTAACCCCTCCCCGTTAATGAACCCTGTCCCCCTGCTCCTTCATTCTGTCTCTCCCCCGTTCTTAAAACATGCAGGGAAAACATCTCCTCCTCCACTTTCAGCCATCCCTCAGCCACCATCAACCACAGCAACAAGCCAGACTCCACACAACCCAAATCAAACAAAACAGATAACAAATCCCAAATCAATCACATACAAACCCCTTACAATCCAAAGATCAAATCAAACCAGCAGCAAAATAGAAATCAAACCAACAAATCAAGCCCCAGATCCCATCGCCCGTGCCCACCGACCCGCCGCCACCTCCGGATCCACGCCGCCCCGGCCTCCGTACGCCGCCCCCGAGCCGATCCGCCGCCCCCCGCCGATCCGACGCCCAGGCGTCGCCGCCCCCGCCCCTCGCGTCGCCTGAAGCGCCGCCGCCGAGCCCCCTTTTGGCCGTCGCCCCCTTGTGTCCCCTGCTGCAACGAAAAGGAAAAAAAAGGAACAGAGAAGAAGAACGAAAGAGAAGAGAGTACAGAGAGAGAGAAAGAGGGCAAGGGACTTTTCTTTTAATATAAGTTTATAAAGGTTAGTTTAATAAATATTAAGTAAGTTAAATTATTATGATAAAATAATATATAAGATAGTATTATAAAGTTATATAAGTTATTATAACAGGTTAAGTTAAAGTTAAGTTAACTTTGTTTATTAAGTTAAGTTATGTTTTAATTATAAGCCAAGTTAATTTTTCATAAAAAAATTTAAGTTTATAAGTAAAGTTATTTTAAGTTAAGAAATTCTTACCTTAAGTTTTAGCTATAAGTTGGTGTAACTTGCCCTCTTAACGTATTAATAATTTGCGTAGCTAACTCGTTCGTAACGTGTGAACCAGGTACACCGACCGCCTTTCAAAACGCGCCTTTCACGACAAGGCGATTTGGTAACTCATCGTACCCTTGACATGGGTCTTAAAAACAAAAACAAATGCATGCCAACCTAGTTTTATTTCATTATCACATTGTTTCCATTTTTAAACTGCTAGCTAAAATTGCACAGTATCGTAAAGGAAGCAGAATTGGGCTACTTGACATGATTGACAGAAAATTGTGACTGGAAATGTAAAATTGCACTGACACTGGGTTTTGGGGTAACTTATAATGGCGAGGGTACGGGAGCGACTAGTCCAGACTTTGTTGTCACCGTGCGGGTTCTAGCAACCCATAACAGTGCCGGTGACAACCATCACAGATCACAGATCACAGATTATTGCACAGTACTCAGAGAATTGGTTCGCCCGGGTAGCACCCGCGGCAAGAGTTGGCCTCTTGGTTGCTTACTGTACTCCGCATTATAAGTCACAGTCTAGGTAAAGGCACAATTAGACTCTCGCATCATAGATACTTTTATCATTGCACCTTTAACTGCTAGAAATTGTTGATAGCTGTAAAACTGCGAAGTTTACTTTTTCTGCTCATTTTCTCTTACTATTATTGATCGAACTTTACCTCTTTTCTTTTAAATTGCCATGCTTGTATATTTGTTTCAATATCCATGTATAGAGATACTTTGAGTTACGTCTGATCCTGGCGACCCTTCTCTTTGTGGTGGACTCGCCAGATATCTCACAGGTCGAGGAATTTGCACCAGAGGCCGCAGACGCTGAGTTTGTGGTTGAGTACGACCAGCAGGACCAGCAGGACCCTGTGTATTGAGAGTGAGTGTGAGAGATTTGCTATGTTGCTTTCAGTGTGGATTGATGTATCTTTTGTATTCTGTTGTATTTTCCTTTCCTGTTAGCTGCTGGGTTGTAATAAGGTTGTAAAACCACTTTCATTATCAGTATTTTGGCGTATTTCTGCAACAGAGCCTGTGTTGACTTCATTGGTGCCTAGCAGGACTTGTGCATGTCCAAACAGTAACGGGCCACGTAAGTGGGTCGTTACACTTGGAGTCTCTGGCTTTCCATCAGTCGCCTAATGAGGGATTTACAGTCGACTAGGTGATTTCCAGTCGTCTGTCGATCCTTCTACAGTCGACTGATATGCACTGCTCAAGTCAACATTTCCATTGACTCTACTTGAGCTTTACGCATCAGTCGACTGCTGCACAGTATACAGTCTTCTATATTTTTACATTCGCCTGTAGATTGGTCACAGTCGTCTGAGTAGCGTAAGTGCAATCTCTGCCTCTTTCTGTTTTTCTCCATCTCCTGCTGCAGACGACTGATAAAGGTTTTACAGTTGCTTGACTAATTTACAGTCGACTGTATTATTGACATCAGTCGCCTGCGTGCTTATCTGGAGAAAGTGTGCAACTCTCTGTTTTATTCCATTCCCTGCAGCAGTCGCCTGCTAAAGGTTTTACAGGCGCATGTCCTGTTCACAGTCGACTGTATCGACTTCATCAGTCGACTGTCCTGGCTCAGATTATAGCCGTTGGATATTTTCTAGCCGTTGATCAGTCGACTGTCTTTTGATCATCAGTCGACTGTCGCTGTCATTTTTGCCCAGTTTCTAGCCGTTGCTGACTTGTGCCTTTGGCTGTTTTCTTGGGTTTTGAGGGTTGATTTGTGGCTTCTATATATATGTGTATGCTGAGTTCATTAGAACTTCTTGATGCTATTGAAAATCATAAGAGATCAATAAGCCACTCTAAAACTCTCTCATTTTCCCTCTTTGAGCCCTCATTCCTCTTCATGCATTGAAGTCCAGCTCAGCGGAAATCATCCAAGTGCTTTCAATCATATCTCAACACTTGGAGATCCTCTTCCATGCCTTGCATTCATCTATGAGTAAGCATCTCAAGGCATAGGTAAGAGTATTTATTTTACTTGGTGATTCTTGTATCTCTAATTCTCTTTGTGGGAATTAGTCTTTCTCTCTTTGTGGGATTAGGATATTCTCTTTGTGGAAATAACTCACTTTGTGGGAGTAACTCTCTTTGTGGGAGTTTAGTGTCCTAGTGTAGGGCTAACCCTAACTCTCTTTGTGGTTGGGTTGGTTGGGTCCTTGTGTAGGGCAAAATCCTCTTGGTGGGTTATCTCTTTGTGAGATTTGTATTCACTTCTCTTTGTGGGATTTTAGTGAATATTGGTGTGCCTGGACGTACCCAAGTTTGGGGAACCAGGGTAAAATCTTGTGTTTACGTTTGGATTGATTGTGTCAATTATTTCCTCTTGTATTTATTATTCCGCATTTACAAGTTTAATTTTAATTGAACAATTTTATTGCCATTACACTATTCACCCCACCTCTAGTGTGTGTTGTTAGTATTGCAAGGGTAAGGCGATCCTTGCATATATAACACTCTTCTCCCCCCTCAAAATATTACCAGGCTTCATCTCCACAGCTCACTCTCTCGTTCAAAACCCAAACCCCAAGCCCGCTCTCCCACTCTCTCGTTCTCTGCCCTAAGCCGCACGAAAGCCCCCGAATCCAACTCTCCATCTCTCCAACCCCCTCCCACTCGCCCATCACCGACGCTCCGCCCCACCGCCGTCCGCCTGCTCCCCGACACCCTCAAAACCCACACACAGGCCGCTCAGCTCTCTCACTCCCTCTCCCCGTGCCCTCTCACCCTCAGCCCACCGTCGACCGTCGCCCTGCCAGCTTCGCCGCCGTTCCGAGCGTCACTGAGCAGCTCGACGATGCCCCAAGCCCGTCGTCGTCCTCGTACAGCCTCGACCCAGCTCACCTCCGCCACAATACATCCTCGAGCACCGCTCTCCACGTCTCTGCCCGCCACCATCTCGCCATCGCCACCGTAACGTCCAAGCGCCGCCGTGAAGTCGACCATCGCCGCCTGTCGCTTCCTGCCTCCACCATCGGACCCTTCGAGCTTCCCCTCCGCTCCTCAGCCCTCCTCCGATGTGACCCCGCTACCGTGAAGCTCGCAGCAACCCCTCCCTCTCGTCATCGTCCCTCGCTTCGCCCTGAGCCACCCAACGTCACCTCAAGCCCGTATCTAACCTTGCTGCCCCCGAAGCTCACCACCGCCGCGAGCTCCCCTATCCACTCTTCAACCACGTCGCAACACCGTCCATTGCTCTGCCTACCGTGCCCATCGCCACCTCTGCTGCCCGACGTTGCTGCCCAAGAACCCCACCGGAGTCCGCCGCCTGCTCGCCGCTGCCGTCGACGTCGAACGCTCCTCCCCCACGCATGCAACGTAAAGGAAACGAGGGTAAGTTAATTATTATAAAACGTATTTTAATACAAGGTATTTTCGTATTAATATGCGTATAAACGTATTTCTATAATTATAAAATATGTGTTTTCTGAAGAAAAAATGATAATTAATTATATACGGGTCAGAAAAATACAAGACGGGCTCTAGAAAATCAGAAATGACGTTCTCGATCCATTGGCGCTAGTTTCATCTCAATCAGATGAGTAGATTTTCCACAATAAAATTTTAAGGCTAAAATTTAAATACGTTGTTTTCATTTAAAAATTCATCACTTGTTTTTTCACGTAAACCGATATGTGGAAAAACTATATGTTGTAGTATTCTTCGAGACGGTCATTTTGACAGCTCACTTGAATTATTCTGATATGTATTGCACCCAGAAGAAATGTTTGAACAAATACGATAATTAATTAAAATTAGTTTTTCAAATTCATTTTGAGCTTTTAAAAATTATAAAAATTACCAGAAGCTTCAGAAAAATATTTTCTCCTTATGTAAAATTATATTCCTCATATCTAGCCTCTATAAAATTTTAGAACGCTTTTCGACACCATTTCAATCGATTATAAAATCAAAACGCTCAAGTTAAATAGATAGAAAATAGTGTGTTCTTTAACCGATTATTTCTTGTGTTTGCAGGTACCAATTCTTGTGCACTAACTCCCTTGAAAGCTCTAGATCTAGTCCCGACTCACTACAACTATCTCGAAATCGGTAAGTCACGATGAATTCTTGATTTAGAAGTTCAGTAAATGTACTAGTATGAACTTAAGATTTTGTAGCCTTAGAACGGCTATTGACCGTAATAAAAGACTAGAGACCTATTTAACTAGGGAACAACTCAACTGCAGAATGACTATTAACTTGATCATACGACACTGCCGACTTTTAGACTTATCGTGTTTTGATACTTGTCATTTGAAAACTATGCATGAAACGTGGATACACTTGTTGCACGATTGCTCATGTTTAAATAGACACATCACCTGCTGCATACCACTTATTACTCAGTGAATGCTAATGAATTATCGTATATCATATGTGTAACATCTTGTGGAACAACTTGTGGAATATCTTGTGAAACATCTTGTGGACTATCTTATGGAATATCTCGTGGAATGTCTAATGGAATATCTCGTAGAATATCTTGTGGAACATCCAGTAAGAAACATGTAATCGATACACACGACACTGGGGTTTAGGGTAACTCATTGTAGAGAAAGTGTGGGAGCTATGACCAGAGTCACCTCTCCTGTCTCGTTATTTCTCAAAAGTATGTTGTGGTTGACGCCCGAGATTTGCTTCCCGTGGAAACGAGGTGACCCATGGTTGCATATCATATACTCTCATACGTGGGTCACTTCACATAGTTTAGTTAATTACTACCAACACCAAAATAACCATTGATTGCATATCTTATTCAGTATTTTGCTTGTTTATCATGGTTACAGTTCATGCCTGCTAGTCTCACTATTGATATCATCATGGTTGCTCTTATACGTTACTCATTGTACTTGCCCGTCCACCTTTTCCTTATGCATTACATGCACTTAATTATCACACCTGTGCAATCACCAGTACTTTACTCATCGCACTTATAGCTACAGAGGTAGCATGTTTTACTTGCTTAGCCTGCTTTAAACTTGTACTACTACGTACAATATAGTTCGTTGTCTTCTTTCAGTTCTGTTTACGTTTACTACTCTGTTATGTATGCCTTGTCACAGTTGTTGCTCAGTACTTTACTTTTCGCTCTGGTTTGCTTATACGTAGTTATTTTCTGTCATACTTGTGCACTACTTCTTTTATATGTTTAGAATTATTGTGACTTACCTACGGTTCCATTTATGGCACCAGCAGACGACGAACAGATCGCAGAAGCGGCTCCTGAGTTTTGAGGAGCTAGAGTTTGTTCCAGAGACTGCTGATTTCTAGTTGCTTGAGTTGGTGTGTGTATTATATGTTATTATGTATTTCCTTTCCGCATTTCTTTTGTGTACTTTCTTTAATGTAGTAGGTGAGAGAGTGCTGCTTTGTGTTGTATCTTAAATATGAACTGTAATAATGTATGCTGGTTTGAGTATTGGTACATCTCTGGATTGTGGCTATATTGATTTCACTGGTAATCTGCAGACCTGCAATTAAAATCAAATAAGTAATGGCACACCGAGAGCGGGTCGTTACATTTGTCCTAGTAGGACAAATGTCCAATCACCTCCCTCATTTGTTTAATAGATTAGAAATAACCCATGCACAGAGTGCACGGAGTAAAACACACACAAGATGCGGTACACGCACACAATCGAAAATGTGTAAGAAGTGTGTGTGTGTTTCGCTGGAGGGCAAAAAGTGGAAAAGCGGTGGTTAAATTGCGAAAAAACTGTTGGTGGCAAAGTGCTTAAATCTCAATGGCATACCCGTAAAATAGATGGGAGATGGAGGTTTATTTGGTAATGGCAAGTTTGTAATTCATGGGAATGTGGGGGCCTTTTTTGGAGGCTCCACAACAAAACCAAAAACCTCACCCCAAACCCCACCCACCCCCAAGTGGACCCTACCATGAAGAGGTGGCCACGGTATGGCCAACACTCTATTTACTCTTTTGTACTAGTAGGACAAATATCACATCACCATCCCTCTTTTGTAAGATAGATTCCCATGATGTTCGGCTAGAATTTACCCTCACCGTAAACCAACAGGCTTGGATATCCTCCAAACCTCGTACTACGAACCCACCCCTGTGACATTGGTCCTCATGTCATATTTGGACTTCTCTAGTTAGTTGACATGCCCATTGGCGATTATGTATGCTCATCGGGACATTGTGACCACCCCAAGTAATTAAGAACAAAACCTTCGGTTGCTAGGATTCTATCCCCCTTTCTCTCATATTCTAATTAGATCTTAATCGTCTATTCTTTGCACTAATCTAACTAGGGAAACCATTTCTTTGCACTTGTCTAACTAGGGAAACCATTACGAGGATAAGTTTTTGGAAAACCCCAAAAATTAAAAATAATTACAAAAATCGACAAAGTTTAATTTTTTTATCAAAATCGACCCATCTTTGTCACATAGGGGAAATTGGTGACATGTCAGTTGAGAGGATGGATGTGGCTGTAGTTGGCAACCTGGCTATTTCGGATGTGTTCCCAACCTTTCAATTTGCCAAGTCACCAACTACGATATGTTAGACTTCAAGGGCAATGGCTTTGGGGTGTAGTTTTTTAAGAGAATGTAATATTATGGCAAAAAAAAAAGCAAAAACAAGGATGAGATGCTTTGAAATGAAAAGAAGATGTGAAACAATTTCCATTTTTCGCACTCAATCGTTACATACACCCCTATCATAGGGTATCATAGGGGTGTATATAGTCTTCCTCTTTTTTAAATATTAGCCCCTATCATAGGGGTATATATAGTCTTCCTCTTTTTAAATACTAGATTGATTAGTACGTTGATCACCGGTTGTCACAAAACAACCACACCATACAATTTATTCAGAAGTTCTCTTGCATGAAGAATCAGTTTCTACACAAAAAGGCAGTAAACAACTCGGCAAAAAAAAAAATTAAAAATTTGTACATAATATGTATGCATGCATCAAACGTTTAGACTTTTATGCGTTGAAAAATTCTTGTGTATGTTTGCAAGAGCATATAAATTGGAACATATACAAATATAGATGGAGACATTACTCCTGCTATCTACTAATCGACAACAATAATAATTAGTGGCTAACTAAATGATGATTAAATGATGATATAATATATTTTTTGATACATCGGAAAAAAATGATGATATATATAGTATTCAAACATTTAGACTTTTATGCGTTGGAAAATTATTGTGTTTGTTTGCAGGTGCATATAAAATGGAACATATACAAATATCTATAGTGATCAAAATATAGCTAGGGACATCATTTCTCCTACCAACTAATCGACAAAGATAATAATTAATGCCTAATTAAAAAATGATTAAAGGATGATATAATATTAAGTGTTGTCACGAGATTATTTGCTTTTATATACAAATCAAAGGAACGGTCCAGCTTGTCTGCGCTGCCGATACACATCACAGATGACGTCATGGCCACCACAAGAAATCACTGATGACGTCAAACAACTCGAATAAACAACTAATTAATTTCCAAGATTAGTGGGTGGGCATTTACTATATATACTCTCTTCAGTCTATATACTCTCCATCAGCGACTGCAAGAGTGAAATTAATAGCGAGAAGAAAGAAGAACAAAGAGAGGAGTGAATGGAATCGACGGCGGCGTCTCCTGAGCTCGAACACCCCGTCAAGGCCTTCGGCTGGGCGGCTCGCGACACCTCCGGCGAACTCTCTCCTTTCAACTTCTCTCGCAGGTGAATTGATACTACACTCTCGCTTCATTAACTTAATGATCACTCAAGTTTTTTATGGTTTTAATCTTTCGAGCTAATTTGGTGATATATAAGTCAGCTCAATCAGGCTGAAATTTGACTAATTTTTGATTGATTAAGTAGTAATAGTGGGGGATTAGAGGGAGCAGTGCTGCCGACCAAGAAAGTTGCAAGTTTTGATGCTAATTTGTTGAAACCAGTTGGTCTAAACCTTAGAAAATTTGTCAATTTTCATCTGAATCACAAGCAGAAAACGATGAAGCTGAATCATGTAGACGAGAGGCTGTGAATGTTTTGGTGAATTGTTCAAAAAAAAAAATTAGTTGAATCTTGGACAAGGCAGATGGAGGAAGTGGCAGGCGGAGCAATCAAAAGGGAATGTTATAGAGATGAGGGGTTAAAGAGGAAGAATAAGCAAAAAAAATGCATTTCAATTATCAAATAAATAAAAACTAGAAAAAACCTGCACCACACAGTGCAGGGATCAAAGAAAGAACACACGCACAGTTTGCAGGTCCGGCACACCGATGAATAGGAGTGTGTGGTTGTGTGTGGACATTGTCAGTGTAAAAAGGGACAAAGCAGGGGCCAAAACGTAAAAAGCACCGAGAGGGACAAAAAGGGAAATGGTCAATGACAAGCATGTAAAATATGGAGAATGGGTTTTTTTTGTCAATGGGAAATATGGAAATAAGGGGGCTGTGTGGGCCTTTTCCTTGACGATCCACAACAACAACAAAAACCTCATCCAAAGTCCAACTCACCACGAAGTGGGCCCCACCATGATGAGATGGCCGCGTTATGTCTTCTCTTTTGTTGAAGCTTTGGTATGTTGTGAGTTATTACCCCTACTAAGTTGGGTTGTTTTTATTGCGTTGCATAGGAACACAGGCCCCAAGGATGTGCACATCAAGATTCTGTACTGCGGAGTTTGTCATTCGGACGTTCACTTCGCCCGCAACGAGTGGGGATTTTCCAACTATCCCATGGTTCCTGGGTAAACACTAAAACATTAGTTTGTTACGCCTAATGAAATTTCCTACGCATTGTCACCGCCGTAACCGTTGAAACTCCGTTACAGGCACGAGATCGTCGGCATTGTCGCCGAAGTGGGCGCCGAGGTCCGAAAATTCAGGGCCGGCGACAAGGCCGCGGTCGGATGCATGGTCGGCGGCTGCGACACTTGCGACGACTGCACAAACGGCCTGGAGAGCTACTGCCGCGACACCATACTCACCTACAACTCCACCTACCATGACGGAACCCGCGCGTACGGCGGCTACTCCGACAAGATCGTCGTCGAGGAGCGCTACGTGATCAAGTTCCCGGACGCTCTTCCCATGGACGCGGGCGCGCCGCTCCTCTGCGCGGGGATCACGGTGTACAGCCCACTCAAGTATTATGGGCTCGCCAGGCCCGGCCTCCACTTGGGCGTGGTTGGGCTTGGTGGGCTGGGCCACCTCGCCGTCAAGTTCGCCAAAGCATTCGGCGCGAGAGTGACGGTGATAAGCACGTCCCCAAGGAAGGAGAAGGAGGCCCTCGATGGCCTCGGGGCCGACGCGTTTCTGATCAGCCGCGATCCGGAGCAAATGAAGGTACAAAACTAGGCCCACGGGCTTTTGTTGAGGCATGGTTCTAATACTGTTGCCCATACAGGCCGCCACGGGGACATTGGACGGGATCATCGACACGGTCTCCGCAGTCCATCCTCTTCAGCCGTTGATCGACTTGCTGAAGAACCACGGGAAGCTCGTGATGGTGGGAGCGCCGGAGAAGCCGCTGGAGCTGCTGATGTTTCCGCTGCTCGTCGGTAATTGTCGATGATTTTGATTGGGCCCAACATAGTAAGCGGCCCGGCCCAAAATCTTAATACAATTGTTTTTTTTTTTTTTTTTTTTTGAGCAGGGAGGAAGATGGTGGGAGGGAGCGCGACAGGGGGGATGGAGGAGACGCAGGAGATGATGGAGTTTGCAGGGGAGCACAACATAACGGCGGATATTGAGGTGATACCCATGGGGTACATCAACACAGCGATGGAGAGGCTCGTGAAGGGCGACGTCAAATATCGATTTGTTGTGGATGTGGCCAACACGTTGGAGGCTGCTGCTTAGAGATCTGTTTGTTCCAAGTTGTTGATGTTTTGCTTGCGGCCGTATCTCTTGTGTTTGCTGGGCATGTATCTTTCGCATTTCCTGTTTTAAATGTTTTCTTATCTTTGTATTGAGAGGCTGAACTTTAGATAATAAACTGACGGTAATTGTTATCATGTGAGGTACGTGACGTGCATTTCATATAAGATGCGACACATTCTTTCAACAAATAGGGCATGTGGGACAACAAGTACACTGCATGTGACTCTCTCTCTTGGTTGAAGGAGAATGTGTTCTGCTGTTGATGCATGGATTCTCGTTGGGTCGGATTGGGCCACAGGGGCTTGGGCCGGTGAGCGGAGACGATCAATCTCGCTATAGGTTGGGCTTAGACAGATCGGTTTCGTTGGGCCATTCTCCCTCTCCAGAATAATGAACGGAGAAACAAAGGCGTCAAAGGTCCACGTGGCGCAATCCTCGGATTGGGGGTAGACTCTCGTCTCTCCTCTGTTTCCTTACTCAAGCGAGATTATAGGAGGAAAGGATGTGATGTGCGTACGATAGCCCATCTGTAGCGGCACATGGGTTGAGCATGGTTGTGCCCATGGCCGTTAGGGGTTGTCGAGAAGGAGATGCTTGCGAGGGTTATTTAGGCTACAAAGAGAGTGTACATTCCCAGAGGGGGTTCGCTCTTGCTTATATAGAGAGGCTACGTGCCAATGGGGGCTTGCCATGCGTAAATCTACGGATTTTTGGGCATAGCCGACTTCGTATGCAAGAGGCCACTGATAGTGTCGATAGATAAGACATACATTAAATGCTAATTGCACTTGGAGAGAGAATGTTGGTTAGTTGCCTGAGATCGTGCCACGTGAACCCCGTGGGTCAGGATGTGCTGCTGAGCGCTGGCCTAAAGCCGGGAAGCCGTTCTGAGGACATGGTGGGTCATCCCACAGACACTCACTGAGGTCGGATGTCCCTGTGAAGCTATGCTGAGATCAGGGTCTGCTGACCCCTCGAGCCAAGCCGGGAGGTCCCCGCCGACAAGTCCTGTCCGTCGCATTGGACCGGTCTTCACGGCTAATGGGTCTAACTCAATTGCTGAAGTCTATACCTTTATACAAACACACATACAGACACACACATACACTGAAATTACAGCTAAATGGTATTTATACAAGCACCCATACAGTGAAGCCTACCAGGGATGCATCATGTTAACCTAAGGTTCAAGGTACTTCCACAGCTGATTGATTCTCAGAGAGACAGAGAATGCTAAGCTAGCACTTCAGCTGATCGTAGTTCCAAGCTGCAGCGAAGTGACAAGCATGCACAACGGAAGCCACCATACAACACAGACACATTTGTACAACTCGTCCTGCTTACCTAGCGCAACCCAAACTGAACCAACGGCGAACCCAAACTGAACCAACGGCGAAGATTACAGTTCATAGGCTGGAAATCTAGACTCAGAAGGCTGGGCCATCTCCAGAAAGAGATGCGCCATTCCTCCCCGCCCTTCAAACAGCGAATGCGGATGGTCACCACCATGCATCTTTCCTTCTGCAATCAGCCGATCAGCTCTGTCCAGCAGGAATGAGGTGAACGCCTTGGCCCGATAGAGATGTTCAGCCTTCCCGGTTAGCCTGTAGAGCGACAGGAACACATATGCATTCCCGCTGACTCCATGACAAATACCAACCCTCTTCAGCAGCCCTCGGTTCCAAACCACCACTGCCGCATCCTCTGCTGCTGTCAAGAAACGTTCATTGCCAAACACCTGCAGTGAAAGAGAGGAGAGGGGCTACAGACACAAGGCTGGATAAAAGAAGCTGAAGAGAAGTTGAAGATCAGTCACCAACTATTACTTTAGCAGCTTTAGCAAGGGTGAGAGCAACCCCCGGTGCACCATGGCACCAGTGCACAAGCCGGTCAGACTCTGACCCTTCACTCGACGGGTAATTGCCACTAGGAAATCGGTTGTTGATCATGTAGTCGAGGGTGCCTTTTACCAACTCCTGCTCTTCTGGATTCAGTTCCATGTCCATGAGCACATGCATAATGCCGGCAAGTCCATGCGCAGCACCCCAGTACATCTTACCATGCCACTGGTACATCAGAGGACAGCTTCTTTTGGCGGACAGAAGTTTCCCTCTTCTGATTATCTCCTTTGCGACGACGGCCTACAAACATATGATTATGCATTGGTTTCGCCGCTCTTAGCTATCGTTTTAAAGGAAGAAATTAAGAGCAGAGTGCATGGAAGAGGTTTACGACAGTAGGATGAGCTCACCATGGTGCTGGATGGGATTGTTCCCTCCCCAATGTGTGTGTTTAAAAACGAACATGCCCACAAGTACCCAGCTCTTCCATACAAAAGCTCATTTGGAACTTCATCGAGCAATTTAATCTGTACATGAAACAAAAATGTACATGAAACAAAAATAAAACTGTTCTACGATCCAAACTGGGGAATGGTTTTAGCTACAAGTAACATTGTTTACCTCAATTATAAATGAATTAACAAGATAAAATTCGCTGCATTTCCCAAGGGCCACTTTTAGGTATCAGTCAAGTCTACATGTTTATTAACCTTATTTTGCGAATCGAATGTACAAAAGTTAAACATTAAAAATAGACAACAAGCGCATAGTGTTACAACTAAGAATATGGTAATTTTCGACAGAAATAAGGCCTGATGTGCTCATTTATGCAAATTCTGCAGAAAAATAGACCATTTTTGTCTTTCCATGATTTCTGAACACCAGCAGATTGACAATGTTGAAAACTGCTGCTCTTGGCTCCTCACGGGTTGTATGCATTCGCATGTAGGACATGTGTTTATGAATGTATGGATACTCGGCATCTTATTATATTATACTTGCCCAGGTTCGAGTTTGTGTTCCAATAATATGAAATAAATCAGAGCATCTTATTTTTATAATACAATAGCTTGGATGCCTTAATTTGGCACTCATTTAATCTCAATTAGGTGTCACCGCCATTTCTGTTTTCTGTAATGATTTATATGAAATGGAAAAACAGAATATATTTAACGAGTTCAAACAATTGATGAAGACGCTGTAAGTTGGCTACATCCTCCCAAACTGCCCTCCCTTTCGCCTTTCTCCCGTACCTCCGTTTTCTGGTAGAACCTTTGGGTGAAGTGTATAACATCAAAAAGACCAAAGTTCTGAACATCATTTAATTGCACATGCTAGATGCATGTACCAAAGATCTAGTAAACTAACAATGTTGGAACTTATCCAACATAGTTGGATCTTAATCCAACATTGGGCTTATATGCAAAAATAATTATATGCATGCTAAACTGTCATTAATAAAGCCCAATATAAGTGATCTAATTATTTCAGTTAAGTGGGCTTAAATGAGTCATTAAGTAGGGTGTGGACCTTTATGTGTAGAGACAGGTGGGCTTCAATTCATTGATGGGCTGAATTGAAAGCCCTAGGGCTAAAGAGACTAGCCTATATATATTCAGTGGTCGTGATGCTCGGAACACACGGACAAAGTAGCCGTCTTTTCTACATTCCGTCGCTAGAGGAGAAACCAGGAGGAAGCCAACGGATTTGTCAGTCGGTGGATACGAGTGGATCTGGAAGATCATCCGGATAGTCATGGACTCAGGTATGATTCATTAATCAGAGGATGTAAAGTTTTAAGAGGAGGTAAAGTTTTAAGATTCAGCATGCCTACATCTAGATCTGTTTGTTTATGGTTGAATACATATCTAGGTATTTTGTTCTATCAAACAATGCTAAAGCCATAAACCAATTTTTCGATATTGCTTTTATGAAAATAAGAGAACTTGTCAAGTGTGGTATCAGTTATAGTGCACAGATGTACATGTTGTGTTGGTAGACACAAATGTGCATGCCAAACTAATAGTGTCACACAGACCATCACTTGCCTCAGGTGGGTTATTAAACAGATTGGAAAAGATGCAAAGTGCAATATTTCAAAAACAAAACAGCGAAATCAGTTAGAAATGAAATGAAGTGATCAGTTAGAAATGAAATGAAGTGGTTCTGAATGTAAGAAATGGAGTTTCTTCCATCATTTTATTTGCCAGCAATTCAATGTTTCTCCACACACTCCAAATTCCATTAGCTTAGAGAGGTGCAAACATTTTTTTAATTCAGCTTTCTAAGTATCTGATATGCTATAATATCATAACCCATGGTCAAGCGTATGTCAACTTGTCTATCTGTTTTTATACTGAAGGTAAGAGTGAGAATATGAGCTCGCTGACTTATAATCAAACATAATAAGTATACTAAAATTTTACCACGTGCTGTGTAAAATAAATTTGAATAGATATCTGTAAAACGACCAAATCAAATATACATATTACTATAGAATGAAATAAACATATTTAATAGATGACAGGTCATAACTATGAACCATATAAGATGTAGCTGGAAAAATTCATATCGTGTAACAAAAGGATAACCGTCAAATGGAGGGCTATAGAATTGGTTGAATGATTAGATATATTTTGAATAAAAAATGATCAGTTGCATTATAAGCACAATGCAAGCTATATTCCATGAAAAGTAAATAAATATTTTAAACAAGTAAATTTCCTTTTATATCTACTTCGACTCTAATTTTCTTTCAACAAGTTTATCTACAAGATTTTATTTATCAATTTTCCTTTTTAGACGGTCAACATCAATCTTTTTGGGGGCTACAGACCATATAAATGTGAAGCTATTTAGTCAACTGTGTTCTCACATATCTGCAGGAATTGATAGCGGAAGTTTAAAAGATTTTACATATTCTTAGATACAGAAAGAGTGTATGCAATTTATATCTTTACACACACATTCATTTGTGGATTGTTTCGACGACTAGTTCCACTATTTTTCCACCACACAAATAATATGGACTGATTCATAGAGTATAGAGCTTCAAGGCATAAACACCCGGGAGATGTATTTTCTTAAAGCAATTCTTGTTTTATTGCATCTATCTTAACAACCATCAACATAGGGTTGAAAGAATAGATAAAGCGCCAATCGCGCGGGGGGGGGGGGGGGGGGGGGGTGTGTGTGTGTGTGTGTGTGTGTGTGTTGAAAGCATAGGTAGAGCACCATTCACGTTATATATGTGTGTGTACACGTGTTCATGATCATGGTTATGATCATCATTCACCATTCACGTGTTCATGATCATGTAGGAATATTTCACACATGATTATGATGCGAAAATATTTTTATAAAAAAAATTCCTAGTTATTTACCCCAATAAAAATATGGATGAACCCTATAAAGATTTAACACACGATCAAGTCGTTACATATTTAACAGTAGTTTCGAAAGAATAGAACATCTTTCTGATCTAATCGAGTGGCAAATATGAGAAACTGCAAATATGAGAAATTTTTTTGATTTTAGATTTGAGGTGTTTTAGGATCTTAGATAACATCCAAAAGTTTAGATCTAAAAAGCATCAAAAAGATACTTTTCTCATCATGTTTGCATAGAGAGTTTTTGTTTTTGCATATGAACATATGCATACACACACATAAGATGAAACAATAAATAGGATGTCAATGAAGAAAATCGTTTCGTATGATGGTCAAAAATTCAAATCTCTACATGTTTTTTGGATGACGGGCATCATTCAAGTCGATCTTCATATTCTTATACCATAAAAGACCAAAAGATCTAGGGAACCTTAGGTTTTTTGTCCTTGATTTTAGAGGTGAAAAGGTTCTATACTTTAAAACCTTTAAAATAGTTAACAATCTGATGCGTGTGCAAATTACATGGGAATCATAAGATTTTTTATCTATCTATATTTAAAAACATGTAGACTAATTTCATCTACGTTGATCACCTAAATATTTGTAAAGACTAGATCGATGGACCACCATAAAAAAGAAACTCTCTTATGACATAATATTTCTCATTTTCACACACACATGGTAGCTTCTGGTGTGAATATATGTGGCAATCTTCTTGTGCGAAAATTATGCACCAGAAGCGGGTGCAAAAAAGTTTGTTTGTTTAATTTTTTCACAAATTTTTAGGATTAATCTATACCATAATATACCTTGATAGAAAAAATATAAGTGAACACGAGAGTTTGACTCTTGATCAAGCTATGACAAAATGAACAGTTTCATAATAATAAAACTTTTAGAATGATCTGATTAAGGGACAAATATGGGGATTAACTTAATTTTTTGTGACTTGACAAATAGGTGGATTGACTTGACATATGAGCATCAGCCCGTGTGGATAATCGATCGTCAATAAAAAGCCATTCGAAATAGAGTTGTCAACCGACTGATGGTTATGTGGCATCGAGATTCGCCTAAAGAGTCCACCTGGAAGGGAGAAGAAGAGATGTGTGTGCATTACACTCACTTGTTTGTTATATCATAGCTTTTAGTAATTCCGAAGACAGAATTTTTGAAAGGAGAGTAAGATGTAATGACCCCATTTGCTCTAATAAATTCTAGCTTCCTTCTGTTTATTTTTGTTTTTGATTTTCAGCCGGGCCCAAGGCCCAAGTCCAAATCAATTTTTATTTATTTATTTATTTCATTTTATTAATCCCCGGCCCATTCCTTCGGCCCAATCCCCTTTACAATACCCCAACCAAAATCTTCGACTCTCTCTTTACTCCTCATTGCCCAACGAGTCTGTTGCCCTCTCTCTAAGTTTCGACACATGCGAGTGAAACCCTCGCCTTCTCTTTCGCACGACCCAAGCTCCCTTTCTCTCTAACACCCCAACTCGACAGTCGTCACGATCCCCACGCTTGACGAAACCCTAAAATCAAGGGATCCAGCCACGCAACTCACCGCCAACGTCAAATCTCCCCTCACACTTTCGACACTGATTTCATCTCTATCCCCTCTATAAATACCCTTTTGGTTTTAGGATTTTCTGGGCAAGAACAAAATTATTTTCTCAAAGGAATTTTGGCTTTTTATTTTAATTTGGAGTTCTTAATTGGATTTCTTCCGAGATCTTTCTCTTTTTCGTAGATCTACGCGGTCGGTAAATTCCTTTAAATTCTAGTTGGTTTTATTGGTTTATGATTTTTACTTTGGTGATGATGTTTCTGAACCTTTGGGCTTGGCAGCAACCCTCGTCGATGCTGGTGGATGTCCTGTTTGGTAGGTCACGAGCTCTTGGCTCTCTGTTTTGGTTGGCTACAGACTATTGGCCTCAGTTCTCAATTTTTCCTGGGGTTTGCCCACTGAGGCCGTGATCATTTGCCCCGCTTCACATGACAATGAGTTCTTTTTCAGTTTGGCTAATAGCTTATCCTATATTTATCTTATGAGACCCAATGAACTTGAAATTGTTGGACTGATAATTGTTGGGCATTGTTGGATTCCTAGGGATTTCAGTCATTATTATATGTTGGCCTTACAAATTCTTATATAGTTTAAAATTGAAATCACCTCTTGATGATATTATTATGTTGTGAAGCATGTGTAAATAAATTGCTCATTTTAGCATGATCAAGGATGAACCATTTCAGGAATCATTTCGTTGTCCCTCCCCCATGCTTTATTATGAATTACACATTAGATGCATGTAGATGATTATACATTAATTCTAACATCGTTTTAAGATAAATGGTTGGGTTGGTTATGTTGAATAATGATATGATGCGGCGGCAACAAAGGGATGCATGTAGATGATTATACATTAATTCTAACATCGTTTTAAGATAAATGGTTGGGTTGGTTATGTTGAATAATGATATGATGCGGCGGCAACAAAGGGGGGCGGGCCACACAGATCAAGAGGCGGGTCCAGTTCGGGTGTATCAACGGAGGATTGGGTCCACCACGGACCCGGTCTCAAACTTGTAATTCCGCATCCGAAGGGGAGGGTTAATCGGTAATTAGACATTTACTAATCCCTCCCCTAATAAGAGGCCGGCCGGCCTTAGAGAGAGTTTTATCGAAGAATTGAAAGGTATTTTGTTTTCCCTTAGAACCCTAGTTTAATTCTATTGCTAATTAGTTGCTCGTAAGTTTAGATCTATTATTCTAGGATTTAATTCATAATTTCAGATCAGTTCTTCGTCTCTAAACAATAGATTAGGAAGTCCAAAGCCATAAAAATCACACATTTGATCCCCACAAAAAGCCCTAATCATATCAAATTGGTATCAGAGCGGTTGATCTATGACAAGCACGTGATCCATGAAGCGGATTGAAGTTTTAGAAGAGAAAGTTGAACGGATGGAATCCCAAATCAGCAAGGGGGTTCATAGACGTGAGAAAGGAGGACGCCAAGATAGCCGGGGATATCTGGGGAGAGATGAAAGAAAACCAAGAGAGAACGGAGGCAAAATTGGCGGAAATCACTGAGGCTATAGCGTCGTTGACCGCACATCTCGCACCGAATGTGGATCAAAGCAAAAAGGAGCCACCTTTGACAAAGGACAAGGGTAAAAAGACGATTTTTTTCGAAGGCGGTCCGGAACGAGATGAAGACGGAGGCATCGAAGAATTGAAAGGTATTTTGTTTTCCCTTAGAACCCTAGTTTAATTCTATTGCTAATTAGTTGCTCAAAAGTTTAGATCTATTATTCTAGGATTTAATTCATAATTTCTGATCAGTTCTTCGTCTCTAAACCCTAAATTAGGAAGTCCAAAGCCATAAAAATCCCACCTTTGATCCCCACAAAAAGCCCTAATCGTATCAAATATGTTCTTGAAGTAAATGTTATCCACATACATGACATATTATTGGAAAGTTGGTCTTACTGGATATTGATTAACACGTGGTTAATTGTTGGGTAGTAACACTATTGGCATGTTGGCTTTAAATGTTGGAAATCATGGACTTAAAACGATTTGGCATAAACATAATACCCCAACCATATATGCTAATATGATGAGACCATTGATCTTGTTGAGAGACTTGTTCTCCTTATACCGCTTTATGATGCATGCTAAAGTAATCACTCCCCCATACATAGTTGGATATATTCACATCACTATAGATGCACAATGAAACACTTGTTACACCTTACAATGTGAAACTTAGATTTTAGAACATCACCTGAAATTATACACTTATCACAGACCATTCGCGATGCAGACTCATTGGGATTTTGGGGTTAATTATATTAGAGGGGGTATGGAAATAATTGGAGCCATGCTTCATATTCTGTTATATAACTGCATTTGATGTCTGACCGGGTTTCATTCATGCATATGTTTGATCCCATATAATACCCGTCGAACGGTTATTTGAGTTTTGTTTTGTTATAGTTTGGACTTGGCTCGGGTAAGCAACCCCGTGTTACAAGGAGGTCTTCGGGTTGTATATCATACTCCCATATATAAGTAACAACTTAGGATTGGTATCGTTGCTGCACTTATATTTGAATATTCAAAACACATACGTTAACAGTTACTAGTTTACATTCCTATCTTTAGTTCATTTTTTTGTTCCCTTATATGTAGGTTTTGTTTCCTACTTTATTTCAGTTATAAACGTATACCGTGTTCAAATTTTATATTTTAGAATTTATTGTGAATTTACCTGACCTGACAGACTTTAGTTTCGTTGCACCATCAGGTGTTGATTCGGAGTAAGAGGATGCTCCAGTTTACAATGAGTCTGAGTTTGCGGTACAAGATGCTGACTTCTGAGTCTTTAGGTCATGAGTGGCCCTTTATGTATTTTCGTTTCTCTTTTGAGAGCAGTGTACCTTTTGCTGTGTATCACCTTTTGTACTCCTTTAGCCGGAGAAATATTATTATATGAGTATGTTGGTACATTCTTCGGTTCATAGCGCGTGTTGTTTTCACTGGTTACCTGCAAGATCTGCTTGTAGTCACGTTCCGGATTGCGGGGTGTGACAGTTAAATAGAAGGCAAACTAGAATTGAAAGCCTAATTCAGAAGTTAGGCAATTCTGCCGATGTGGAACATAAGATTGCAAATGGATGTAGACAACCATACAGAATTCTGAAAATTCAAGAATCGTATAGTCCTCTTCCATCCTTTCACATATATAAACCCTCAGCCACACTATATCAGCTGAATATGATCATAAACTGAAACAACAGCCGAGCACGCATAACATACCTCCTTAAATGAGTTCAAATAGTAGGCAAGAAGCTCCGTATCACCCAAGTGCTTTGCTACCACCGCACCAAGGGCGCATGCGCCCGCCCGACCGCCTATGAAAGTCACCTGTCTGCACCCCCATCCAAATCCATGTCATAGCTATAAAAAGAAACATCATCATCACATCATATCCGGTAGCATCAATACAAGACGAAGACATACGAGGATCCACGGGAAGCATCATGGCAAGCGCTGACGATGTCTGCAGAGAGGCTGAGATCGGCAGCGTTTTTCGTAAAAAGGTATGACTTGAAGAGCAAGAACGCCGTGCCTAGCGCGCCAGTGTAAAGGGACCAGTCCCCGGGCATCCTCCGGTCCCGACCATGCCGGCCCCATGTCTCCTTCACAACCTATGATGCGTGAATTTTGAAAAAAGATGGAGATGTCATGCAGGTTCTTAAGGTAAGCAACGTGTTTGTGGAAATGCGTCAAAGAATAAAAGCAGACAGCAGTACCCTTTCCTTGAGGTCAATAGCAGCTTGCAAGAATTTTTCCGCTGCCTTTGGGTAGGGAAGGTAGAGAAGCTTGGACAGGGATGATGACTCGCCGGCGGCCATGCTTTCTGCTTCCTCCACAAACTCCGGCATCTCGTTCGCAAAGTACCGATCGCCCATCTCCTCTCCCTCCGTCTCTCCTCTCGCTCTACAATTAATATTAAGTCACCGACTCACCGCTGGCTCGACTCTCGATTAATATATGAAGAGGCAGCGGCACCTGGGCCTCTACTGTCGTCCTGCCTGAAATGTCATGGGCCGTCAGGCCCACAAGTTAACCAGATTCACCTACAAATTTAACACATCACCACTTACTTCTTGGTACCACTTGGGACCAATTTCAAAAGCCCATTTTTGTCCCTTTCTATTGTATTACGTGCTTGTGAATAAAACAGTAAGGCAACGGAGTTGACTTACAGGAGTGCTGTAGTGTATAATAATCATAGCTTGCAGTAGTGGGCGTAGGATGACGGTAGCAGCTGACAGGGTACTAGATGAGCTAGTCCTGGACTGAATAGGGCTCAAACCAGGCTATTTCAGCCAAGTCCAAGCTATTCCATATTGTTATAAACAATTCGATATCAAACATGGTCCCACACCGGATAGACAAGGGGATTTGAGGGGTATAAATATGGGAATTGAATCTCCATTGGTATGCGGTCTTTTGGGAAGAGCCCAAGACAAGACTATGAGGGTCTTCACAATGCCAAAAGTGGACAAAAATCATACCATTGTGGAGCTAATGAGTTGAGCTTATATTTAAACCCCAACAACAACTACTCTAAACTCGACCTGAGAAATTGAACGTCCCATGTCGACTGATGTTGACAAGTGTGTGATAATTAGGGCTAGGGTTCTTGGAGAAGAGGCTCCAGGCGTTGATGAAGGCGAAGTTGGGGCCATGGAAGAGGAGGATCAGAGTGCACGAGGAACAACGGGCGAGGCAACTGAACGCCAGGGGGCAGCAGCCAACGACAAAGGATCTAGGGACTTTTTTGGAAATTTAGTAAATTGGTATGCGTTGTGATTTGGACATGTAGGTTTAATGGTTGACGAGGTTTGAAAGTGCCGACCATGGAACGGGTGGTCATGGGATGAGTCGACAGTGGTGAAGTATCCGATGTGAGTTGAGTAGGTGGAGAAGTGGAGGTTGGAGGTAACGTGGAAGTTAAGTGGGGATGGTAAGAGGTCGGGTGAGTGACCGGATTATGGTGTGCCGAGATATGTTGTAGAATGCTTGTAGGCAATGATGGGTCAGGCAAGGTTTGTGTTGGTGAATCAGCTGGATCGGTCATACTTTGGGTTGAGCGAGCTGTGGAGCGGCTTGGAGAGGTCCGTAGGTCGTGTTGATGGGTCGGATGGTCGGTAGGTTGGTAGATCAGGGGATCGGTGGGTGTTGGTTGGAGGGGTACTGCAGGTGGATGTGTAGGAATAATGGTCGGTGAGATAGAGTTGATCAGTATAGGCTGTGGCGTTGGACGAGTTTGAGTAGAGAAAGGGAAGATGTTCTCCTCAAACCTGACATGTGGAGTCAGGTACAGCCTTTTGGTAGACAGCTTCATGCATTTATACGCCTTCATGTGGTCAGCATAACCAAGAAAGACGCAGGGTTGCGACCTTGGTTCAAGCTTGTGTTGTACATAAGGGCAGAGACAGGGATAGCACAGGCAACCAAAGGTGTGCATCCACTTGTAGTCTGGAACCTGATGATAGAGAATCTCGTGAGGAGATTTGTTTCGTTGCGTTGCAGATGGTAGTCTGTTGATCAGATATATAGCCGTCTTCGCTGCATCTGGCCAATATTGCTGAGGCATAGAAGCTGTTAGTAGCAAAGCTAGTGTAGTTTCAATTACATGTCGGTGTTTTCTTTCGGACACACCATTTTGCTCGGGTGTGTAGGGTGCCGAGGTCTGATGTATGATCCCAAGTTGGTGAAATAGAGAGATAAATTGATTGTTACAAAATTCCCCCAACCATCAGATCGAAAAAAATTTAATTTTCGTGTTAAACTGTGAGATGAGAAATTTGAAGTGAGGTGAAGTCGGCTCCAAGGAGAGGATGTGTACGGGGCCACGCATGGCCACGCATGGTCGTTGTCTCCAACCTGGCCATGCATTGAAACAACCTCAATGCATCGCATAAAGTCCCATCCTTCAGGAAAATGCCAAACACAGATAGGACAGTTTCGTACGTAACGAAGAATAGCAGATCTACTTCCAATGAATCAAAAGAATTAAGCAAAGATACCAACAAAGAAACAATGACTTGTATGTTAAAATATATAGAAAATGAAATAATAATAATAAAGATGTAGCTGCATTTAGAGGATGGCATTTGAGTAGTTGGGTATAACCCAATGGACCCTGTTGCCAGGTTGGAGATAGCATGGCCATGCATGGCCCCATGCTCACCTCATTTTGTTTGATTGCTTCAGTGCATCTAGGTGGCCAACGATCGAAATCTCCCACTGACAGCTTGCATCTCATGCTCTCCTGTTTGCTTCTAATTATTACAGAAAGGTTCTATGTCTTGCAGAGCATGGACTGCATATTAGCCAATGAAGTATGAATCGTTGAATTGGCAAAGTTTTCATAACATTTGGTCTCTGGAAAATTCTGATCAATTGTCAACATATTCACGGGGACAAACAGAAACTTTCAACATAAAACACATTGTGTTTACATGTGTTTTCTCACCACAGCTCGTTGACCGCCAGGCGAGTGGTCAACGTGGTCAAGGAGCCGATTTGGGGGTCCCTTGGGTTCGCCGAGCCCGCTTATACTCAGCGTGGAAGAGCTGAGGGGAAGCCTCGGCTCGGTAAGTCGCGCTCGGCCTCGGTCGTATCCGCGTCGATGGGTAGCCTCGGCGCGTTGCGAGTGGGTTGGTGCTTGATCGGTCGCCCTCCTGGCGACTGCGACGGTGATGGTCGACCGACACTGTGGGGTAGCCTCGGCGCCTCGGATGTCTTCTTCCTGGACAGATGAAGAAACTCGTCAGGGAGGCCGGACCTAGGTTCCGGCCAAAGCCCCTCCGATGCTTAAGTCAGATCAGGATCTGAAAGGATACTCGACGGGGGAGATCCGGCTTGTGAGGAAGCCGGAACGTTAACCCAGGCGGCGCGAGTTTTGAGGGAGGAGGGTAATGAAGTGGCGAAAGCCTAGGTCGTTGATGGAGTACCTCTGTGTAGGTTACCTGAGTTTCGATCCCCCTCTTCGTCGTCCTGGTCCTTCCCTTATAGGGTCCTCCCTGATTGCCCCACGTGCTGCCTCCTCTCACGTCCCCACGATTCGCCTCCGCCTCCTCCCGTTCGTGCGACGTGGTGAGGTGGCCCATTAACGGGTCGTTAATGGCCATCATGGGATCGCGGATTCAGGGGGGCGGTTAATCCGGCCGATTGGGGGCCGGTCGGGTGTACCCGAGGGCGAGGTGGTCGGGTCTTCCGCTCCGTCCGTGGGCCTCCTTTGGGAGGGCCCGTCTTCTCTAGCGGGCTTCTCCTTTGAGGTCGGGCCGTGGGCCGTTGTGCTTCGGGCTCGTTGATATTAGTCGTAACAATTGCCCCCATCGCCCGGACCGTTTGGCTTCCGTCGTTTCGGTTCGGGTGATGTGACTCTTTCGTGACCCGATGGATGCGTCAGTCGAGGCCATGCTATTAAATGAATGTCATTATTATTGCTCCGTTTGAACTTCCGCTGGGGCAGTTTTCGAAGCATCGACACCGTTTTTGATGTCGCCACGTGCCCCTTGCATTCATCTCCACCGTGTGCCGGCTCGTCCATAGGGCACCAGGGAAGAAGCGCCGACATCAGTTGAACTCTTTCGGCCAGATTTCCCTTCAGCACCTCCTTTTTTCTAATACTGCTCCAGTTTTCTTCTGCCGCGGATCGACCACTCCTCGTCATGTCGTCTTCTCCTGCCCCCGGCCCGGGTTGTCCAGAGGATGCAGTCCGCCTTGACTCATCTGATAGCCTCGGCTCGGCGGTTGGTAGTCGGGAGAATGACCCCTCAGTGGTTCCTCCGGAAGTTCGGGGATGTCCTTCTTCCTTTTGTGCCACCTCCGCCGGAGATGTGCGTGACTGCTATCTTCTACCCCCCTACTATATCCGGGCCCCTGAGCCTAACGAGCGGATTTGTTTTTCGGGTCCGAGGGCAGTTGGGGTGTACGTGGTGTGCTTCCGATTCGGGCTTCGGTTCCCCCTTCATCCTTTCATTGTTGAGTTTCTGCGCGCTCATCGCGTGGCCTTATGCCAGTTCTGCCCCAATGCGATCGGGCTCGTCATCGGGTTTGTCGTGCTTTGCCTTCAGAAGGGGGTGGTCCCCTCTCCCCGACTCTTCTCCCAATTCTATCGGCTGAGCCGCCATCAGTCGGGGGCCTGGATTTACATTAGCGCTCGGCCCTCGAAGAGCCTGATTCTGGGGTTGCCGAGCTCCGTCAAGTTCTGGAAGGGGGAGTACCTTTTCGTCGTCGGTCCGTCGGATATGGATTTCCCGACTTATTGGAGCGCCGACGTGATGTTGGCTCCGGAGCTGGGTGACCCGACTGCGGCTGAACTCGAGACCGTGGAGGCTCTGTTGGCGATCCCATCAAGCGATCGGAAAGTCTCCGTTCTCTTTTCTGACCTCAACCTGCGGAAGACCACGTGGCCTGCTGGTGAGTTTTGCTGCCCCTCATTGCTCCGAAGGTAGTGTTCTGTGGCCACCGTTTTGTGGCGGGCAGGGTTGGTTGATGATGACTTTCCCCTGCGCAAGTGGGTTTCCCCCCAGTCCTTCTGCCCTTCCTCGTCAAGTCGGGGTTCCGGATCCCGCCTCTCGGAGAGGAGATCATGTGCTGGCGGTCCGGAAGAAACAACGTGTTGACCGTCCGGCGGCTGGTGTTGAGAATTCGAAGAGGAAAGTCCCCTCTTCCTCCCAGCACGGCATCCCTAAAAGGATCCGCACCCCCGCCGGGGAGGTCAGTGCTTCATTGCCCCAGTGCCGTGATCAGTCATCCTTGGCCGAGGAGGTTTGGCCATGGGCTGGCCCCTCATATCTGCGGCCGGGCCCTCTTCCCGATATATATGAGCGGTATCTAGGTGCGTTCTACTCCTCCCCTACAGACTTGCCTCCGGGAGAGGGGGATCCTCCCCGTCCTCGCTTCCCTGTTGGAGCGGGGGAGTCGGTCTTTTCCGGCTGTAGTGTGGCGGCGCGGGTCGCTGAGAACTGAAATCTCTCCTCGGACCGAGCTGCCTTGGACGGGGTCAGTGACGACCGTCTGGCCGCTTTCGTGGTGCAGGCGGGCCAACAGGTGGATTTTCTTCACTAACCCAGTCTTTTGCTGCTATCTTCACCTCACCCCCGCCCCTTTCGTGTAGCTATCCTCCGTTGGCCTTTCGATGAGGCGCCAATTTGTGGCTCTTTCCAAGGCGAACGCGGCACCCGTTCCTGATGCCCGAGGAGACGAGGAGGAGGCCGACCACTTGTCCAAGGCGCTCGTGAAGTCCCTGGAATCTCGCGTGGCCGAGCTTTCCTCTGCCTTGGAGAAGTCGGACCAGGAAAAAGCCTTAGTTTTGGTCGAGAAGTCCAAGGCCGAGGAGCGAATTGCCGTGCTCACCGCGGCCCCTAACGCGGCGGCCGAGGCGGTCGCCGATCCGGGTCCTTTCATCACGGCTGATGCCCAAGAACTCAATGCCCTGCTGGAGGCGGCGGAAGAGCGGGAGAGAGCCTTCCTATCTCAGCTTGACGCGAGATCGAGAGAGATCGAGAGGATCCGATCTGATCATCAACAGCAGGTGACCGCTCTCGAGGGTCGGGTTCGTGAGCTAGAGAAAGTGAAACTTGCCAAGGCCGCCCAGGATGCCGTGAAGGAATACGCCCTTTCCTTTGTCACTAAGGCCACGTCTTCGGCGTTCGAGAAGGGCTTTGCCCGCTGTCTGGCCGAGGTTCGAAAGAAATTCCCGCTCGCGGAGATCAACCTCGAGGAACTTCAAGCGTACTCAGATGAAGAGGAAGAGATCCCAGTGCGGTCCGATGCCTCTCCCGCCGATGGCCTTGAGGGGGTCCCCCGAGAGGATGAGGGTAGGAGCGCCTAGGTCCCTCACCTGGTCCTTAAGTTTTTCGGGACCAGAGCTTTTTGGTGTAACCCCTCGTACTTCCCGAGAGTAAAGCGTCTTTTCCTTGCTTGTTTATGGCTTATCTCCTCCCTCGGGGTCGAGCCTTCTTTGGAGTTCCTGACGGAGTAGAGACAGTGTTCCTGCCGTTCGGGCCGAGGGAGTTGCCCTCGGCTCGCCTAACGTGCATTCGTATTGGGGGAGTTGCCCCCGACTTGGTTGGCGTGTCGACGGGCCGAGGGATTTTCCCCCGGCTCGGTTTATCGTGCCGCCGCATCAGGGGTGTTGCCCCTGGCTCAGTTGGCGTGCCGACGGGCCGAGGGATTTGCCCTCGGCTCAGTTAATCGTGCAGCCGTAGCGGGGGAGTTGCCCCCGGCTTAGTTGGCTTGCCGACGGGCCGAGGGATTTGCCCTCGGCTCGGTTAGTCGTGCAGCCATAGCGGGGGAGTTGCCTCCGGCTTAGTTGGCGTGCTGACGGGCCGAGGGATTTGCCCTCGGCTCAGTTAATCGCGCAGCCGTAGCGGGGGAGTTGCCCCCGGCTTAGTTGGCTTGTCGACGGGCCGAGGGATTTGCCCTCGGCTCGGTTAACCGTGCAGCCATAGCGGGGGAGTTGCCCCCGGCTTAGTTGGCGTGCCGACGGGCCGAGGGATTTGCCCTCGGCTCGGTTCATCATGCCGCCGCATCAGGGAGATTACCCCTAGCTCAGTTGGCTAGTCGGCCTGGGGAGCGACCCCATGTCTTGCGACTAGCCGCTGAGGTCGACCTCTGAGGTCATCCTCGCGACCGACCCGCTCGGGGAGCTGCCCTTGGCTTCGCGGTTGGCCGGTTCGCCGGTCCGCGGGGGGAGTTGCCCCCAGCCTTACGATCGGTTTGATTTGTTTCGTTTGAAGGGAGGGCTATCCTTGCCTAGAGGCTGGCCCACCCCGGATGATGGTAATACTTTTCCGTAGCCAGGCCATAAGAAAAAAGTAAGATCAAATCAATTTATTGAACATGGGGGAAAAAGAGTTACATTCGCGGGCGATCCCGTAGACTTTACTGGTAGTATTTGCGCAGATGCTTGGCATTCCAGGAATGGGTGAGGGCCTTTCCCTCCGGGGTTGCCAGCCAGTAGGTGGCAGGTCCTAGAACTTCGACCACCCGGTAGGGACCTTCCCACTTGGCTGCCAGCTTCCCTTTGCGCGCGACCTCTGGACAGAAGACCGCTTTTCTAAGGACCAAGTCCCCTTGGCGAAAACTCTGCTCCTTGACGCGGGAATTGTAGTAGCGCGCCACCTTTTGCTGCTGGCGGATGATGGTGGCCAAGGCCTGCTCTCGCTGCTCACCTAGGAGCTCCAAGCCGAGCTCCAAACCCTCGACGTTTCTTTCCTCGTCGAAATGTTGGATGCGGAGGGACTCCTCGCCCACCTCGACCGGGACTACTGCTTCGGCGCCATAGGTGAGCATGAATGGGGTCTCACTCGTAGCCTGTTTGTGAGTCGTTCGATAAGACCAGAGTATCCCGGGAAGTTCTTCAGGCCACTTCCCTTCGGCGCCTTCTACCTTCTTGCGGAGGGGCTCTATGATGCATTTATTGGCGGCCTCGGCCATCCCGTTGGTCTGGGGATGTGCCACCGAGGCGAAGAGTAACTTGATCTTCCACTCGGCGCAGAAGTCTTTAAACCCAGCTGAGTCGAATTGTTTCCCATTGTCGGTGACGATGACGCGGGGGATTCCGAATTTGGAGATGATGGAGTTCCACACGAAGCTCTTTGCCTTCTTCCATGTGATTGAGGCTAGAGGTTCGGCTTCGATCCATTTGGTGAAGTAGTCCACGGCCACGATCAGGTATTTCCTTTGCCCTCGGCCCGTCGTGAACGGTCCCAGGATATCGAGCCCCCACTTTGCAAAAGGTATTGGGCTGACGATTGGGATGAGCTCTGAAGGGGGAATGGACCCGGTGCTGGCGAACCTTTGGCATTCCTGGCACCTCTGGACATACTCTGTCGTGTCGCGTATCAGGGTCGGCCAGTAGTACCCTTGCCGCAAGATCTTCTGGGCGATTGTTGTGCCTCCATGGTGGTTCCCGCAGGTGCCCTCGTGCACTTCCCTGATGACGTAGTCAGCTTCCTGGGGGCCGAGGCACTTAAGGTAGGGGAGGATGTCAGTCTTTGTCCACCGTCTTCTGTAGAGGGTTCCTTCGTGCATCACATACCGGAGCGCCTTCCTCTCCAAGGTTCGACGTTCCTCCACATCGGTCGGCATTTCCCCGAGGGTGAGGTATCGGATGATCGGGTCCATCCAGGTGGGGTCTCCGTCAATCGCCATTATCTCCTTCTCTTCCGTGCTGGGGCTCCTGAGGTTCTCTATGTAGACGGTGTGACCCAACTCCCTGGGCGAGGAAGAAGCCAGTTTGGACAATGCGTCTGCTCGGGCATTCTCCGACCGCGGGAGGTGAAAGGTCTCGGCCCTTTTGAATTTGGACATCTCAGTCTTGGCCGTGGCCAAGTAGTCCTGCATCGTTCCTTCGTGTGCCCCGTAGCTCCTTTGTAGCTGGTTAACGATGAGCTTCGAGTCACTGAGGAGTCGTACGCACTCAGCTCCGAGTTCTCGGGCCAGCTTTAAGCCTTTTATTGCGGCCTCATACTCGGCCACGTTGTTGGTGGCCGGGAACTCGAACCTAAGCGCGTATTCGACGACGTTCCCCTCGGGATACCGAATCGTGATCCCGGCTCCGTTCCCAGCCCGTGTCGCCGAGCCGTCCACGTGAATAATCCACGTGTCCTGATCGCCTGAGTGGCCAGCCGAGTTGATGTTAGTCGTAAGTAAGTACAAAGGTTGGTTCGTTACCGTTTCCGGGACGTCTCCCGGCGCAAAGGCTCTTTCTTTTATGGTACACTCGGCGATGAAGTCGGCCAGTGCCTGTCCTTTGATGGCCGTGCGGGGCTTGAATCGCAGGTCGAATTCGCTCAACTCGACCCCCCAGTTCAACATCCTTCCCATGCGGTCAAACCTTTTGAGGTTCTGTTCCAACTGGGAATCGGTTAGGACCAGTATCGTGTGAGCCTGGAAGTATGGTCGGAGCCATCTAGCCGAGAGGACGAGGGCGTACGCTAACTTATCCATTGGCGTGTACCGCCCCTCAGCGTCTTTCAAGACGCGACTGGTGTAGTATACCAGCCTCTGTACCCCATCGTCTTCTCGAATCAGTACCAAGCTCACAGCTTCCATCGTGCAGGCTAGATACAGGCTCAACGATTCCCCCTCTCACGGTTTGGAAAGGAGTGGTGGGCTGCGGAGGTACTCTTTGAGATCGGCGAAGGCTCGGGAGCAGTCCTCATCCCATTGTATTGTCTTCCTCTCGTCGGCTGGCGCGGCGATTGCCTTCCTCAGAGTCTTGAAGAACGGGAGAGATCTTTCCGCCGACCGGGACAGAAATCGCCCGAGGGCAGCGATGCGGCCATTCAACCTCTGCAACTCCTTGATGGTTGTCGGCTCCCGTATGTTGATTAGTGCCTCAATTTTGTCGGGGTTGGCCTCGATCCCGCGATTGGTGATCATGAATCCCAGGAATTTGCCGGATCTCACGCCGAACGTGCATTTCACGGGATTGAGCCGAATATTGTACCTTCGCAGCCTTTCAAAGGTTTCCCTAAGGTCGGCAATGTGATCCGCAGGATCCTTCGACTTCACCAGCATGTCATCGACGTAGACATCCAGGTTTCTTCCTATCTGGGAGTCGAACACCTTGTTGACCATTCTTTGGTAGGTTGCCCCCGCGTTCTTCAATCCGAAGGGCATCTTCTTGTAGCAGAAGGTACCTCGGTCCATTGTGAAAGCCGTCATCTCTTCGTCATCAGGATCCATCTGGACCTGGTTGTACCCGGAGTAGGCGTCCATGAAGCTGAGCATCTCGTATCCCGAGGCGCTGTTTACGAGGTGGTCAATCCGCGGCAGTGGATAGCTGTCCTTGGGACAGGCCTTGTTGAGGTCGCTAAAATCCACACACATCCGCCACTTCCCGTTGGGTTTTCTAACCATTACCACGTTGGACAGCCATTTGGGGTACCAGACCTCTCGGATGAAACCGGCGTCGAGGAGTCGCCCCCACTTCATCCGAGGCTGCCTTCATCTTTTCACCGCCTAGGTTACGCTTCTTCTGCCGGACGGGTCTGAAGTTGGGGTCGGCGTTCAAACGATGAACTATCACCCGTGGATCAATGCCAGACATATCCTCAGCCGACCACGCGAAGACGTCCAGGTTAGCCTCCAAACATTCGACCAGCTTGCGCTTCGAGTCAGGATCCAGCCCTGACCCAATGGAGATGAATCTCCCCTCCACGCTCGTGACGTGGATCTGCTCTTGTTCTTCTGCAGGGGTGGGCCTCTGTCCGTGCCTCAGGTCGAGAGAGGCCATTGGACCGCCCAGCGCCTCGACGACCTTTTCGTCTGCCAAGTGATAGCAGATCTTCTCTCCCTTTGTGTCGCCATTGATTTGCCCGACCCCCTTCATGGTCTGAAACCTGATTGTCCAGTGGAGCGTCGAGACCGCCGCATCGATAGCGTTGAGGAGGGGGCGACCGATGATGCCATTGTACGCCGAGCCGACTTTCAGCACAATGAATTCCACCGTCAGCGTCACCGAATCGGGCGCTCTCCCTAGCGTGACCGGGAGGTGGATCGCCCCGATGATAGGTGCAGAATGTCCCGTGAAGCCAACCACGGGCCCTGTGCATGGCTCCAAGTCTTCGCCGCGCAGCCCCATCCTTTCTAAAATCGATGTAAAGAGGATGTTGCACGAGCTGCCGGTGTCGACCAGCAGCCGCCGCACCACGGAGGTATCTACGATCAGGGACACCACCAGCGCTTCGCCCGATCCCGGCTTTTCCCGCGTTCTGTCGATCCTACCGCCCCGGGAAGCTAATGGACGACCGTCGGTCCCCTCAACACTGTCCTCTGCTCGATCCACGCTCGCCGCCCGGTTCGCGTGCATGGAAGGCGTGGCCTTGCCTCGCTTGCCACGGGGTGGGTCTGTGCCCTCCACCGGGGACGCGCCTTTTCTCCGTCCCCTGCGGCGGAGCCGTGTCATTGTCGGTGTGGTTGTTTTATGTGGGCGTTGTTCGTGTTCCCACAGACGGCGCCAGATGTTTACGGGTGTTTTCTCACCACAGCTCGTTGACCGCCAGGCGAGTGGTCAACGTGGTCAAGGGGCCGGTTTGGGGGTCCCTTGGGTTCGCCGAGCCCGCTTATACTCGGCGTGGAAGAGCTGAGGGGAAGCCTCGGCTCAGTAAGTCGCGCTCGGCCTCGGTCGTATCCGCGTCGAGGGGTAGCCTCGGCGCGTTGCGAGTGGGTTGGTGCTTGATCGGTCGCCCTCCTGGCGACTGCGACGGTGATGGTCGACCGACGCTGAGGGGTAGCCTCGGCGCCTCGGATGTCTTCTTCCTGGACAGATGAAGAAACTCGTCAGGGAGGCCGGACCTAGGTTCTGGCCAAAGCCCCTCCGATGCTTAAGTCAGATCAGGATCTGAAAGGATACTCGACGGGGGAGATCCGGCTTGTGAGGAAGCCGGAACGTCAACCCAGGCGGCGCGAGTTTTGAGGGAGGAGGGTAATGAAGTGGCGAAAGCCTAGGTCGTTGATGGAGTACCTCTGTGTAGGTTACCTGAGTTTCGATCCCCCTCTTCGTCGTCCTGGTCCTTCCCTTATAGGGTCCTCCCTGATTGCCCCACGTCCTGCCTCCTCTCACGTCCCCACGATCCGCCTCCGCCTCCTCCCGTTCGCGCGACGTGGTAAGGTGGCCCATTAACGGGTCGTTAATGGCCATCATGGGATCGGGGATTCAGGGGGGCGATTAATACGGCCGATCGGGGACCGGTCGGGTGTACCCGAGGGCGAGGTGGCCGGGTCTTCCGCTCCGTCCGTGGGCCTCCTTTGGGAGGGCCCGTCTTCTCTAGCGGGTTTCTCCTTTGAGGTCGGGCCGTGGGCCGTTGTGCTTCGGGCTCGTTGATATTAGTCGTAACACATTGGATCATTTGATAAACAACTATACCTTAGTACGCTAGTACAGCTGGAGATTATGATGCCAACCTTGGCCCTTCAAAGCCCCCTTCTTTTGACCTGCACTAAACCAGATACTACTTCTCTTGTCATCAGCCACTCGTTCTGACTAAGTAGCAGATTATCCAAAATTTTCTTACAAAAACCAAAAGAATTAGCAATTAACAAAGAGATACCTCCAAACCAGCAACAACTTCAGACAGAGTTGAGGAGAACAGCTGCAAACTTTTGGGAACCGACTAAATTTTTGAGACAGGCTTGTCTCCAATTAGGAACTAGTCGGCGGCAAGGAATCAGCTTACGACACTAAGCATGTGAATGCTTAGGCCTTAACCACTCAAAGTTGCCCACATCCTCAAGATTTATGAAATAAATTATGAACAACGTAGTCACTGAACGAGTTACTTAATAGCAATTTGGAAATAATTAGTGGATGCAATTGATGGTGAAAGTTGACCGAGCCTCCTTTACCGCTAGCAAAGCAGTTGCTTTATATTTCTCTGAGGAATCTTTCCAATATCTAAATGGCTCATGGCTTCCTTGTCATTTAAAGCATCAAATGCTTCAACTCCAAGTCTTGCCAACAAAACAAAAGGGCGGAGAGAGAACAAAAGAAAGATTTGGGCCATTTGGGATATGCCCGAATGGCGCTTGAGGGGTTAATTAATCTCCTTTCTGGTGTCTGTTTATATCTTATTAGGCTCCAGATTGTCACAGGAGTTGCCACAAATGTGACACATCTCTCTTCATAATTGTAGGAAACAAGAGCTTTCAATTTTCCTTGACACGTTATCTTCCGCAGTTCCCCACAAGATCCAATCCAGTGCTATAACATTCATCGCCAAAATGTTGGGGATAGGCAGATGGCCTTAAGATGTGGAATACACGAAAGCTGGGGGAAGTCGAATCTTTTAATGCTGCGTAGTTGTCTAGTTCACATGGTCCTTGCCTCTACTTGTCAAAGCTCTCTCTTTTCTTCCTATGGCTGAGCTCTGGAATCGGGTCCTACTCTGCCGATTGCTGGCCTCTTCTCATCTCTGCAATATTAGCTTGTCGACTGACCAAAAACCATTGAAGGAAATCTAAAGAAGAGCCATGGATTCTTACTCTAAGTCAAGATCTGTGAGGTGAGTCCTAAGGTTAATGATGGGCATGGCTTAGTTTCTGTAATATCTAATATGTTGTATTTTTTTAGATTTCATGATGAAGCCGAGATTGGAAAGAAGGAGAAGGCTTACAAGCATGGATGCCAAAAGGAATCAGCATCAGCGGTGAAATCCAAGTGCGTATCAGAGAAGCCGAACAGCTCCTTCAAGGCCAAGGTGCTGTCTCGAGTCTTTTCGGAGGACTACGAGTCGGTGAGGGTGGAGAAGAAGAAGAAGATATTCGACCCTCGCGGCCCCATCATCCACCGATGGAACAGGATCTTCCTCGTGGCCTGCATCGTCTCCCTCTTCGTCGACCCCCTCTTCTTCTACATCCCCGGCACAAGAGAAGAAGAGTGTATAGAAATCAGCGTTCCCCTCGAAGCAGCCCTCACGATTGTCCGATCGCTGGCGGACGTGTTCTACGCTGTTCAGATACTCTTTCGCTTCCGAACAGCATTCGTTGCTCCATCCTCTCGAGTTTTTGGCAGAGGCGAGCTGATCATCGATCCCTCCAAGATCGCTGCCAGGTACCTGTCCAGAGGTTTTCTGCTTGATTTCATTGCAGCACTGCCAATTTCCCAGGTACCTGATTCTGAATTTGTTTTTCAAGATTAAGCATCAATTTCGAATTAAGATAGTCTTGACCTGATCTGATGCTCATCTCCTCTCTCCTTTCATGTTGCAGTTTATGATATGGTTCGTAATTCCAAACCTCGAGGGGTCTACGACCCGCAACACCAAGAATGTGCTGAGGTTCGCCATCATCTTCCAATACATTCCGAGGCTCTTTTTGATCTTTCCGCTCTCGTCCCAAATCGTGAAGACGAGTGGGGTTTTGATGGAAACTGCATGGGCCGGGGCAGCTTACAATCTCGTCCTCTTCATGTTAGTGAGCCATGTAAGATCAAGTTCATCAGACCTTTTCACAATCTAAGATTTGATTCCTGCCTAATTTGGTCTTGTGCTAACCTGTAAAATGCCCTTTTGCCTTGCAAGTGAAGGTTGTTGGCGCCTCTTGGTATCTCCTGGCAATCGAGCGGCAGGATTCATGCTGGAGAATGGCTTGCCTTCTCGAATCGCCACCGTGCAACTACCAATTCTTCGACTGTAAAAGCATAGACAATGCAAGAAATCTATGGTTCAACTCGAGCAATCTAACAAGTCTCTGCAATCCAAGCAACAACTTCTACAAATTCGGAATCTATGCGGACGCAGTCGTCAACAACGTCACCTCCTCGCCGTTCCTCCCAAAGTATTTCTACTGCTTTTGGTGGGGACTGAAGAACTTGAGGTAACCACTTGTGAACTAGTAGCAATGTATCCTCGACTTCATATAACGTTAAATATTGCAGCTCATTGGGCCAGAATTTCTCAACAAGCACATACGTGGGCGAGAACTTCTTCGCGATCGTCATCGCCATCGTTGGATTGGTGCTTTTCGGGTTACTCATCGGAAACATGCAAGTTAGTTGCCAATCTAAACAAGAATTGGACACTCCCAGAACTCAAAGCTTACTAATGGTAACATCTGTTGTGTTGGCAGTCGTATCTGCAATCAACGGCGGTCCGATTGGAGGAATGGAGGAGCAAGAGGACGGACACGGAGAGGTGGATGAGGCACCGCCAGCTTCCATTGGAGCTGAGACAGTCCGTTCGAAGGTACGATCAGTACAAGTGGCTGGCGACCCAAGGGGTGGACGAGGAGGCCCTGCTCAGGGGCCTCCCTCTGGACCTTCGCAGAGACATCAAACGCCATCTCTGCCTCGATCTTGTCCGACGAGTAAGTCAGAACTGGCTTCTCCCTGTTCTAAGCTCCGACATGATCACATCTGACAATGATGCGTGCCACTTTTGGTTCATAGGTACCCCTCTTTGATCAGATGGAAGAAACAATGCTGGATGCCATCTGCGAGCGTCTACAACCGGCACTCTACACCCCCGACACATGTCTGGTCCGAGAGCTTGACCCAGTGAACGAGATGTTGTTCATCGTCAGGGGCCACCTCGACTCCACAACAACCAACGGCGGCCGCACTGGGTTCTTCAACTCGTGCAGGATTGGCCCGGGAGACTTCTGCGGCGAAGAGCTGTTGACATGGGCGCTTGATCCCCGTGAGAGCACCGCGGCCACTCTCCCCTCTTCCACCCATACCGTCCGGGCCGTGTCGGAAGTAGAGGCATTTGCCCTCGTCGCCGACGATCTCAGATTTGTCGCCGCACAGTTTCGTCGGCTCCACAGCAAGCGTATCCGTCACAAGTTTCGGTTCTACTCGCAGCACTGGCGGACGTGGGCCGCTTGCTTCATTCAGGTGGCTTGGAGGCGCCACAGGCAACGGAGATTGATGGCCGACCTCAGCCTGGTGGAGTCAAAGAGGGAGGCTGAGGCGACCGCAGCAGCAGTCTTCATGGGGCGGCTCGTCGGAAGTGTGAGGAAGGGTGCAGGTGAGGGGTCAGGGTTGGAAGGGGGAGGCAGCAAATTGCTGAGGAAGCCAACGGAGCCAGATTTTTCAGGGGATGAAGAAAGCTAGTTGGCTATGCCTGTAGATGATGGAATTAAGATCTGAACCAAAATACAAATAAAAATTATAAGGAGCTTGAGCTAATTGGCAATTGGCTTTGATTATCTGGTGATCGAGTGTCAATAAGTGTAAAATAAATACCACCACTGCTTCAAAAAAATTCCTTTTTTGATAAAAGAATTTTGATCCGATTGCCGAGCTGCCAAGTTTCTCACCTGAATCCTCCTCGTGTCTCCAGTTCAAACGGAAGGCCGCATGTGTTAAACATCAACCAAACATGAAACCCTGATTGAAAGAATTAGGCAGGTTGTGTACACTATAGAAAACTTTTCAATTTTTTTTTTTGCACGATGAAGCCAATAGGAAACCCTAAATCCTAGTAGAAAATTCACTACCCAAGAGCGAATTATTAAGTCGGTAGACCTGGGATTAATCAAGGACGCAAGAATGAAATATAACTAAATAAAATCATACCCTTGATTTTATCAGATCGGAAACCCTAACGGGGCAATTGGGGCCGGAAAAAAAAATGCCCCCTTGGCTTTTTGAACTTCCTTGGAGCAACTCCAATCCTTCTCTATAACTCCAAAATGGAGATTGAAGTTGCTCCAACCCATCTCCCAAATGGAGATAGGGATAGAGATTTGCAACAGTCCCCTCCATATTTGGAGGGGCACTATTCACCTTCTAAATCTCTAAACCTCTCATTAATGACAACTTAGCCCTTAATTAAAATACTTATGATTATGTATAACTAATGTATTTTACAAATCACGTGACCAAATTTAATAATTTTAGTATCGTTGGAAATATCTCAATTATACATACAAAATGAGACCAATATTAGATATTTTTCGAGCAAATTTAAAATATTTACAATATAACAAGAAATACTAAATACTTAAAAATAAAAAAATGAACATTGAAGAATAATATTATTTATAATTTTCTTTCATGCAGAAATAATGTATTAGATTAACCCATTTTAATGATAAATATTTTTCATTAGTAAAGCTTAAAAAAGAGAAAATAGGATTTGAAGATGGTAGGTTGGAGTTGACCATCCTCCAAAATAGCATTTTTTAGAGATATTCCATTTTGGAGGGGTGTTTTTAGAGATTTGGATTAGAGTTGCTTTTAGAATTATTACTTGGGAATTGCTATGCGAACAGGTCTTCCTCCACAGTTTGCAGACCACTAAATTTACAAGTTTAACTTTCAAAATTTGCAGGTGTACCATTGAAATTTTTTCATCTTTTAACATCTGCCGCCCATGTCATTTTACGGTTATCACCTTCCCTCGTCTACTTACCCCCTCCTACGCACTCAGCTTCTCTCCCGTGCTCCCCTCGTCGTCTCCTCGTGCGCGGACCTCGTGGCTGTAGGTCAACTTTTTGAGCAATTTTCAATATTTTAAATATTTTAGGTATGTGTGCAAAGTAGGTTTGTGAAGTGAGCAATTTGGTCTACATCCCTATAATTTTTAAAAGCCTGTTACTCTAAAGCCTATTCAAACATCTGGCTTAATACATATGAAGTCAAAAAAATTACCACATATAATTTCAGCCACTTTATTCTTTCTCTAATCAAAATTCAATTACGCATTTTCAATAAAATATATATCTCAAATTTTCTCTATTTCTAGTTTATTCCTTCCAAAAAAAATTAAAATGATATCTCAAGATGATAGCACATCTTTCTTTTAGATTGAATTGTTACTTGTTTCTAGATTAATATACTAATATTTGTTCCAAATATTTTTGACTTAGCTTTTTATGAGGAATTCTATCTTGAAATATAATTGGATTTCATATTTATTCAATTCTTTAACTCTAAATCTTATTTGTTCATATCTTCCTCATCTATCTGATGGCATAAGATGAAGCTATCAACGAAAAGATCTAAGTAGGTAGTAAGACGTGAAATGTAAAAATACAATAACTGTAACGACTGGTTTTCATGTATCTGGATTTATTATATTATAATGTATGTTTTGGTGGATTTTCTCCTCATGTGTGGTTTACGTCTCCGTAACTTTCGTTTTCGATCGTTTCGTCGTGTTTTCTCGTTTCTTCCTTAGGAGCGTCGATTTCGAAGTATGTCATTCGTGACGGGCTTCATAACGGTCGTATCTTACTATTAGATCAAGCCTAGGAGTCTTAGGAATCGATCCCGGAGCTCCGCGCTCCATATCGGAACTTTTGGTGCACGTTAGCCGGTGTAAGAAAGGGCACCGACCGACTAGATGACGATCCAGTCGGTCGGCAATCCTTCTTGGACCGACTAGTTGGCTTTCTAAATTATTCAGGAGTTACTGTTTATCGTTACTCGGTCTAAGAACGTTGGTTGACCGACTAGGTTGCAAACTAGTCGGTCAGCAATGCTTCTTTAACCGACTAACTCTTCAACTAATTTTTGGTATCAATACTGTTCACTCTTAGTCGGTCTAAGTTCATCTCTCGACCAACTAGATGTTAAACTAGTCGGTCGGTAGTCGTTCATCGACCGACTAAATCCAAATCCTATTTTCGTTCAGAAGTTACTGTTTACACTTAGTCGGTCTGCGTTGGTCGATCGACCGACTAGTTGCCAAACTAGTCGGTCAGTGGTTGCTCTTTGACCGACTAGTCTGTGTTAAAACCCTAATTTCTGGGCAGCCGCCAGCCCAACATATTTATACCCCTCCCAAATGTTTTCTTCTTCCTCCACTCGACCCAAAACCCTAGTTTCTCCCCCATTGAGCCCCCATCTTCCTCAAACCCTTATTCCTTCATTCCAAGCCCTAAATCCATCATCTAAACCCTCCATCAACTCATTCTACCTCTCATCTTCCCCAAAATCTCATCAAATCCCCAAAATCCCCCAAAACCCCTAGTTTCCCCAAACTTCTCCATTGGTTTCCAGATCTGGTTCCTAGGTTCTCCGGAGTGTTTCTTCCGCCTCCTCTCGGTAAGAAATCGATCTCTTGATGTTTTCATAACCTATTTGTATTTTTATGAAACCCTAATGAATGAATGTTGTTTTGATGATTGTTTCCCCATAACAGCGATTTCCCCGTAGATTAGCATCCGCGAGACGAACCTTCGTGATCGTCATCCCCGGTGCTAGGCAAGTGAAACTTGCCACTTAGGGTTTAGGCCATGTTTTAGGCCATTTTGCTTGTTGTAGGCGTAAAAGAGGCTAGGCGACGAAATGATACTCGCCTAGGCGCAAATTGGGGAACTAGCTTGACAACGAAGCTAGTTCCAACATATATCATGTTGCACAATTACCATGTCATGTTTACATTCCATTAACGGTACGCAAATTAATTGTCATGTCATTGCATTCTTTAAGTGTTTCCGTGATTGCGTAGCTTCGCTACAATGCTTGTGTTCCTGGCTCGTGCTCCAGAAGCGGGCCATGTGTTGGTTGATAGCCAATGCCCGAATTGCTTGTTTCCGGCTAGGAGCACCCCTACGCCAATTGTTTATGAATCGTGAACTAGAATGCGAGCTCCTGTGCGGGGCAACCCCGGCTCATTTACTGAGCTCGTGTGCGGGGACCCTGGCTCGATTACATGTGGGTATTGGGGGTAAGAGTTAAGCGGCCATTCAACTGGGAGTCTGCCCGATCAGCAACTGCAGTTGTAAGGCGTAAACTCTGGGTTTGGGGTAGTTGTTAAGCGGCCACTCAGCGTGAATGCCAAACCGTTCAGCTGTAAGGCGTAAACATCTACAAATAACAGTGAAACGTGAATAGTGAATTGATTGAGATTGTTAGTAGCTTGGCTACTCTTGTCTTATCCCGATAATTGTTCTCTTGTACTTATTGTCTCGCCATGGCTTGCTTGTGCACTCATGTATAACTGCCATGTCATGCATACTATAACTGCTAGGTTGTTAGTTGCCTTACTTTCAGTTTCCTTGCCCAAGTCTTTTAGACTTGCTGACATGTGCCCCTTTACTCTTTTGGGTGACACATGTTAGATCCCGAGCCTGAGTACCTTGTTGAGGACGAGGTGTTTGCTGACGCCGATCCCGAGCTTGTGTTTGACGGGGAGTACGTGGACACTGGGGACCAGTCCTAGTGTTTTCGTTGTGTTTCCCTTTTTGCTTTAGACTGCTGTTTTGTTGTCGGTGCGTAGCACCTATACTTTGTTATGTCGTCGCTTTTGTTGGCCTTGTTCTGGGCCTTTAGACTCTTTCTTTTAGCCTGGTGGCTTTTCTGGATGTTGGACTTATTTTCATGTTGGACAATTTGTGAGATATGAGATTTTATTTCAGTCTCTCCTTGTGTTATTATTGTTGTTCCGTTGTGGTTACAGGGACCTGCTTATGTTTTATTGACGCTTATCGGGTTTGGGGCTTCACAGCTCCACTCTCGTGCGGACCTTTTCACGTCTCGCCTCCATTTTAGGGAAGCGGGTCGTGACAATAACGTAACTTATTGTAACGACCCATTTACGGGGCCCGTTACTGCTTGGAACATGCACAAGTCCTGCTAGGCACCAATGAAGTCAACACAGGCTACGTTGCAGAAATACGCCAAAATACTGATAATGAAAGTGGTACACTACCTTATTACAATCCAGCAGCTAACAGGAAAAGAAAATACATCCGAAAATACAAAAGATACATCAAACCACTCTCGAAACAACAAAGCAAATCTCTCATACTCACTCTCAATACACAGGGTCCTGCTGGTCCTGCTGGTCGTACTCAACCACAAACTCAGCGTCTGCGGCCTCTGGTGCAAACTCCTCGACCTGTGAGATATCTGGCGAGTCCACCACAAAGAGAAGGGTCGTCAGGATCAGACGTAACTCAAAGTATCTCTATACATGGATATTGAAACAAATATACAAGCATGGCATTTTAAAAGAAAAGAGGTAAAGTACGAACAATAATAGTAAGAGAAAATGAGCAGAAAAAGTAAACTTCGCAGTTTTACAGCTATCAACAATTTCTAGCAGTTAAATGTGCAATGATAAAAGTATCTATGATGCGAGAGTCTATTTGTGCCTTTACCTAGACTGTGACTTATAATGCGGGGTACAGTAAGCAACCAAGAGGCCAACTCTTGCCGCGGGTGCTACCCGGGCGAACCAATTCTCTGAGTACTGTGCAATAATCTGTGATCTGTGATCTGTGATGGTTGTCACCGGCACTGTTATGGGTTGCTAGAACCCGCACGGTGACAACAAAGTCTGGACTAGTCGCTCCCGTACCCTCGCCATTATAAGTTACCCCAAAACCCAGTGTCAGTGCAATTTTACATTTCCAATCACAATTTTCTGTCAATCATGTCAAGTAGCCCCATTTCTGCTTCCTTTACGATACTGTGCAATTTTAGCTAGCAGTTTAAAAATGGAAACACTGTGATAATGAAATAAAACTAGGTTGCATGCATTTGTTTTTGTTTTTAAGACCCATGCCAAGGGTACGATGAGTTACCGTTCGCCTTGTCGTGAAAGGCGCGTTTTGAAAAGCGGTCGGTGTACCTGGTTCACACGTGTTACGAACGAGTTAGTTTAACGAATTAATAGAGGGTTAAGAGAGAGTTAACTTATAACTAATTACAGATAACATGTTATTAAAGCTTAACTTTCTATTAAAACTTATATTAAAACTTAGGCTAATTAAGTAACTAATCTTTAAAACTTTATAAAACTGACTTAAACTTATTTTTAAAACTCAACTTACCATATTAACTAACTTAATCCTAAGCAAACTTATATTTAATTAAAACTTTAACTTAACTAAATCTAAACTTACTTATTAAACTAAACTAACTTAGTTAATAAGTTATCTTGACTTACTAAAATACCAAGTTAAAAATATAACTTAACAAATACCTTAAGTTTATAAAAATATCAACTACTCCTTACAGATAGGGAGATAAGGTTAAACACATTTAATGTTTATAAAAATATCTCAAACATCTTACCCCTCTCCTTGCCTGTCCCTTCTCGTTTCCCTTCACTGTCTTTTTCTTTCGTTCCCTTTTTTTTTTACGCAGAGGCGCACGACGGGAGGAAAGGGGACGGCGGCGCAAGGGAGGCCGGGGCACAGCGGATCGGCTGGGGTGGCGCGGCCTAGGGGGCGGTGGCGCTTCCGAAGGCGGCGAGGCGGGATCAGGGGCGGCGGCGGCGTCCTCAGGGGCGGCGGCTCAGGGTCGGAATGGCGGGGCTTCGGGCGGCTCGACGGGCACGGCGGCGTACGGGCGGTGGCTCAGGCGTTCAGGCGGCGCGAGGCGGGTAGGGCGGCAGCTGCTTCCACGGGGCGGCGGATCGAGGTCGGAATGGCGGGGACGGCTGCGATCCGAGGCGGCGGATGGCCGTGGGCTCTCGGGTTGGAGGCGGCGACGCTGTTCGAAGCTTGGGGGGTTTGATTCTGTTGCTTTTGGGGTTTTGATTCTTGTTGACTGTGATCTGTAATTTCTTGTTGTATTTTTGGGTTGGTTTGGTGGAGGATGGCTGATTTTGGAAGGGAGGATTGTGACGACGAAGATGATAGTTTCTTACTGTGGATGGGTTGCTGTTCGTTTTGCCTGTGTGTTGTTTTAAGGACGATGAGAGGAGGGAAGAGACAGAATAAAAGAGTTGGTTGATGGTAGGGGGAAATGAAAGCGGGATGTCGGATCTCACCGATTTCTTTCGGTGGGATTCAATTAGGTGGGTTAGGGTTAGGTTAAAGTAAGATGGTAAGAGAAATTTAGAAAATTAATTTAGTAAAAAGAAGTTAGTAAAAATAATATTAATAATAAGTTAGTTAATGATTTTGATTAGTAAAAAGTAATTTCTGTGATTTTAAAATAGTTAATAGTAATTAGCTAATTAGTAATCAACTTTTAACTAAAAGCAATGGCCCAAAAGTTACGCTACGGCAAAACTAAAATAAAGCCGTGCTCGCGTCAACGTGCGGACGATAACCACTCGGACGAAAATAACTAGATCAACGAAGTAAAAATACACGCACACAACAGTCAAAATACGACTAGAAAAACAGGCCGTTACATCCTACCATCCTTAGAATAATTCCGTCCTCGGAATTCTCTACGGGGTAGGGAAGAGGTAGGGGTAACGTCCTCGCATCTCATCCTATTGCTCCCAGGTAGACTCCCCTGGCGAGTCTCGACGCCACATCACTCTGACTAGGTTAATAGTCCTGTTCCTGAAGACTTTCTGGCGTCGATCAATGATCTCTACGGGTTGCTGCTCGTACGTCAAGTCTGGACGAACTGCGATCTCTGAGTAGTCCACGACATGACTCGGGTCGCTCACATAGCGACGCAACTGCGAGATGTGGAATACATTATGCACTCCCTCTAAGGCAGGGGGTAATGCAAGCTTGTATGCCACCTCTCCGACTCGCTCCAAAATATCGAAAGGCCCAATGAATCTGGGACTGAGCTTTCCTCTCCGACCAAAGCGAATCAATCCTCTGTTGGATGAGATCTTCAGAAATACATGATCACCGGGCTGGAACTCCAGATGTCGACGCTTCGCATCTGCCCAATGCTTGTACCTGTCCTGAGCCAGCTGCAGCTTCTCTCTGATGGTCCGAACCACATCCACGGCTTCGGTGATTAGCTCAGGACCAACCAACTCTCGATCTCCTACATCATCCCAGCTCAAGGGGGATCGGCACTTCCTCCCATACAGTGCCGCAAAAGGTGCCATACCAATGCTAGACTGGTAGCTGTTGTTGTATGCAAACTCCACCAAATGGAGATGATCTTCCCATGATCCTTTGAAGTCTAGCATACATGCCCGCAGCATGTCTTCCAGTATCTGAATAGTACGCTCTGACTGACCATCTGTCTGCGGATGGTAAGCCGTACTAAAACGCAAGTGAGTCCCCAAGCTCTCCTGAAGGCTCCTCCAGAAACGAGATGTGAACCTGGTGTCTCTGTCCGAGACAATGCTGATAGGAACTCCATGCAGCTTTACAATCTCATCCATGTACTTCTTGGCCAATACTTCTGTAGACTGGCCCACTCTGAAAGGAATGAAGTGCGCTGACTTGGTCAATCGATCTACGATCACCCAGACAGCGTCATTCTGCTTTGTACTCTTGGGTAGACCAGTCACGAAGTCCATCGTGATGTGCTGCCATTTCCACTCCGGAATGGGCAATGGCTGCAACAAGCCGGCAGTTCTCTGGTGTTCAGCCTTCACCTGCTGGCACACAATACATTTCGCTACGCTCCGAGCGACGCTTCTCTTCATGCCATGCCACCAGTAATGTTGTCGCAGATCCTGATACATCTTGGTACCTCCAGGGTGTATAGAGTAAGTAGAACTGTGAGCTTCCTCCAATAACTCATCTCTAATGGCACCAGACGGTACACAGATCCTGTCCTCAAACCTCAAGGACCCATCTGCATGAATCTTGAACTCTGGTCTTTGGCCTGCCATCACCAGATCTCTAATCTTCCGCAGCTTCTCATCGTCCATCTGAGTAGACTTGATCCTCTCTACCAAGGTCGACTGGATATGCATGCCCATCAAAGTTGCAGTCACCCCTGGTAGAATCACTTCTATACCCATGTCTCGGATCTCTTGCTGTAACCTCCACTGAGTCGTAAGGGTCATCACTGCTGGAAGACGACTCAATGCATCCGGTACAACATTGACTTTCCCAGGATGGTACTGAAGGTCAATGTCATAATCTGCCATGAGCTCGACCCATCGTCGCTGACGCATGTTGAGCTCCTTCTGTGTGAAGAGATACTTCAGACTCTTGTGATCCGAGAACACCTTCACGTGCTCACCCAATAGGAAGTGCCTCCAGATCTTCAGTGCAAAAATCACTGCCGCCAACTCAAGATCGTGAGTGGGGTAGTTCTTCTCATGGATCTTCAACTGCCTGGATGCATATGCTACGACTCGACCATGCTGATGTAGCACGCATCCGAGTCCTTTGCCAGATGCATCACAGAAGACTTCGAATCCTCCTGATCGGTCTGGAATGATCAAGATGGGTGCAGTCGTCAATCTCTTCTTCAGCTCCTGGAAAGCATCCTCACATGCTTTCGACCAAACAAACATCACATCCTTTCTCGTTAATCGCGTCATGGCTCCCGCAATTTTCGAGAAGTCTTTGATGAACCTCCGGTAGTAGCCAGCTAGTCCTAAGAAGCTTCGAATCTCGGTCACCGTTCGGGGGACTGGCCAGTTTTGAACAGCGGCTACTTTTTCAGGATCAACAGCAATCCCTGCTCCGGACACCACGTGGCCTAGAAATGACACCTCGTTTAGCCAGAACTCGCATTTGCTAAGTTTGGCATAAAGCTGGTGTCTTCTCAGGGTCTCGAGAACCTTCCTGAGATGCTCTGCATGCTCCACCGCATTCTTCGAGTAGATGAGAATGTCGTCGATGTAGACTACAACGAACTTGTCCAAGTATTCATACAATACTTGGTTCATGAGACTCATAAATACCGCGGGTGCATTGGTCACACCAAACGGCATCACTAAGTACTCATAATGTCCGTATCTGGTCCTGAATGCAGTCTTGGGAACATCTTCATCATTCACCTTCACTTGATGGTACCCTGTCCTCAGATCCAGCTTCGAATAGACGCTTGACCCACCGAGCTGGTCGAAAAGATCGTCGATGCGCGGTAGAGGGTACTTGTTCTTCACGGTGACTTTGTTCAGCTCACGGTAGTCAACGCACATACGAAGGGATCCGTCTTTCTTCTTCACCAGCAATATAGGAGATCCCCAGGGAGATACACTGGGTCGTATCCATCCCTTCTTCAGTAGATCATCAAGTTGGACCCGCAATTCTTCTAGCTCAGAAGGTGCTAGACGATACGGTCCCTTGGACATAGGCTGGGCTCCTGGCATTAGTTCGATGGCAAATTTAAGGGTGCGATCCGGAGGCAAACCTGTAAGGTCGTCTGGAAACACATCCAAGAACTCTCGAACCACTTCTGGTATCTCGGGCTCAGCGTCCATCGCGGCTGCTACGGCTTCGGTCGACTTGGCCTTGTACTTCACCGGTCCCACAGATCTGCTCCCACTAATGAACTCGAACTTCGGATGATCAGGGATGTCGAAGGCTACCCTCCTTCGACAACAGTCGATGGTGGCATGGAAAGTTCCCAACCAATCCATCCCGAATACAGCATCAAAGTTCGGGATATCAATCATCATGAAGTTAGCGAATAAAGCTCGCCCACAAATCACCACGGGGCATTGAGGATACCCACTGGTCGCCTTTATCACTCCGCCACCCGTATTGACGTTCCAACCAGTAGATAAGGTTGTAACAGGAACGGTATGGGTGCGAACGAATCGACTCGCTAGAAAGCAGTGTGATGCTCCCGAGTCGAACAAGGAGAGGGCGGGATTCCCAGCTACTAGCACGACACCTAGGTTCAAACACTAATCTAAGCAACCAATGCTAATGAAAGAAAAGATATACTAATAATGCAAGAATTATACCTGTGATCACTTCACCGGTGGCCTCGGCCTCTTCGACAGTCATGGTGTAAGCCTGGCGTCTCGGTGGTGGCTGCCTTGCCTGCTGGAACACCCTTTGCTGTGGAGGCAGTGGTGGACGTTGTGGGGCGATCCCAGTCGGGGCAGCACGAGGAACTGGAGCTGGAACCGGGGCTGGAGCACGTGGTTTATGATGTGGGCAATTTCTAGCCACGTGTGCAGGGTCTCCACAAACCAAACAAAGGCCTAAAAATCCTCGACACTCAGATTTGAAGTGTCCAGACTTTCCACAAAAGTGACAGACCGGGAGGGCCTGCTGCTGTGGTCCTGGCCTCTTAAACTGAACCTGCTGAATAGGGCGGTGCATCTGTGGCCGTCTGCTTGGCCCAGCTTGGGTCGGTGGGGGCCTCGCAGATGCTGCCAGCATGCGTTCTTCCTTTTCCTCCTCTTCGACCATCTCATGGTTACGAGCAATGGCCAGAACTTCAGCATGTGTGGTCGGGCTAGCACCGACCATCATCCTTCGAATCTCAATATTGAGCCCCTGCTGGAACTGCTGGGCTCGAGTCAAAGCATTTGTAACCATCTCTGGAGCAAACCTGCTGAGCCTGGAGAACTCAGCGTCATACTGATCCACCGTCATCGAACCCTGCTTCAGGTTGATGAACTTCTTCCTCATCTTGATCGTTGCGTGTGGGGGAAAGTACTGGGCGTTGAAGGTGCTTGTAAATACATCCCACGAAATCGGCAATCCCAAGCGGTCTTCAACCGCCTGCCACCAGTCTCTAGCACCATCCGTCAGTTGCCTCTTGACGACAGCCACCCAGGCTTCTTCTCGAATCTGAGATGCTCTCAGATCATCAGTGATGCGTTTGAGCCATTCTTCCGCCTGAAGATGGCTCTCAGTCCCTGCGAAGGTCTTCGGGCTCATCCCTCGAAAGTGATAAGCACTCGGATCAGCTCGTTGCTCTCTGTGCAAAGCCTGTTCCAAGGCCTGTCCAAGCTGCTGATGAAGGGCATACATGCCCCGCATGCAATCTTCTGCAGACAACGGTGCAGTCGGGAATGCTGTTGCGCCCGAACCGTGGTTGGCTCCATTGCCAGCATCATTCTGGTTGGGGCCCTCATTCGGGTGGTTGATCCCGGATCCAAAGGCACTGTCTTCGCTTCCCGAAGTGTTCCTTTCCATGGCTTATCTGCATTCCATAAGGTTTGATCAGTCTCATTGAGTATTTTATACGACATATTCTGAACTTCCTGTATTGTTCATGTGGCATTTAGCGCGGACCTGCATGGGCCACCAAACTTGTAACGACCCATTTACGGGGCCCGTTACTGCTTGGAACATGCACAAGTCCTGCTAGGCACCAATGAAGTCAACACAGGCTACGTTGCAGAAATACGCCAAAATACTGATAATGAAAGTGGTACACTACCTTATTACAATCCAGCAGCTAACAGGAAAAGAAAATACATCCGAAAATACAAAAGATACATCAAACCACTCTCGAAACAACAAAGCAAATCTCTCATACTCACTCTCAATACACAGGGTCCTGCTGGTCCTGCTGGTCGTACTCAACCACAAACTCAGCGTCTGCGGCCTCTGGTGCAAACTCCTCGACCTGTGAGATATCTGGCGAGTCCACCACAAAGAGAAGGGTCGCCAGGATCAGACGTAACTCAAAGTATCTCTATACATGGATATTGAAACAAATATACAAGCATGGCATTTTAAAAGAAAAGAGGTAAAGTACGAACAATAATAGTAAGAGAAAATGAGCAGAAAAAGTAAACTTCGCAGTTTTACAGCTATCAACAATTTCTAGCAGTTAAATGTGCAATGATAAAAGTATCTATGATGCGAGAGTCTATTTGTGCCTTTACCTAGACTGTGACTTATAATGCGGGGTACAGTAAGCAACCAAGAGGCCAACTCTTGCCGCGGGTGCTACCCGGGCGAACCAATTCTCTGAGTACTGTGCAATAATCTGTGATCTGTGATCTGTGATGGTTGTCACCGGCACTGTTATGGGTTGCTAGAACCCGCACGGTGACAACAAAGTCTGGACTAGTCGCTCCCGTACCCTCGCCATTATAAGTTACCCCAAAACCCAGTGTCAGTGCAATTTTACATTTCCAATCACAATTTTCTGTCAATCATGTCAAGTAGCCCCATTTCTGCTTCCTTTACGATACTGTGCAATTTTAGCTAGCAGTTTAAAAATGGAAACACTGTGATAATGAAATAAAACTAGGTTGCATGCATTTGTTTTTGTTTTTAAGACCCATGCCAAGGGTACGATGAGTTACCGTTCGCCTTGTCGTGAAAGGCGCGTTTTGAAAAGCGGTCGGTGTACCTGGTTCACACGTGTTACGAACGAGTTAGTTTAACGAATTAATAGAGGGTTAAGAGAGAGTTAACTTATAACTAATTACAGATAACATGTTATTAAAGCTTAACTTTCTATTAAAACTTATATTAAAACTTAGGCTAATTAAGTAACTAATCTTTAAAACTTTATAAAACTGACTTAAACTTATTTTTAAAACTCAACTTACCATATTAACTAACTTAATCCTAAGCAAACTTATATTTAATTAAAACTTTAACTTAACTAAATCTAAACTTACTTATTAAACTAAACTAACTTAGTTAATAAGTTATCTTGACTTACTAAAATACCAAGTTAAAAATATAACTTAACAAATACCTTAAGTTTATAAAAATATCAACTACTCCTTACAGATAGGGAGATAAGGTTAAACACATTTAATGTTTATAAAAATATCTCAAACATCTTACCCCTCTCCTTGCCTGTCCCTTCTCGTTTCCCTTCACTGTCTTTTTCTTTCGTTCCCTTTTTTTTTTTTACGCAGAGGCGCACGACGGGAGGAAAGGGGACGGCGGCGCAAGGGAGGCCGGGGCACAGCGGATCGGCTGGGGTGGCGCGGCCTAGGGGGCGGTGGCGCTTCCGAAGGCGGCGAGGCGGGATCAGGGGCGGCGGCTCAGGGTCGGAATGGCGGGGCTTCGGGCGGCTCGACGGGCACGGCGGCGTACGGGCGGTGGCTCAGGCGTTCAGGCGGCGCGAGGCGGGTAGGGCGGCAGCTGCTTCCACGGGGCGGCGGATCGAGGTCGGAATGGCGGGGACGGCTGCGATCCGAGGCGGCGGATGGCCGTGGGCTCTCGGGTTGGAGGCGGCGACGCTGTTCGAAGCTTGGGGGGGTTTGATTCTGTTGCTTTTGGGGTTTTGATTCTTGTTGACTGTGATCTGTAATTTCTTGTTGTATTTTTGGGTTGGTTTGGTGGAGGATGGCTGATTTTGGAAGGGAGGATTGTGACGACGAAGATGATAGTTTCTTACTGTGGATGGGTTGCTGTTCGTTTTGCCTGTGTGTTGTTTTAAGGACGATGAGAGGAGGGAAGAGACAGAATAAAAGAGTTGGTTGATGGTAGGGGGAAATGAAAGCGGGATGTCGGATCTCACCGATTTCTTTCGGTGGGATTCAATTAGGTGGGTTAGGGTTAGGTTAAAGTAAGATGGTAAGAGAAATTTAGAAAATTAATTTAGTAAAAAGAAGTTAGTAAAAATAATATTAATAATAAGTTAGTTAATGATTTTGATTAGTAAAAAGTAATTTCTGTGATTTTAAAATAGTTAATAGTAATTAGCTAATTAGTAATCAACTTTTAACTAAAAGCAATGGCCCAAAAGTTACGCTACGGCAAAACTAAAATAAAGCCGTGCTCGCGTCAACGTGCGGACGATAACCACTCGGACGAAAATAACTAGATCAACGAAGTAAAAATACACGCACACAACAGTCAAAATACGACTAGAAAAACAGGCCGTTACACTTATCTTCTATAAAAATATCAATTGTATAGCTTTTTAGCTGTAATCATGAGCACCTACCCAAAAAGAAACTTATGAGTTGATGATTATTTTTATTATAAATATAGGATACATATATGGTTTTACTCTTATTTTTTTTTTGATATATTGTTGTTAATTATTATGGATTAGAATTGCAATTGAAACAAGTGAAGAGCCTATTATAAAGCATGTATAGTAGTTGTTAAGGCCAAATTTGGCGTTAAAAAAATTGGACTGTTGTGGACTCTTCTACTGAGATAGAGCCTCGTCAACTGGTGAAGTGGGACACTCGGTTGGCAGAACCAGGGTCGTTAGTAGTCGAAATGAGGACACAATACTGAGACTCATTCGATCCCGTATCTAAATACGACAATCGTTCGACCCTTAAGTTGGGTCGAACCTTGAACAACAGTCGACGGGAGCTGTCGCTCGATCCTTCTACTGGGTTGAGCCTTGATCCCATGCAGCACAAAAGAACGTCAGGGGGGGTCAGATCTAGGTTCTGACCCAAATCTCCTTCGATGCTTAAGTTATAACTGGACTTAAGTGAGGGCTCAGGGTTGTCGAGATCGACCGACGGAGGTACGTCTCGAGTCAGTCACCTCAAGCTATTTGGAGAAAGAAATATAAGAGTGGAAGAATTATAATTCAGGGTATCAGGTCTTTGGTACCTTTTTCCTCCCTTATTCTGATTGTTGTTCTCGTATTTATAAACCGGAGTCTCTTCAGTGACGTTGGGGAATTCAACGGTCACCAATTATGGTGGCACGATCTTCCCTCATCAATCGGGGTAACCGTCGTCCACGCCTTCCGCCATTTATGAGTCTTTATCAACTGCCTCTTTGAGCAACGGAAGCTCAACAGGCAAATGGCATGTGGGCTTGGACTGGGTTGACACTTGGCTTCCTTCGTGGGCCCCAAGGGCTTGGTGGGCTCAGACAATATCTCGGTAGGCTTTTTGGTAACCTTAATTTCATTTCCTCGAGTGCTGTCCCAATGACTTAACAGTTGTGATATGGCTGCCATTTAAAAGTCACAAGACTGGATATGGGGCAAGATTTTAGGCTTGAAGTATATTATGGCCGGGGTCCCCAACCCGACCCAACCAGCCCATTTTCATCCCTAATTTAAAGTTAGGCCCTTACCCGGTCTGACCGGACTAGTTTTCATCCCGAATTCAAAGAAATAAAATTAATGCATGAATTTGGATTATAAAAAAATAAAGTAAATTAACTTTATCACTAAATATAGTTTTTCATTCGACTTGGGCTCTATTATTATAAGCAAATTAAGGAGGCTTTACTTTCGGCCTATATCCATTTTAGACTTGAGCAAGTCCTTTTTGTAGTGGGCGTATTATCCCTACAGATAGCCCTTGCCCATGAACAATCCCCAGACCGAAAAAGAATTTGACAGGTTGTCTTTAGTTTTTAGGCCCAAATAGAAAGGCCCACTTTCAACTTTAAGTTCAGTTCATTAAGGTTACGGACCAGCAACCCATTAAGTATCCGCGACGGCAACCCGCAAATCTTGGGCCTAACCATATAGGCCTTACAACGGCCCTGCTTTGTGAGCCAGGCGTATGGGATTGGGCCCTAAGGCAACCTCTGAAGGCTCTTTAAGTTTGCGTTCCAATGCATGTGGTAATCACGTGTTTTCTAAGTACTAATTTAATATTAAATGCCAAAGTTCCGTGGTCCAAGCAGCATTACATTCACCTCCCAGCATTACGGCTAGAGATTGGTCCCTGTAAGGTGCGGATCGTGCACATGCCTTTAACTAGCTTTCTGGTGATTAAAAAAAATAATATTAAAATTAATATGTATTTCAGTGTTTTGCTGTATCAAAAAAATAGTTAGAGTCCAAATCTCAACCCGAAAATTAGACTCAAATATTTATGGGTTTGTTGACGGTAGAGTTTCGGTCAACAAAGAGGTGGGCTGACTTTGGTGTTGCGAGTCAATGCGGGCTTTCGTCAGCGAAAGTGATCAGGCTTCTCAGCTGGGTAGCTTTGGGTATGGAAAGTGGTGCCGAGCTACTGTGAAGATGTCTGATCTGACTCTGAGGAACTCCGAGCTAGTGGAAGTGCACCCACTGAGTTACCTGCAACACAAGATGACGAAAGGGGGTTCGGATTTGTGTTCCGACGTAAATCCCCTCCGATGCATAAGTTAGTGACTGAACGTAAGACTGACTCTGGGCAGCGAGTCTGATCTGAGGGAGATCGACGGTGGGGTTCGCCGACCGATTTAGGAAGGAAGAAATATATAGTCGAAAGTAAAAGGCAAGTAGTAGCAGAGTACATCCCTTGATGCTTCCGAGGCTTGGTCCTTTTATAGGAGCCATATCTCTTCGGTCCTGTCGTGGGGTATCTGACTTGTTCGATCGTGGCATGTGGGTGCTAATGTATCGGGAGCAGTGAGTGGCCATTACGCCTCTATCGATCCCATTTCCTCCACTTCTCATTAGAAACGTGGGGTTTTTACGGGCATGATCCGAACCACCTCTGATCATATAAGCAATCTGGGCGCGATGAATACGGACAGCCCCGTGGGCCGTTCTGCCTTCCTTTGCGGGCCTCCGCCTGATTGGCATAAAGACCCTTGTACATTTGCTCATGAGTTTGTAACTTCAGCCCAGCAACATTGACTTGGGCTGGCCCAGATTAGTTAATAGGAAATGCCCAATGATGTTACACGTTTAAATTTAGCCCACGCCAAAAAACCGATCCGGTTTGGCTTGTGTTAAGATCCAATATGATTCGTTTCGGTTTGAATTTTTTTGGACAGATTCGATTCGAACCACCCGTGTTCTTATCCTTATTTTTGTCTTTTTTTTATCTCCATGAGCACAATGTACCATGCTAGTACAGTGCATGTACTTGGTACTCACCCAATTATCTAAGATAATTGCTGTCTGCACTGCTTGAAATGCGGTGCAGACTGCATTTTTTTCTTAAACGAGGTGATAAAGTGTTTTGATATGACCTAAAGTCAGATCAAAGTGGTGTTTTCTTTCCATAAACGGATAAAAAGAGGACTGCACCGCATTTCGTGCGGTGCAGATAGTCGGGATCTTCTCTAAGTGCTGACACAATTTTAAAGGAAGCTTTCAAGGGGGTCTCTTAAAAAAAACAAAATTCATTTGAAGGAAACTGAAGGAAGTCCGATGATATCTCGGATTCGGCTTCAACAGGTCGAATCAGGGTCTATTCATCTTGGGTTTGTTCCAGTGTCTAGTCAGTTGCCTGCGTTGTCTTACGACAACTATTTTAACCGTTCTTTTATCCAACTGCATCAGTGATGAGAGAACACTCATAAACACATGTATTTTTTTAACGATTGAATCTGCCTATTTTGATTTTCATGTTTTAAAATCACAAGCCATAAATATTCAATTAAAACTAAGCAGTCTTGCTTGTTCATCAACTCGTCGCAAATTCAACGGTTTTGTACAAACAGAACTTTCTGAAACTGTTAGATGAACTAGCAAAACCAATTGAGTTCAATCGAAAATTGGTGTGGCCAGAAATTTTAGAACATGACCATCAAAATTAACCGATCTGATCGTCGGAAAAAATAATACAGGAAGAGAGATGGGTTGGGGTTGCGTTAGTTAGACAAAGATAAATTTCCTTGTTGGTAGTTGACAACTATATAAGTACAACAAAAATATACATCTGGAGCATTACCCAGTGAATAAAGGTTCTGCTATGCTTGGCTAAAAGTTAGCTGGCAAGCTAATCATCTTCAAAAAAAGGACTCAAGTGAAACGATAATAATGAAAGAGGAAAGGGAGACACTTCACAGTTCACCATCAGAAGATAAGGATGAGTACTCACGAAAGAAAGGCAGAGCTCGGCCATGGTGGTAGCCAGGCTGAAGTTGGCTTCCAGCAAAAAGGTAGACAAAAAGGATCAGCAGGAAGAGTGGATGGCTCTGTGGTGATCGAGTACGTACTACATCAAGGACCCAAAAAGTCCCAAGCTTTTCTGTGTTGAGAAAGAGAGAGAGAGCCAGGGATATAACTTGATCATCTAGAAAATTAGATCATTGAGCTTCTAGATTAGAAGCTTTGATGGCGCTTAGGGTTAGGGTTTTTAGCCAGCATGCATGTTTGCAGGTGATTTAAGAAAAGGTTGGTCAGATGGACAGGGTGCCCAATAACAGAATGACACACAAAGCACTGGAAGCCTGCTTTCTAATGCTAATCATTGACATCTCTAGGTGATGTCTTGACAGAAGAGGGAGAAATGACATAAGATTTAAGGTTTTAAAAAAATTCTATCATATTTTTGTCCACAACATGTACATTAGGGATTATCATACCAAGTAATTGAAGTCACGTGAGGGCAAGCTTACAGCACAAGTGGTGATCATTAATTAGCTGCAAAACAAAAGGCCTCGGCCTTTAATTACATGGACTAAAATAGATGGCCCAAATGCTCGATAAGCATGTTATATAAGCTTGCACAATATTCACTTATTGTTGTGCCGGCGGAGCCCAACAATCGCCAACACAAGCGTAGCGGAATACTCAGGATCGTGGGGACCGAGGATGAAAGATCAGCATCGAACAAATAGAGCACAAACAAGATTGCTTGTAGGCCGTGGACGGCCAAAGGGGGAACACCGGTGAGCTTTATTACAAAAGGAGAGAACAATACAAATTTTCCATTCGTCCAATGAAGAAGACGCACACAATATATTTCCAAAAGCTCACAATACAATCTCTCAAAGTTGGCTCTCACAGATGTCGGCTCTCTCAAAGGATACAAATGTTTTCCTATAGAAACCCTAACCTAAAACTCCCTATTTATAACCCTAGGTTACAATAGGTGTCATCATTTGCTAAGGTCTCCTAAGGGATACAGATCCCGACAATTACGGCATCCGATCCAATCGCAGCTCTAAGCAATTAATGTCGCCGCAACCTAGTGGGCCAATCGCCGCTTCCTAGTGGGCCGCATCTCAGTGGGCTCCCTCTGACCGATCGACCTTCATTTTGTGTCGAACGACCTAAGTGCCGTGCATCGCGTACGAGCCATCATCCTTCGAGACTCCAAATGACCGACTGACCGAACACGGACTCTAACTGCGTTACGACCCATCGACCCAACTGCGCTGACAAAGCCACTTGACCAGCATCATCGTATCTGACTTGTGCAGAGTCAAACAGGTCGAATCCAGGCACGGACAAGTTGCCTCTGCACAAGATAACTCGTCTGCCATACGACTGCTTCTCCTGCGCCGAATCGAGCCAACTCCTCCACACTTATTATGTTATTGCTAACCCAAATATGATTAGTTCATTTGAATTAATATTGGTTTCAGACATATATTTACCATATCCATTTTTGTTGTATCATTCGCATTTCATGGAAACCCATCCAGTTTCTTTCCGACGGGCCTGCCCGGTTCTAAAAACACAATAATTGACATGATAAAAACTCCCGGATGAAAAGATGAAAAGCCATGAAAAAACTGGAGACATGCACAGTGAAGAGAACCAGTGGATATGTGTCCAAATGTATGATGAGCGACAGCAGGGTTGCGGCATAAGGAGACAGTGAGAGCATGCAAAAAGCCAAATCAAAATATGTAGGATTGCGTTTTGTGTTTGTGTTTGTGTTTGTGTTTGTGTTTGTGTTTGTGTCTCTCTCTCTCTCTCACCTCTTATCACATATACTCTCTCTCACCCTCTCACTCATGTTGTCACATGTATTTGCTTCTTGCGTGTTTGTGTGCGTGGAATTTGCATCGTATATATGATATGAATGAAGGGGTGCAGAGAGGGACTAATCATTGGGGTCCCGGGGACTGCAGGTACAAGTGGGTCTGGCTCATCAGCATTCCAAACACTTCACGGCATTGGTGTCTCTAGCCATTAATTTGAATGACCGACCTGTCACATAGTCGCATGTCAGTGGACTAGAGCTGAGACCTGATCAAATCCCCTCCGATGCTAAAGCCAGTTGAGGAAAAGACGGCTCTAAGATAACCTCGAACGATCCGTATTTCTCTGAGGTACAGTGGAGATAATGGTCAGCTCATCTCTGAGAGCAACTCCAACCCACATCTCTAAAAATCCCCCTTCAAAATGGAATATCTCTAAAAGATGCCATTTTGGAGGATGTGCAACTCCAACCCACCATCTTCAAATCTTATTTTCTCTTTGTTTAAGCTTTACTAATGAAAGGTATTTATCATTAAAATAGGATAACCTAATACATTATTTCTTCATGGAAGAAAATTATAAATAATATAAAATTATTGTTATTTTATAATAATAATAATATAAAATTATTATTATTATATAGAAATAATATAAAATTATTATTATTTTATAATAATAATTTTGATGAAAAATATTAAAATAAAAATCATGAGACATATAACATTAAACAAAATGCATTGATTAAAAGCAAAGTACAACACTTTAAAAATTAATATTTGCAATCAATGAAATGTATTCAGCATCTATCACTATTATTCTTCAATGTTCAAGTTTTTTTAAGTATTAATTATTTCTTGTTATAATGTACATATTTTAAATTTGCTCGAAAAATATCCAATATTGTTCTTATTTTGTAGGTATAATTGAGATATTTCCAACGGTACTAAAATTATTAAATTTGGTAATGTGGTTTGTAAAATACTTTAGTTATAAATAATAATACTTAATTTAATAAAGGGTTAAAACGGTAAATACATAGGGATTTAATTTTTGGAGGTGTGAACAGTGCCCCTTCAAATTTGAAGGGGCACTGTTGAAGATCTGCATCGCCGGCTCCATTTTGCCGAAGCGTTGGAGAGAAAATTCTCTCCAAATTGAAGTTAAAGCGACGCGTTGGTGTTGCTCTGAGCAAGCCTTGGATGCAGGGCTACCGCATGGGCTTATAATATTAGCATTATTAACGATTTAACTCGCTCGCTCTTAGAGGCCCAATACATGAAAGCTTCCCAATGGGCTTGGACCCCGTTATATCAAGTACCCCACTATTGCTCTCAATTATGCAAGGAATTAATCACTTTCTTCCAAATTTGCTACCTGCTTCAATCAGTTTAGTTTCATCCAGCATTAATTTGAAAGGAGACATTCAACAAACCTCTTTAGAAAAAGGAATGAAAGGGCTTTGTAGGCTGTGTTAGTAGGTTGCATGGAATTCACTCCAGTTGTCAACATATTTGGAGTGTTAGGGAGCAAGAGAGAGAGTGTGTGTAGTAGTAGGAGGAGGACAAATGTTGTCAAGATCCAAGTTGCTTGGAATCTCTAGCTATTTGATCACCTTGGAGGGCTAGGGAGTCATAGACTAGTAAGACAAAAACCTGCCCCCATGCCAACATAAAGCAGTCCAACTAAGGTTACACTTTAGTCTTCATGGGTTTGTGTGTGCTTGATCCTAGTAATCTTTCTTGATGTTAGATGCCTCAAAAAGGCCGAACAAACGGCCAAAACTCAGAGGGGGCTACGGTTGGCGAATTTTGTTTCATATCAGCCTCTTAGGGACATAGGTTTGGTTCACAGAGACACCTTGTCGTGCAAGTCATCAAGTTTCCCAAGTCTCTCTCGCTTTTGCTTTTGGGTGAGGTTGATGCATGCAACTGTCATGGCCAATGCTATGTTTACCCTATCGACCCAAATAATCTTAGGTTAGAGCTCAGTCTAATCAAGCTGTAATTATCAACTTCACTTTCCAAATCTTCCCCCATTAACCCTAGCCAGTAGCTAAACTTTGCCGACATGAAATTAGGGCATGCATATATCTGTAAATTTAATTTGCCGACACACTGATGTGAAGATGCTTGAGTTTGATGTTGAGTATGCAACCAATATCACATGCCCTTCTTTCTCAAGGCCACGAGATCGAGTTACTGCTTATCAGCCCATGATGCCTACTTTACGCAAAGGATGATGCTTTGCCCCCCCCAGAGAGATAAAGAACGGCCAGCAGTGGCTCCCCCTCTCATCGGCGACAACACGGAAACCCCTGGCATCATCCTATGACCATGTCGGCAACCTGAAAGCTAGTGTGTGCTCGAATGATCGAAGGCGGCGGTTGGCCGAATGGGCTCGTCGGGGGCCCCGGCGGTCGGAAAATCGAAGACTCTGGTTGGGGGCTTTACAAGGAAAGAGACATGGCGCATGGTGTGAAGATGGACGTTGCCTTTCTTAATTAAGATGCCCGCCATTGCTTTTTCTCTTGTCACCCATCACACTAGCTTAGCCAATTTCAGTCCCACAAGTTTTGACAAGTCATTGGGAGCTAACTTTTGTTTGAGAGTTCACACGAATTAGAGAGAGTTTGATTCTAACTTGTGTTAAGATCACGTAGCTAGCTTGCAGAGAAGCACCAACTAAGGCTGGCTTTTTTTAATGTTAATTGTCTAAAATTATAGTTTTGATAACTCCAAAGTCCAAACTAGGCCCTTATAAGCAATTGCGATGACTTGCGGGAAATGGAGGGAAATCGCCCCCTCTGTAACTTCGAAATTTTTTCTTATATTTGTATATTATTTTCTAATCAATATTTGGTAAATGCTCCCACATTAATTAATTGTCCTACGAAAGCAAATAAAAAGTTTTATGCAAATGGAAAAGTCAACAAAATAAATAGAATCCTAATAGTTGTAGAACTCTAAGTGATGTCTTGTGATCTAACATATATCAAATCAATGCTCAAATGGAATTATAAATCTCTTCATCTGTTCTTGTTTTCAAAAAAAATGGATTACTCATATTATTTCCGTCTTGTTGAAGGATTATTTGGAGAGGAAGTAACCATGGCAAATAGCCATGGTGCTTTATTTATAAATTTCATAGGTATTTCAAAAGACATGGATACCAAAGGTCTCCACCACATTAAGAGTGGTGGAGTAATGGGTGGATAAGTGGTGGGGAGACCAAAGGCCTCCCCCCACTCACAACACTCTCCCTTATCCATCCATTACTTTGGTCTTAGCGTATAAGGCTAAAAGGGGGTGGATACTTCTGGATCCTGAGTAATCGTGTTTGCCTCGTTAAAACCTTAGCCGCGAAAAACCCAGTGGGAAAAACCAATAGCTTAAGGGAAAAGAGTGCAACACATAAGTTACTCCCCCTCATCCGTACACGCTTCAGGCTTGTAGGTCTTTTAGTTGTCTCATACCGATTCCTTTTACAAGTTTTACAAAAATACATTTTGGTAAAGATTTGGTAAAAAGATTAGCTAAGTTGTTGCAGGACTGGATCTGCTGAACTTCAATCTGCTTGTCCTCTTTTAGCTCGTGTGTCTAGAAAAACTTGGGAGATATGTGCTTCGTCATGTCGCCCTTGATGTAGCCCTTTTGAAGTTAAGCAATGCACACATCGTTATCTTCAAACAGGACAGTTGGCTCCAAATCACCGGTCTTCAGGCCAGTGGATTGAAGAATGTGGTGGACGACGGATCGTAGCCAATAACACTCTCTGCTTGCTTCATGGATCGCAATGAGCTCTGAATGGTTGGATGACGTAGCTGTTGTGGTTTACTTTACCGATCTCCAGGAGATAGCAGTACCTCCGTAGGTAAACACAAAACCTGTCTATGATTTTGTCGTGTGCGGATCTGAAAGATAATCTGCATTGGCATAACCAAATAATTGGGGGAGGCACCTCTCTGGTAGTAAAGTCCCAGATCTATTGAACCCTGGAGGTATCGCAGAAGATGCTTTACTCCGTTCCAGTGGCACTTTATAGGCGCTGCACTATGTATGGCTAGGAGATTAACTGTAAACGCTATATCGGGACGCATACAGTTAGCCAGATATAGAAGTGCTCCAATGGCACTGAGGTAGGGTACTTCAGGACCCAGTATCTCATCCCCCTTCCAGAGGCCGGAAGGGGTCCTTATGTACATCTAGTGATCTTACGACCATAGGAGTACCTAAAGGATGACATTTATCCATATGAAACTTACGTAGAAGTTTCTTTGTTTTCCCTAGGTCTTTCATTTCAAAAGTATGTTTTAGGCTATCAGATATCTCATTGATCTCTGCAGGAGATCCTATGAGATTTAAGTCATCAATATATACCGCTATGATGACGAATCCTGTTTCCGTTCTTTTGATAAAAATACACGGGCAGACTTCATTATTTGTGAATCCTTGCTGTGCAAGGAAATCACGAAGTCTGTTATACCACATTTTGCCCGATTGCTTTAGACCATATAATGATCTATGCAGCCTTACAGAGAACGTCCCGAGGTATCTCTTTCATCTCTGGGGGTAGATTAAACCCATCAGGAAGTCTCATATAGATATTTTTATTTATATCGCCATATAGATATGCAGTCACAACGTCCATGAGCTGTATTTCTAGGCTTTCCAAGGAAGTTAGGCTTATTAAAAATCGGAATGTGATCGCATCCATGACCGGGGAATATGTATCTTCGTAATCAATCCCCGGTCTTTGGGAAAAACCCTGGGCTACAAGGCGTGCCTTGTAGCGAACGATCACATTATTTTCATTTCTTTTTCTTATGAAAACCCACTTATATCCCACAGGCTTTACACCTAATGGTGTTTGGACTACTGGTCCAAAGACTTAGCGTTTCAAGAGTGAGTCCAGCTCTACTCTTATTGCATCGTCCCACTTTGGCCAATCATCTCTACGTTTACATTCCGCTAGAGATCGTGGTTCGACGTCATCGTCATATTCAGTGACGTGAACGGCAATATCGAACGCAAAATCGTTGTCGACGACTATGCTATGTCTGTCCAGTACCTCTCCAGTACGTACAAAATTTAATGATGTTTCTCCTATTGTTTCCTCTGCAGGGGAAATAAGGAGGGGAGAAGTAGCTGGTCTGAGCTCAGCATCCTGTGGAGGGATAATCTTATTATCTCCAGGAGTCTTCCTCTTTCGAGGAACTTTATCTTTTGAACCTGGTGGGCGTCTTCTTTTTAATTGAGGTACAGCCAATTCTGCTGCTGGTGGATTGCATCCATCTATAGGGATGTCAATCCTAGCTGGCGTATTAGCAGCAGGGACGTGTGAACGGACAATCTTCTGGTTGTCTGTGAACTTATCCGGCAAAAGATGTACTGTATTCTGAATGTGAAGGATCTTCAGGATCTCATCTTCACACAGATTAGTACGTGGATCATAATAGGGACAAAGACTTCTGGTCCCAACTAATGGTCTCAGTAGCTTCAGGCTTCTTAGACTGTTGGCGTGAACAAAAGATTGCACGTGCTAACTCCCAAGTGTAGGAGGTCGCCAAGTAGTAAATATCCTAGTGAGCCTAGGGTCGAACACGGGGACAACTTGCTTACAATCAACAGTGATCACAATTAGCCTAAACGGTGTGAGAAATACCACCCTTTTTGGGGCGAGGATTGGTTGATGAGATTTTAGAACACCCTACCGTTAAGCATGCAAACAACGAAATATGTAGGATAGCAAACAAAGATGAGAAATGTGGGTGTTCATGGTTTCAGGGTGTAGTCGGGCTTCAAACTTCATTTCAAATCACTACGATCCCTCATCCGGCTAAGGAGAGAGTGATCGGATGGTTTGGCATTTCATCGAACACGTTATGTGCAAAAAGATAGTGAATGAAACATTGAGAAAATTTTACAATAAACACAATAGAGAGGGTCCACTAGGATGAACCTCTCTTTGGATTTCCCACTAGGGTTCCAATAGACAACCCTAACTCAATATTTCATCCACATACAAGAGGTTAAAAACAAGTTGGAAATGAAATCTACAAGCCCAATCTACATCCATCCACCATAAACACACACAATATGATTAGCCACTCATTATACACAAGAACACCATCTTTGATTCCAAAATATTCATCCAATAGTTCTTACAAATAGCATATAAAAACAAACAAAAGAGAAACTGAAATTATAGAGTTTAATACAAGAGGACTCCCTTTTGATCTTCTCCTTTGAGCTTTTCTCTTTCTCCCTTGGTCTCCCAAGCCCTAGCAATTTCTCCTTCAAAAAGAATCCCCAAAAAAACAAACCCTAAAAAAAAAATGCTCCCCAAAAAAAAACTAACTCCCCAAAAAAACGTGTTCAGCCCAAGGAAAAAAACAGAACACAATTACGCTTCAGGCCCAAGCTCATTTCCGTGTTTTTTTGTTCGTCCAGGCAATTTTTGGACCAAAGAGTAATATTTTTCCAACCTGGGGGGCGGGATTAAATTTTCCCGGCCCCCCGCCAGCGCAGCGCACTGCGCTTTCGAATTTGGGGGGGAACACGTGGCCCCCCCCTCCGTTCCCCGCTCTTGCGAGCGGGGATGGGCCCGTTCGCCTGGCGGGCCGGCCAGGCGGGCCGGCCCGCTGGGCGAAAAAAAAAATTTTTTAAATTTTTTTTTTTTTTTTTAAAATAACTTCTCTGCGGCCCGCTCAGCAGCGGGCCGCGGGCCCCAAGGCCCAGTAAACCCTTTTTTCTTTGTTTTAATGCCCAGAAATTCCCTTGTAGCTCCAAAAATTCACCAAAAATAGCTCCAATCACCAAAAAATTCTGGAAAAATTCCAGAAAATCTGGAAAATTTCCAGGAGTACCTGAAAAATAAGATGAGCTAAAATTAGTCCATAGAAATTGTATTTTATGTATAAAAATATATTAGGCGTTAATAATCCACAAAATCACGAAAACGCACGTATCAACGCCGAAATTAATACGGTATACATATAAAATACCCAGAAATGGGGGGATAAATAAGCAATTTATACCCCGAATCACACCCCCCAACTAGCTATTTGCTAGTCCCTAGCAAATCAAGCGATACATTCGGATTAAAATGGAAACGTGCATCAAACTCACAAAATTCTCATGGCATATTCCAAAAGTTATTTCCAAGTGATCTCAAAATCAATATAACCAATGTATGAAAGTAAATAATAAGTGACACTCTCTTCAATCCAATTCAAAGAAAAGTGAGGCAATAAGCCCGTATCACATGTGTCGGGATATCACGATGTCAAAAATGCTAATCTTCAAGGAAAATGGCCAATACAAAAGAAATTTTTCTCTAAGTTGTGGGGGAATGAGATTTGCAAAATTCATGTAGGTTATTCACTCAATTATTCATACCCCTTTTTTTCTCTTTTTTTCTTTGTTTATGTTTTTGTGCACTCCCCTAAATCTTCTCTTTCGTGTCCTCCCCAATGTTTCGTGGGGCACCGACTACTTGACAAGACTAGAAGAACGATGCACCTTTTCTTTTCTATTTTTTTGTTTTTTTATTATTATTTGCATACACGCGATAACGCAATATAGGCAAAAAGGTGAAATGATTTCTAAATCTCGTTTTTTTGGCGTCCTCCCCAATGTTTCGTGGGGCACCGGCTACTAAACTTGATTAGAAAAGCAATTCACTTATATTACTCTCATTCTCCCTCACGAATTAGCAATTCATCCACCACCTCCTAAGAATAAAACAATGCATAACAAATTGGCCATCTCCTATCCAATCAAAACTACATCGCTCATCCCAACATGAAATTTCTTACACCACACTTTTCCCAAATTGTTTCAAATAGAGCATCACGACATATGAAATAATTTCATTCATGTTATATTAGCATTTGAAATCAACTTGGAAAAGAAATTAAAGCACGCCAATCAAAGATTCATGAGTTGACACCAAAATAGGATTTAAATCCAAATGTATGCATTAAGATGTAGCATGTAAGGGATCAAGCACAAAGCTAGCAAATGAGCAAGGATAGTCGATGTTAAGCTCGCAAAACAAAAAAAAAAAAAAATTGTTTTTTTTTGAATTTTTTTTTGAATTTTTTTGAATTTTTTTTTTTTTACAAAACAACTAACTAAACATCCTAAACATCCTAAAACAACCTACAACCCTCCCCCCAACTAAAAATATGCATTGTCCTCAATGGATGAAAGGGTAGTAGAAGCAAAAGTTGGAACAAACACACCTATTTAGTCGCCGCCCGAAGGCGGGTCCGCAAGCTCCTCGGTGTTTCGCTCCTTAGCCCATGAATCAAAGTAAGGCTTCAAACGTTGTCCATTGACCTTGAACTCGCTCCCATCTTTGTTGTTCACCAAGGTCACCGCTCCATGGTTGTAGACATGTTTCACCACAAACGGCCCGGACCATCTAGATCTCAATTTTCCCGGAAAGAGATGGAGCCGGGAGTTGTATAATAGCACGCTTTGGCCCGGAAAAAATTCCCTCCTCAAAATCATTTTGTCATGCTCAAATTTCATGCGCTCCTTGGCCAATTTGGCATTGTCATATGCATCCCGCCGCAACTCCTCCAATTCACAAATCTGCAATTTACGAAAATTATTGGATGAGTCACAAATAGAATTAAATTGTTTAATTGCCCACAATGATTTGTGCTCTAACTCCACGGGCAAATGGCAATGTTTTCCATAAACAATCCTATACGGCGACATTCCTAAAATTGTTTTGTAAGCGGTCCGATACGCCCAAAGTGTTTCCGGCAATCGGACACTCCAATCCTTCCGTGTAGGATTCACCGTTTTTTGTAGGATGTTTGTTATTTCTCTATTAGCCAATTCCGCTTGGCCATTGGTTTGGGGGTGGTAAGGTGTGGAAATTTTGTGTGTGACCCCAAACCTCTTCATCAAGTTAGAGAATGGTTTATTGCAAAAATGAGATCCACCATCACTAATAATAGCTTTAGGAATTCCAAAACGTGCAAAAATATTTTCTTTGAGAAATTTGAGCACGGTGGCACCCTCATTATTCCTACATGCAATGGCCTCCACCCATTTGGATACGTAATCAACGGCCACTAAGATATATGTGTACCCAAATGAAATGGGGAATGGCCCCATAAAATCTATGCCCCAACAATCAAAAATTTCAATTTCTAAGATCGGATTTAAGGGCATCATATTTCTTTTTGTTATTCCCCCTAACTTTTGACATGGCACACAAGATTTACAATATGTGTATGTGTCCTTAAACATGGTGGGCCAATAAAATCCACATTGCAAAATTTTGGCCACCGTTTTATGTGCGGAAAAATGTCCCCCATATGCACCACAATGACAAAAATTTAATACACTAGCAAACTCGTCATTTGGCACACACTTCCTAACAATTTGGTCGGAACAATATTTATACAAGTATGGATCATCGAAAAAGAATGATTTTACCTCGTGTTTAAATCTTTTTATGTCCCGAATCGACCAAAAGTGAGGAACCTTACCGGAAACCAAGTAGTTTGCAATATCGGCGTACCACGGCAAGGAAGACACGGCGAAAAGTTGTTCATCCGGAAATGCATCATGAATTGGTGCGGTGGCGGGCTCGTTCCCGAAAGTAAGGCGTGACAAATGATCCGCCACCAAGTTTTCCACGCCCTTCTTATCCTTAATCACGACGTGGAATTCCTGCAAAAGTAAGATCCATCTAATAAGCCTCGGTTTTGCATCTTTCTTTGAAAGCAAATATTTTAGGGCCGCATGATCCGTAAAAATGAGAATGGGTGACCCTAAGATGTAACTCCTAAATTTCTCCAAAGCAAACACTACGGCGAGCAACTCTTTTTCCGTTGTTGTGTAGTTCTTTTGGGCTTCATTGAGAGTTTTGCTCGCGTAGTAAATGACACATGGTACTTTCTCCCTCTTTTGACCAAGCACCGCTCCCACGGCAAAATCACTTGCATCACACATAATCTCGAATGGGAGGCTCCAATCCGGCACCTGCAAAATGGGAGAAGTAGTCAATGCGCATTTTAATAATTCAAATGAGAATTGACACTCACGTGTCCAAATAAATTCTGCATCAAGAGTTAGCAAATGGCAAAGGGGTCGGGAGATGGCACTAAAATCCTTGATGAAACGACGATAGAACCCCGCATGCCCAAGAAAAGATCGCACATCCCTCACGGTTTTTGGAGCCGGTAGCTTTTCAATTATCTCAACTTTGGCTCGGTCTACCTCCATTCCTTGCTTTGAGACTTTATGGCCAAGAACCATCCCCTCCGTAGCCATGAAGTGGCATTTCTCCCAATTTAGGAGGAGGTTCTTCTCAATGCATCTACTCAAAACCAGAGAAAGGTTAGACAAACAACTTTCAAATGAAAATCCAAAAACCGAAAAGTCATCCATAAAAATCTCCACAATTTCAACCATATCACTAAAAATGCTTAGAACGCATCGTTGAAATGTGGCGGGTGCATTACACAACCCGAAGGGCATCCTACGAAAAGCAAATGTGCCGAAGGGACAAGTGAAAGTGGTTTTCTCTTGGTCCTCCGGGGCAATTTCTATTTGATAATAGCCCGAATACCCGTCCAAAAAGCAATAAAATTCATGGCCCGCAACCCTTTCTACAATTTGGTCAATGAATGGCAAAGGAAAATGATCCTTGCGGGTCATGGCATTAAGTTTCCGGTAATCTACACACATACGCCAACCGGTGGTGGTTCGCGTAGGAATCAATTCATCATTCTTGTCCCTAATGACGGTGATTCCGGACTTTTTGGGCACGATTTGGATGGGACTCACCCACCTACTATCTGAAATCGGGTAAATGATACCCGCATCCAACAATTTTAAAAGTTCATTTTTTACAACCTCCTTCAACGTCGGGTTAAGCCGACGTTGCAACTCTCTCGAGGGTTTTGAATCATCTTCCAAATAAATGTGATGTGAGCACACTAAAGGGTTAATTCCCGTGATATCCGCTAGTGTCCAACCTATAGCCTTTTTGTGTGTTCTCAACACATCCAACAAATCGTGTTCTTGCTTAGGTGTGAGGTTAGAATTTATTACCACCGGGAATGTCTCACCCTCCCCAAGGTATGCATACTTCAAATATTCCGGAAGTGGCTTTAGATCCAATTTGGGATGCTCCGAAGATGACGGCATTTGAGGTGGGGAGTCCAACGGCAATGTCTCGAATCTCGGAACCCATTTGGTGCTTGGTCCCGCATGTGTCTCCTGCACAAGAAAAGATTCATCAATATGCTCACAAAAAGAGTCAAGAAAATCTAAAGCATTATCAAATTCGGAACCGAAATGATCTTCAACACATGAGTCTATAGGTTCCGAAGCCAAAAATTCAACCATGTTAACTTCATCGTATTCCCCTTCTCGGGGTGGCAATTTGCATGCATTGAATATATTGTGTTCAAGAGTCATGTTGCCAAAAGAAATTTTTAATTGGCCACTCCTACAATTTATCAAGGCGTTGCAAGTGGCCAAAAATGGTCTTCCTAGGATTATCGGGGTGGGATTCCCCGATGTGGGTCCTTGAATGTCAAGGACAATGAAGTCAACGGGGTAATAAAATTTGTCCACTTGGACAAGCACATCTTCCACACAACCCCGTGGAATCTTCACACTCCTATCCGCTAGTTGTAAAACAACCGGCGTGCTTTTTAATTCACCCAATCCTAGTTGAAGAAAGACCGGGTAAGGCAATATGTTAACACTAGACCCCAAATCCAAAAGTGCTTGACCTATCCTCTTTGTGCCTATGGTGCATTCAATTGTAGGGGATCCTGGGTCTCTACATTTTTGGGGAGTGTTGTGTTGCACAATGGAGCTCACTTGCTCCGTTAAGAAAGCCTTTTTCTTCACATTCAAATTCCTCTTTACCGTGCATAAATCTTTAAGAAACTTAGCATACGTTGGAATTTGATTAATAGCATCAAGTAAAGGGATATTAATTTGACATCGTTGAAAAATCTCCCTGATTTCCGCTTGATACTTGTCCTTGGATGGCGGGGCGAGCCTTTGAGGGAAAGGTACCGGAGTGGAATAAGGCGCGGGCTCCTTGGATGGATTCTTCTTTGTTGGGCCTTCACCTTGCTCCTCCTCTAGCACCAAATCCGGTATTTGTTCCTTCTCTCCCACTTCCTCCACTTGTGGATCTTTAGGTGACTCCACATTTTCAAAAGTTTTTCCACTTCTCAATGTCGTCACCGCTTGGCATTGCTTCATTGAACCCCCCGATGACGAAGAAGAGTTCATATTGGGGTTGGGCAATGGTTGGGATGGAAGCTTCCCCTTCTCTAGACTTGCGGTCAACTTCGCCAAGTGCTCCGCCATTTGTTGATTTTGAGTTTGTTGGAGTTGTTGGAATTGTTGGAATTGTTGGCTTTGGGCTTGTTGCACTTGGATGAGTTGTTGCAAAGTCTCATTCATGGAGTTCATTTGGGTCTCACTCCCTTCCTCTCTCTTTCTTTGGAAACCGCCTCCTTGGTAATTGTTGTTGAAAGGGGGAGCCTTGTACGGTTGATGAGGTTGTTGTGGTGGCCCTTGATGTTGCGGTTGTTGAGGCCTCCAACTCAAGTTGGGATGATTCTTCCAACTTTGGTTATATGTGTTGGAGTTGAAGTTTTGTCCAAACACTTGATTTACCTCCGCATTAGGCTCCCTCAACACCTCCTTCAATGTGGGAATGGTGGGGCAATTTGATGTATCGTGCCCCGTAGTCTCGCAAATAGCACAACTCTTCTCCATGGCTACACTCTTCACCGCCCTCAACTCCATGGCTTGGATCTTCTTTTGCATAGCTTCTAACCGGGCTTCCATAGCATCATCGGTCTTCAAAGTGTGTAAGCCCCCACGAGTTGGTTGTGATGAAGAGGAGTCGCCTCTATCAAACTCCGAAGTTGTGTCCCATGTTTGTGCATTCTCCGCCACCATCTCCAAATATTCCCACGCTTCATCCGGTTCCTTATCAAAAAACTCCCCGTTGCACATTGTTTCCAAAAATTGCTTTGATGTCGGTAAGAGTCCTTCGTAGAAGAACCCGACGACACGGCATTTCTCGAATCCGTGGTGAGGACATGAGAGTAGAAGTTCCTTTAGCCTTTCCCAAGTTTGGTAGAATGTCTCATTGTTGCGTTGGGCAAAGCTCATGATTTGCTTCTTCAATCCCTGTGTCCTGTGCAAGGGAAAAAATTTCTTTAGAAACTCGGCTTGAAATTGCAACCATGAAGTAATTGAGCGGGGTGGTAAAGCATTAAGCCAATTCTTGGCTTTATCTTTGAGAGAAAACGGAAATAATTTCAAGTATATCGTGTCGGCGCTCGTTTTCCCATCAAAACATGTGGAACATACATCTTCAAACTCCTTTATGTGAAGGTATGGGTTTTCCCTCTCCAACCCATGAAAAGTGGGTAGGAGTTGAATTACCCCGGGTTTAAAATTAAAGGAGTTCGCATCCGTAGGTAACACAAAGCATGAAGCCGAACTAGACCGGGTGGGTCTCAAAAGATCCCTCAAAGACCTAGGGACATCGGCTTGAGAATTAGTGTCATGGTTATTAGTATTATCATTGTTTAAGTTTTCTTCCTCCATGACGTGTGTGCGCGTTAGTCTATGTGTTCGAGGTGTTCGAAGCCACATAAACTAACCAAGCAAGCGATGTTATGTAAAATGAAAACAAACAAAGTGAAATTTATATACGATTATGTACGAAAAGATGATATAGTCACAAAGCAAAGCTAAAAGTAATGTAATTGTCGATGGTAAAACCGTTGTCCCCGGCAACGGCGCCAAAAACTTGGCGTGAACAAAAGATTGCACGTGCTAACTCCCAAGTGTAGGAGGTCGCCAAGTAGTAAATATCCTAGTGAGCCTAGGGTCGAACACGGGGACAACTTGCTTACAATCAACAGTGATCACAATTAGCCTAAACGGTGTGAGAAATACCACCCTTTTTGGGGCGAGGATTGGTTGATGAGATTTTAGAACACCCTACCGTTAAGCATGCAAACAACGAAATATGTAGGATAGCAAACAAAGATGAGAAATGTGGGTGTTCATGGTTTCAGGGTGTAGTCGGGCTTCAAACTTCATTTCAAATCACTACGATCCCTCATCCGGCTAAGGAGAGAGTGATCGGATGGTTTGGCATTTCATCGAACACGTTATGTGCAAAAAGATAGTGAATGAAACATTGAGAAAATTTTACAATAAACACAATAGAGAGGGTCCACTAGGATGAACCTCTCTTTGGATTTCCCACTAGGGTTCCAATAGACAACCCTAACTCAATATTTCATCCACATACAAGAGGTTAAAAACAAGTTGGAAATGAAATCTACAAGCCCAATCTACATCCATCCACCATAAACACACACAATATGATTAGCCACTCATTATACACAAGAACACCATCTTTGATTCCAAAATATTCATCCAATAGTTCTTACAAATAGCATATAAAAACAAACAAAAGAGAAACTGAAATTATAGAGTTTAATACAAGAGGACTCCCTTTTGATCTTCTCCTTTGAGCTTTTCTCTTTCTCCCTTGGTCTCCCAAGCCCTAGCAATTTCTCCTTCAAAAAGAATCCCCAAAAAAACAAACCCTAAAAAAAACTGCTCCCCAAAAAAAAACTAACTCCCCAAAAAAACGTGTTCAGCCCAAGGAAAAAAACAGAACACAATTACGTTTCAGGCCCAAGCTCATTTCCGTGTTTTTTTGTTCGTCCAGGCAATTTTTGGACCAAAGAGTAATATTTTTCCAACCTGGGGGGCGGGATTAAATTTTCCCGGCCCCCCGCCAGCGCAGCGCACTGCGCTTTCGAATTTGGGGGGGAACACGTGGCCCCCCCCCCTCCGTTCCCCGCTCTTGCGAGCGGGGATGGGCCCGTTCGCCTGGCGGGCCGGCCAGGCGGGCCGGCCCGCTGGGCGAAAAAAAAATTTTTAAATTTTTTTTTTTTTTTTAAATAACTTCTCTGCGGCCCGCTCAGCAGCGGGCCGCGGGCCCCAAGGCCCAGTAAACCCTTTTTTCTTTGTTTTAATGCCCAGAAATTCCCTTGTAGCTCCAAAAATTCACCAAAAATAGCTCCAATCACCAAAAAATTCTGGAAAAATTCCAGAAAATCTGGAAAATTTCCAGGAGTACCTGAAAAATAAGATGAGCTAAAATTAGTCCATAGAAATTGTATTTTATGTATAAAAATATATTAGGCGTTAATAATCCACAAAATCACGAAAACGCACGTATCAACGCCGAAATTAATACGGTATACATATAAAATACCCAGAAATGGAGGGAGAAATAAGCAATTTATACCCCGAATCAACTGTGTGCCTAGTTTAGGAAAAATTTTCTCATCAAATTCACAGTCAGCAAAACGTGCCTTGAATGCGTCCCCCGTGAGGGGTTCAATGTATCTGATAATAGAGGGCAAATCAAACCCAATATAGATACCTAGACGACGCTGAGGACCCATTTTGGTCCTATGAGGTGGTGCTATTGGGACATATACTGCACAACTAAACACTCTCAAATGAGAGATATCCGGAGGTGAGCCATATGCAAGTTGCATCGGGGATAATGTATGACCTTCAGAGGGTCTTATCCTAATAAGGATGCGGCATGTAAAATAGCATGCCCCCAAGCATCCACTGGCAACTGTGATTGCATAAGCAATGGACGTGTAATCCATTAGAGTCTCGTTATAAGGGACTCAGCTAATCTGCTCTGGGTGTGAACATGTGCTACAAGATGTTCAACTTCAATACCCGTTGCTCGGCAATAGTCTTCGAAGACTTGTGAAGTAAATTCGCCCGCATTATTAAGACGTATTTTCTTGATATGGTTATCGGGGAAATGAGCCCACAACCTTATTATTTGTGCCAATAGCTTAGGAAAAGCCAGGTTGCGGGTGGACAAGAGGCACACATAAGACCATTTAGTTGATGCATCAATCAGTACCATGAAGTACCGAAATGGGCCACTTGCGGGGTGAATATGCCCGCAAATGTCACCATGAATTCTCTCAAGGAAGCCATGAGACTCTAATCTCACTTTCAGGAGGGTTGGTCTCGTTATAAGTTTTCCCTTGAAACAAGGGGAACAAGGAAATTCACCCTTATGGAGAATCTTCAGGTTCTTCAATTTATTTCCAAGGGATTCAGTGATGATGCGTCGCATTATTGCTGATCCAGGGTGACCAAGTCTGTTGAGCCAGAGTTGGAACTCTGGCAGTGATGGGCACATCTAGTGCTCAGTCATATTGGCTTCTATTGGTTGAATGTATGTATGGTAGAGACCCGACGGGAGTCCCTTGAATCGCTCGCAGATGGTCTTCTGGCCATCTTTTTGACGAGTTACATACAGATATTCAACTCTATTTTCATCTCTGGTTTCTAAGTGATATCCGTTTAAACGAATGTCCTTGAAACTTACGAGATTCCTAGTTGATTTAGGAGAGAATAATGCATTCTTTATCTGAAGTCTTGTGTTATTTGGGAGCAATATTATTGCTTCACCAGATCCTTCGATTATTTTGGACAGTCCTGAAATTGTGATAACATGACCGTCATATTTATTTATGCTATAAAAATAGCAATGTTCGCCAAGGATTGTGTGCGTTGAGGTACTGTCCACTAGGCACTCATACTTCATCTATATAAGCAAAACGAAATTTTATTTAAGTAAATGTAAAAAGACATTCAAAATAAAAGTTCGTACTAAAGCAAACTAAAGATGAAGCTACATGGAATTTTAAATGCATAGATAAAAGAAGGAGCTCAATCGAGAAGGTCGTTGTTCTCGAAGTCTTTTGCAATGAAAACAGTTGGCGGCTGAACAGCCACCAAGTTTGTTGCAGGCAGAGACTTCTGGCTCGCCTGATATAGTTCCTGAAGGTGGCGTGGAGTGCGACAGTTTCTGAACCAATGTCCAGTTATGCCACATCTATTGCATTTATCCTCCCAATTCTTATTAAGAATTGACACTTGACCAGTGTCTTTACGCTTCCATGAGAACTTTCTCTTTCCTTTATTGTTGTTGTTGGACGGGGGTGTTGCTCCTCGTCCATTCTTCATCACAGCTTTCCCTTTGGTATTTTTAGCCTTCTTCTTGTTTTTCCACTTCTAGGGAGAAACGTGGTGGGCTTCAGGGATAGGTGCAGTGCCAGCTGGACGTAAATTATGAGTGGCGAGCAGTAAATCTCGATTCTGCTCTGCCCTAAGTAGGCAAGAGATCAGATCAGAGAATTTCGTGAAGTTGCGTTCACGATACTGCTGCATGAGGATTGCATCTTTCTCGTGAAACGAGGTAAATGTCTTTTCCAACATGCATTGCTCTGTCACTTATTCACTGCATAACTTCAGGCGTGAGGTGATATTATGAAGTGCAGAATTATACTCAGTGACGGACTTATAGTCCTGAAGTCTTAGGTTTTCCCACTCATAACTGGCACGCGGTAATATTACTTCAATTTGATGTTTATACCGTGCCTCCAGCGCTGTCCACAGCTCCATTGAGTCCTCTACCGTTAGGTATGTTGGGGAATTGGCGGTCCCTTAGGGCATAAAAACTCTAGTCCCGTCCTAAGTCGGACGGAACATAGACACAAAAATCATTTACAGCGGAAGAAAAACTATGTTAACTAATTAACATGCAGTTAAAAAATTTTAACTTAGCACTAAGGTCCAAGACCCTATGCCAAGATCTATGCCGACTTGGGATGGGTCTGACCATCCCAAGAAGGATCTAGCCTACTGCGATTAAACTAAACTAATGCTAATAATACTTTAACCACATACCCGGAATCTCAGCCCTGGAGCAGGCGAGATGTTCCACGCCGTCTTCCGAGCTGCTCCCGTCCCACGCCGAGCCGCTCCTTTGAACCGCTCCCCGAACCGCTCCTCGAACCGCTCCTCGAACCGCTCCGCATCCCGAGGCGATCAATCCCCGTGCCGCCGAGCCAACCACGCGCCGAAGAAAGTTTCACGCGAGTGAAACCTCCGCCAAGATTTCAGATTCAGAATCCGAACTCCTTTGTGGCTTTGCTAGAGCCCGCAGGAGTAAGGCAAAAATTTAGGGAGATAGAGAAATATTAATTTAAGCCTAGATCCGAGCGTGCTCCAACATTTACGAGAGCCGCTCAGATCTAGAGCTTGGGACGAGTTTTGAGAAAGGGGGAGACCCCTATTTATATAGGCGGCGGTCTCTCCCCTTTTCTCAAAATCCGATGTGGGACTAAACAATGAGTTAATTTAAAATCAAGTTAGTTTGCACTTCACAAAGTGCAAACTTCCGTGAATTTTAACTCACTCACCGTTGCGCTTCAGGATTGATACAACCTATCAATACGACAAGCGTTCAACGGTGAACGCATAGGAAAAAACCGTTCGTCAATCGGAGGTCGTTTGACCCTCCAATTGAGTGTCCAAAGATCAGCCAAAACCCACAAAACCGCAAACAGCCAGCCGCCAAAATACACGCTGCCCTAGGCAGCGTGTGGCCTCAGGCCGCGTGCAGTGCATGCGCCTCGAGGCGCGTGCACTGTACGCGCCTCAGCGCGTGCACAGTGCACGCGGTGGGCGCGTGCCTTGCACGCGCCCAGCGGGCGCGTGCACAGCACGCGCCACGCGGGCGCGTGCTGTGCACGCGTCCTGCGTGCACTGTGGGGCGGGACGGGGCCCCGCCTACATGATTGCGGGCGGGACCCGCCCGTGAAGACTGCGGGCACAAATGCGCCCGCTTTATTTGCTGTCCGGCCCATCTGCCTCTTGGGCTGATGTCTACATGGGCTTTTACTGTTTTGGCCATAACTTTTGCGTTTGGTGTCCGATTTGGACGTCGTTCGAACCTGGGTCTAGACCGGGACATTCCCGTCTTATCCGTGAACTTTTCCTTGCGTTTATTTTATTAAATATTGTATTAAACAATTTAATACACATTTAATCGCTTTTGCATCGAATGCAAAATAGTCCCTATCTAGGCTTAAATTACCATATTGCATCAAATGCAATTATCTCTTCTTTTGCATCAAATGCAAATATTCTCCCTAACTATTTTCTACCTATTACTAGACGAAGCGTTGCACTCTGTGTGAGACCCTACAGCCTGACCCTTACAACAGGTTGGGCTCGAAGCCCTATACGGCAGTGACCACGAGCAGTGGTTGCCGTCCCTGCTTCAGGAATCATCATTATGTGGTTGACTCATTGACATGAGTATTGTCGGGACCACCTGACTGTTTCCGTGATGAATTCCGCAGTTATAGTCTCTTCGTCTTAAATATGTCGTGTAGATCAAGTCTGGGGTACGGTCAAACTGTCAACCCCAATAACTTGACTCCGGTTAGTTTCTATCGATCTTTAGTCAATAAATGTTGGACTTCTTCCAACATACTCTGCGCAGAGTTTTTATTAAAGACCGAACTAACTCTACGACACTAACTCCCATTGACCGGGAGAGACGAATCCTTTCTTGGTCATTACTCGCCTCGTACGTTTCAAGTGACACCCAATCAAAAGACCTTTCGACAGGCCTTGCCTCGAAGCTAGGTCATTTGATCTAAGTGGCACCGTTCACGCACAGGTCTGTCAAAATGACCTCAAGTCAAAAGACCAACTATCCTATCATCACTCAGAGTTATCACTGACAGATTGGTCAATATAACCATATGATAACTCTAGTGGATCGTTCAGTGAACTCATTCTAATGAGCACCTGTGTCTCGTCTTTGACTTCGCCAAGTCAAACGATCATGAGATCATCGCCACCGCTAAACGGTGAAGACTAAGACACAATGGTCTATCCGATGTTTCGATATCCTTGTCTCGAAACATCTACGACCACGAACCATTTCAGACTTATGCTACAGACGGTCAAACGTTTCTCCATGATCGAGATACTCATCTCGATACCCGTTTGACCTTGCATAAAGTCTCAGGACTTTACCTAAGTTGATATCTAATGTTGACTACATTACAATATGACTTAGATAAATTATTACCAAACAGCTTACTGTTATTTCGAACAAGATGTTTGTGCTATTCACACAGGAATAAATGGCCTCGAGGGCATCATATTCCTACATCTCCCACTTGCACTCAGGCCCATTTATCTCGATATCTAATATCGTTTTTACACATAAGTTTTCCCGACTTCATGTGATAGAGCATTCGTGAGTGGATCTGCTAAAACCGTCTACACTATAGACTTAAGGGGTTTCTATGTTTATGTTAGACCAACCTTTTGAATCTTATTCAAATAATTCACTTGGTCTATCGGAATCTATAATATTTTATTTCCCTGGATCTTATCCAGTTCATCGTACCTTACGATAATAATTTTAAATTAGTTAATGGTCATTTTAAATGGCTCACATCTATTCTTGATAAAGTATCAAACCTTTTGATTACTTAGTCAAAATGTATGTTCCATCTCTTTGATGTCTCGCATGTAATTTACACACTCCCACTGACCTTGAAAACTATCTGGCTAATTCATATAAGTTGGTTCGTCTAAATCATATTTAGAAAAACGAACTTATAAGTGAATGCTCCAATTTTCGTGGTCAACTTGAGCGTTTACATCGAGCTTTGGTCCGAGTAGATCTGTACACATCTGTTGGCGAAACCGGTTTCATCATAATCCGTTTTAAAGAAATTAGGATGAAAACCGTTCCCGTCCAACATTATTGTACTTCACTATTTCCTTTTCTGCACCAATCTTTCAACTTACAGATTTACTTACAGAAAGTGAGGAAACATTTTCCTTGGGCACGTAAACTAAATTCTCAAATTTATTTACGCACACGGACCTGCATCAAGTTTTAAATCGGAGTTACTACTCTGAATTTCATCCTAGAAGTTGACTAAGTCATCATCAGTTATGATGTCTAACTCGACAATCCGGCTCACGAGATTCGAGCAATAATACAACTTTCTTACGATTGATTTATTGAATATATTATTGATAATGTTCTCATAGAACTTTATCAAAACCTAGGCATTACTATCTGGGACTTAATCTCAGAGGGAGGAATTAACTCAGAGTCACTTACAAGGGATCACACTAAATCTAATTAAGTGTGATTCATACCTTTTAACACACCGATGTGTTAACAGACTTGATCTGAGAGAAAATCACATTTTCTTTTAATTACACAAGATTTTATTTAGCTAAGTATTTGACCATTCGATCTAATCGAATCAGTTTAAATACTTTAGACATTTCGTTCTTTATTTTATCAGACTTGTGTTTCATCAAGAACACGTGTCTTAATAAAATATACGAATAACTTATTTTGGTTAATCTAGACTCGGGTACATCAGTATGTACTAGACTGAGTTCGACAACTCATTCTCCCACTGTCTCACAGATGGGTTTCGACCATTGTATCTAAGAGGCTAAGACTCACAAGTGTCTGTAGACTTCATAATACGAGAGGTCAGACCCCTCTTTATGTGACTTGTGAAGCTTAATCTCTTGATACGGCCTAGTCTAATTTTACCATATAAGTTTGCTACTATCTTGTGTATTTATATATTAACATTTAATATATATAGTTATTTACAAATTACTTAACACAAAACATTACTTCAGAAGCAATGTGACGACATTCGTCAAAATGTGTTAAACGTCTTTTGTATAACAATTTATTCTGAAATCGTGACATCAAAATATGTCACATTTTTATTTCCTCCTACTTATGCCTTTACTAATGATAAATTAAACTATTTAACTCGATTGACTTTCCGGAGTGCCTTCTTCCTTTTCTAAATCACATTTAGATATCAACATAAATAAATAGCTATGCAAGCAACTTATGTATCCAAACGCTTGAGCTTTGCAATCCTGAGTGTAGCTCAAGAAGTTGCTTGTCTCAAGATCCGGTTGGGATACATAGTCTTGCATCGCTCATGCACTCGTATTCGACTCAAACGGTTTGATCGAATTCTCGAACTTTGCGGATCAAAATTGTTTGTCCATACAACCTTGAGGGTAGCTCGACAAGTTGTAGGGAGAAACATACTTTGAATGTCCTATATGTTCAAGCTGCCTCATATAGAGACGAGTGACATGTAGCTTTAATTTATTTATTGGACCCAGAACTTAATGAAATCATATTTCTTAAGTCTGTTCTTTAGAAGGTCATTTAATGTCAATGAGAATATAGTTTAATTACATCAATTAGAATTTAACTTGATATTCAATTAATCAACTTTTGACCAATTAACTTATTAAAATATTATATTTTAATTCCTACGGTAAACATAGTCTTGCCCTAGTTTTAGCATATGTTCAATATTAAATATAGGTAGATTGGCTTTTATCTATCTATATCCTCCCACTAATTTTACGAACGTTTTAAAGCTTAATAACGAACGATTTAATCGAATTAAAATTAATGGGTAAGAGCTCCAATCACCTTGAGTCTAAACAACCTTGAGTGTAGCTCAACAAGTTGATTGACTCTGCGATCGGAAGATGACTCTTCATCGATCATATCGGATATGACTCTCTTAATCGGTTTTTGCCCCTAGCCATTTGTGATCATGAGTGTGCTCATCCAAATCACAATGTCTAGTCTAGTCGGACCCTTGTTTTCATGTCTAGCCTGACTTGCCCCTCAGCTCGGTGTATGCACGACACGTCGGTTTGGGTCAGGTCTTAGACTTACATCAAGTCAGACTACATCGTTGACTTAACTTACGCCGGCGCTCGGGGTACGAGACGGCGGTTAGGGTTAGTCAAGATTTCATCTTATGTATTTAAGGAGTTGGTTTCTACAGGGTTGCCATGTCACAGCTTGAGTGTATCTCAACAACTATAACACGGGCCCTATAGTTGCTAACCCCTAAAACAAGGAGGGCTACGGCTAATCTTGAAAAAGATCATTAACGTATTTGACTTAGATATAGTCCAGGGTGTCATACAATCATGATTCGCGACATTGCGGTCCAGCGGAACTCAGCCAGGGAATTGACTAGGCCAGGATCACTACCCCTTGGACTAGCAAGAGTTGACCCAGAACTCTTAGCCAAGCACATTGACTGGATCATGGTCCATTGAATGAAGCTTGTCATTTTTGTATGTATGCCACAGACTAAACAGCTTTTATTAACAACTAATTAATCCTATCAACTAGTTGAATCCTTAAATTCAAAATTTTTAGGATTTGTTTAATAACTTTTATTAAGTCCTTATCAACTATAAGGTTCACGTGCTATCCTAATCGTTATTAGGATTTTAATAAATTTTATTAACAACGCTAGAAGCGAAGTCCTTTAATGAAAATTAATAATAACAATTAGAATTGAAAATCCATTTAAAGGACTACCCTAATCAGGAATTAGGTCTTAATATTGTTGTTAATGATTTATTAAAACATAGCATGTCATTAAAATTCAAGTAATAAATTTTAATCATTTTTAATGGCTAACCTAAAGGGTTGTCTTGTGTTATCAAATAAGGGACAAGATTAACAAGCCATTAAAATAAAGCTACACTAATTTTATCAACATAAAATGAAAGTGTATATCTATTTAACAATTAAATAAACTAAGTTTATCGCATAAACAATATTTTAGACTTTTAAAAACAGTTTTAAAAATATCTTATAAATTTAAAACATTACTTTAAAATTTTTCCATGTTCAAAAATTTATCATATACAATTTTTAAACATCTAAAATATTTTAAACTTATCGCATAAATTTAAAGCCTTAAAATCAATTTTAAAATTTATCACATAAATCTAAAATTACTATTTTAAAATTTCAATGCTTAAAAGATTTATCATATAAAAAATTTTTAGGCATCCAAAATAAATTTAAACTTTTAAAGATTTAAAATTAGTTTTTAAAAATTATCACATAAATTTTAAAATGTCATTTTAAAAATTTCCATGTTCAAAAAAATATCAAAAAGAATTTTTTGAACATCTAAAACATTTTTAAAATTTTATCTCATAACTTTAAAAACATTTGAAAAGTATTTAAAAGCATTGAGAAGTTTAATTAAATCGCAGTACCTATATCGACTACGCAAACCTAGGCTCTGATACCACTGTTGGGGATTGGGCGGTCCCTTAGGGCACAAAAACTCTAGTCCCGTCCTAAGTCGGACGGAACATAGACACAAAAATCATTTGCAGCGGAAGAAAAACTATGTTAACTAATTAACATGCAGTTAAAACATTTTAACTTAGCCCTAAGGTCCAAGACCCTATGCCAAGATCTATGCCGACTTGGGATGGGTCTGACCATCCCAAGAAGGATCTAGCCTACTGCGATTAAACTAAACTAATGCTAATAATACTTTAACCACATACCCGGAATCTCAGCCCTGGAGCAGGCGAGATGTTCCGCGCCGTCTTCCGAGCTGCTCCCGTCCCACGCCGAGCCGCTCCTTTGAACCGCTCCCCGAACCGCTCCCCGAACCGCTCCGCATCCCGAGGCGATCAATCCCTGTGCCGCCGAGCCAACCACGCGCCGAAGAAAGTTTCACGCGAGTGAAACCTCCGCCAAGATTTCAGATTCAGAATCCGAACTCCTTTGTGGCTTTGCTAAAGCCCGCAGGAGTAAGGCAGAAATTTAGGGAGATAGAGAAATATTAATTTAAGCCTAGATCCGAGCGTGCTCCAACATTTACGAGAGCCGCTCAGATCTAGAGCTTGGGACGAGTTTTGAGAAAGGGGGAGACCCCTATTTATATAGGCGGCGGTCTCTCCCCTTTTCTCAAAATCCGATGTGGGACTAAACAATGAGTTAATTTAAAATCAAGTTAGTTTGCACTTCACAAAGTGCAAACTTCCGTGAATTTTAACTCACTCACCGTTGCGCTTAGGATTGATACAACCTATCAATACGACAAGCGTTCAACGGTGAACGCATAGGAAAAAACCGTTCGTCAATCGGAGGTCGTTTGACCCTCCAATTGAGTGTCCAAAGATCAGCCAAAACCCACAAAACCGCAAACAGCCAGCCGCCAAAATACACGCTGCCCTAGGCAGCGTGTGGCCTCAGGCCGCGTGCAGTGCACGCGCCTCGAGGCGCGTGCACAGTGCACGCGCCTCGAGGCGCGTACACAGTGCACGCGCTGGGCGCGTGCACAGCACGCGCCACGCGGGCGCGTGCTGTGCACGCGTCCTGCGTGCACTGTGGGGCGGGGCGGGGCCCCGCCTGCATGATTGCAGGTGGGCCCCGCCCGTGAAGACTGCGGGCGCAAATGCGCCCGCTTTATTTGCTGTCCGGCCCATCTGCCTCTTGGGCTGATGTCTACATGGGCTTTTACTGTTTTGGCCATAACTTTTGCGTTTGGTGTCCGATTTGGACGCCGTTCGAACCTGGGTCTAGACCGGGACATTCCCGTCTTATCCGTGAACTTTTCCTTGCGTTTATTTTATTAAATATTGTATTAAACAATTTAATACACATTTAATCGCTTTTGCATCGAATGCAAAATAGTCCCTATCTAGGCTTAAATTACCATATTGCATCAAATGCAATTATCTCTTCTTTTGCATCAAATGCAAATATTCTCCCTAACTATTTTCTACCTATTACTAGACGAAGCGTTGCACTCTGTGTGAGACCCTACAGCCTGACCCTTACAACAGGTTGGGCTCGAAGCCCTATACGGCAGTGACCACGAGCAGTGGTTGCCGTCCCTGCTTCAGGAATCATCATTATGTGGTTGACTCATTGACATGAGTATTGTCGGGACCACCTGACTGTTTCCGTGATGAATTCCGCAGTTATAGTCTCTTCGTCTTAAATATGTCGTGTAGATCAAGTCTGGGGTACGGTCAAACTGTCAACCCCAATAACTTGACTCCGGTTAGTTTCTATCGATCTTTAGTCAATAAATGTTGGACTTCTTCCAACATACTCTGCGCAGAGTTTTTATTAAAGACCGAACTAACTCTACGACACTAACTCCCATTAACCGGGAGAGACGAATCCTTTCTTGGTCATTACTCGCCTCGTACGTTTCAAGTGACACCCAATCAAAAGACCTTTCGACAGGCCTTGCCTCGAAGCTAGGTCAGTTGATCTAAGTGGCACCGTTCACGCACAGGTCTGTCAAAATGACCTCAAGTCAAAAGACCAACTATCATATCATCACTCAGAGTTATCACTGACAGATTGGTCAATATAACCATATGATAACTCTAGTGGATCGTTCAGTGAACTCATTCTAATGAGCACCTGTGTCTCGTCTTTGACTTCGCCAAGTCAAGCGATCATGAGATCATCGCCACCGCTAAACGGTGAAGACTAAGACACAATGGTCTATCCGATGTTTCGATATCCTTGTCTCGAAACATCTACGACCACGAACCATTTCAGACTTATGCTACAGACGGTCAAACGTTTCTCCATGATCGAGATACTCATCTCGATACCCGTTTGACCTTGCATAAAGTCTCAGGACTTTACCTAAGTTGATATCTAATGTTGACTACATTACAATATGACTTAGATAAATTATTACCAAACAGCTTACTGTTATTTCGAACAAGATGTTTGTGCTATTCACACAGGAATAAATAACCTCGAGGGCATCATATTCCTACAAGGTATTCGGCCTTTAAGGTCCGATCTATATGTTTTCTAATGTAGATAATGGCTTTCGCCTTATCCACATCGGAGACAGTGGTAGGTGTGCTGCTGCTAGATGTAGCAGAAGCATCGGCCGCTGCTGGGGCCGATGAAGGAGCCAAAATTGAGCCAAGGAGAGCCATTGAACGCAAGTGAAACTTCAGGTCCACTCGCCAACTCAGGTAATTTTTCCCTGCAGCATCAAGGACCTCGAAATCGACGCTTGCCAATTTTGCCATTTATCTATGCAATTTAAAACAAATATGAATTAATTAAGATTGAAATTCACGCATAAAAAATAAAATAAGTAAAATGTGGGGATCGGCCAGATACCCAAAAACGTACAAAGTCCAAAGTCCGAATATACAGTCCATAAAGAAAAGGAAAATACAATTTGGAAACCCAGAAGTGGTCCCTATCAATTGAAATTTTAACCTCCGTCTTTATATCTTGGTACACTGGTCTTTGGCATTAATACATTTAATCCTCACTTAAAAATTCTCTCAAAAAGAAAATAAAATTGTAAGGAATATAAAAGGTATCAAACTGGCCGATCCCAAAAATCACATTTTAGCTTATATAAACATCCACGCAGTTTATAATATGCTACAGGCATAAAAGAAGCAACCACGCATGCATATAATACAGGCATATATAATATGGAAAAAGAGACTATAAAATATAATAATCTCTCGGACTACGGGGAGACGTCATACACCGTTAGGTTAGTTGACTAACGGCAGAGCGATCACAGGATCCTTAAGATAATTATATTTTGGAAAATCCTAATATTCCATAAATAAATAATAATGCAAGAGTGTTATAATTTTAGCAATATGAAAGACTGGGCGACAGGCCCATAACAAGAAAAATGTATTACTATTTTGATTGGGGCTGCAGGCCCTTAAAATATTAATCGTTTTAATAAGCAATTGTATTAACTTAGTTTCTAGCCTAATAAGCCAAATTAATATTTGGGCTTCAGGCCCAGTTTCAAAATTCTAAGTAACACATTAAAAATTGCAATTGGTTTCACTGGGCTTCAGGCCCAAATTTGGTAGTCAAAAAAATTAATATTAAGCTAAACGGAGCTGCTTGCCCATAGAATATATTTTCATTGTTACAAATGGGCTGCAGGCCCAACAAACAGGCTAGTTGATTTATTAAAATTAAATAGAATATAGCCCTTAAACCAATTATTAGGCTGATGAATGCTAAAAACCCCCAACTCTAAGTCTGAACCCTCAACTCCAAGAATCCCCCTCGCCGTCGGGTAGTTGAAATCACAGACCCACCCCCGTCTGGGGGGTGGCACCGGGACAGGCCCCCCGTCAGGGGGTACGGGATAGAGCCCCCCCTCCCCCCGCCCGCCTGGGGGGCGGTGCTCGGAAGGGCCCCCCCACCCCGTCGGGGGGGGGGGGTTTGCGACTTGAAAGCCCCCCCAGGCGGGGGGGGGGGGGGGCGGGCAGCGCCTCGAAAGGCCCCCCCAGGCGGGGGGGGGCGGGCAGCGCCTCGAAAGGCCCCCCCAGGCGGGGGGGGGGGGGGGCGCCGTGAAGCCAACCCCCCCCCCCCCCCCCCCCCCCGCCGCCGCCGGGGGGGGAGGATGATGAACGCCCCCCCCCCCCCCCCCCCCTGCAGGGGGGCGGGGCTGTGAAACCCCCGTTCGGGGGGTGATGACGAAGGGCAGAGCCTCAAAAGGTTTTTTTTAATTATTAATTTTTGATATTGTATATAGCAGATTTGAAACAAGCCGAAAATAGGCTGTGAAAAATCGTAGCTAAATCAAATTTTTGTTTGTAACTATCTACGGGATAGAAAAGCATTACCTCTAAATTAAAAATCTAGGGACGATCGTAAAAATAGAAGATCAGTAGAGAGAAAAATCCACGCTTACAATACCCCCAAGTGGATCGCCGCAACGTATCGCCGCAACGTCACCGCAACCAGAGATTCCTTCGCGCGTAGGGGATGGATTTGTGAGGGGAGACGGGATGAAAAAGCTCAAAAAAGATAAGAGCGTAGGTGCTGATAACGTGTTGAAAGATTATTTGGAGAGGAAGTAACCATGGCAAATAGCCATGGTGCTTTATTTATAAATTTCATAGGTATTACAAAAGACATGGATACCAAAGGTCTCCACCACATTAAGAGTGGTGGAGTAATGGATGGATAAGTGGTGGGGAGGCCAAAGACCTCCCCCCCAACTCACAACATGTCTTCATTTGTTTCTTAAAAGGAGACTATTCTTAACCATCTCTATATGGTTGTTATATTTACATGTGGGTATGCCCAATAAGCCCATTAAGGCCCATTAAAATCCAATGTGCTACTATGGGTCCAGCCTAACAACTAAATCCTTTTATTAGGGTAAACCATGTAATAAATGAGGCTAAAGGTGAAATTACTAAAATATAGTGGTCAAGCCAGTGTATAAACCCCCTAAAAGGTACATGGAGATTCATCTTGTTACAGCATTGGGCCGACCCTCGAAGACGGGAAGAGTATCATGCCTGAGTAGCAAAGCCTACAAGCAAAGACAAGGCGGCCCATCAAGCCCAAGAAGCACGCGTAGATGTCTGGCAGTTTGCTCATTCAAAGGTAGTCCATGTTATACACGTTAAGCTCCCTAGTCTTGAGGGGTACGGTTAATAATGGGCTCTATAATGGCGAAGTTGGGGGACATCCGTTATGCCTATTCTCAAGAGATGAATGTGCCACCATTATGGTAAGCCCGTTATTCACCAACGGCACTGAGGAGACGCCTCCACTTATAAAAGGACTAAACGACAACAAGACAGTCTACATTCTAGTGATACTAAGTACTAGGTACTCTGACAACCTTTACTCTTTACTTTCCACAACATATGTCTTCCTCCATCACTTGGCGTGACAGCACCACGGAAGATCTCCATTTAGGTCGATCCTGCTTACTTGAGTCTCCTTAAGTTCCATACTAACTTAATATCAGAGGGTATTTGGGTCGGAACCCAGATCTAATCCCCTTAACAATTGTCTGTGCTGTAGATAGCCCGTCAGGCGACTCAACCAGTGGCTCGGATAGCTCGAAGTAACCTAGAGCTAGGTCGGTCCTCACCCTAGAAGTTCGGATTCGTTTCTCTACGGGGAGTAGGGGACTGGACGTTGGATCACAAGGATCCGAACCAGGATAAATCTTGGCGTTTGCATTTACCTATTCTATGGATTAGGATTATTTACTTCCACACTCGTATTGCAAACTTTTAGTAACTTTTAATTTGCAATTTCGTCGTGATATACACTATTCACCCCTAGTGTATTTGGTGTACCAGGAGATCCAACACATCCCGATCACCAACACTTGTGTCGCCTCTTGACACCTTCTTCCAGAGCTCATGTTTGCGTAGAGCTACCTCGACCTTCTTTAAAGAGATTTTGTCTTTGCTTTTACGTCATGGTCTCGACGAACTATGAATAGTCCTCAAATAATGAACATAACAATGCAATTACCTTGTACTCATCACCAACGTTCTCTTCCACAGCTTGCAGATCCAACACCAACTAATTTAACTCATCAAGGTGATCATGTAGCGATGTCCCCTCTTTTATCCTGAGCATGAACAATTTATATAGTAAATACAGCCTTTCTGTAAGCGAATTCATCAAATAAAGGGATTCAATTCTCTTTCACAGTGACTCTGCAGTTTCCTCTTCCGTAACCTTGCAAACGACTTTGTCTGATAAGGCCAGCTGAATAGCGATGTGGGCTTTCATCTTTAACTCTGACGTTGCATAGTCTGTGACAGTGTTTGAAATAGATTTCTTGTCAAAGACTATCATGTATAGCCACTCATGCTTGAGCATAACCTTCAACATCACACAAAAGAGACTGAAGACATTCTTTCATGTGAACTACTCAATCTTGTACCCGGCTGATGAATATGTGTAACGACTGCTTTTCATGAATCTGGATTTTATATATTATAATATATGTTTTGGTGGATTTTCTCCTCTTGTGTGGTTTTCGTCTCCGTAGATTTCATTTTCGATCGATTCATCGTATTTTCTCGCTTCTTCCTTAGGATTGTCGATTTCGAAGTATGTCGCTCGTGACGGACTTCATAACGGTCGTATCTAACTATTAGATCAAGCCTAGGAGTCTTAGGAATCGATCCCGGGGCCTCGCGCTCCGTATCGGTACTTTTGGTGCTCATTAGCCGGTGTAAGAAGGGCCACCGACCGACTAGATGACGATCCAGTCGGTCGGCAATCCTTCTTGGACCGACTAGTTAGCTTTCTAAATTTCTCAGGAGTTACTGTTTATCGTTAGTCGGTCTAAGAACGTTGGTTGACCGACTAGGTTGCAAACTAGTCGGTCAGCAATGCTTCATGGACCGACTAACTCATCATATTATTTTTGTATCAGTTACTGTTTACTCTTAGTCGGTCTAAGAACGTTCATCGACCGACTAGATGTAAAACTAGTCGGTCAGTATTTGTTCATGGACCGACTAACTCTAAAATCCTATTTTCGTTCAGGAGTTACTGTTTGCACTTAGTCGGTCTGTGTTGGTCAACCGACCGACTAGTTGCCAAACTAGTCGGTCAGTGGTTGCTCTTTGACCGACTAACCAGTGTTAAAACCCTAATTTCTGGGCAGCCGCCAGATCAACCTATTTATACCCAACCCAAACGACTTCTTCTTCTCCAACACGACCCAAAACCCTAAAAATTTCCCCCTTCAGCCCCCATCTTCCTCCAAGCTCCATTTCTCCATTCCAAGCCCTTGAATCATCATCCAATCCATCCATTCACTCCATCCACCTCTCCTCTTCCCCAAATCTCCATCAAAACCCATCATCTTCCCCAAATCCCCCAAAACCCTAGTTTCCCCAAACTTCTCCAATCTTCTCCAGATTTGATCCTAGGGTTCCCCGGAGTGTTCCTTCCATCTCCTCTCGGTAAGAAATCGATCTACCGTTGTTTTCTCAACCTATTTATATTTTTATAAAAACCCTAATTAATTTCATGTGTTTGATGTTTGTTTCCCCCGTAGATAGCATCCGTGTGACGAAATAGTCGCCATCCCCGGTGCTAGGCAAGTGAAACTTGCCACTTAGGGTTTAGGCCATGTTTTAGGCCATTTGCTTGTTGTAGGCGTAAAAGAGGCTAGGCGACGAAATGATACTCGCCTAGGCGCAAATTGGGGAACTAGCTTGACAACGAAGCTAGTTCCGACATTTAGCATGTTGCACAATTACCATGTCATGTTTACTTTCCATTAACGGTACGCAATTTAATTGCCATGTCATTGCATTTTGCCTGTCACGTTTAATTTAAATTAACGGTACGCAATTTAATTGCCATGTCATTGCATTTTGCCTGTCACGTTTAATTTAAATTAACGGTACGCAAATATCTGTTCATGTCATTGCATAGTGATTATTCATCGTGATTGCGTAGCACACGCTACAATATTATATTCCTGGCTCGTGTTCCAGAAGCGAGCTTAGTGAGTTGGAAACCCCAACGCTCGACACATATGGGTGGGGTAAGAGATAAGCGGCCTGAGCCCCGAGTTGGCCTGATCCGCCACTCCGGCCAGCAGGTGGACTCTCTAGTGCACAAGTGATTAATAGTGATAGAGATAAGCGGCCTGAGCCACGAGCTGGCCAACAGGTGGACTCTCTATGCACTAAGTGTTTAACAGTGATAAGTGATTAATAGTGGTAGAGATAAGCGGCCTGAGCCACGAGCTGGCCAGCAGGTGGACTCTATATGCACTAAGTGATAAGTGATAAGTGATAAGTGTTAAATGATAAGTGATTAGTGATTTGGTAGCTTTTGCTACATCGTGCGTGCTTGCCTCTCTTTTAAACTGTTGCATCATGCTTAACTGCCATGTCATTACTTAATACTATAACTGCTAGGTTGCTAGATGCCTCACTTTCAGTTTCCTTGCCCAAGTCTTTTAGACTTGCTGACATGTGCCCCTTTACTCTTTTGGGTGACACATGTTAGATCCGGAGCCCGAGTACCTCGTTGAGGACGAGGTGTTTGCTGACGCCGAGACCGAACTTGTGTTTGACGGGGAGTACGTGGACACTGGGGACCAGTCCTAGTGTCTCCGTTGTGTTTTACTTTTGTTAGACAGTTGTTTGTTTTCGGTGCGTGGCACCAATACTTTGTTATGATGTTGCTTTTGTTGGCCTTGTTCTGGGCCTTTAGACTCTTTTCTTTTAGCCTGGTGGCTTTTCTGGATGTTGGACTTTTGTTGATGTTGGACAATTTGTGAGATGTGGAATTTTATTTCAGTCTCTCCTTGTGTTATTATTATTATTCCGTTGTGGTTACAGGGACCTGTTTATGTATTGTGGACGCTTATCGGGTTTGGGCCTTCACAGCTCCACTCTCGTGCGGACCTTCTCACGTCTCGCCTCCATTTTAGGAAAGTGGGGCGTGACAATATGTCTCTAACATTATGTATTCTCCGACAACCTGAACGTTCTGATACCACTTGTTTGGTGCAGTGAAACAGTCAAGTAGCGATACATTTAATCGCTACGTCACGATCTTACACAGAGAAACAATTGTAGCAGATATACAGCCAAACAAAACAAATAAAAATAACTAACCAAGAAAGCAACAAATTAAGCAGAGATCGGCACAGAGTTTACCCTGGTTTGGCCCGCTAACGGTGCATACGTCCAACTTTTCGATGACGGTTTTCACTAATATGATGAGAGCAAGTACAACCGACTCTTTCAAACTTCTCCAACACATAAGAGCACCAAACAACTCCCAACTCAGAGTTCAAACTCTTCTCACGAGAAGAAAACACCAAGCTCTCACAAATGGTCTCTCAACCTAAAAAGAATGATCCCAAGAAGAAGATTAAAACAATGAAATCCACTCACCAAATCATGCATCCAATGAACAAGAACGAGCGAAGAAGAACTTTGATGACGGCTCACCCAAGTGCTTCTCTTCTCTTCTCCTCTTTGAAAACAAACACTAGGACGGTTTTAAATAGCCTCTGAAGTCATGTGGAGTTGGGCCGTTCAATTTGATTAACTGTTAAATCAACGGCTCAGATCAAATTTCGCACGAGCTGCAACTTGTGCTGTCAAGCGTCTGACCCAGTGCAGTCAGACACTTAAGCCAGTCGACTGGCTCAGACTGCAGAATTCTTGAGAGTTGTGGAAAATTACATCATGTGACATCCAGCCGTCTGAAAGCATCCAGTAAGGCGCCTGGTCATAGGGCATCAGACGCCTAATGTGTCTTTTTTCTTATACGTAGATTGCAGCTGCCAAAATCAGGAACTTAATCCTACACTATCAGGCGCCTAATGACATCAGAAAATTCCGGGGGGGGGGGGGGTGTGTGTGTGTGTGTTGTGAAGCATAAACATCAACAATTTGCTGCAATGATGGATTAGCTCACTAGACATATTCAAGATAATGTGTATGCATTTTGCAAACGATATTATTTTGATAAATAAGACTAAAGATGATATAATTGCAAAATTCGAACTTTGAAGGTAGTTATTGAATATTAAATCTTTCAGACTTAGCATGAACAAAACTCATGAATGTAAGTTTAATAAAATGTGACATAAAGATTATAACGCGATGAAGCTAGATGAGGAAAGTATATTGGTAAATATTTTGGGATTACAAAAATAATATTATTATTTTTTGAACAACAACAAAATTTGACTACAGTGAACCAGGGGCATCGCACTACGTACTAGTCAAGGCTTGTGCTTAAACAATGTAGCGGGGACAAAAACACAACAATAATGTGACCCATTCCTCTGGCCCAAGCAAACAGAGAGATAGTATCAAGCAAGCAAAGAGATAAAGACGTCAATTTTAATTTCTACGGTTAGTCTCCTCCCAGAACGTGGCCTTTTCAAACACATGGCACACTGCATCACATTTGAAGGATACAGTCCCTACCAGCCACATACGTTTGAAAGAGATTTGAATAGCTTGTCTTTGGCTGTGGTTGCGCCTGAGCTTGTTGGCCGGTGGGAATATTATTCCATCTCTCTCATGGTGATACATGCACAGCTACGTTCATGCGAGTAGTATTTTGCTTTACGCAACTAAGCTTTTCAGGATACTGAAGTTGGATATTTAGGTCCATGAATTTGCACCACAGTGCTTGCTTGCTTGCTCAGAGAGATTAGAGGAATGGGGAAAGACAGGGATTGAGACCCATGAGGAAGGGGGCAGGGACAAAGTTTATCTTTATCCTCTCCCATTGGCTGGACATACATCCAGGATGCAGTCCAATCATGCAATGCCACTTCACACGTGCATGCCTCGCGGCTCGCCACGTGTCCGGGCCAGGTGGTCCTCCCCAGGGAAAGAGAGTGCAAACTTTCTATCACTTCATGTGAAAGCAAAATGCCCTGGCAGTGTGCAGCTCATGACTCATGCATGCATGTGAGAGAGAGAGAGAGAACGAAGCAGGTCATGGAGAATGTAAGAGATAGAATGCAAGGGGTGATGGGCTTGTTGTAAGTTCGAGGGGCACTGGGGGGAATATAGAAGGGCATGTGCCCTGAGGTCGGGGGTTGAGCAGGCAGAAGGGATCTTTTCCTTTTGACATTTGGATGAATGTGGACAGTGAGAAAGAGAGAAATACCATGGTGACAAGAAATTTTGAATTTGCAAAGTATGGAGCATATGGATCCATTGGATTCAATAGAATAAGTAGAATGTAGAGCATGGGATCAAAGTTATGGGTCTTGGTGACGGACCAGCCTGGGGGCTAGCTTCCAAGGAATTAATGTTTTTTGGGTTCTATTCTCATGGATGTTTGAACCTGAGACTCTGAACAATTAGGTACCTGCAAGACAATGTCTTTGGCAAATGAGCTTTAAAATATGTTAGAAAGTTTATATATGTTCCACTGTAGATATATTAGTTTTTTTAATTAAAAAAAAGCAGCTAGCACCTTGATGTTATTACCTTTTGTTGGACTTAACAGGTAATCGGGTTAGATCCGGACCGTTAATATCGAACCCGCTCCCATACCTCGGGCGGTTTGACGCAAACCGAATCGGCATGGGATTCGTCCACGTAAGATGGTTAGAGGTCGCTAATTGTTGCAAATAGATCGCCCGCGGAAATAGTAAAACCTACAACGAGCTGGGAAGTGTGGCTCATAAAAATTGATCAACACACCAACAAACTCAATCTTGCCCTAACCGGACCTTGTGGGAGCAAAATGAGCAAACGAAATACATATACAATCAACAAATGCAGATGGTAAATGAGGCCAAAACGTTATCCTGTTTCGGTCAAATACTTGACCTACTCCAGCATTCCAAGACGAGTCCACTACCTGATCAAGAGTTACGAGCTTACACCACTTCTTCTTCAACACTCAAGTGAGTAATAATTAGGATGAATACACCAATCCCGCCCTATCAACCTCATAAAGAAAAGTGGAAGAGATAACAAAAGAAGACCCAAGAACCCAAGAAATCCCAAAAGCCTTCGCTTTCTCTTCTATGCATGGTTATTATCTCGTCTAATCTCTCTTCAAAGCTCTCTTGAATGCTGAATGACCCTCTTAAATAAACCGGGCCCAAACATTCCTCAAGTAGCTACTTTAACAGCCCCCAAAGAGACGCAAGCAATCATGGCCATTGGATTGAGAAAGAACCCAATCCAATGGTCACAAACCGGGCCCATAAAATAGCTCATCGGTAGGTCGGACGTCTGGAATATATATTCCAGACGTCTGAACCCAATCAGGCTTCTGGGCGATGAGCTTCAGGCGCCCGGTTCCCAAAACCAGACGTCTGAGCGAGTCTACGCACAAAAGCAGAGAATATTGAAAAAGTACCACCAATGCCATTCAGGTGTCTGATATTGCCTGGCCAGTCATCTGACAGACCAATGTCTGGTCGAACGGATACGCTAGACGGCTGTGTCTTCGAGTCCAGACCTCTGGAATCGTCTAGATGTTTGGAGCCCATATTCCAGACGTCTGACAATTGCAGCCCTAGATTTTGCAGTACAAATTACAGCAAATATGGCCATCTAAAACATTTAAATTTTTCTCGCATCTTAAAGAATTACATGTAGGTTTAAGAACCCCACAATAGTCAGCTTAACAATGGTGCAATGTGATCAAGTACTTAATAAATTAAAGTGTGTTTAAGAACCCTTTTATCCCCATGATTCTCATGGTTCCATCTATGGAACCCTCTGTGCTACACCTTTATTAGGGCATTGCCACTTTAGCTAGCAAGCACTGATGCATGCCACTTTTGGAGGCAAGGAAAGCTGAAAAGAGAGTAAAAAACCAAGATCGGAAGCTAGCTTTACACCATGTTAATGAAAAGCCTAACCAACCATTACTCTCTCATTTGCCCCTTTCATCCCTCTTAGTTTCCTAGTTTCCAATCAAAGAGAAACAAAGAACTCTCTTCCCTTTAAAAAAGAAAAAAGAAAAGCATAAAGCTTGCTCAATCTCTCAATTAGCAGAGGCAAATCAACCTTTCTAATCCATCCTAAAGCCACACAAAAAGAACAATGAGAAAGGGGGAGAAGATTGTAAAGGGGTTGAGTCAAGAAGAAGAAAGGAATGGTTTTTTTTATTTTTATTTTTGGGGATCTCAAAAAAACATTAGTAAACTAAGGTAGTACTTCCTACAGTCTAGGGAATGGCCACCAGATTATATAACTGATAACAATGCTGCTAACAATAATTACAGGGAGGCATGGGTGGTAATATAATACTTAATTGATAATAATATTAATTAGTGCTTATTAATTTAGTTTAGTTTTTTGTTGGAGGGGGGCATGAATGATAACAATTTGGAATTAGTGGGGGGCGTGGGAGGGGGAAGAGCATGCTTGGTCTGGTGAGGGGAGCATGGGGGGATGGGGGTGGCAAAAATACACAAGTGCTTCCTCTGAATGAAGCAAGGGTTGTCTAGGGTTTGCTATTAAAAAAAAGTAAATTCCTTCAAGAGAGAAATTTGGATCCTACCATTTTCCATTAATTTAGTTTTTCTTATTCTTCTTCAATGCTAGCTATAGCTAGAAGGGATCATTGCCCTCCACCTTCTTCAATGGACACAAGTGTGTGTGTTCCTCCCTCTCCTTAGCAATTAAGGATATCATATTGCATTATCAAACGTTTCTATTACTTGATCAAATCTTAGTATTGTAATAAATTATGTACATCAAATTTTAGAATTGACTAATACTGTATGAACATTAATACAATTTCTTCATACAGTCATATCTGATGTTATCTTCTCTAATGGAGCTGTTTTGCCTTTTTTTTTGACAAAAAAACTGTATACACACCGAATTTGATGAATTCGATGCAGTGTATATAGCAGTGGTCTTTATTAGAAAGTTACACACAGTAATGGCATATCCTGTCTAAAAATAAATAGTAAAAGAGAAAAAAAGGAACCCCAACTGTGGCCATTTCTCTCTCTGTGTGAGGGACATTGTGCTGCGTTGTGCGCGTGTGAGCCCTGTTGTACACGTGTGATTATCTTTTATATAAACGCACGGAGGATGCACTAAAAAGTAGAGGGGGGCCTTGCCTTGTAGTTGTAGTGAACATTTGTCTTTGTTTTTGGGGAGACAGGGGAAGCTCCAAAGAAACAGAGAGAGAAGAAAGGGGGCAAAACTGTGTGTTTTTGAGAGGTAGAGAGAGAAAGAGAATGGAGAGAGAGAATGGAATGAGCCAGTCCAAATTCAATAGGATCTGTGTTTTCTGTGGCAGTAGCCAAGGGAAGAAGAGAAGCTACCAAGATGCTGCCATTGAGCTTGGAAAAGAGCTGGTATAATATAAGCACAATGTTAATCATTTGTTATTCTCTCTTTCTATTCATTTTGTGGGTTTTTCTTGAAGTCTCCTCTCTCTTTCTCTCTACAAATTTGTAAATGGGTTTTTGTTGTATAGCCCATTGTTTCAAATTTTTGTAGTAAATATGTAAAATGCATTGATCTAAATGATTAATTTTGTATAGAGAGGTTTAATTAACATATGACTCTGCCATTTACTCTTAAATAATTATGTGAAGCTAGCAAGTACAAAAAAGGACCCCTACTCTGTTTTGATAAAAGCAAAATGAGAGACATTGAAGTCCCCTTGTTCTCTTGTGGGTTTTTGTTGCTTTCTGTCTTTTGATGAACAAACTTCTCTAATTAATCTTCAATTATTATTATTTGATTAAAAACAAGTATTTTTTTCCTCCTTCTTTTTTGGCAGGTCTCAAGGAACATAGATTTGGTGTATGGTGGGGGGAGTGTTGGATTAATGGGTTTGGTCTCTCAGGCTGTTTATGATGGTGGAAGGCATGTCATTGGGTATGCTTATTGTTTTTTCTAATTTTTTTCTAATTTTTTATTCCTGGCCATTATGTTTCTTTCTTGTACTTTTAGTTTATTGGGATTAATATTATTTTAATTGTCCCTCTATTGTGCAGTGTTATCCCCAAGACTCTCATGGATAGAGAGGTATGTCAACTATTTTAATTATTCTTTTTTTTTCTTAATAAAAAAGCACCCATCTCTTCCCCTGTTTTTTTAATTCCTTCCACTGTTCTTGCAGTTGACTAGAACAAATTAATCATAAAGTTTAAATTTTTAGCCTCTCTTCACTTTGACCCCTTGAGATTTTTCTTTTACCTCTCTTTTTTAATGCAAAAAAAATCCTTTTATTTACATTTGGTGGATGGATTTTTTGCAGATAACAGGTGAGACTGTGGGAGAGGTGAAGGCAGTTGCTGATATGCACCAAAGAAAGGCAGAGATGGCCAGGCAATCTGATGCCTTCATTGCTTTGCCTGGTGAGTGAATATATTTTGCATAAATACATAATGTAATGTGCAAATAGAGCCTGCATCTTAGTTAACTCAATCACCAAAATTACAAGGCAAAACAATGAGTATAGAAGACCCCAATGATGTCTGCTTCTTGTAGTCAAATTTAGCCCCCCAATGGCATTGTACAATTGAATTGAGAAGAGGTAAAGGTTAAACTTTAAAGTATATTTGAGGCACTTTTGACTTGCACTTTCAGAAGTTGATCCTTAAATAGCATCTGAGATTTCTCAAGAATTTAAGGCTTTGGACACTAAACACCAAGAAACATGGTACATGAATAGGAAAAAAAAAGGGAGGGTATCATTGTGAAAGCAAGCTCTTGGGACTATCAATTCAGCATACGGCCCTGAAAATTTGAAGTTTTGGGGGGAGCTATGAAATTTTTGGAATCATTCAATCTGTCAGGTTCAGAATACTGTAAAGGGGCTTGTTTTACTTTCTACCGTGGTATTGTTGTCAGTACTGTGACTTCCTTAAGCTTTGCAAGGACCTGCTATCACCAAGTCAAAAGGTTCTGTTTTTATGAGCATGGTCTGCACAAAAGAAGAAAGAATGCAGCCTGGGATCTTTCTCATTGAATTGTACATATATGGGCTGCAACAAGCAATGAACATAACTAATGATCCAGTATTTGTGCAGGTGGGTATGGGACTCTTGAAGAATTGCTTGAGGTCATAACTTGGGCTCAACTCGGAATACACAATAAGCCGGTAAAGCCTACAATTTAGTTATGAAAATGCATTGCCATGGTTCATATTGTTGCAATATGCTTTTGCCTATCAAAAAGAAAATCATACGTATTCGTATAAAGATGCATCTTGTTGCAATATGCATTTCTGTGTCCTATCCTTAGCCAAGCGTCTAACCATTATAGATTTGTTTCTGTCGTCGACAGTAACAACCATATATCTAATGCAAGCTGCCAAGATTTTATGACAGTTCATCCACATATGGAAATACTTGTCGGTTTTATGATCAAATACGCGTCTACATTTGGATCGTTGCAGGTGGGTTTGCTGAATGTAGACGGTTATTACAATACTTTGCTATCATTCATAGATAAAGCAGTGGAGGAAGGATTCATCGACCCCAGTGCACGCCATATCATAGTATCGGCTCCAAATGCAGAGGAGCTTGTGAAGAAATTAGAGGTAAATATTTGCCTTCACATATGTTATCAAATTTCGCAATGGAATACATAAATATGTTGACATGAATAGCCTTGTATCCTAAATATTGTGCACACATATGTGCGAATAGATACCGAATGCTATTATTTTGTGCTTAATTTTCAACATAACATGCTTAAAATTAGTCCAAATTTCTTTTTGTTTTCCTTCTAATTTCAGGAGTACTTTCCTCGACATGAGATAGTTGCTCCGAAGCTAAACTGGGAGATCGAGCAGCTCGGGCACCCTGCAAAGTGTGAGATTTCGAGGTAGAGAACATGAGATGCATTGTAGAAGTTTGAGGGTGAGGCATTGGAGATGTAACACCATTTTGGGTTGCGGAGAATCGCAAAAATGATGGAAAACTCCTTAGTTTCTAACTATGAGGAGAATGCTTTGGAGAATTCTTTTCTTTTGTAAAATACCACAAGTCGTTTCAATATATGTACATTTCTTTTACCTTTGCCTTCCCTAGATAGCTTCGGATCTTTTGCTCGAAGTTGTTGGCATTGAAGTGGAGTGCTAACCTTGAAATTGTACTCTTAAGGGGCAATCTCAGTTGTAATTTGTGAGTGTAACTTGACATGGCCTCATTGCAATCAACCTAATGCTAACCAAGTTAATGCTTCAATAGGAAGTTCTTATTTTGTTAGAATGATAATATGAAACACTCGTCACAACTTCCAAACTACAGTGGTTAAGAGTGAGAGGGTAGTGTTAAGGCAGGCAGCGACAAGCCACTGCAAGAGCAATAAGAATTCATGATGGTTAAAAGTGTGGCGAGAACTGAAACTATGATCCACATTAGGTGCATCCAAAAATTGTAGCTAAAACCAAACTAGATGTTAAGATTGAGACCACGTACAATGAGAATAACTAAGAATTATTGAAAACTCATAAGAATTATTGAAAACTCAAAGAAAAGAATATTGTTGCATATATAAAACATTTGGCTTCGCTCATAAAAAAAATAGACGGATCCGGATCAATTCATCAGCATTTTTTTTCAGTGGATGGACTACTACATAAATCAAAATCGTTAATAAAGTGGCGAGTTGTGTTGACGTCAAGAATCTCACAGGGCCCAGATCGGGCGATGGGGCGAGTATTCACGCAACAGTTGAGTCCGGTCAGGCTGGTTTTGTCAGGCTAAGTGAAGAGATTCTTCGCTACCGCCTGAAACAGATAGAGCGCACGTCAGAGGAACCAGAGGGGGATGTCCCTCCGATTCGCCTCTGATGCTTAAGTTAGCGCCAAAGGGAGGAGGGATGTAGCATGGCTAGAGGTAGCCAACTATAGGGTTTGAAAGATGTGGAAAACTATGGCTTCAAGGTAGAGAGTAAAGGTCTCAAATTCAACGTATCTGGCAGGGAGGGCTACGCTATTTGTAGGATTGGGGAATGGCTTGGACACGTCAACAGACCTCCCATGTCCCTTCATAACCAACCCGTCAGGGGTCCCACCGGGACGTGGAGCGGCCACCGCAACTACCCCGCGACAAAGGCGACTATGCGTCGCCTGACAAAGCGGGTGTACGATGTTCCTGATAAAGCTGACTGTGCATTGTCTGATGAGACAAGCCATATGGTTATCCTGATAAAGTTGGCTATTACATACGTGAGGCCGGCCCAATGGTAAATACTTGGAGAGATAGAAGAGGCGGCCCCCTCCGCTTGAGATCGCACTGCCATGATTGTAGGAGCTTATTGTGACAGGCGGCGAGTACTCATGTCGCATAGTTGAACAGATCGAGCCCATGGGGTCGTCTTTGCCGAGCCGTGATGTTGAGGGAGCGCGTTGACCATTGCTGAGGTCTGGTCGGGCGCGTCTCGAGAGGTCACACGACTTGCGAGGGTGCACACAGGACTTGGCATGACCCGTATGTCTAGCTGATTAGGGTTCAATATTGTATATTTTACCCCTCATTAGATGGCATTTTATGCATAATTTGTATTCATTTTGGCTCCGATACGCGCATTTTGATGATATCACTTAATATTGGAGCTTACCGTTTTTATATGCTTAAAGCATAATTTTTACAGCTTATTAGAATCTTCATCTTGGTCTTCTATTATTTTTCAGTTGAATTTCGTGAAGTCCCGATTCCAACGCATATTTTTCCAGAATTTTTGGAGGTCGGAGCAATTTACTACATTTTTTGGAAGACAATGTGACGGTGCTGAAAATTTCTGGGCTAGAAAGTCTGCTTTTCCCCTCTTGTGCAGAATTCTGCTATCATTGCAGTATATATTCCGACTTAAATGATATTTTTCTGGTATTCTACACTTTGTTACGGTTCCATCGCCGCCTGGAACACGTCATTCCGAGGTCGGATGATTTTTCTAGAATTTTCGCAAGACAGGGTGGCGGTGCTGAAAATTTCTGCAGATTTGCCCCCTATTGTGAAGAAATCTGCTATCATTCCAGTATATATTTCGGCCTCCTGATATTTTTCAGTGATAGTACACTTTGTTACGGTTCCATCGCCGCCTGGAACGCGTCATTCCGAGGTCGGATGATTTTTCTAGAATTTTCGCAAGACAGGGTGGCGGTGCTGAAAATTTCTGCAGATTTGCCCCCTATTGTGAAGAAATCTGCTATCATTCCAGTATATATTTCGGCCTCCTGATATTTTTCAGTGATAGTACACTTTTTTACGGTTCCATCGCCGCCTGGAACGCGTCATTCCGAGGTCGGATGATTTTTCTAGAATTTTTGCAAGACAGGGTGACGGTGCTGAAATTTCTGCAGATTTGGGCATTAGTTGCGGGTTTGGGCGCGGATCCGACCCGTTTGGGCTGTTTTCAGACCCGAAATTCTGAGTCTATTTCTTGGGCTTCCCCCCCCCCCCCCCCCCCCCCCCCCCCCTCTTTTTCCCTCATTCCTTCTTCCCCATTCTTCATCTTAGGGTTAGGGTTTTGGTGGAGCAACAAAGAAGCAAGGAGGAGCATTTGGTTTGGGTTTTGTTCTTCATTGGAGATATTGGTGAACTCTTTCCCTCACATTGTGTATTTTGATTTAGTGAATTGTAATGATAATGGATGATGTTTTTAGAAGTAAAAATCTCTCTTTTCTTGTTATAATGAGCTAGATCTTCTTCTTGTGTGGTTGTATGGTGATTTGTGTTTGCTTTGGCTTTGGTTTTCAATCTTGCATGTTTTAATGATTATGTGGTAGAATTGATGAGATATAATTTGAATTAGGGATCCTAGTGGGTGTCCCTAGAGTGTAGTTTGCCTAGTGGTACCATTCTTGTATGCTTGGTTGTTTATTATCTCAATTTTTCATACCCTACTTTCATTGCACACCAAGTGTTCGATAAAATGCCACATCCACCGATTGCGTTTTTCTTAGCCGGAAAGACAATTGAGTTATCCTCATATTGAACCCATATGCTTAGCAACCTCATTCCCACACACCACACAAGCTTCCTCGCCTATTTGCCTCTCCGATTCTCGAACCCTAGGATGTTGGTCTGGTAGATGGTTTCACACACATTTTCACACACTTCCACCCCGTTAGTGTAGTTGGTTGTTAACCGCCGTTACCCTTCCTACATCAATTGAATTTGTGATTGCAAAACGACTTGTCCCCGTGATCCGACCCGGTCTCACCGGATATAAATTTATTACTTGACGTCCTCCTACACTTGGGAGTAGCGCTCAAGCATCACATACTTGAGACGCGTTCAAGCACTAGCTCAGCTAGGCCCCCGTTGCTGGTGGGGCCCTGCTAGAGTATCATCTACAAGTTGTTATGATTTTTGGTAAACATTTTTGTTAAACTTACGACTTTTGGAGTGCTATGGACGAAGTATGAAGTGTAGTAATGTCACGCCCCGCTTCCCATTCTACCGGGAGCGAGGACGCGAGCGGGTCCGCGATGTGCTTAAAACAAGGAGGAGTACTTTTTTTTTCTTTTGAATTCTTTTCTTTTCTTCCTCCTTGGCTTAAACACACTAAGCGTCTGTATAAAGATTGCAGATCCTTGCATGCAAATTTAAGAAGCAGCTCAAACAACATTATTACATACCCAGCGTACAATAATTAAGATACAACTTGGGCCTAGTATAGCAATACAAACGAGGTACACAAATTACATTATTTTAAATGTAAAGAAACAGTCGCGAAGGGGATTGTCTAATCTTCTGTGGGTAGGTACTCCACGTGCTCATCAAGCCCTGGCTCGATTCCTGTGGTAGTGTCTTCAAAGAACTCACTATCGATACCTGACGGACATTTCGTAAAACAACAAAATGAAATGTCCGTCAGCGAGATTTACTCGGCAAGATATTCTCAAAACCAAAATATTGGACATTTTAAAATTAAACAACGATGAACTTTAAAGACAAGCAATAAGCTTAATTTACAAATAAGCAATAAAAGAGATAAATCGGTTTAAAGCAGTTAAAACGGTTAAAGCAGTTAAAGCAGTTAAACATTTGCAACCTGCAGCAATTTAATCATTGATAGCCATTTGCAATACCATTTGCAACCTGTAGCAATTTCAATAACAATTTGCAATACTATCAGCAACCTGTGACAATTTAGCATTCAATAACCAAACTGTAGCAATCCTGTAGAAAAGAGGTTATAATAATAATCAATAACCAGTCTATCCTAGTGATAAGTCCATGTCCAAGAGTACTAGAGATAACCAACATGCAGCCTGCGACGGGAGCAACTCCGAGGCTTACCCACCGTTCCGATATGGCAACGGTCAAGGTTCTAACCCCCGTAATGTGTTGGAGGTAATTTAGTATGGCGCATCCAGTCATTCTGTAACACTTGTGATCATAGACTACCCCAATCCCAGGTCAAGTCTAGTGTCGGGTCAAAAGAATGTGTACTAACTGTCTATTATTGAAATTCCATCTTCCATTCTATATTATTAAAGTTCCATCTTCCATTCAATATTATTGAAGTTCCATCTTCCATGAATATTGTTGAAGTTCCATCTTCCATTCAGTCAATTCAATCTCGGTGTTCCAATAGTCTGTACAACAGTCTCGTGAAAGTTCACAACTTCACGACTCGATTAAATGAAAATATCAGGATCACTTAAATAAATAAAAGAACGAGTAAGATATGATTTTAACCAAGCAAAAGAGTTTAAATTAGCTTAAAATACTTTCTAAGACTAGTAGTTATTTTTCAAGATTTTTAAACAATTTTTAAACAATTTTAAATAGCCAAAAAGCAATTTTAAATCAAGAAATGATTTTTAAAACATATATTCAAGGAATTGTTTAGAGCAAACCGTACATCAGAATTCTTCAAACAAGGTGTCAAAATGATCGTATTCACTAGTACTACGACATATATTTTTATCGTACATAAGTGTACGTAAAAATCACAGGTTATGAATTTTTAAAGGATTTTTAAAACAAGAAGTTATTAATAATACCCATGTTCAAAGATTTATTCCGACCAAACCGTACGTCAGAATTCCGCTAACAAGATGTCAAAACGATCGTAATTACAAGTACTTTAACATATATTTTTATCGTACAGCAGTGTATGTAAAATTTGCAAGCTACGAATTTTAAAAGGATTTTAACCTATTTAAGTTTTGCTTTTAAAAATTCACTGTGAGAAATATACTTGCCTTATGGCGATGAAACTAGCGCCAATGGATTCGTTTCGACGTTTCTGATTTTCTGGGACTAGTCTCGCAATTTTCTGAGGCCTGTACGAATTACTATGAATTTAAATCCAATAATAGCATTTAATAAATTTACGAAAATACGTACCAAAATACGTATTTAATACGTATAAATACTAAAAACGAACCCATCGTTCGTTTTCTTACCCGCGAGAGAGAGAGAGAGAGCGGGAGCGGCTGTGGGGGCGGCGGGGCGCTGCGACGTTGCGGCGGTGCGGCGGCTGCACGGCGACGGTGCGGCGAATCTCCGGTAATGGCGACGCTCCGGCGAGGGTGGCGATGGCAGCAGCACGGCGGGCGCTGGGCAGGGCTGTCGATCGGAGCAGGGGACAGCGGTGCTTGGCGGAGGTGTGGGCGGAGCGGCAGTCGGACGGAGCGGAGACGCGACGGAGGGTGACGGCAACGGTGCCCGCGGCGGCGGTGGACGGCGGCAACGAGCGACGGAAGGGGGCAGCTGGGGCTTCGGGGTTCGTGGTGTCGTTGCGGTGTCTCGCCGGAGTTTAGGGAGCGGCGGTGCTGTACTCGAGGCGGAGGAACGGCAGGGGAGAGGCGAGCGGGGCTGGGCGGCGCTCGAGAAGCTCCGGTGGCGGGGAGCGGCGTCGGGGCGGCGGAGCAGCAGTCGGAGGCGAGCGGCGATGGGCGGGCAGCGGTGTTCGCCGCGGAGGGGAGGTGGCGTCCAAGGCGGAGCTCCGGCGGTCGATGCTCGGGGGTGCTCTGTTTTTGAATGGAGAGAGGGAAGGAGACGGGTTTGGGTCTGGACGGAGTCAGCGAGGAGCTCGGCGGCCTTGGGTGATTAGTTTGAGGGGGAGAGAGATGATCAGTGGGGGATATTAAGCTGAGGGTGTTTAATTTTTGAACTGGGAAGAGATAGTTTAGAGAGGAGATAAAGGGGAGAGAGAATGTGCGTGGGATTATTGTTTGCCTGGGAAATGGTGTGTGAAGAGAAGGGTTTAGTGAGGGGTTTATATAGGTTAATGATAATAATAGTTTAATGCGGGTGTAATTAATATAGTCAATTCTATTTAATGCCAAAGCTAGCCTTTTTGACAAAAGAGTAAGCCAATTTAGACTAAAACTCTCTTATCAAAACGTGTAACGACCCGCTTTCGGGGGCCCGTTACTTATTTGATAATTGCGCAGGTTCTGCAGTTAACCAGTGAAATCAAAATAGCCACGATGCAGAGATGTACAAAAATACCCAAATAGTGTCCAATTATTACAATCCAACCGTACAAATATTCCAAGGATACCTGAAAGAAAGAAAATACGGAACACAACCGAAAATAGCTCTGGAAGCTGCGGTCTCATGGTCGAAGTCTGGCGCTATTAACTCAAGAGCATCTGCCTCCGTATGTACGTCGTCTGCGGTGCCACGGAGATGGAACCGTAGGTAAGTCACAACAATTCTAAATAAAGAAAGAGATGTACTGTACAAGTATGACAAAGGTAACTACGTACAAGCAGACTGAAGTGAAAGTAAAGTAAAATACGGTGCAGTGTCTGTACAAGTGTAGAAAGTAAAAGTACGGCAAGTAAAGTGCGGTGACTGTACTGGTAAGGAAAGTAAAGTGCATGTACTGTAAAGAAAGTAACTGTGCAAGTTACACTAGAACTACGTGACTCAAGTCGGAGAGTACAATATGTGACCGTTCAGTTCGTCTCTTGCCTGGGTGCTACCCAGACGAATGCCGGTACCCAGGCAGCAGTATGGTTTGCCAAAACGCAGGCAGCAGGACAGGGCGCCAAAACACAGGCGACAGGACAGGTAGACCAAACTCTAGTCACTCCCGTACTCTCGCAAACTATGAGTTACCCCAATACCCCAGTGATGTGTCAAGTGCAAATTCTTCACAAGATTGTTCCACAGGATGTTCCACATGTTAGTCACACCAGGTCAACTGGTTGACTTCCTCATTGAAAACCAGCAAGTAGGATAAAGACAAGTCCAACACCAAAAGCTGTTACTTCCGTGCTTTGAGCACATGGCAGTGTGGCTAGCACACAATTTACCCAAGTTGAAAGTTGGCAAAGTAATCTTTGGTAGATTACTTTCATTTTAGTTCTCTAGTTTGGTTTAACTTGAATAGCCGTTCTGAGGCTATAAGTGAAGTGTCACAAGTTCATACAAGCACAGAAGTCTAGTTTTCTAAAGTTAGAATATGTCGTGACTTACTATTTTAGAGCTCGTCGTGGCAAGACGAGATTGGAGCTGGAAGAGCTGGTGCACGAGAAATGGTACCTGCAATCACAAGAAACAATTGGTTAAAGCGCACCCTATTTTCTATTCAAATAATCTGATCGTTTTGATTTTTAAAACCGGTTAAAACGTTGTCGAAAAGCGTTCTAAATTTTTATATAAACTATATAGGATGAAAATAGTTTTACTGCAAGAGAGAATATTTTTCTGAAGCTTATAGTAATTTTTAGGATTTTTAAAAGCTCAAAAACAATTTAAAAACTATTTTCCAATTAGTGACGTATTTATTCAGGAATTTATTCTGGATGCAATCTACATCGGAAAGTTGCAATTGAGGTGTCAAAATGACCGTCTCAAAGAGTACTTTAGCATATATTTTTATCACATATTTGTTTACGTAAAAATAAGAAGATACGGATTTTTGAACGAAAATCAGGTATTTATCTTTTAGGCTTAAAAATTAATTCTGAGAAAACTAAGCGTCGGATTGAGATGAAACTAGCGCCATTGGGTCCAGAATGTCATTTCTGATTTTCTAGAGCTAGTCTCACATTTTTCTAGGGCTTATATAATAACCTATGGATTTAATACTAAAAAAACCATTTATTAATACGAAAATACGAAACTACCGCGTATTGACAAGTTTGCCATCACGTGTTTACCGCTGTTTCTCCGCTTCATCCTCAAGTCGACGGGGGGTGGGGGCTCTCGTAAGTCGACGACGGCGGCGGCGATGTTCGTGTGAAGGCGGAGTGCGGACGGCGGCGTCGTAAGCGGCGGTCGACGGCGGGAGGCAGGGTCGGAGGGGAGCGGAGCACGGCGGGAAAGCGATGGAGGCGCTCGGAGCTCGTGGCCAGGCGATGTTGCTCCGGGGGGTTCGCCGGCGTTCGGGGCGGTGGAGCGACGGCGGAGGGGGCGTCGCTGGTGATGGTGGTGCAGCGGAGGCGGCGGGCGGCGGTCTCCGCTCGGAGCAGCGGTGGTGTCTCGTCGGCGCTGCGGCTTCTCGAATGGCGGAGGTGGGAGCTCGTCGGAGCGCTGGAGGGCGGGGTCGCAGGCGAAGTCGACGATGGCGTGGGCTCGGGGATCAGCGGCGGTCGATGGTGTGGCAGCCTCGTCGAACGGTAGAGGGGAGGTTGAGGCGACGGTGAGCTTGCGTGCGTGGTTCCGTTGGGTTCGAACGAAAATAAGAAAGGGAGAGAGAGAGATAGACTGAGAGATAGAGAGAACTGTGAGGGTTGATTTATAGGGTTGAGTGAAATAGGGAGTAGGTGAGCTGCCTTGTGTGCGTGAGTTCAATACGAAGAGCAACGGGTTAGCTGAGAACGAAGAAGTTGGCTGAGGAAAATGTGGTGGTAGATAATTAGGTTAGGTAAGAAGTTAATTAGGGTAGTTAAGTAGGGGTTAAAAAGCTATTAGTGAAATTCATTTGGTACGAAATTACGAAAATGTCCCTACTAGTAAACGTGTCCGAAAAATTACGAAAACATACCCACGGGATCGTATCGTCACGAGGATCGTGAATACGAAGACCGTTCAAGGGTTTGAGCTACGGGGATACTAGTTTTTGGCCAAAACGTTTAGAAAGCGGGTTTGCGGGTTCTCTATTGAAACGATATCAGAAAATTACGAAATTAATGTGGGAAGCCCTAAATGATCATAGGAGGCTACTGCACAAGTTTGAAAACGTTTTGAAGACGTTTGAATAGAAAATAAATTCATTGACCCAAAACTGCAATATCTGAAAACGAATTTTTATCAGATCTTTTAGAGGTATTTGATAAAATCCGATCTTACCAAAATACTCCATAACTAGTCTGGTACATCAAAACATTTTTATAGGAAAATTTTGAAATCAGTTTTGTTATAAAACTCTTGACTACATTTATAAAGAGAATTTAAAATGTTAAAAAAATACGTTAAGCACGTAATTTGAAGTTTTGAAAAGTACAGGTCGTTACAAAACGTGTGCGATTGCCGACATTAGGGAATTAAACTAGGTAATTTAGCTAAGTTAAAAGTGATTAGGGAAAAGTCATTATTACAAAATTTGTACGAAATTACAATTTTGCCCCTAGGGTTAAACGACTCCGAAAAATTACGAAAATATAGCCACGGGTTCGTATCGTCACGAGGATCGTGACTACGAGATCTATTTCGTAGTTTGGACTACGGAAATACGAGTTTTAGGCCAAAACGTTTAGGAAGCGGGTTTGCGGGTTCTCTATTGATCCGACTTCGGAAAATTACGAAATTAATGTGGGAAGCACTAAATGGTCCAAGAATGATACTGTAGAAGTTTGAAATCATTTTGAAAATGTTTACTTAGAAAAATAATTGTTAAGGCTGAAATGTTAAAATTGGGGTTAAATAATTATAAAAATCATTTAGGGATTTAGGATGGTACTCGTAAACTCTAAAATAGGACGTAACTATATTGGTTCTATAAAACATTTTTTTATAAATGATTTAAAACTATTTTGATGTTCAACTCCTAACAAACCATTATAAAATACTTTTAATTAAGAAAATACGTAGAAAATAGGTATGGATGAATACGGGTCATCACAAGTAATATCACCAGAATCATGATTACAAAAGCCCAGCCTACATATATACTCCTCTCTCTTTTTTGTCAATGTGCGCGGGACTCGAATCCTATGGGTGGGTTTTCGTGTGTGTTTTCGTGCACTATGTGCATGTGTTATTTCTAGTCTATTGCACAATTGAGGAATATTTTTTAATGTTTTTGATGACTAGGACAAAAGGGTGGGTAGAAAAATGGTTGAGATTGAATATTGGGGGATCAATGGATAAGATGAGTGTCTGTGAAAATTTTGGGGTGTGGGTATTAAATTTAAAGGGAATGTTATGAATCAAGTGGTGAGGGGAGAGCCCTCAAGTTTATATTTATAGCCAAAGGGGAGAATACAAGTGGGTATGGGCCCAACCACTTGGGTTGGCCCAATAACTCACCAACCCAGTAAATACCCATTCACAACACTCCCCATTATCCAGCCATGGTTGTGGACCCCGCTCATGAATACTTCAGGATTCTGAGCCTGTATGGGTCTCACATGGGGTGGATACTTCAGGATCCTGAGTTGGTGAGATTTGCCTCGTTAAAACCTTTGGCTATGGAAAACCCAGTGGGAAAAACCATAGTTAAGGAAAAAGAGTGCAAACTCTGCCAAACTCCCCCTGATCTGTACAAGCTCTCAAGCTTTCAGATCTCTTAGGCGTCTCATTCCAATCCTATGTACAAGTTTTCTAAAGGTAGCAGTAGGGAGGGCTTTGGTGAACAAATCTGCCAAATTGTCACATGACTGCACTTGTCTGATGTCGATCTTGCCATCTCTCTGTAGCTCATGCGTCCAGAAGAACTTTGGTGAAATGTGTTTCGTTCTGTCGCCTTTGATGAAGCCACCTCGTAGCTGAGCTATGCAAGCAGCATTGTCCTCGAACATGGTAGTGGGCTCGAGGTCTCCCGTCTTCAGTCCGGTCGTAGACAAGATGTGGTGGATGACGGAGCGTAGCCATACGCATTCTCTGCTTGCTTCATGGATGGCAATGATCTCCGAGTGATTGGATGATGTTGCCGTCAAGGTTTGCTTGATGGATCTCCAGGAAATGGCTGTCCCTCCGTAGGTAAACACGTACCCAGTCTGTGATTTTGCTTTGTGGGGATCAGACAAGTACCCTGCATCAGCATAACCTGCAAGTGTAGAGGATGTTCCATTTTTGTAGAAGAGTCCCAAATCTGTAGACCCTTGGAGGTAGCGCAGAAGGTGCTTTACCCCGGTCCAGTGGCGCTGCGTAGGCGCTGCACTGTATCTGGCAAGCAAATTTACTGCGAACGCTATATCGGGACGCGTGCAGTTTGCCAGATATAGTAGTGCTCCGATGGCACTCAGATAGGGAACTTCCGGACCAAGTATATCCTCCCCCTCTTCCAGCGGCCGGAAGGGGTCTTTATGTGCATCCAGTGATCGTACTACCATAGGTGTACTTAGTGGATGGCAATGGTCCATATGGAATCTTTGCAACATTTTCTTCGTATATGTGGTTTGGTGTAATAGGATTCCGTCTTTCTGATGTTCAATCTGTAAGCCAAGGCAGAATTTGGTTTTGCCTAGGTCTTTCATTTCGAATTCTTTTGTTAGGCTTATAGATATCTCAGTGATCTCTTCGGGAGATCCTATGAGATTCAGATCGTCTACGTAGACAGCTATTATCACGAATCCTTTTCCCTTTGTTCTTATGAAGATACAAGGGCAGACTTCATTGTTCGTGAATCCTTGTTGAACAAGGAACTCACTGAGTCTATTATACCACATTCTTCCTGATTGTTTGAGACCATACAATGATCTTTGTAGCTTAACAGAATAGACGTCCCGAGGTCTATCTTTCAGTTCAGCAGGCATTGAAAAGCCATCAGGAAGTTTCATGTAGATCTCCTTGTCGAGATTGCCGTATAGATACGCAGTCACAACATCCATTAGCTGCATATCTAGGCCTTCCTTTGCTGTTAAGCTTATCAGGAATCTGAACGTGATCGCATCCATGACCGGGGAGTATGTTTCGTCATAGTCTATGCCCGGTCTTTGGGAAAATCCCTGTGCTACAAGTCTAGCTTTGTAGCGTGCGATCTCATTATTTTCGTTTCTTTTTCTGACGAATACCCATTTGTATCCCACAGGTTTGACACCGGTAGGTGTCTGGACTATTTGCCCAAAGACTTTTCGTTTCTGAAGCGAGTCCAGCTCGGCTTCTATTGCCTGATTCCACTTTGGCCAATCATCTCTACGTTTGCATTCAGCAACGGAGTGTGGTTCATAATCATCATCGCTTCCGGCGACGTGAATGGCAATGTGAAACGCGAAGTCATCGTCGACGACTGTACTCTTTCTGTCCAATACCTCCCCTGTACGTACATAATTTAGTGATATTTCTGTTTCTCCCGGCAGTTACTCTGCAGTGGATTCCGGGAGGGGAGAGGGTATTGACACGAGCTCGTTTCTCTGTGGGGGTATCGTCCCAAGGTCTCCGGATATTTTTCTTTTTCTTGGATTTTTATCCTTGGAGCCTGGTGGTCTGCCTCTTTTCTGTTGAGGTGCAGCCACTTCTGCTGCCGGTGGATTGCATCCATCCTTCGGGATGTCAATCCTAGCTGGAGTATTCGCAGCAGGGATGTGTGATCTGACAATCTTCTGGTTGTCAGTGAACGAGTCCGGTAATCTGTGGACTGTGTCCTGGATGTGTAAGATCTTCCGGATCTCATCATCACATTGTCTTGTTACCGGATCGTAGTGGGTCAAGCTTTTTGTATCCCACGTCAACATTTGCTTTGCACTAGACTTTTCGATGTCTAGGCCCATTTTGGGGAAATACGTCTCATCAAAATTGCAGTCTTCAAGGCGTGCCTTGAAGGCGTCCCCCGTTTAGGGTTCTAGGTATCTTATAATGGAGGGTGAGTCAAACCCTACGTAGATACCTAGGCGACGTTGATGGCCCAACTTGGTCCTCTGTGGTGGTGCAATGGGGATATAAACTGCGCAGCCGAAGATTCTCAAGTGAGAGATGTTCGGCGGCGTTCCATATGCGAGTTGCATTGGAGATAGACTCTGACCTCCTGAGGGTCTTATTTTTATTAGTGATGCAGCATGCAAAATTGCATGTCCCCATGCATCCACCGGCAACTGGGATTTCATCAGCAATGGTCGTGCGATCCATTTGAGTCTTTTGATTAGCGACACAGCTAACCCATTTTGGGTGTGAACATGTGGCACCGGATGTTCAATTTCTATTCCCGTTGCCTGGCAATATTCTTGGAATGACTGAGAGGTAAATTCCCCCGCATTATCCAGACGTATTTTCTTTATTTGGTTGTCTGGGAAATGCGCCCGCAACTTTATTATATGTGCCAAAAGCTTTGGAAAAGCTAAGTTGCGGGTTGAAAGTAGACACACATACGAGTATTTCGAAGATGCATCAATCAGTACCATAAAGTACCGAAAAGGCCCGCTAGGGGGTGGATAGGTCCACATATGTCTCCATGTATTCTTTCAAGGAAGCTAGGAGACTCGATATCCACTTTAAGTGGTGATGGCCTTGTTATTAATTTACCCTTAAAGCAGGGTACACAAGGGAATTCTCCCTTCTGAAGAATCTTCTGGTTCTTCAGGTTATGCCCGTGGGATTGTGCTAGGATGCGGTGCATCATCACAGATCCGGGGTGGCCAAGTCTATCGTGCCAAAGTAAGAATTTGGCCGATGTCGGGCACTTCAGGTGCTCCGTCAGGTTTGCTTCCTCTCTCCGAATTTTTGTATGGTAGAGGCCTGATGAGAGGCTCTCAAAACGTTCAAGAATGGTTTTAACTCCAGTTTCTTGAGACGTTACATACAGTAATTCGTTTTCTTTGACATTTGCTGTTTCCAAGTGGAATCCGTTAAAACGGATATCTTTGAAACTTAGTAAGTTTCTCTTGGAATTCGGAGAGTAAAGTGCATCTTTTATTTTTATTTCTGTTCCATTGGGGAGCAACAAGGTTGCATTCCCAGAACCTTCAATTATGTCCGATGGCCCTGAAATTGTGTTTACAGGGCTCTTATACAGGATAATGCTATGAAAATAGCATTTGTGTTGAAGGATCGTATGTGTTGACGCGCTATCTACTAAGCAGTCATGAGAGCATTCCATCTAAAAAAATGAGTAAACATTTGCATTCAGAAAAGCTAAATTTTATTCAGCAGAATTGAAGATACATAAAAGCTCTCATGAAATAGAAATGTTCATACAATAGAAATGCTAAGATAAATGATAACGGGCTAATCAAGCAGATTATCTGACTCGAAGTCTTTTGCTGTAAATTTGACTGCATTGTTCGCAGCCACCAGGTTTGATTCAGCATTCTTTTTCTTGCTTTGTTTATAAAGCTCCTGGAGATGCACTGGGGTCCTGCACACTCTAGACCAGTGGCCTGTCATGCCACAGCTGTGGCACTGGTCTTCCCAGTCCCTCTTGGGTGGGGGTGCATTGTTTTTCTTGTTATCATTCATGCGCCAGGTGAACTTGCGCTTCCCTTCATTCTTGCGCTGCTGTGGTGGGCCCTTGGCTCTTTTCTGTTGCCCCCCTTTCTGTGGTCTTTCTTTTCTTTTATTGTCCCTCTTCTTTTTGAAGGAAGAGGTATGGTGAGCTTCTGGTAGGGGGACAGTGCCGGGAGGGCGCATATTGTGAGTGACGAGAAGAAGCTCTCTGTTTTGTTCGGCCATGAGAAGACATGACAGCAGCTCTGAATACTTGGTGAACTTACGTTCACGGTATTGCTGCATAAGTATCGCATCCTTTTCATGGAAAGACGTATACGTCTTTTCCAGCATGCGATCTTCTGAGACTTTTTCACCACACAACTTCAGGCGTGAGGTGATGCTAAAAAGTGCTGAGTTGTACTCAGCAATGGACTTAAAGTCCTGCAGTCTCAGGTTCTCCCACTCATATCTCGCCCTTGGGAGTATGACATCTCTCTGATGTTTATACCTGTCCTCAAGGGCGGTCCATAGCTCAAGTGGATCTTCGACCGTAAGGTACTCAACCTTTAAGGTCTTGTCCACATGGCGGCGAATATAGATGATGGCTTGCGCCTTCTCTATATCGCTAACATTTTCTTTTTCAGTCACATCAGTGATGAGGGACTTGGCCCGCAGGTGAAACTTAACATCTAGCTGCCAGCTTAGATAGTTTCTGCCTGATGCATCCAGCACTTCAAAGTCAACGCTTGCAATTTTAGCCATTTATCTAGCAGAGCACAAACATGCATGAATTAATAATCAACCAGAAAAACATTTTCATGCGGAAGCAATATTTAATGAAAAGCTAAATGTGTGGATCGGCCAGTCCCACAAGAAAGAGTCCAAAAAGTCCACAGTCCAAATTATACAAATTTGCAGCTTGAATTAAAATGAAAATACAACTTTGGAAACCCCGTGGGTCCCATTTTAATATCTTCGTCTTCAAGCGTTGCTTCCGACTCCATGGAAGTAGGTCTTCTTTCTTTGACATTTACATAAATTCCTCACTACAATTTCTCTCAAAAATAAAAGAAAAAGTGCGGGAAATAAACTGTGGGACTAAACGGCCGATCCAAAAACCACATTTTAGCAATTCATGCAAGAATATTGTGCTCATCATCATTTTCATCCACAGACATCACATGCAGTTTATTCATATGAGGATAAAGCAATATTTAATCACTTAATAATTATTGGACCACTGGGCAACGTCATACACCGTTAGGTTAGGTAACTAACGGCAGAGCGGTCGCAGGATCTTCCTAATTATTAAGTTTTTAAATAAAATGTACAACCACGCAAATAATATCCACATAATTTTGCCAGAGATGTAAAGCATGTAAAAGGGATTACGATGCATAGGTTGTAAAGTAAATGGGTTTAATCAATCAAATTGATTAAGAGCCCAAAATTAACATTTTCTTTGTCAGAGGGAAAAGTCTCCCTCGTCATCCCAAAAGGTCCCCAAAAAAAAATCCCCAAAATGCCCTTGTCTGCCCGATATTCGTCCCGTAATTTACCGTGATTTTTCACGAATATTTTGCCCTTGAATCCCCATTTTAAAACAATTTTTAGGCTAATAGGTTGCTTTTTGAGGCACATTCATAGCCCTATTGCCTCCCCCCAATTGGTTTTTTTTGATGAAAATCTGTGGGCCTGAAGCCCACAGATCTGCTGTGGGCTTCAGGCCCACAGATCTGTTGTTGTTGTTTTTTTTTGTGAGAAAGAGTTCTGTGGGCCTGAAGCCCACAGATCTGCTGTGGGCTTCAGGCCCACAACACTGTTTTTTTTTTGTGCGTTAGGGTTACGGCGGGGGGGGGGGGGGGGGGGGGGGGGGGGGGGGGCGCCGCCGCCGCCGCCGCCCCGCAGAGGGGGGGGGGGGGGGGGCGCGGCCAGGGGGCCGCCGCCCCCCTCTGCGGGGGGGGGGGGGGGACGGCGGGGGGTGCCGCCGCCCCCCGCTGCGGGGGGGGGGGGGGGGGGGGGGGGGCGGCGGGGCCGCTGCCCCCCCCGCAGGGGGGGGGGGGGGGGGGCGCGGCCTGGGGGCCGCCCCCCCCCCCCCCGCAGAGGGGGAAGCGGCCAGGGGGCCGCCGCCCCCCTTTGCGGGGGGGGGGGGGGGGGGACGGCGGGGGGGGGGGGGGGGGGGGCGCCGCCCCCCCTTAGGGGCGGGGCGGGGCGGCGGCCGCCCCCCCCTGCAGGGGAGGGCGGCGGCGGCAGGGGGTAGGCCCCCCCATGGGGGGGAACGTGGCCGGGGGGATTGGGGGGTAGTTTTATGAGAGATTTTGAATAAGTTGAAATTTTTCGAAAGAGTATTTCAATTGCATTGTGACCTGTGTTCCTTGGTTATGACTCGTCTAATATAAAAGACGCAGAAGAACGAATACAACTATGATTCTTCAAAGGCCCGGTCCGTTCAAATTCTTCAAATTATTCTCATTGAATCTTTGTATGGCTTTCTTACGGGCCGTTGGTCCATCAGGCCTTAAACCCAGGCATTAGGGATCAGTCCATCTTCCAACCACTCGAAACCCATATCTTGATTCTAAACCGACCCGTTTACGTAGTCAACACGTAACGGGTCGGTTGATTCTCGAATCTTCTAAAGAGAACCCGCTTACATTAACAGCCCTATAAAAGGATCGTCCGGGTCTGCGCCCGTTTATTCCTTCCGTGCGCCCAAAGGAAAGCTGGCTGTTCCCCCACCCTCTTCCTCTCTGCATTTTTTCGAGCGAAAAGGGCCGAATCGTATTCTTTTCGATCGGCTGATTTAGCAGCGATTTTGATTGGCGCGAGAGATGGTCAGTTTACAATTCTTCCTATTATCTTCTGCTGTTATTTGTTTGATTTTGCGTTCCCTTTTTCTCTGCAAAAGTTGCATCTTTTCCCCTTATGTTAGGGTTCAGTTTGATATTCTCGATATTATTTTTCAAACAATTTTTGATAGTTTAGGGCTAAGAAATGAATACCTATTTGATTTTGTTCAATGTAGTATATGTGCACATCAAGATACGCCTCGGAGAACAATAAATGATTTTTAGGTTCTCTTGGTATATTTACCCTTTTTTGTTTTGAATTTAGATTTATGAAACTATTAGAGGTGGAAGGTTAAAAATTCCTTTTTCCCCCTTTTGGAAAAAAACTTGGGTATGATAGTAGAAAATTCGGCCCAATTAATTGGTTAATTTGTCAAACCCTTTGCCATAAAAAGTAGGGTTTTTTAGATATATGTCCCCTAAAAATGGGTTATTTTAAAAGAGTCACCCATTTAATGGCTTTTACCATTTGGTCCCCTAATTTAACTAAATCACTACAAAACAGTCCCTAATTTTAAAAAACCCCCATTTTACCCCTCCACCTCTCCTTCCTCCTCCTCTGAAGGGCTGCGAGTGCGGCAGGCTTCGCCGGAGAAAAGGAGGGGCTCGCCGGAGAAGGGGGCAGCCACCCCATTGGCCTGAGAAGGGGGGGCTGCCCCCTCTTCGCCCGTGAAAAGAGGGGGCAGCCGCCCCCCTCGTCGGAGAAGAGGGGGGCAACCCCCTTCTCCGGTTGACCAATGACTCTATGGATACTTTGTTGTGTATCTGATTTCGTATTCAATATTCAAACGAGGATGCTTCGCTTAAACTGAGGATAGGACTGCGATATTGAACAGTTAGCCGACGATACACCAAGCATATCCCATTATCACACAATTGGTTGCTGAACATACAACCCTGAAATCATTCAGTTAAGATCTCCTTCAAACTCAATATCCAAAATCAACCAAACTCAAACAGAACTCAAGCGTATAAAGACCACCATCATCCCTTAGCCTCTTCTACCGTTCGGCATACAGATGCTGCAGAGAGCAAAGATGAGGTCTTCGGCTCTAATCCTTTCGCTTCTTGCCATCATCTCGCCTCTCTTCATCCATTCCCTATGCGAGAAGGTGGACATTGCCATCAAGGGGGTGACCACCATCGCCGAAACCGATCTGTCATTCGTGTGCGTCACCCTCGATTGGTGGCCTGCCAACAAGTGCAACTATGCCATGTGCCCTTGGCATCAGTCCTCTGTTCTGAATTTGGTATGCATTTGAAGTATTGCTGTTCATCTTAACTGTTATTATGCATTGTTTCTCTAAGATATCATGCATGCTTATATGCCGTAAATATCATTAGGTGTTGATGTACTGATAGATAAGGCGAAGCCCGCCGCCCCTCTGCCGTGAAAAGAGAGTGCTGTCGCCCCCTACTCCAGCGAGCCACCCCCCATCTTCTCCGACGAAGCCCACCGCGCGCGCGCAGTCCATCGGAGGAGGAAGGAGAGATGGAGGGGCAAAATAAGGTTTTTTAAAAATTAGGGACTCTTTTGTAGTGATTTAGTTAAATTAGGGGACCAAATGGTAAAATCCATTAAATAGGGGACTCTTTTAAAATAACCCATTTTTTGGGACCTCTATCTAAAAACCCCTAAAAAGTAAAATTAATTTTTTAACTAACAACATGCTTGATCTTCAGTCCTGTATAGATCTTGACTTGATTGAAACTTTGTTAGGGGAACATGACTGATATCTCAAGCTCGAAGCCTTCAACTATGGAAACCATAGTATAAATCATGTAACATGTCTACAAAATGATTCATTTAACATTTTAATTTTGGCATCTTAACCTTGGCATGAGATGCTAGTACCAAAAACTTATTGTATACGTTAGTACTACACGTTGGATAATATTTTCTCTAGGGCACATTGAATATTACCAGGGGCGGAGGCAAGTTTGGGCTGACCTGGGCTATAGCCCGGGTCAGTTTTGTATAAAACTTTGTATATAGTTGTAAAGTTATCTTGGGCTCAACTAATTAGCCCAAGTTGAAAATGTACAGCCCAGGTCCAGTCAAGACTGAGAGCCTCAGATCCAATATGCTGTGATCGGGCTTCACAATTCTGAGAATTGAGAATTTTGTTGCTGCGGCCTGCGAGTTTATTTTTGTGCTAGGGCTCCAAAGAAATTTTAGTTCCTCCGCCGAATCATCCCTCTTCCCACAAAATTCCTCCAACAACAAAGAAGAAGAAGTGCTTTGCGCGGCGTGTCAGCTTCAAAATTTCTCTAGCTTCAAAAGAAAAAATTCATCCGGCTTCAAAATTTCCAGTTCTCTACTTCTCTCCGCGCCGCGGTAGCTCAAGATCGGAGATTCCAACTTCCAGGTTCGGAGGTTCCACTGTTTGGCTGTTCGGTGAGGATCGTCAACGATGTAAGCAGTTTTTCCATTTAGGGTTTTCTAAATTTCTAATGGTTTTGGGTTGTTAATTCAAATTGTTTGATTTGCTGGTAGCCTGGTACGCTGGTCGGTTTGATTAAGGGGTTTGATGAGTTTATGTTCTCTAGTTTCTGAACGGTAAAAAAGACATCATCATCATTCATCAATCCCTTGAAAATTTACACAAAATGAATAAAAATTGTTTTTTTAAAAAAGAAGGAATGAATTCACAGAATTCTGGCATTCATTGTTTTTAAAAATTGTTTTTAAAAAGAAGGAATTCTGACAATCATGATGTATCAAGTTTATTAGATGAAAAACAAACCCATTTTAGTTACACCAACTAATTCTGGAATAATTTGAGCTATTTCTGGCTTGTAGCTTATAATTTGGAACCTGATACTTGATTCGCACGGACAAATCCAATGCTAATCCAAGAAGTGCTACCATTTGTTGCTAATCCAATGCTAATCCATGTCCTCATTTTAGTCTGCTTGTGTCCTTAATGCAATTATAAATTTATAATGAGCATAAACTAAGGCTGTCATTCAATGCAATTTTAATGCAATTTTGATGTAGAAATGATTATAAAGATGTGGTTATGTTTCTGATTACTACAGATCTGCGACAATCACATCGTGATCATCCGCGACCATCGCCTTTGTACACAGACCGCAACCATCTCTCACCATCTGAGTAGCGCCTTGGTCTTGGTATGATCCTAATTCCTTATTATATTCTTTTTCTATTAATTTTTTTGGTGTTAGACTCTTATAATCTAGGGGTTTTAATTGAATGATACACATATTAATGCATGTATGATGTATCACTTTAATAGGTTATTAATTATAATGGAAACTCCTGGAAACAAGAGAGGAAAAACTATGTTTTCATTCTTTAAACCAAAAGAGCATTCATCGACTAATGAAGGGACTCCATCTAATGTTGATTTGTTAAATGGTAATGAGCAACGGCTTTCTAAATCTCAAAGAATTGAAATTGATCTTGGTACTCTTGAGCGGGATCCTGGGATTCGAATCCCTATATGGCAACATCCTGTTAATCAAAGAGATGAAATACGGAGAGCTTACATTAAAATGGGTCCGTATCACCCTAAGTTGGCAGAGTACCCAAGAACTGAATCAGGATCACAACATCGTAAATTTCAATATTCTTGGTTTGAAAACTTTCCTTGGTTAGAGTATTCTCCATCAAAGGATGCAGTATTTTGTTTTCCATGTTTTGTTTTTCAAGAAAAGGCGCCTCGGCAAGCTGCATTTATCACTGAAGGGTTTAATAGTTGGAAGAGGGTTCACGATGGAGTTAGATGTGCATTTCTGATGCATATGGGATGCCCTACATCACCGCATAATAATGCTGTGAAATCTGTTGAAGATTTAATGAAAGGAACTCGACATATTGATAAAGTGCTAAATGCACAGACTGCAGAAGAAGTTCAGAAGAATCGATTGCGACTTACAGCAACAATTGAGAGTATTCGTTGGCTTAGCCTGCAAGCTTGTGCATTTAGAGGTCATGATGAATCTCAAACTTCTAGCAATCGTGGAAATTTTATGGAGATGATAAGACTTATGGGAAAATTAAATGTTAACATTGATAATGTTGTCTTGGAAAAAGCTCCGAAAAATGCAAGTTATACTTCACCGACTATTCAGAAAGAAATTTTGCATATTCTTGCAAACAGAGTTAGGAGAAAAATCCGTGAAGAAGTTGGAGATGCCAAGTTTTGCATTTTGGTTGATGAAGCTAAAGACGCGTCAAATAAAGAGCAGATGGCTATTGTTTTGAGATTTGTTGATAATCATGGTGTCTTACGAGAGCGTTTTTTTTGAGATTGTGCATGTTTCAGACACTACTGCTTTAACACTGAAAAGAGAAATATCTACTGTCCTTACCCAAAATAATTTGCATATTCTCAATATGCGAGGTCAAGGATATGATGGTTCTAGTAATATGCGTGGTGCGTGGAACGGACTTCAAGCCCTATTTCTTAAAGATTGCCCATATGCATATTATGTACATTGTTTTGCCCATCGATTACAACTAGCATTGGTTGCAGCTGCTGAAAATGAGATGTCTGTTTGGTTATTTTTTTCAAAATTAACATCCATTATCAATCTTATTGGTGCTTCTCCCAAACGACAAACTGAGTTACATTCTGCTCAGGCAAATGAAATTGCACGTATGTTAGCTTCTGGTGAACGTGAGACTGGTAAAGGGATTAATCAGATTGGTAATTTACATCGGAGTGGAACTACTCGGTGGAGCTCTCATTTTAATTCTATTTGCAGTTTAATTGATATGTATGGCGCATCTATGACAGTGCTTGAAAGTATTATTCAAGAAGGATCATCAAACTCTATGCATGGAGAAGCTGGTGGCTGTTTGATGGTGATGAGGTCTTTTGAATTTATGTTCATCTTATATATGATGCATAAAATTATGGGGATTACCGATTTGCTTTGTCGAGCTTTGCAGCAGAAATCTCTTGATATCTTAAATGCTATGGATCTGGTCTCCTCTACTAAATCATTGCTTCAAACAATGAGAGAAATGGGATTCGATCATCTTCTTGAACTTGTGCAATCTGTTTGCATGAGGTATGATATTGACATACCAGATATGAATGCTCCATACAAGAGAGCCACCGGCCGTTCATGTCAACAAAAAGATTCGATAACAGTTCACCAACACTATCATTTTGATATATTTAACTCAGCAATAGATTTTCAGTTGGAAGAGTTACATTCAAGATTCAGTGATAGAGCAGTGGAACTCCTTTTACTTAGCACCGCTTTGGAACCTAAAGACAATTTTAAATCATTTAAAATTGATGATATTTGCAGGCTTGTCGAGAAATTCTATCTTGAAGATTTTACTGAGCAGGAAATGTATTATTTGAGAAATCAACTTGAGCATTATAAGATTGATGTGCTTCATCATGAAAGCTTTCAGAATATGTCTACCATTTCTGAATTATGTCGAGGACTAGTCGAGACAAATAAAGCACAACACTATCATTTGATTGATAGATTGCTTCGTCTTATTTTGACTCTACCGGTTTCCACTGCTACTACGGAACGTGCATTTTCAGCTATGAAACATGTTAAAACGGCTCTACGCAATAAGATGGAAGAAGAGTTCTTGGCAGATTCTATGATGATTTACATTGAACGAGAGCTTGCTGAAGATATCGATTCGGATTCGATAATAGATGAATTCTATTCTATAAAACATCGACGTGTGCAACTTCAGTAGAATGCTTTACTTCCTTTGTTATTATTTTGTGTATATTTGAAACTTACTTTTGTGCTCATACAAAAATGATGGAGTATATGATTGTGCAAACTAGACTAATATATTTGATAAGTTTTGGTTCCATTTTTCTTTGCTTTACATGCTTGGATTTATGATTAAAATCATGGATTAATGTTGTAATTACAGCTAGATATTTAGGATAGTCCGTTAGCCCAGGGCAGGAAAAAATCCTGGCTCCGCCCTTGAATATTACAATCTGTAGTATACGTGGCTTGAAGATGATGTTTGTTGCCCGACTAATTTTCATGTAAACCTGATTTTGGTGTATTTGTTGGGGGTCTGGCGGCAATGGAATGGCACACAGATTTGTTCAGAGCATTTAAACTTTGGCATTTGGATCTCTGGGCGGGTGAATATCTCTATGTTCCATTAAAGGATCTGATCGTCATCGTTGATAATGAAACAAAACATTTGTTAGTCGTTGATGATGACTTAAGTTCGTGGGACCCGCGGCAGTTGGGCATCCTAACGGGTTGAAGAGAAACTGTACATCTTCTTCTTCAAACCGACCATGATAGCTGTTGAGTGGCGGATTCAGAGCAGCGAGAGAGCTGGAAGCAACAAAATCAGTTGACGATTAATCATTAGGTCGTTAGTGGTTGATCACATCTGGCTATCGACGGAAGTTGGGTAGTTGTAACCGATTATAACGTATCTATATAAAAGGTTCATCTGCAAATGCGATACGTGCCAACGAAACAAAGCTGAGAGCATTGCACTAATTCAGCCACTTCCAATTCTTCCGATTTTTGGAATGATTTGAGAGAGCGTCTCTATGGACTTCATCATAAGGTTGTCTTTATGTGGGAACTTGAGTATGATATATGTGGTGGTTGATCGGTTGTCAAAATATGGTCATTTTTTCCACTAAGGCATTTGTATTTTGTCAAGATGGTTGCTGAACTATTTTTCGATGGGATATTCAAGTTACATTGATTTCCTAAAACAATAATCAGTGATAGAGACATGGTGTAGACATGGTGTTCACTGGTCTTTTTTGGGAAGAACTATTCAAGCTTCAAGAATTTACTTTAGCCCAGTTCCGCCTATCATACTCAAAGCAACATACTCAAAGCGACGACCAGACCAAAATTACAAATAAAGGGCTAAAATGCTATCTACGTTGTTTCTGCAACCACAGACCAAAAGAGTGGCCCAAGTGGCTCACTCTCGCGGATTTTTGGTTCAACACATGGAAGAGCTCCACCAACCTCACGCCATATGAAGTCATATACGTACGACCACCTTCTACCTAGCTCTCTTACCTACCGGGTACTTCTACGGTCCAAGTAGTTGATGAGGAGTTCTCCCTAGAAATTACTCTGAGATTTCTTAAAGACATCTTGGATAAAGCTCAAAACAGAATGAAGAAATATACGGATGTCCATCGAACGAGAAGGGAGTTTCAAATCGGGGATTGGGTGTTCCTCAGAATTCAACCATACAAGTAAATTAGCATGGCAGTTCAAAGAACACACTAGCTGCCACCAAAGTTCTATGGTCCGTATCGAGTTTTGGGGAGGATTGGCTCTGTTGCGTAGAAATTGGAGTTGCCTAATACAACTAAAACTCATCCCGTATTTCATATGTCCCAATTGAAGAAAAAACTAGGGAATCAGGTAGTTGTGTAGGAGTCACAACCGTTTTATTTGGAGGAAGTGGCGGAGGAGCCAGATGGCATGTTGGATTGAAGACCAATCAAAACAAGGAATGCACTCATCTCAAGTACTTGTCAGGCAACGACCCGATGAAGATGCAACGTGAGAGGACTACCGGGAACTGGTAAAGAGATTTCCGCCTTCGACCTTGAGGCCAAGTCTTGAAATCGGGGAGGAATTGTGGGGGGTCTGGCGGCAATGGAATGGTGTGTGGATTTGTCCAGATCAATTAAACTTCGGTCATCGGATCTGGGTGAAAATATCTATGCGGCTCATCCAACGGCTCATCCAGCGGTTCTGATCGTCACAGTTGGTAATGAAACGAAGCCTTTGTTAGCCGTTGATGCTGACTTAAGTTCGAGGGACCCACGGTAGTTGGGCATAGGATTGAAGATAAATTTTTCATCTTCTCCTTCGAGCCGACCAGGACAACAGTTGAGCAACATATTTAAAGTAGCAGGAGAGTTGGAAGCAATAGAAGCAGAAGCAGTTGACGATTAGTCGTTAGGTCGTTAGTGATTGGTCACAACTGGCTATCGACGGGAGTTGGGTTGTTGTATCAGATGATAATGCATCTATGTAAGGCGAGTCTTGTAATGAAGAGAATCATCGAAGAATTCTATGAGAGTTGTAATCTACTTCACTTTCTCTCTTCCTGCTCTTTGTTAGGAACCAACAAAGATGGAATTTTTATTAGAAAACAAATAACAAAATAGAAAGATAATTGAGCACAAAAGAGGTGCGCTCTCCTCTTAAGACGCCTAGAGGACGTCCGCACTCATCTACCTATGGAATCACACGATAAGAGTCATCAAAATAGCATATCCCTAGGTGACGGCTACCCCTTCCTTAAATAATAAGAATTAGGTCAAGGAGGGGGGTTGCGGCCAAGATTAGGTCGGCAAGGGGGGCCCGCCTCTGAGGCGTGGGCGCGCGGAACTCCCCTGCGGGTGTAAACCCGCAGGGGCCCAGTACGAGGCCCATCAATACTTCCCCCAAGAGCCCACCCGCAGGGGCCCAGTACGAGGCCCATCAATACTCCCCCCAAGAGCCACCTTGTCCTCAAGGTGGAAGTCTGGAAAGCGCGCCACCATATCCTCCATGTCATCCCACGTGCTCTCGTACTCTGGTAAACCCCTCCATTGCAGTAGTACCTGTCTCCCGCTTGTGTCACTCTGTCGAACACCTTTCAGCAACTCGGGCTCCATCCTCACCTCCATATCAGCAGTAAGGGTCTCTGGCAATGTAGAGGAAGAGGAGTGGTCGCCAATAGCCTGGCGCAACTGTGAGACATGGAAGACTGGGTGAATGGCAGATCCTGGAGGTAAGCACAACCTGTAAGCCACTGGCCCTATCCTCGCCTCGACCTCAAAAGGGCCAAAATACCGCGGTGCCAGCTTTTCATTCCTCTTATGAGCGACCGACCTCTGCCTGTAGGGCCTCAGTTTCAGATATACCATATCACCAACCTCAAAGTGAACGTCTCGTCGGTGTAGGTCAGCCCGTGCCTTCATCACATGCTGAGCCCTCGTCAAGTGGAGCTTCAGCTCCTCTAGAATCCGGTCCCGCTCTGCCAGGTACTGCTCCACATCAGAAACTGGAGTCGTCTCATGACCATAATGAAGTAAGTGCGGAGGGTCTCTGCCATATAAAATCCTGAAAGGTGTAGTCTGTGTCGCCGTGTGGTAAGAAGTGTTGTACCAATATTCCGCCCACGGAAGCCAACGTGCCCACTCCTTATGATTCTCTCAGATGAAGCATCACATGTAAGTCTCCACACTCCTATTGACCACCTCCGTCTGACCGTCAGTCTGGGGATGATAAGCTGTGATCCGCTCAAGGCCGTCCCCTGCAGTCTGAAAAGCTCATGCCAAAACTTGCTCTGGAATACCTTGTTGCTATCCGAGACTATGGATTTCGGCGGGCCATGCAAACGAATGACATCTCTCACAAAAATCTCTGCCACAGAAACGGCGTTGTAAGGATGCTTAAGCGGGACAAAATGTGCCTATTTGCTGAGGCGGTCTACCACAACAAAAATGATGTTGTATCCACCCGACTTTGGCAATCCATCGATGAAGTCCATAGAGAGGTCCTCCCAAACTCTGTCTGGTAAGGATAGCGGATGTAGTAGTCCCCCTGGGGACATAGCCTGATACTTGTGACGCTGGCACACGTCACACTCCGCCACCATCTTGGCCACCTCCTTCTTTAACCCCTTCCAGTAGACCTCCCTTGATAGTCGCTGGTAGGTCTTGATGACACCAGAATGTCCCCCAATAGCACTGCCGTGGAACTCCCTGAATATGGTCGGTATGAATGTAGAAGTCCTCGGTATCACTAGCCTCCCCCAGTAAAGTAGTCGCACATCCTGAAGAGAATACACCGGGTACTCAGTCGACCCCTGTAGAAGGGCCTCTCGTATAGCCGCTAGCTCCGAGACCTGCTCTACCCCCTGCTGTAGTGGGTCCCAATCCTCGAAGATAGATACTGTAAGTGCCGCTAACTCTGCCTCCTCCCGCCGGGATAACGCATCAGCTGCCTTGTTCTCCAATCCCGGGCGGTACTCTATCTCGAACCTGTACCACATCAACTTTCGCAGCCACTTCTGATGCTCATCCGCTACCATCCGCTGCTCTAGCAGGTACTTCAGGCTCCGCTGATCCGTGTGAACTATGAAGCTCCGTCCCAACAAATATGGTCTCCACTTCTGTATGGACAATACTATCGCCATCAGCTCCCTCTCATAGACCAAACGTAATCGGGCCCTCGTGGTCAACACCTGGCTGTAGTAAGCTATCGGGCGCTGCTCCTGCATCAGTACCGCTCCCAGCCCATGTCATGATGCGTTCGCCTCTACTACGAATGGTATGGAGAAGTCGGGCAACGTCAATACTGGCACAGTGGTCATTGCCCTTTTCAGGGACTCAAATGCTGTCGTTGCCTCATCCCCCAGTGGAACTGGTCTTTCTTTAATAACTCCGTCAATGGCCAGGCAATCGTCCCATAACCCTCCACAAATCTGCGGTAGTAACCTGTAAGGCCCAAGAAGCCCTGCAGCCCTCTGAGAGTAGTGGGGCGTGGCCAGTCCAGCATGGCCGCTATCTTCGCTTTATCGGCAGCTACCCCTCCTGCTGATACCACGTGCCCCAGATACTCCACCTGCGGCTGTCCGAATAGACACTTCTTTCTGTTCAAATATAACTGGTGGTACTGCAGCTCCTCCAGAGTACGACTGTACACCAAAATATCGTCGAAAAAGACTAGTACAAATCGCCTGAGAAAGGGACGGAATACCTTATTCATGAGAGCCTGAAAGGTGGCCGGGGCGTTGGTCAACCCAAAGGGCATGACCAGCAACTCGTAGTGGCCCTCATGCGTCCTGAACGCCGTCTTGGGCACATCCTCCCATCGCATCCGTATCTGGTGATAGCCTGACTTAAGATCTAGCTCGCTGAACCAGGCTGCTCCGTGTAGCTCGTCCAAGAGCTCATCAATAACAGGTATATGGAATTTATCAGGGACTGTTTCCTTGTTCAGCGTCCTGTAGTCCACGCAGAACCGCAAACTACCATCCTTCTTTTTCACTAATAACACTGGGCTGGAGAACGGGCTCACACTCGGCTGGATCACCCCTGCCTGCACCATCTCTGAAACCATCATATCTATCTCGTCCTTCTGATGCTGGGGGTATCGGTAGGGCCGCACGCTAATGAGGGAAACATCCTCTCGTAGAACAATGGCGTGAACGTGGTCCCGTGGTGGTGGAAGGCCCCGAGGCTCCTGGAAGATCTCTTCAAACTGCTCCATCAGCTGCTGAACCTCTCCTGGAATGGGCTGCTCCGTACTGACCTTTGTGCCTCCCTCACCTGTCAAAGAGTACAGCTCTACTAAATATCCTCCGCCCTCTGTCTGGATGGTCCTAAACATGGTCTTCAGAGAGACCAAAACTCTGCAGAGGATGGGGTCCCTCTGGAGTACACTGCTCTCCCCGCCTCCTGGAGCTGCATCCGTAGTAGCTTCCAATTTATCGTCATTTCTCCCAAAGTCTGTAGCCAGATCATGCCTAGGATGACGTCGGTGCTCCCTAGGTCCAGTGGTAAAAAATCTGTAATAACATGTATCCCCTGCATGGTCAGCACCAGTCCACTACAAACTCCCCGGCTGCTCTTCTTCTTGCACGTCCCCATCATCACGCTGAAGCTGTCGCAATCTGTCAGCTGAAGCCCCTGTTGTGCCACCATCCTCCTGGATATGAAATTGTGGGTAGCCCCACTGTCAATAAGCACAGTCACCTCCTGGTCACCGATCTCCCCCCCTCAGCTTCATGGTATGGTTCGGTGTGAACCCAACCACGGAGTTGAGGGACACCTCCGCTACATCCAACTGCTGGCCCTCCAGCTCCTCTGCCTCAGCTGCCTCCTCCTCGGCATCAGCTTCGTCATCGTCATCCTCCAGCAGGATTACCTGAAGCTTGCACCCCGCGCACCGATGGCCTGGTGAGAATCGCTCATCGCACCGGAAACATAAGCTTTTCTGCCTCTTTTCTAGCATCTCAGCGTCAGTCATGCGCCTGAACTGCCCTCCAGCCACATGTGCACTACTCTTCTCCCCCGTCTTATCCCTGCTCGTCTGGGCTGCCCCCGCGGGGGAACCTGCTCCTCCAGTCCCAGCCGGGGTGCCTCTCGAAGTCTGCCCGCTGTAGCAACTCCTGACTCACCTATCCTCAGTCTGCGCATCCTCCACCATCTGGGCCATCTCTATGACCTCTGAAAGCCCCCTGGACTTGTAGGATCTCACTGCTGCTCGCAGACTGGGGCGCAGCCCCTTCAGAAAGGTGCCCTCCAGTGACTCGTCCGACACGCCATGTACTCGCCCTGCCAGTGTCTCAAATCTCTATATGTAATCCCGCACCGGCCCCTCCTGCCTGAGGGCGTACATCTGCTCGTGTAGGTTCTCCAGACGGGGTCTCTAAACTTCTCCAGCACCAGGTCCTTTAGCTCCTTCCAGCTTCTGATCTGCTGCCGCCTCTCCTTCCACTGGTACTATACCAAGGCACGCCCCTCCATGCATATGGCTGCCGCCTCTAGCTTCTGGGCCTCGGTCATGTGGTGTGCCGCGAAGTATCGCTCTGCTGTAAACAACCAGGCGTGTGGATCCTCCACAGAAAATAACGGCATCTTCAGCTTCCGGACTCTGCGATCCCCTCCAAAACGCCCCTGCTCGGGCCTCCCCTCCTCTCTGTGATGCGAACAGTAATGCTGACGCCTCTCGTCCAGGGTCTCGTAGCGCCTAGGTGGCTCTCCTCCGCGACCCCCGTAGTCTCCACGGTAATCTTCACGCCGGCCCTCAAAATCGTCCTAACATGTGTCATCGCCGAACTCCGCCTCGTAGTCACCCCTGCCGTCAGAATAATAATCTCTCTCGCGTCCGTCGCCGTAGAAAGGGTCCTCAGCTGCTGGTCGACGCTCCGAAGGGTCACAAGTCTCCCGAAATCTGCCTGTAGCCCTCCTCGTTTACTGTCCGCTGCCCCGGGGGCTCAAAAACCCCGTATGGAGGCTGTCCGCGCCTCCCCGGCTGCTGCCGGGTTCCCGCCCTTGGCGGCTTCTGTCGAGAGGACCCCCCTGGCGGCTGCCAGGGGGGCTCTAGGCCCCGACGCCCCTCAGTCAGGACTCTCCGGGCTTGCCGGAGGGGCGGCAGGCCCTGCTGGGCCTCTGGCAGGGCCGACGGGCCCTGCCGGAGGTCCGGAGGTCCGGCGGGGTCGTCGGACCCTGCCGAGCCCCGGCAGGGCCTGGGCCCCCCTGTCGGGGCCCATCGCAGGCGGGGGAAGGTCCCCCGCCTTTCTCCCGTGCTGGCCGAGCCCCCGGTAGCTGTGGGGGTTCGGCCGGTGCTCCTCTTGGCCGTGGCGCTCCCAATTAGGGCGGCTAGGGCTGCCGCCCCCCCTTTGGCTCTCAACCGCCTTCCGCCGTACCTCCTCGCGGTAGTCCACCCTCCATGGCTCGTCGTCGTCTTCATCATCCAATTCCTCCACGTAGTGGGGTTGATTTTGCCCACAAGTCTCCTCTTTTTCCTTCTCCTTCTTCAAAGATCCCGCCTTTGGTGTCGGATTAGGGTTCTCTTCGCCTTTGGGGTTCGTTGCCAATTGATTTAGGGCTCCCATCAATTGTGCGAATTGATTGTCGTGCTTTGCTTGATTTGACGCCAATTGGGAGATGGAAGTAGTCAATTTCGCCATGGATTCGTCGTTTCCCGCCAACGACTTTTTGATTGCCTCAATCTCGCCCGTGAATTTGGCCTCCAACGCTTCAAATTTGTTTTGCGATCTCGTTGAAGCTGCTATGGATCGTCACATGCTCTGATACCAAATTGTTAGGAACTAATAAAGATGGAATTTTTATTAGAAAACAAATAACAAAATAGAAAGATAATTGAGCACAAAAGAGGTGCGCTCTCCTTCCAAGACGCCTAGAGGACGTCCGCACTCGTCTACCTATGGAATCACACGATAAGAATCATCAAAATAGCATATCCCTATGTGACGGCTACCCCCTCCTTAAATAATAAGAATTAGGTCAATGAGTGGGGTTGCGGCCAAGATTAGGTCGGCAAGGTTTGGGGGGGGGGGGGGGGGGGGGGGGGGGGGCGCCTCTGAGGCGCGCGCGCGCGGAACATCCCCTGCGGGTTTACACCCGCAGGGGCCCAGTACTTACACCCGCAGGGGCCAGTACAAGGCCCATCACTCTTCTCCAATTCCATTGTATCTTCATCTTTCTATATCTATGAAATTCTTCGGTGAAGTGTTCTTTTGGGGTCAATTCTTGTTCAATTCGTGAGTACAAACGTCCATGACACTGGGAAACAACAGAGTTGAGACGAGATCCCAACAGTATCTATCTTGCATATTTCATTGAGTAATTATGTCAAGCGATGGAATGTGATTCTTCTTTTAAAGGGGACAGTGCTTTGTATCACAATTTATGATGTTTCAATGCCTTTGAGGAGATGTTCCTTTGCCTGCACGGACAATAGCAATTGTAAAATTTTATGTGGCGTGAGATTAGTACCTGCGTTATCCAATCAATTCATGCTTACGTCGTGGTCTGGTGACTTGTTTTGCAAATGAGTTTTGGTTTTGCAGAATGCCAATATATCTTACTGTCTCTAAAACTATTCTTGTTTAATTGTCAAAATAGGCTGCAAGGCTTCTCGCCAACTTGATTGTAATGGGTTCCGGGATATTGGGAAGGGCTGTATTTCAAGCATATCGCAAAGCACTTGAAAGTAAGTGAATAATTTTTTATGCATTACTAGTTGCAATGAAGTTTTTCCTATTGTTTGTATTCATATAATCGTATCGCTCATATTTCATTCACAGTAATATTTCTTGTACGAGAAAATTGATACTACTTCCTTGTGTGAATGAATGATGTGAAATTGTGTAAAAGTACATTTTGGAAGCTTCTTAGATAGGATAATTTGGTTCTTTATCTTGGTTCTCTTTCCAATATATCTGCAATATAATTAAATTCTTGTCAAAGAATCAATTTCAATGTTCAAACTTTTGTTAGATGATACCTATCCAGTCTCCTCCTTATTACAACCGCATTTTGGTTCTACTTGTGTGTGGTTGCTTATCCAATTTGGTTTCATCGTTCAACAGAAATGCTCACCAAATCACTTTAAGTTGAACTTCCTTGTTAGCTTAGTAGAAGGTTTTGGTATCAGTGACTTGCGTTTTTCATATAAATGTATTTCACTAATTGCCTAAGGTTTGGCGTTCATCTAAATGGAATGTGTTTTTAGAATCTTGTTGATGGACTGTTTCATTACATGAAACAATGGCAGCATACTCTTTCCTGTTTTTGATTACTTTGAACATCTCGTCTGACTGTTTTGATCATATTTGACAAGTCAGGTATAGGATAATAATGCAACACATGGCCTCATGCCATGATGGGATAACATATACAATTGTTTAGGAGATCCAGCAAACAGCATTACTGCGTAAATTTGTTTCTGAGTGCACATGTGAATTTATATTTGTTTTTACTAAGACATTAACCATAAGGGACACGAGATATTCTCATGCAATGTGTGTGAGACCATGGAATAGGGTTTCGCCCGATACCCTTCGGTATCGGGCATTTCATCTTGGTTTCGGAGCAAACCGAGATGAAACATAGACCTAGCTAAAACAGTGATTCTTTCTCAGTTTCGGATGGAACATCACCGTTCTGGCTGAAATGAAAAGGAAGAAAGAGGAAAAAATCACAAGAAAAATTTCAGAAACATGAAAAAATGAAGGAAAAAAGAAATAAAAAATAAGATGAATAACACTTCTTTCGCTACCTCGAAGAAATAAAGGGCATCGGCATCGTCGTCTTCTTTTTAGGCATCGTTGTTGTTGTTGGCGGCGGCGGCGTCATCGAGCCCCGCCGCTTGCAAATAACGAAGAAAATGGATCGATCCCATTGTTTCCTTGAGGGCAGCCATTTCTTTCGTTGTGGGGTAAGTGGTGAAGTTTAATTACACATTCTGCTAATATGTTTCATTTATTTACAAGTTGTCATTCTCTTTTAAAGATTTTAATGAGAGGGAATAGTAAACTTGTAAATAAATGTAAAATGTTTATTAAAATGTGTAATTTGACTAGGAGCACTATGGGGGATGATTTTTGTTGCTATTCTCCTCACACATTTTGCTAACCATGTTCTATTTATTTACATGGTTGCCATTATTTTTAGGAAGATATTTATTTACACATTTTGATAGTATTTGTTTATACCTTTAATTTTTTAAGTATTTGATGTTTTAGTATTTGATAATATTTAATAGTATTTGATAGGTTTTTAACTATTTAAAACTACCGATACAGACGAAACAGACGAAACGGAACGGAACTCCAAACCAACGAAACGAGTGAAACCTAACCGAAACCTAAAATTTCTGGAAGACCGAAACCGAAACCGAGACCGATAAACTTGTGCGAGACCATCTCTAGTGCTTGAGCAGTTATCCATCTCACTTGATGTATTGTAAACTGGGATCCGACTAATTGGTCAATTGCTTTTCCTTGCCATGAAAGTTTACTCTTTTGCTCAATCAAAGTTTTATTCATTTATTTAAATATAAATTTTGATAGGTGTATATTGTGCAATTGGAAACAAATCATACATTTAGAAAATGCAAAGAAGCAGGACTTGTGAATAATTGCCTTAGACTTGTGAATAATTACCTGAAGTCAGTTGTTTCAAATATTGATGTTTAGAAATAAGCCAAAAGGTAATTATCCTAAATAACATGAAATTTTTTTCTATGTATGTTGAGTAGCGCCAGGTGGTTAGATTAGAAATACAATGCCTAACTAGAAAGTATACAGTTGAGGGCAAGATGTAAATCTTTTGTTAAATGGGTCAGAACATGATATGCACTTGTACTACTTCGGCTTAATTTCAAGAGATCCTCGTTGACTTATAATTTCCGTTTGATAACCTACCATTTTTTCACATTCGTCCCCAAAAAATTTTAATTTGTTGGTTTTGTGTTTTTTTCTTTTATTTTTCTTTTGTTTTTTTTTGTTTTTTTTGTTTTTTTGTTTTTTTTTTTTTTTTTTTTTGGGGGGGGGGGGGGGGTTATGATCTCAATTAATATGGGAAATGGCAAATTAACCTTAATTTTTCTGAGATATCCATTTTCTTCTTTTTGTTCTTCTTTCTTTTTCCCTTCTTTTTTCTTTACATTTGAGAAATCGGTTTTTGCCATTGTGTTGGCTTCAAGTGGAGCCGAAGTACTGCAACATATTGATGGAACAACCATTGGAAGGAGAAGACAAAGAGAAGAACTTTAGAATTTTGTTAATTTTTGACAATAAAATGGGGTTTAAGATGAAAAATCAATTTTGGAGTTTTGTTAATCGAAAACGATTGGCAAGTCTTACAAATCGACGTTTATTGTTCCAATTTCTTACTTTTTGTAGGTTGAAACTGTGTCTTGGATGTTACGCTCCAAAATAAATAAATATGAAAGGGGTTGCATGACAACTGCCGCTTCCCCACATGATTTGCTAGGCTACATTCAAGATAACTCATAGCATCAGTAATAATTAAATAGATAACATGCTTAGTTGCAAAAAATGGAATTTAATTAACTTTATTATTTTCATAAACTAATCAACGGGTTTTCACAAGTTTTAAATTTATTATACCCCAACATTCATAAACTCCATTAAATAATTCAACTCATCTACTAGACGACTAAAGATATAGCAATACCAAATTAAGCTACCAAATCCTTTGCTTACCTAGCCTGACTTTATGAAATATTACAAGAAATTATCCAATCTACACTTAGAGGAAATAATTCTATTTCCATCATACTTCTCCAATACTACTTGCGAGCTCCACATGAAACTTAAAAAGAATTCTTAAAGAATGTGCTCCACAGCTCAGGAGTAAAGAAACCAATAATCATGTACATGAAACATAAAATAACAGTTTTATCAAATCCAACTGTTTTATTTATAATATAATGTTGGTGTGTCCATACATTTCATAAAATAAGTATTTAACTTGTTTTAAGACTATCAGAGTTTTTTGTAGATCATTAAAACTATATTGTTCAGCACACCATTTTCATTGTGACTAATCTTAGTATAATAGTCCAACATACCATTTACATCATGGCTACTTCTCAGAAACATGGTCCAGCCCACCATTTATTTTGTGGACAATTTCAGTATAATACTCAGCACACCATGCTAATTTCAGCATGATGTTTCAACCCCAAATCAGACTAGACCTTTTTTTCTTTTCATTATTTGACTTTTGACATAAATTCATCACATCAGTTTTCTTAGGCTAAATCTAAAAAATGCTTTGAATTTTTAATAGATTTCAAAATATTACCCTAAATATTTATAAAATTTTAAAATACCTCAAATTTTTTTCCAAAAGATGCAAGATACAACATTCCAAATTTTTTTCCCAAATAATCAGTTGGTGAAATAATTAAATTTTAAAAAATAAAAAGATCCAAACCATTTCTCTCTGCCCCATCTGATTTTTATAATGACCGCCAACACACATGAGCCAAGCATTTCACTGAACAAATCACCGAGATGTGGGATTTTAAAAGGGGAAGCTTGGGTTTGTTGGGCTTGAGCTTAGCAAGGCGGTCGATAATAGGACTGTGTAATGGATCTTATTAGATTTGACCTTGAGATTGAGCAGCAAGTGTGGAGTGTGGGGTGGGAGTCAAGTTATGCCTTGAAATCTCATTCACATTATTGTTTGTCGATGTCGGTTCGGGTTTTGGATTCGGGACTTGGATTGGGTTGGAGTGGATCATCGAGATTGAGGAGGTGTTGGGGAAGCAAGGTGGATCATCGAGATTAAGGAGGGTTTGTGGAAGCAAGGGAGGAAAAGAGGGAAACGAAAGTGACGACGGCAAAAGTGACAGTCACATATGATGCGGAACGGAAGGACCTAAAAGATGTGGAAGAAGTTAGTTAAATTATAGGTTTGTAAAGATAAAAGATAAATATGTTTTACGTTTCTCACGGCAGAAATTGAAGTGCAACATCTCACACACACCTCACACACATGAAGATAATCTTCGGACCTCTTGTTTAGATGATTCCTCATCCACTCCACCTGTCATGTAAATGATTTTAAAGTAGTAAATAAAGTTAACCGACCCAAATTTTTCTTTAATCGTTCATTCATAAATAAAAGTATGATCACATATTCATATTTATAGAAGAAGAAACAAAATTTTATCTAAATTTATACTCAAAACTCTTCACAACATTCAAACACTTAAATAAAATAAAATAAAAGAGTCTTTTCAAACAAGAAACTCTAACCGACTCTAAAAAGAAACTTTTAAGGACTTAAATAACAAAATATGAACCCAAGTTGGGTTCAATACTTTAAAAATTAAATCGATTAAAATACTAAAATACTAATATGAATCAAAGTTGGGTTCCCATCAATTCTATTCTGTTTTAAAATTTTACCACCTAAGGAATTTTGACATTGATATGCAGTCCGGTAGAAATCAGCAATATTATAATTCAAAAATAATCATTTTAAACTTTGAAATGAAGTAAAATATAGATTTATAACCGATTTTAGAAATCATGAAAGACAATAAGACATGAAGACCTGCAAAGTTTGATGGCCGAAGATGATAAAATCAATATGCTTAATTATCTCAAGCGACACCTTTAGACTAAGTCCTTGCTCGTGTTTCAAAAAATGTTTTATGTGACCGCTTATGTGGTTGCATAAGCACATACAGCTTAGTGCTGCATGAGATTGCATTTGCAAGTATGCGGGTAAAATTTTCAGAAACCACATGTGCCTGTGTAATTCGTATATTGGTCGTTTATATGATTACCTAATACCCATAACACCTGCATAATCTGCATAATGACCGCACAAGTAACATCAAAGTATGCAGTATCAAAAATTTTAAATATTGTTATTTGATAAAAATTAGATTTCAGCAATAAAAATTGGCCATTTTAATTGCAAACATGAAGATTTAACATGTAGATCTTGACATCATCATCATAATTCATATTTGGGTTGGACTCGAGATTAAAATTTTCAGTTCGCTTTATGCATATAGTCATACTTCACCAATATGTAAACTTCAATATATGATAACGATAAGATAATATTTTTCCCGAACTTTTCATTAGTTTCAGGCATTTTTTACATTTAAAATCTCATTATGCATATACATGTAATACAATATATGTTTATTTGTATTAAAATATTAAGTTCACGTAATTCGCATAATCTGCATAATCATGTAATCAATTTATACGTTATGTGCTGTCGGATCTCATGCATAATGAAACTATCATTTAAAATACTGGTTTTGGTGTATGATCAATATGTGGCTCAGGCTCGGTCATATGCCTAAATTTGGGCTCGGACTCAGGCTCAATCACATGTTCAGCCTTGTACATAGGATAGATGCACGCTTGGGTTTGGATTCAGACTTCATCTTATGTCTTTGCACTATTTGAAACTCTACGTTGGGGGCACGAGCCATCTGTTGCTTTACTTGATATCTCTTATATAAGTCGAATGCATCATATATATCTTGAAACTGTTTTTTAGGCTCTCTACAATTGTTTGGTCACTTCACCTCTAGTGCAAAATTATGAATATTGTCTTGGCGGTCTAGGGGAGCCGATATCGCAGTTTGATCTTCATCTTTAATTAACACGGGTAAGCTTAGCAATTTTCAAGAAATCACTTTCGAGCTTTTCCATCTAATTTACGCTTAGCATACAATTATGCATACACCTATATCAAGTTATAACGAGAAAAGAGACAATTTCGAAGATATTCTCAAACTTTAAAATCAGATAGATTAGCACATCTACAAGATGGGTTCTGAATGCATTGCTTTTAAATATATTTTTCATATGATCATGATAGCATTTGTAAGAATAATCATCATAGTATGTCATAAGGTACATCCAAAACAGCTCAAAATAGCTCAAAAGCAGTAGTGGGTCGAGTTGGCCTTCAATTGGTGCATATGGCTCGAAATTCGGGCTCCAATCATCAAAATAAAGGACCATACACAAAATTCAGCTGAAATTCATTGGAAAATTAAATAAAGGGTATTGTAGCAAGAAAATTTCTTGAAAATTGTAGAAAATCCTTAGGCTGGATTGTAACAGGACTTAACCGTTAGTGTAGCAAGCGGTTTAATTGGGCATTGTAGCTGTTTGGGTTTGGCTCGAGCGGCTTGGGTCTGCTTTGGTGACTTGGCTCGTTTTGGAGCCGGCTTGGACGGCTCAGCTCGGCCTTGTATTTGGCTCGATAGAGCTGGAATTGTAGCGGTTGGCTGGACATGAATTGATTGAAAAAATGAGTGATTGTAGCATCATTTGATGGTTAAAACAATGGCAAAGATGATTGTCGGTAATGATGGTGATGGTAGATGTAACTGAAGGTGACATCGGTAACGAGTAAGGTGATTGGGTTCGACAATGATGGCGCTGAATACGAATCTAAAGATTGGCAGTGATGACATGCTGAGGTAGGGGTGTTAGTGATGAATTCTGATGACGGAGAGGTTGACATCAATGGTGATCGGAGATGGTAGCGAGGGGTTGATGGTGATGTGATATTTGTTGCTAAGTTATTAGGGAGGTAGATAATGAAGGGGTGTGGCAGTTAAGTTTAGAGTCAGTGTTTTAATTGGGTTTATTGTTTACGTGGATGATGATTGTATGTTTGGCTTGACGGTTAACAGTAATTCATGACATTTTTTTCTTTTTACTAGTTTTTTTTAAACTGAAATCAAAAGTATATGGGTTTTTGTCAAAATCTAAAACTTTAAAATATAACTAAAGAAGAAGAAAAGAAGATGATGTAAAGATCGATGAGAAAAATCAGGAATTATGGTTTTGATACCAAATCCAATGTAGAACAGAAAGACCAAATCCAATGTAGAACAGAAAGACTTGAATGATGTGGAAGAAATTAGGAAAAACCAATCATGAATTTGTAAATATCTAGTATAAATATGTTTTAGGAATTTTACTACAAAAATCAAACAATCACATATTTCAATGCCTCGCATGAAAAGATTTGCATCGGACTATCGCCCAAACAATTTGTCACCTACCCACGTGCCCCTAATGCAGACGATTTTGAAGTTACAAATAATGTTTACAAATAATGTTTACAAAACTTAATTTTTTTATTCAATAACTTGCTCATACCAAAAAATATAATTGCAGATTTATATTATAGGAGAATTAACAAACTCATAAATGAACTCATTATCGGAACTCATAATAAGCTCCTAATAGCATTCCAACACCTAAATAAATAAAACAAAATAAAAAAATCTTTCTTCAAATAAGAAACTCTAACATACTCTTAAAAAGAAACTCAAAAGGTTTAAGGAAGTTAGAGACTAAATCGACTCAAATCCTAAAATACTTAATTGACTCAAATCCTAAAATGCTAATATGAACCCAAATTAGATTTACATCAACTGGTGTAAGGAAGTTAAAGTAAGGTGGTTTCTGTACATTGTTTTGAGATGATCAACACAAAGGAAAGTGGAATTTTGGGGTTTTATGAGGAAATGATGATGGTTTTTTTGCTAATAAAACAATGACGCTGGTTTATTACAGTTTATGGGGAAAGGGTTTAGAGAGGAGGTGGCTCTGATGGTGACAGAGTTTAATTGAGAATCCACATGGTGAATTTATGGTTTTAATGTTAAGTCTTAATCATTGAATTTAATTTAATTTTGGATTTTTATTCAAACATCAATTATTGAATTCGATTTCGGGATTTGTTGTCTAATATATGTGTTCTATTGAAGTTATAAGTAGAATTTCTGGTGATGCCAAGTTTTGTTAAAACATTACAAATTAATTGCAAAGCTACAATCTTAATTTTTATGTATTTTCTTGTATATTCTGATTTTTAAGTGAAGAAAAATAAAATAAAAAAGCTAAAATGAGAAAAAAGAAATAGTGAGAAACAAATTAAATAAAAAAGTTAAAGGAAAGAGCTAATAAAAAATAAAGATAAAGGTTGGAGAGTCAGGTTTAAGTAATGAAACAAAGAATATTATAATATTAAAAGAAAATATATAGTAGTTTTGTATTTTTTTCCCAAATGTATGGTAGTTTTAAAAAAATTATCCAAAAGTTCATTGTCGTTTTATGAAACTGTATGAATGACAAATTGGTCATTTTCTATTTTTCATTACCGTCTGAAGGCAGATAGTTTAAGGCAGGTTTATGTTTTTTAAAGTTGAGGATAGTAAATTTAGCACATTCCTTTATAATAAATCAACCACCCAATCAATTAAGCATTTCATGATAATTATTTAGAAAAACGTATATGGTTTTATATGGAAAAATACAGAATAATATATATGTGATGTCAGCTTGGGAAATTTCCATTATTGACGCACATATACACCTTTTATTTTTATATTTTTAAAAAATTTCATTTGTTCTACACATCATGAGTGATTACACCAAATATCAAGAGAATCCAATGCTATTTGACATTCATTCAATCCACTTGTTGCAAATTCAACGGTTTTAAATTAATAGAACTTTTGTAGCGCATTAATCGAGTGTTAAATACCTTTAAGTTGCACCCATATTTGAGGTTTTAGGTTTTTAAATGTGTGCAATAACTTAGAAAAAATTTCAAATAATATGGGAGATGATGGATTGTGTGCTGCAAGGACAACATATATCCATTAACATCTGAAAAATATCATCTCAAATGAAATATACAGTATCAATCTACAATGATAATGTGTGTGGGAAATAATAAAGAAAAACATAAATCACATTTAGCTAGTAAATTGGGGACATTACTTACTTCCCACGGCGCTAAATATGATTTAATGATGCCCAACATGGTTCTATGATGACTTCTCAGAAAATTCTAATTATAAATGAAATAGTTTGTGATTAGTCGAGCACATCGTTTTATGATCTGTAGCACAGTATATGAATTATCTTTAGCTAATGTTCACTCTAAAATACCCTTGAACCAAACTAAAATTAAAAATATCAACCTAGCCTAGCATTAAAATAACTATTCTATATTTATAACCATCTTTTAACAAGCGTTAAGCATGAAAAATAATTTCTACCCAAGATGGGACTGCATAATAGATTTCCCAAGTGAAAATTTAACCAGAATTAATATTCTATTCTGAAATTAGAAGTACTACAAAATCATGGGATTTTGGATAAATTTTCCAGACTTGAATTATGTTAGAAAATCATACAAAAGTATCAAAAAATAATTTTCAGTCCATCAAGTCAGTTGAATTAAAATATTTCGCATCTTCTACATTTAGAGATCAAGTGATACCCATCAAATCCCAAATGATAAATTAAAGAAAATTAAATCTACAAAGATATATAGGGTAAACCAACTCATTTGATAATTCAATAATCAAAACGCTAAGTAAAATAACGTAAATTTTACCTTATATTCCAAACTTCTTTCTTCTTTTCTTTCTTTCTTATTGTTGCTTCCATGTCATTCGTCTCTCCTCCCCCTCTCCTTGTGATTTCCCTTCTCTCTTTGTTTCTCTTTCTGTTTTTGCTTTCATTTTTTTCTTGAGTCTTGAGTCTTGCCACTGCTAGTGTTCTAACATGCGTTTCAAGCGGACGCATAAATGCATGCGGCTAAATTCTGCATCATGTTGCAGATATATCGGCAAAAGATGCGGACAACCCATATTTACAAACTATGCGGCCACGTATGCTACATAATCCACATACTGGCCGCTTATTATGTGCCCACACAATTCGTATACTGATTGCATAAGTTAATGGCAAGCCCATAACATGAAAAAAATGAGGGTAAGTTTAAACAATGAGACTTGTCTATTGGCAACTATGATTGTACGAGATTGAACATGTGGCTCTTCTTCTTCATGATTCATGTTTGGTTGGACTTGAGTTTGAAACTTTGAGATTGCTTAATGCACACATTATTATTACGCTATCTACAAATTTATCTATATAGCAATGGTAAGTTGATAATATTTTTTTATTTTTTCGTAGTTTTGGATTTTTTTATAAATTTAAAATATTCATACATGTGTGGGTGTGTAATTTATTTTTTATATGTAAATATTTATTTTCACAATATCCAAAGTTCCAAATAATCGGTTGCATAATCTGTTATATGTTTTGCATTTTCGGGCCACACACATAACGAAACCGTCTTGTAGTAGTACACTGGTGATGGTAAAAATCGCAACATCAAATGAGTTAGGAGTTTTAACTGACCATTTCACTAGTTAATCATCTACATGTATTATTTGCACCCCTGACAAATATTATTTATAAAAGCTAATATGGGTATTGTCTTTTTTGTATCTAACCTCTTTACAAATCAATATCTTTAAAAATAATTTATTGACTTGTAAATATTAATTACCTAGCACTAAATTAGAGGGAAAAAATCTCAGATATTCATAATTAGAAATTTAACCCCAAAATCATTTTAAGTATTGTTGAGATACCCGTTGTTAGTCCCTGTTAATTTTGAACATTTTAGGGGTCAAGTACCACAATTGCCCTGGCCACACCCATAACTTTTTTCCTTCTGTTTTTTTCCGAGAGATAATCTTGTCTCCATCTCTCTCTTCATAAATTTATCTTTTTTAGGATCAAGAGAGAGATGATAGAGATACACGGCTAGGTTCAAGTGGCGCAGAGAAGGAGAATGGAGAGTTAGTGTTGGGTAGTTGTGGAGTGAATTAATGAGAGCGTGTGTGCGTGTGCGCGCGCTTGTGTTGGTGGAAATCGGGTGGGTGCTGATGGAACCAAATTTTTTTTTTTTTTTTTTGGGGGGGGGGGGGGGGGGGGGGTTGGGTTGGATAGCTTTTTGGGGAGAAAATTGTGGGGGAGATGTGGAGAGAGAGAGAGAGAGAGAGAGAGAGAGAGAGAGAGAGAGATGGGGAAGGTCATGTTTTAAATACAGAACTTTCACCTATCACCAAAGAAGTGAATATCCCCTTTTAAGCAACGGACATTGTAAATTTCTGAACCTGAACGATTTTGGCACATATATCTAAAAAATCGTGTAATAATTTACAGTCTTAGGAACACATGAAAAGTGGGCCTGTTGGTGCATTTGAAAATGATAATTGATGGAAGAAAAACAATTTAAATTTTCAAATCCTTTGACAATAGGCGCATTTGAAAATGATAATTGATGGAAGAAAAACAATTTAAATTTTCAAATCCTTTGACCTAGTTATTTTCTTGCCAATTTGCCATGATATGTATTCAATTAGCAGTGCACCATGACTACAGTGGCTCTATTTCTACATTATGCCTCAAAGAGGAAACTTTTTTATTATCTTATCTCTTCATTTTGATTGATGTGAATTTGGATGGTTCTAGATTAGTTGATCTGTCTAATAGCTGACTAGCTTTAAGGGCTGTATGATGAGAACTTCCATTTATGCAGGAGTCCTTCCACAAATCTATCGCCAACTACATTGACTGTAATATGCAATCCAGTAATGGATTTATGGCCAACTAATTACACTTGAGACATGTATGACTATTCTTTCTTCCTAATAGGGTGTTGTGTTGATGTCAAACACAAAGTAAGACACATTCATCGGTGTTGGATGCCTTTTTATTGTTTGCATATGCATATGGTTGTTCCGTTGGAAAATTAGGGAAAGTTTTAGGGAAAGTTTATTATGCCTTCTCTAGGTGAATGGATTTTTATATTCGTTATTAATTTTTTTTAAGCTTCTTTATGTTATATGCCATGTGCAAGTAGATGTGCATGTGTGTGCATGTTCATGTGTCATGTATGTCCGGGTTCTGAAACTTGTCCATGTCAGACATATAATGATGTCGGGTGTGGATGTCAGATCACAAGAACTTTGTTCTTTCATGGATAATCTCTCATTGTTTTTTGATGAAAAGTTATGGAGGATATGATGCTGATAATGCATATTATTTGGTCTAATTACGTTGAACAGGCTAATATTACAGGCTAATATTTGGTATCCGTTGTTTGATCAATAAGTCTAGGTCTTCACCTTACTTTTCATGTTTGCTATTGTAGATGCCAGCAAGAATGGTGTTGCCCGTGAAACCATAAACAACGTTCGAAGGTCGAGCAAAGCTATGACTGAACAGGAAGCTAGGCAGATCTTAGGACTTGGTGAGCAGGCATCATGGGAAGAGGTCTTGCAGGTAACTTTCCAGGATTTGGGATTTTGTTTTTTTTTTCATGTTATTCGATCATATACTTGTTCATCATTGCTTATCTTCCTTGTAGATAATGTAGATTTAATATTTAATTCCAAAGTTATTCGTTTGTACAATACTTGCAAGTGTAAAGTTATTTTTTGGTTGTGTGTTAAGAATTTTGAAATTTTGGAAAGCAGAAATATGACTTGGACAATATTTAGGGAAATTTGTTTTCTTCCAGGAGTTGATGCAAATGTCCATAATCTGAAGCTATAGTTGATTCTATTTGTTATCATTTGCTTTTCCAAAGGATCAAAACTCTTTCCTAGACTAATGATTTATATTGCTATCATCGCCACACAGAAGTATGATGCCTTGTTCGAAAGGAATGCCAAGAACGGAAGCTTCTATATTCAATCGAAGGTTCATAGAGCGAAGGAAGCGTTAGAATCTGTATATCGAGGGGAGAGTCCCAGAACGAGCTGAAATTCGACCGTGCATATGGTTCAACGGCAGGTGGTGGATGTTTTTTTTTTGACCGTATCTCAACTTCTAAAATCCTTTCTCCTCACTTAGGCATGAAGTGATTTATGGAATCAAAAATGTATGTACATTACCGAGGCTTGATGCAAGTGAGAAAAGGGTAAGCTCCGCGGTGATGTGTTTATGCTGAATGATATGAAACTGAAGATAAGAGGGTGAGAGCTTAGGGTCTCATCGTGATATTAATTATTGAATAAATGATTCATTTGACAGTATCTTATGTTTAATGCAAATGTACGAGAGTATTTTGTTGGAAATTGGTTCTTTTGTTTGGTTGGTGTTGGTTTTTCGAGTACAAGTTGGTAGTTAATTGAAAATGCACCGACTCGAGTCGTGGACCAGGAGGCTGTTGTTGCGCTTTCGGTGCCAAAGGAAATCAGCTGTCTTGGTTGTCCAAATATCAATTTTCTGGGAACTTTTATAAAATCAAAGACGGGTTGTTATGAGTACATTATCTTGTAGGATTAGAAGCTTGTATGATTAAGAGTTTGTATCTTACTTAAACATTGTACAGTTTGTATGAACTCTTTCTACTTTTCTATAAAACTTCCCTATAAATAAATGTTTGTGGTCTTTTCAAAAAGCCGTTCACAACACGTTAGCAGCATGATCTTCTTGGGAGAGAGGACACATATCGTTGCGAAAGCTTGGAAGGACGACAGAGGATTGTGTGCGCATGGAGTAGAAATCAAATTTCCACATCAGTATTCTTTGATCTTGGGTTATCGAAAAATCCAGCAATTTTTTATCTTGATCATGATATATGTCAAAAATTAATGCCCTACATCGAAACGAAAAAACAAGAAAAGGGAAGAGCGGCGGCCACTGGCCACCGGCCCATCCCAGTGGGAGAGGGCGATGGCCCATGGCCGTCGACCCCACGGCCAAATCCACATAAATTTTTTTATGCAGGTCGGCCAGCAGCACCTACGCCTGGCACCCCCCAAACACCCCCTCCATCCGCTGCCGCCCCAGCAGCGGTGGCACGCCGCCGCGAACGGCAACAGCAAACCTTAACTAGGGTTTAAACAACAAATTGTAATAATAATGCCCCACCGGTGACCCGAAGCTGTTAGCACCCAACCACTGTAGTGGCAGCCCATCGTCGCTACGGACGACAGTGCGGCCCCCCTCGCGCACCCGCCTGCCCTAGCGGCCGCGAACCCCCATCGGACTTTCGCCCGAGAAAAGAAAAGAAAACCCCTATTTTTTTGGTCTGCAGGCCTCGGCCCAAACAAAAAAAGTGTGTTTTTGCTGCGGTCGCACGGGCTTCTGCACGCGGACCATAAAACAAAAAAAAAGAAAGAAAAAATGCTGTGTGCGGACTGAGCGGGCCTCGACCCAACGAAACGAATAAAAAGCAGGCGCATGCATGGGTCGAAGGGCCTCGGCCCAACAACAAAAAAAGGCAAAAAACACAAAGGGGCCGCCGGCGTGGGCCGAATTGCTGCGGGCCTCGGCCCAACGAAAATAATAATAATAATAAGGGTAAAAATGGAAAATAAAAAGAAAAATAGGGGGAAGGGATATGAATAATTCCTATAATAAAGATGGGCATTGTTCAGTTTTTTAAATTTTTCTGGACTAGACCATATACTCATAATTTACTTTTAGCATATTATTTATCTGTGATACCTGCTTTAGGATCATATTAATATGCTTCATATCACATGATATCTGTTATAAATTCTGGGATACTTTTATGTTTACTTTTGTAAGCATTCGCTTAATAATTAGGCGGATCCTGCGACTGCTCTGCCTTTAGTTACCTAACCTACCGGTGTATGACGTCATCCAGTGGTCCAATTAATTATTAAGCATAAAAATTTAGATTCATGTATCCTGTGAATCTACATGTATGTGATATGTAATTAAATGTGATGAACATGTTTCTGAGCATAATTTTGCATGAATGGCTACATTACAGTTTTGGATCGGCCTTTTAAGTTACAAATTTATTTTTCCCGCACTGTTCTTTTCTTTTTGATAGAAATTGTAATGAGGAATATTATATAAAGCCCAAAACAGATGTCCACTTCCATGGAGGCGGAGGCCAACCCTGATGAAGAAGAATTTTATGGCATTCACGTGGTTTCCAAAGTTGTATATTTCTTTTTCATTTATGTAAAAGGGACTGTATAGTTGGACTTTGGCATTATTCTTTTGTGGTGACTAGCCGATCTACACAATTAGCTTATTCATTTCAAATTACCTCTGCATGATATAATTTTCAGTATTATTAATTCATGCAAATTATGCTTTTTCCAGATAAATGGCAAAAATCGCAAATGTTGATTTCGAAATTCTGGAAGCATATGGGAAGAACTACCTCAGTTGAAAGGTGGATGTCAAATTCCATCTGCGAGCTCAATCCTTAATTGCCACAATCACAAAAGATAGCTCTGCGACAGACATTGAAAAAAGGGACATCTATAATTTATATACATCACCACATGGACAAGACCTTAAAGGCTGAATAACTTACGGTCGAAGATCCACTAGTGCTGTAAACTGCCATTGAGTACATGTATAAACATCATAAAAATGTTATACTTTCAAGGTCTCGTTATGAGTGGGAAAATCTGAGACTGCAGGACTTTAAGTCCATAGTTGAGAACAACTTAGCTCTATTGAGCATCACCTCACACCTGAAGTTGTGTGGTGAATAAGTCTTAGAAGAACACATGCTAGAAAAGACTTACACGTCTTTTCATGAAAAAGATGCAATATTAATGCAGCAGTACCATGAACGGAAGTTAACTAAGTATTCTGAGTTGCTGGCATGCTTATTAATGGCTGCCTTGCCACTCATAACATGCCCCCTCCTGGCACGACACCCCCTTCCAGAAGCTCACAATGCATCCTCTTCCAAACAGAAGAAAAGATTAGGAAAATTTCAAAATGGGTGACCAAATAGAAAGCATGTTAGAGGACAAAGCCATATGAACAATAAAAATGTAGGAAAGAGGAAGTTCACATGACAGAGAAATGAAAATAATAATAATGAAGCATTACCACCAAAGAAGGATTGGAAAGACCAGTGTTATCGTTGCGGCATGGCATGACACTGGTCAAGAGTGTGCAAAACTTCGCGGTACCTACAAAACTTATACCAAGAGATCTTGAAGAAAAAAGCCAAGTCAAATCTGGTGGCCAACTACTTTCAAGCTCCAGTTCAGTTTACAACTCCAAATTTCGAGAAAGATGACTTGTTTGATTAGCCGCATTTATCTTAGTTAAATAAACATTACCATATAGAGCTTTTTTGTTTTTCGTAACTATGTATGGTGCTATTTCCATTGAAAAAATTATAAGTTATGATTTGCATACACTCCTATGCGCTAATATCCTAGATAGATTGCTCTCATGACTAGTTATAAAGTATAATTATTAGGAGTATCTATCATTACATGTTTTAAATTGCAATAAATAGTTATACTTCTTTGTACTGAATCATATAAAATATTTTCCTTACATGTCATAATTTAAGATAAAATGGTAAAGCATTGAAGTATATGTTGCAATGGTTACACTTGCTATAAGTTAGACCAAGTCAAACAAACTGTGGATTATTTTTACCATTCACTCATGACGCATGCTAACATAAAAGCGTCCCAATCTAGCGATAGTCCTGAAGTACTATCTTGTGACGTCTGACTTGAGGATCAAGCTATACAAGCATGTAAACTCCTGAACTAAATATGAGGATGCCCAATACTATAGGAAAATATGGAAAAAGAAAGTTTCAAGGATATTCATCAATACGAAATCCATAATGAAACCAACAAAATAAATAAATACCGATTCATATATAACGAATCGAAAAAATTAATGGCCTGAAGGCCATACTTGAACATTTGAATGTTTCTTGAAAGGTCCTTACAGTACGAAATTCGAAGAATGGAGCAAAATTAACGGAGCACACTAATTTGCTTGAACTTGTATACGTTTATACTTTGGTTCAAGTGGGTTAGACATCCAGGATCGGTGATGATGCACTATATCACATCCCAATCCCATCTGAAGAACACGAAGATTCTTCATAAGGGTGAATCTCTATATCTCACTTATGGAGTAAAACCCAATTATCTCCATTAAAAATAAAATAACATAATAAGCCTTTTTTCTTGAGAGTACTTAAAGGATACTTATGGATTTATCCACTCCATATAAAGGGCTAATAAGTTAACTTACAATACTTGTCAATGTATCCTCTAAATGGTCATAAGTAGGCTTATTACCAAACTGCAGTCCAGCTCTTTCTAAAAGCCGCGGATACATTGGATAATACTGGGATATAAATAATAATTTGTTACTGGAACAAAAAGTTGAACACCTTGAAGCATGTGTTCACACCCAAAAAGGGTTGGATAAGTCGATTATTAAAAATGACTCCAATGGATTATACATCTATTGACTTAAGTTATTGATGACTGCATGGAAACATGCAATTTTGCATGTCGCATCATAAATTAGACTCAGACTCTTTGGGGATCAGAGTTATTCTCTGATGCAACTAGCATAGGGAAAACCACCAAAAATCTCTTAATTGAGAATTTTTGTTGCGCAGTTTACATCCATATAGCACCACCATAGTGAATGAAATCAGGACATCAACAACATCTTGAAATCTATTATGTGATACCTTGCACCCAAAGGGGGAGGCGTTAAAAGCACGCCTCGAAGAATGTGCATTGATGTGTCCACACTCCTAGTACCAGGCTCAATTTGGTTGAAGCATGAAGCTCTACTGACCATTTAAAATAAATAAAAATCTATGATCCAAAAATTTTAAAATGTGATAATGAGATCCCGAAGATCCTTCACATTCAAGAAAACTGTTAAAAAGTTATCGGACATAGTTACTGACAACAAGAAAATTTGTCAAATCACGTATCCATATTGCTAATACTCTAGTTACGACTGACATCCCTGAGAATGGATGCAATCCACTAGCAGCAGAAGTGGCATTCCTCAAAGAGGCAGACCATCAGACTCCAAGGGTAAAATTCCCAGAAAGAAAAAAACACCTGGATGCCTTAAGACAATATCACTACAGTTCAATGAGCTCATTTCTATAACATCACCCCTCATGGAATCCCATGAAGAGGAAATCCGAGAGAAACTAAGATATAATTAAATTTTATCTGTACAGAGGAGGTGTTAGACATAAAAACACAAATTGTCGACAATGTATTCACGTATCATATTTCCATTTGCATCGCAAAAGCGATGATGATTATATAAGATCGTTTCACACTTCGTTGCTAAAATGAAAACGTAAAGATTGGCCAAATGTAGAACAATGCAATAAAAGCTAAGCTGGACTCGCTTATGAAACGTGAAGTGTTCGGACCTGAAGTCCAACCACCAAAAGGTGTCAAACCTGTGGGCATAATTAATATTGCATAAATAAAAATATAAGTACAAACTTGTATGACATAAGGTAGAGCCTATAGCTTAAGGATTTTTTTTTGCTGAAACTGGGGAATAAACAAATTAAGATGAGCTTGACTCACTTATATAAATGATTCATCAGACTCCTTAGTTATAAATTGCAAATACCTTACGATTTGACAAAGGAAATTTTGAATATGCTGCTATTGGACATCATACCTCTATGGATATCTTGATAAAGATACATTCCTCATTTCCTTAAATGCCCGAATAGATTTTGGGACGTCTATTCTACTGAAGAAATACTAAAATATTGTATAACCAAGTTAATCCCTTGACAAAGTAAGGATTCCTATTAAAGTTTGTCTTTGCATCTCTATAAAGAGTAAAGAACATGATTTGAAAGTATAGTTGTAAACAACTCAAATCTCATCGGATCTCTTGAAGTAAAAACCAAAATATCTATTCTAGCATGACTATCAAAGACACATGCAACATAAAAATATGTCATGGCTCAAAGATTTATTATCTAAAGAGATAAAATCATATTACATTAAACTTCATACATCCAGAGTGTGTTGAAGAAATTACAAACAAGTACTGTTACGAGGTGGAACTCGCGTACAATGAATTTGTATTATGGGGAACCAAGGGCACGATGGTTATATGGAGAAGAAGGTTTAGGTAGGCTGTTTTACAAGTGATTAGTGGGGTGAAGAAGTTGGACCCGTTGCCGGTGGTACTCACGGGGTCGAATCTCGCCGGATGCAGCTGAGGAAGGTTGGACGGCAGGGGGGCTGACGCTGACTTTGGTCAAGGGGCGAGCTCTCCTGCAGCACGAACAACTCGTCAGAAGGGCAGGGTTGGGGTTCAACCCTTAGCCCCTCCGATGCATAAGTCAGTAATAGGGCTTAAAATGGGGGCTAGACATGCCGGTCGGACTAACGGTGTGTCGACCGCACGTGGCGAGCTATGGGTGGGAGAACAAAGATATGGACGACCTTTGTTCTCGTGTGTGAATTATACATTAAGAGAGAATTTTCCAACCCCCTTTCCGTAAGAGGAGAGGGGGTATTTATACCTGATGGGTGATGACTAGGCGTGCTGAGCTGGCTCGGTTGTCAGCGGAAGCTTCGGACAAGGGCGTCGGGAACAGGAGTTCCTGACCTGCTTTTGTCAGGCGGCGCAACGGCCAAGGGGTGCTTTGTCGGGATGTCAGGGCCGAAAGCATTAACTGTCAGATGGGTCAGCCGCCAGGGGGTGCTTTGTCAGGCGGTCGGGTGACGTATGTGTCAATCGCGCCCTTATCCTAGGTCGTTTGTCGTTGGTGACGAACTAAAGGTCGGGCTATGCTATCCCTGGCGTCGGGGCGCATGAGAATCAGGCGGGTCGTCCGGATCGGGAGTTGTCCGGCCCGGCCGCGCCTCCCGTTCGGTCGCGGACTATGTTCGCCGGCACAGATAGATACCCGCGCTTAAGTCAGCTGGCCTATCGGTGCCGTCCGGGCGCACCTCAGCACCCCTGGCCTAGGCGTACAACCGCAGTTGTTCGACCCGCTCGGGGCGGTGCGCTCGGGGAGCGCCCGTCTTCAAGTGGATTCGGATTTCCGGGGTGGCGGCCCTTTTGTGAAAAGGTGAGTTAATGGGGTACGTTAGCGGATCCGGGCGGGAGTCGGACTCCTACGATCTTTAGGTCGTAACAAGTACCATTGTCATCCACGAAGTACACCAATGATAGTACATTCACTGGATGTACATAAAGACCCCTTCCATTAGTTGGAAGAGTGTGATGATATTTGTGGTCCTGAAAGTCCTTTATCTAAGTGCAATTAGAGCCATTCTCTATCTGGCTAACTGCATGTGTCTCGATATAACACTTGTAGTAAATTACTAGCCAGACACAATGCTGCACCTACAATGCGTCATTGGACCGGAGTTAATCATATTCTGCGCTACCTTCAAGGGTCGATAAATTTGGGCTTATATTATAAAGAATTATCCTCCATGCTTATGCAGATACATGTTACAGGTCCAACCCCCATAATGAGAAGTCACAAAGTGGGTACATACGGTGGGGCGACCATATACCGTAGATATGCAAAGCAAACTATGAAGGTATTAGCATCCTAACGTTCTGAGACACTCACCATCCAAGAAGCAAGTCGATAGTGTGTATGGGTGGGCCCAATGGTACATCCCATCTCAGTGACGACTGGGTAAAAGACTGGTGATTTGGAGTTGACCACATAGTCTGAAGACTATGCCACATGCTTATCCCAACTTTGAGAAGGCCACATTGGAGGCGACAAGATAAAGCACATCTCTCCAGAGCTCGGTTGGATCCAGCAATTGCCTAATAATTGTGATATCTGTAATTTGTACATATTTTTTGGAATGTTGTAAATATGCTTGATGTAAAAATACCTAATAGATTTGAAAGCCTAAAGGTTTGTATAGATCAGGAAGAGTTAAAAGAGAATTGTACTCTTTTTCCTTAGCTTTGGTTTTTCCCACATGGTTTTCCATAGCCAAAGGTTTTAACTAGGCAAGTCCCATTAACTCGGGATCCCGAAGTATCCACCTCTTGTGATACTCATATCCGAAATATTCATGAGCAAAGTTCACATTTATGGCAGGATAATGGGGAGTGTTATGAATATATTATCATGTAGGATTAGGAGTTTGTATCCTACTCAAACATTGTATCCTATCATTGTATAAACCTTTTCTATTCCCCTAAATAAAGGCATGATGTCTCTCCCAGAAAGCACTTCACAACAACTGCATTTTAGTTGATCTGCCTCTTTTTTTATTTATCAGTTTTTATTTATAGTTTTATGTATTAAATAAAAATTTAATTGGCTAGTAAAAAATATGCCCTAGTTGTATAATAGCCTAGTCAAACCTGTAACCATATGTCATAGAGCATTCAAACTATTCATACAAAAAATTTCAACCCATTTAAAGTCTCCAAATTTGAAGCCTTTTCAAAATCAACAAAAAAAATTTGTAGCCATTTTTAAAATATCCATCACAAAAAATTGCAAATATATTCAAACTAAAATTTAGTTCTCCACGTAGAATATACTTACCCAAATGTTTTAGTTCTTCCAAAGTTTAGTTCTCTCCAGATTTAGTCACCTTAAAATTTAAAAGTTTAGTTCCTTCCGGATTTAGTTCTCTCCATAATTTTAAATTAAAATTTAGATTCCCAAAAAAATTTGGTTTTCCCAAAAAATTTAGTTCCTCACAAAACTTAGTTTGCTCTAGATTTACTTCTTACAAAAATTTAAAATTTTAGTTCTCTCTGTTATGAATAGGCCCATTGGGCCAATTGGGTATCCAACCCACTATTGAAAGTTATAAATACACGAGTAGGGGGCTCTTAACCCTCTACACCTATTCTCCCTAAATTTCCATTCACAACACGTTATCAGCACGATCACGCTCGTTGGAGGAGACGGCGGCTCGCGGGAAAGGAGATCCACAAATCGCTCAGATTCAAGAAGATCGTAATCTTCTCAACGGGGAGCGAAAAGGGCATCCTTCACCAACCGTCGCCTAGATTCCTCGTCGAATCTAGAGATATGGAACTTATCTGCCTAGTGGACAGTGCATCGACACACTCGATCCTTCAAAACTTAGACTACTTCACGAGCATAAGTAGTTATTCTGGCCCACTGAGAACAATCTCAGGACCAGCAAATATAATCGAAGGATCAGGGGAAGCAATTATATTGCTCCCCGGCAACACACAAATAACACTTAAAAATGCGTTATACTCCCCTAAATCCATCCGAAACCTCCTAAGTTTTAAAGACATCCGTTTAAACGGATATCACTTAGAGACGGTCGAGGAAGAAAAAAGGGAATACTTGCTTGTAACGGCTCTTACAAATGGTTCAAAAACCATTGTGGAACGTTTCAAGGGACTCCCCTCGGGACTCTACCAAACAAGTATACAAACTCCAGAAACATCCATGGTGGAGCACCTGCAGTGCCCCCAAACACCAGAATTCCAACTCTGGCACAGTCGACTGGGACACCCTGGTTCGGTTATGATGTACCGCATCATAAAGAACTCCAGGGGCATTGACCTGAAGAACCTGAAGATTCTTCAAAAAGGCAAATTCCCATGTCCACCCTGTTACAAGGGTAAACTGATCACGAGACCCTCTCCACTGAAAGTGGATGTGGAGTCTCCCAGTTTTCTGGAAAGAATCCACGGAGACATTTGTGGGCCGATTCACCCATCAAGTGGTCCGTTCAGGTACTTTATGGTCCTGATAGACGCATCTACTAAGTGGTCACATGTGTGCCTACTGTCCACCCGTAACCTAGCACTATCTAAGCTTTTAGCTCAGATAATAAAGTTACGGGCCCACTTCCCCGACCAACAGATAAAGAAACTTCGTCTGGATAATGCGGGGGAGTTTACATCACAAGTCTTTCTAGACTATTGCCAAGCTCAGGGAATTGAAGTCGAACATCCTGTAGCGCATGTTCACACCCAAAATGGGTTAGCAGAATCTCTAATTAAGAGACTGCAATGGATCGCTCGTCCATTATTACTTCAATCCCAGATGCCAGTGAATGCGTGGGGTCATGCAATTTTGCATGCTGCATCTTTAATAAAATTAAGACCCTCTGGAGGTCAGTCATCTTCTCCAATGCAACTAGCACTTGGAGCCCCACCAATTGTCTCACATTTGAGAATATTTGGTTGTGCAGTATACGTCCCCATAGCACCACCACAAAGGACAAAGATGGGTCCACAACGTCGCCTAGGCATTTATGTTGGGTTTGACACCGCCTCCATAATTAGATTCCTAGAACCCCTTACGGGGGACGTCTTTAAGGCACGTCTAGAAGACTGTGAATTCGATGAAACATCGTTTCCAAGACTAGGCTCACAGACAAAGAAGCCCGAAGCTTTAGAAAGTATCACTTGGGATACAAAAACTTTATGTCACTTTGATCCGCCAACAAGCCAATGTGAGGAGGAGGTCCTGAAGATTCTCCACATCCAAAACACTGTCCATCTCTTGCCGGACAAATTTACTGACAACCAGAAGATTGTCAAATCACACGTCCCTGCTGCTAACACTCCAGCTAGGATTGACATACCGTAAAATGGATGCAATCCGACTGCAGCAGAAATGGTTGGACCTCTCAAAAAGAGAGGACGACCACCGGGATCCAAGGACCAAGTCCCTCGAAAGAGCAGGACCCTTGGCAATGGTAAACAAATACCACCACAGGATGCTAATTTAAGCCCTGCTACCCCATCTCTCCCAAACTCTCATGAAGAGGAAAAACCGGGAGAAAATGAAGTATCGATACACTATGTACGAACTGGGGAGTATTGGGACAGAAAAAGCACAACAATAGATGACACATTTGCGTGTAATATTGCCATCAACGTCGCGTACTGTGACGATGATATTGAACCACGCTCTCTGACAGAATGTCAAAGCAGAGATGATTGGCCAAAGTGGAAAGCGGCAATAGGAGTGGAGTTGGATTCACTCACCAAACGCAAGGTCTTCGGACCAATAGTCCAGACACCAAAAGGTGTAAAACCTGTGGGTTATAAATGGGTATTTGTTAGAAAACGAAATGAACAAAATGAGATCGTACGCTACAAAGCATGGCTTGTAGCGCAGGGTTTTACCCAACGTCCTGGGGTGGATTTTGAAGCCACATAATCCCGGGTCATGGACGCGATCACCTTCCGATTCCTCATTGGCATAACAGCACAAGAGGGTTTAGATATGCAACTCATGGGCGTGGTTACTGCATACCTATATGGCAACCTAGACCGAGACATCTATATGAGATTGCCTGACGGTTATTCTTTGCCTGCAGCACTAAAAGAGAGAGAACGTGACATCTACTCAGTGAAACTGCAAAGATCATTATATGGTCTAAAACAATCTGGAAGAATGTTTTATAACAGACTGAGCGACTTTCTTGCACAACAAGGATTTAAAAACGACCCAGTCTGTCCTTGCATCTTTATAAGAGCAAAGGCAACAGGATTTGTAATTATAGCCGTCTATGTAGACGACTTAAACCTCATCGGATCTCCTGAAGAGATCGCAAAGATTTCTAGAAGCCTGACAGAAACTTTCGAGATGAAAGACCTCGGAAAATCAAAATTCTGTTTAGGCCTTCAGATAGAGCATCTTAAAGATGGGATCCTGTTACACCAGTCAACTTACACATCGAACTTATTGAAAAAGTTTCAGATGGATAAGTGCCACCCCCTCAGCACTCCGATGGTCGTCAGATCATTGGATGTACACAAAGACCCCTTCCGGCCGCTGGAAGAGGGGGAGGAAGTACTAGGCCCCGAAGTGCCTTATTTAAGTGCTATCGGTGCACTCCTTTACCTGGCTAACTGTACTCGCCCTGACATAGCGTTTGCAGTAAACTTACTAGCCAGATATAGTGCTGCACCTACACAACGGCACTGGGCCGGAGTTAAGCATCTTCTGCGCTACCTCCAAGGGTCCATATACTTAGGTCTATTCTACAGGAAAGGGGCATCAACTGGTTTAGTTGGTTATGCTGACGCAGGTTACAGGTCCGATCCTCATACAGAGAAGTCTCAGACCGGATACATGTTCACATATGGCGGCACTGCCATATCCTGGAGATCTGTGAAGCAGACCATGACGACCGTCTCATCCACCCACTCAGAGCTACTAGCGATCTTTGAAGCAAGCAAGGAATGCTTCTGGCTACGCTCGGTGATCCAGCACATACTCACCTCCACCGGCCTGACGACCGGCGTTCTTGCACCCACTACACTCCATGAAGACAATGCAGCATGTATAGCCCAGCTACAGGACGGCTACATCAAAGGTGACAAGACGAAGCATATCTCCCCCAAGTTCTTCTGGACGCACGACCTTCAGAAGCAAAAGCAGATTAAGGTACAGAAGATCCAATCATGTAATAACTTGGCGGATTTGCTTACCAAATCCCTGCCTACTAGTATCTTTGAGAAACTTGTATATGGGATTGGGATGAGGAGAGTGAGTAAATGTAAACTGGGTCAGGATGAGAGAACTATGAACTCATAGATACATAGGAGACTGATGTATAGATTCATAGGAAATCTGCAAGCCTGAAGCTTGGTCAGATAAGGGGGAGTCAACTGCAGAGTTGTACTCTTTTCCCTTGGCTACAGGTTTTTTCCCACTGGGTTTTCCGTAGTCAAGGTTTTGACGAGGCAACCTCGTTGACTCTGGATCCTAAAGTATCCACCCCTAGACACATCCCCAAAACAGGGGAAGTTATGGGTTAACTGTTCTTTCTTTAACAAGACAGTTACCCTAACTCGGATCCTGAAGAATCCACCTCTTATTTCAATGTTGATTGGATAAGGGGAAGTGTTATGAATAGGCCTATTGGGCCAATTGGGTATCCAACCCATTATTGAAAGTTATAAATACACGGGTAGGGGGCTCTTAACCCTCTACACCTATTCTCCCTAAATTTCCCTTCACAACACTCTCCAAATTTAGTTTTCTTCAAAATTTTATTGGTTTTTCCAAGACGTTCCTCCAAAAGTTTAGGGGTTTCCTCCAAAATTTTCACAAACTATTATCATACCTATTAATTTCTCCGGATTCAATCCCAACAATTTTTGCACCCAACTTTTTGTCTTAACCAGCAAATCCATTGAAATACATCACTCATTTGTATAAATGGAGGAAAAAAAAACATCAATCGTTTGTATGGTAGACGCATTTCATTAACCAAATACAGTTTAAAAAAAACGAGAAGAATCTTTCATTCGGTAGCCAATTTTGAAAAGGTGTCCCTTTTGAGCTAAATTGACCAAAATAGTCAACAATGGCATTCTGGCAGCCCTTCACAGCTGTTGAAAAGGGCATTTCCGTAAAAACGGTACCAATTAATCCAACAGCCCTGTCCGAAAAATACGCGTCTATTTTTTTTCTCTCTAATTATAGATTACAAAACAAATGAAAAAACATAAACAATTATTAATTAAACAAATGCAAAAATAATCTGACAATAAAAGCCTCTCGTTTTTTCCTTACATTTTCATGATTCTTTTTGTATTCGCCCCAAACCCTACGCGTTCGCGACCTCGTCGAAATCTTCTCTCCTCGATTTCTCTCCCTCTTAATCTCGGATCGGATCCAATTCTCCTTCTTTTCCGATCCGTTTGGATTGGAACCGCCACCGATCTCTCGTCATTCGCCGGCATTGGTCTCTGCTGGTCGGATCCGGATCCTTCCGGTTGCCGCCCGCTCCTTGTTACGCTCCGATCCCGATCGAGAGGTACGATCCTGTCTGATTCTAGGGTTTCAAACTCTTTTTATCGTGCAATGCGATATCAGCTGCCATTTAATTTTTCATTTATTTGTTGATCTAGTTGCTTTATATTGGCATCTGATCGAGATCACGCATTCAAATTTATCAGTTGGATAATTCAAAATTGTAATCTATTAGATTGTTTTGTGTGTGTTTATATCTTTATGTATATGAATTTCTTTCAGCATTATCAGCTAGGGACTTCGTTGCTGCCAAGGCGGAACATAAATCATGAAAAAAGTTTTCGGACAAACTGTCAGGGATCTGTAAGTATTTTTTATTCGTTTCAAAATATACTCATTTTACATCACCATTTTGTAATTTTGGTTCTTTTGGATCATTTTTGTACCGTCGTTGCCAAAAATGACACATTGCAAAATTTCTCATTTTCGCCTTCCCCACCCCCCACACCCACACCCCCCAATTTCATTTCTTTAATCTATCTTTGTTTTGATGTTTTGCAGCAAGAGGGAGGTCAACAAGAAAGTTTTGAAAGTCCCTGGAATAGAGCAGAAAGTACGTTATCTAATCTTGATTTCATATTGAACAAAGTTTGGTTATTGATAAAACTATGCAATATAATTTTCTGATAGATCTCTTTAGCAAATCATTTCGAAAGCTACCATGTTTAGTTACATTCTTTATTGGAATGAGCGATGAGATGGGAGTGTAGGGAACTTGAGAGCAGAGATACAAAAACTCAATGATCCAAGCTGTAGAAGGATAAGTTAAGACCTACTGTACAAAACTGGGAAAAAGAATATTTTCTGCCTACTCTCGAGGAAGCAATAATAACATATGTTGGAGATCTAATGAATTGTTTCGTCTCTTGTATCCAGATTCTCGATGCAACAAGCAATGAGCCATGGGGTCCTCATGGAACACTTCTGCAAGAGATTGCACTGGCAACTCGTAACAAGTAAGCTTATCTGCTTCTCACTTCATCATTGAACTGTTTTGTCACAAGGTTAGTTGCTTAATATTTATTGGACATTGATGCAGTCATGAATGCCGCCTCATCATGACAGTAATCTGGAAGAGGATCAATGATACTGGAAAGAAATGGCGTCATGTTTTTAAGGTGCCAAACCATTCTTGATATAATTATTCTGTAAATGGCTTTTTACCATTTGCTTCATATGATTCTGGTTTACTGTCCAACATGGCAATTGTCATCTTATGTATTGTTCCATTGTGCTTCAGGCACTAACAGTTCTTGAGTATCTCGTAGCACATGGATCTGAACGCGTTATCGGTGAAATCAGGGAACATGCTCACCAGATATCGGTATATTTGATACCCTAAATCTCTTGTTTTCTATGCTACTTTTTATTAGAAGCTGTTAATCAATTTGCAATGGTCATGACTGGAGCTTTTTCTGCGATGCCAGATTCTAGCAGAATTCCAGTACGTTGACTCAGGTGGGAGAGATCAGGGAATCAATGTCAGAAAGAAATCTCAGAGTCTTGTTGCACTAGTAAATGATAGAGAAAGAATACTTGAGGTCAGAGAGAAAGCACAATCTAATAAGGATAAGTGAGTCCCCTCTCATTTAAAATACAAGATCACTGAGGTTGACAAACTGTGGTTACAAATATCTTTTACTGTTTTATAGGTATGGCACACCTTCAACTGGAGGTGCATATAAACAGAGTGCATCTTCAGGAAGCTATGGAGACCACTATGATGATCGTCATTATGAAAATAGAACCGATGACCGGAATGGCTATAGGGATGATGATGGATATGGTAGAGAGATGAATTCTGATGATAAGTATGGTAGAGACGCCTATCAAGATGACAACACCAGAGGTCGTGGTAATGGATATACAAACCGTTCTTTTGATGACGATGACCGTCACTCATCTCGGTATACTCTCCTTCTGAATCACACTACACTGTCTTCTTATTTTACTAAAGATATTATGTGTCTTGGTGATTCCTCATGGCTTTGGATGATCCAATGCGCCAAAGAATTATTACCTTCTTAAATAGATCTGGTTCTAAGAGCCTGTCTTTATGAAACATTTCTTCTTGACATCACAGGAGCGGCCATGGCCAAGCTGATGACCAGGCTCAAGATGAAAGGTAAATCAAAGACTAAGGACTTTTACTAGCTGTCTTTACTCGCCATATATGGAAGTATCAATGCCATGGCTCTGGGCTACTTTAAAACCTACATCTTTTATTATTCTTGACAATATAATTGCTTTACCAGAGGACATGAGCCGCCCAGTTACGAAGAAGTAACCAAAGATTCCCAGGGCATTCATGACGGAAGGTTAGACTTTGGCATCTCAGACTGTTTGCGACATTTTTCTGTTTCTGAGAATGCAGTTTGTTATTTGAATATTTTTTCTCATTTCAGGGATGGAAAGACTGTAGAAGTTTCCACACAGAATCCGAGTTCGCCACCTGTTTCATCTCCGTCCCAAAGTACGGTTCAAGGTGCACAAAATTCTGGTGAATTTGTGGCTTCCCAGAATAATGCAGTGGACGCTATTGACGAATTTGATCCGCGTAAATCCATACCAGGTACTAACAATACTGGATTTCTTACTAAAGCATCTAAGTGACGATGCTTGAAATTTGAAAGTTGGAACATGTTCTATGCAGTTTGTCATCAAGTGTGATTAACCAAAAACGCCTGTTTTATTGGGAGTATCTAATCGTGCCCAAAAAATTATTTCAGCAGTTTTACTGTTCTTTAATTTTTTCAGTTTCTCTATATACTTAATCATATATATAGGTCATTAATGAGCATACTTTTGTTGGAGAGTGTATGACTATCTTGGTAACAGAACTGACTTACATTATTCTTACAGACATTGCATCCCCCCTATAGTGTTGAATGCTTGCTTAAATGATAAGTATTTATTAGAGTTGTGTATTTATTGATGCTGTTTTCTCCAAGATCTGTTGGTTGTTTCTGATTTACTTTCTAGCTAAAGTAATCACCAATGCACCGTATTGAATTTTTTTTCCAGCTTTTGCTAAAGTCTACAATTTTTAAGTATATTACCATCTTAGATTTAAGAAAGCTGTGTTCACATATAAATGGAGCCCTAAATATTCCTTTCGTCTCTTTATTGCATGGTATGTCCCATAACTTTGGCATCGGTATATGTTTTGGTCAATGGTATTAGTATCTTATAAATATCAGTGGTATCATCCATGTCGTCTGCTTCTTTAAAAAATTGGACATTATTAAGACCGAAGATTATTAAAAATTACAGCAACATTTTCTGCATCCTTTTTGCAAAAATAAGATGGAATATTCATCTCTTGATGAATAATATAATAAATAGTGCCATGGTAATAAATAGTTATCTCAGTTTCGGAGTGGGTTTATATCTTGGAAAAAGCTTTGCATCGGCATGTATATAGGTACTTGATTAGATACTAAAAGGATATCTGTTTCATTCACCTCATATCATCACATAGACTGATATCGGCTCGGCCCTTGGGTATCTCGACATCAGGTGTGTTATTTTTGATACAGATCAAACTAGGATGATATTTGAATCCTTGGTACCATAGCATTAGACTCAGCCCCCTGCACTGCATATTCCCCCTCGTGTCCGTGTCCACTGGTGGCGGCATCCGCCCTCATATCCTAGCTTTGGATGTACCGCACGTAGGTCACTACATTACCATGAGGATATCAAGGTAACATTCTATCTATCGTGAAAACCATAGGAACTATATTATGTAAGTGGACATGGGCCAAGCCCTGCCTGTTTAAATATTGGCCTGGATTTATAATCCCAAGCCTTAAACAGGATATCATGTGGATATTATGAGGTATCATGTGTTATTTTTATGTCCGAGTCCAGCCGTTTATTTCTAAACCCTACCGGTTTATTTCTTAAAGTAAAAGGCTGAACTCGGACCTTAATCGGACCTACATTCTTAAATAATAAGTACCCAAACTTTAACTTTGCATAACCTTTAAAATTTACCAAGCGAAAAATAAATAAAAACATGTGGAAATGTTACCATTTACATGTTCTTGAGAAATTATACAATATACCAAAGTGTAAATTGTTTAGTTTATAATTAAATTCATGCTTTATTTTATTTTTACAACAATATAAAGTGAGATGATGATTATTTTCCAACATGACGACAATAAATGCATTATATTATAAGAGAAATATGGGAGCCAACTATCCTAGGAAGAATTCCCTCTTATATGTTTGTCAAAAGTCCACTCCATTATCTTTTGACATGATCGATGTCGTTCATTTTGAGATTCATATTCTTAAACCCAAGTAAATCAAAGATGTAATGAACTCAAGGTGCTTTGCTTGTTGATCTAGTCATTAAAAAGGTCTTATTAATGTAAAACCATTAAATTTGGAATGATTAGATTAATGAACTAAACATTTGGGGCTCACTAGATCATTATGGTGTATTGGGGGTTTAGTATGTGAATCGTATGTGAATATCAAAATGAACTAATCATCTATAAAAATAGTGAAGGTGAACTTTTTAATGAACAAATAAGTGGGAATTTCTCTTAATATAGATGATGCTCATATTACTCATTATAGTGTTTCTTATATGTTACGTACAAATTATTTGAATCCATATAAGTATATTAATAATGTATAATGAAAATATATTTATCATACAAATCTCTCAAAGTTTTGAGGATCAATATGTATTAACATCACGTTCGACTCATTGGGCCAAGTACCCTAATATCATAACTGACCCGTTTATAATCGGATTAAAAACCTTGGTTTGAGCCTGTTCTAACTAGGCTGGGTGTAGTCAGACTTTGGCCAGGCTTGGACCAATTTCCAACCTTGCATGTCAATATAAACTTTCATCTTCAATGAAAGCTGGTTAGTGATTGTCCATTCTTAGTACCATTATGAGCTTAGCAAGGTCTCTAGATTTGTTTTTCTCATTTTAGGTTAGCCTAAACCAAGTGGTTTATGTGTGCTATGTATGTGTATTTATTCAAAATTATCATATCTGAAAATGCGGGGTTAAATTTATTTGGCTTAAAGTGGCAAAATTGGGAATCTTTTTCCTTCGAAGATCACATTAGCAGGACATCGAGATGCCGTAATAAGACAAGATGAAACAAGGGGTGATAAACACATGATCTCTTTTTTCTGACCGTAAGTCAAAAAAAGGACAGGTTATATTTTATCTCATACACAAGAAAAATAATTGTAATATCGGTAGCGGTAATATCATTCGGTATGTTTATAAGAGTACAAACGCAATAAGCAAAAATTTCTTTTACCACCAAAAAATAACTAAAGTATGATTTTGTAAAAGAATTAGGTTTTTTTGGGCATCTACTATGAGCAGCAAATACTACTATGGAGCTTAATACACTACAGAAGAATTGATAAAAGAAATCTATTTTTTGCCACCATAAATCAATAATACATTCCTAAAAAGGTTAGCTTTCATTTATATTTTATTCAAAGCAGTACTAATAATATCAACAAACTTTCAAGGATATTAACTTTATTTAAAAGAATAAAATCCAAAGCCTTTCAATTAAGTTGAATGATTAGCACAACATGATTTGCTTAGATATATCAAGAGCAGTCCACCAAATTATCCATATTTCAGGAAGAAAGATTGTGGCGAAGACTTAAAACACGTATCTTTTGGATATGACCTCAACGTCAAATTTTTCTTGAGTAAAACACTTCAAATTTTTCTCGATAAATTCAAAATAATTTTGAAAATTAGATTTTGCATGGAATTATGCTGAAAAATCTTGGGTGGTCATACGAATATGCTTTATATAGTAAAAAGTGACTATCACATTTGGACGGTTAAATTGGGGTGAAAACCTGACAGAAGTAAATGGAGTTACTCCACCAGTTGTAGGAGATGAAAGAATTAGTGCTCAAGCAAGGTGCAGCGAGGCGGGACTGTCTCCTTAGCTATGTGCCCTACACCTGCTGGAGCAGTTAGCAGGGTGCCTTGCATCTTGCCCTCGTGACACCATGAATGGTGAGAATAAATTTCTCCCTCAAAAAGTAATCAGGGAAAGCAATTTCCTTTGGCCAATAGTGAGAATGGATATGAGATTTCAAGGGTGAGAAGCGGAGAATGAGGACTAACAATTCCATCTACCGAGAGCTTCATCTCTTTTGATCTTGAATGTTAGCAGTAAACCCAAATCCAAATAATGCCATATTCCCTTCATGCAGATGGCAAACACTTTTAACTTTGAGAATAAGAAAATCAACATATAACATTACTAGTACTCTTCGAGGAGATGCTTATTAAATTGCCTTCCCCTAGCTTTTACATGACAAGTTTTGAAATATGGTCCTTGATATTTTTTCGCAAGATCACAAGCTTGGATTAGTTCACTTGATCTTGGTAGCTTCCTGTTATCTTTTAATATTAAGAGAGTTCCATTTTCTATGCGTTGTGATTTTCTTTACAATTTAGTGCTTGGTTTATTAATGGACGTAACAAATATTGTTGTTTAGAGTCAATTGTTATTAGGCTTCTCAACAGAAATGTTATCAGATTTTTTATGGGACTGCATTAAAACTGTATTCGGTACACTGATGAATGATGATCTTTTTTATCTTGACTAGCTACACCACCTGCTACCGGTAATCCGGAGTTGGACATTTTTGGATTATCAGCATCAGATTCTGCAGGTCCATTGGCCATTGTACCAGAAAATTCTGTAACTTCCCAAACCGATAAACCAACAAATTCAGTTTTCGGGGCAGACTTTTTTGGTCCACCTCTATCGACTTCCCCTACTTCAAGTCAGGTATAGTCAATGTTTAACACATGACATCTCAATTTGATGTGGCAGTTACTGTCAAAAGTTAAATTCAAAAGCTGAAAGATTCGGATCCTCTATGCATGTCTGATTAAATCTTAGTAACATCTTTCATGTATCAAAGTACATGCTGGATCTATTTATGCCAATTGCAATTGTCATCCTTATTTACCCTTGCTCAGTTTGAGAACATTTCAAACTACCTTTTTTAAAGTTTGTCATCTTCACCCATGTGTTCTTCTATTGAAAACCAAGCATAATTCCTGTTTTGATCACATGATGCAGACTAATGAAGATCCTTTTGGAGATTCTCCTTTCAAGGCTATACCACAGGAAAGTAATCGAACACATCCTTTACAGCCCCCACATGTATCTACCTTTCTGCCTTCAAGCTCAATGGGCGACTCTGAGACTTTTCCTTCAGCATCTCAAACGGCGGAAACATTCCCCAGCTTTGATTTTGGAGATCCATTGGCTGGTCTTACTAGCGCTCCAACTGCTGTTAATGCTCATCATGCTTCTGCAACCCCTTCCTTTTTAATGACAGAGTTTCCTGGGGAACCATCCAACGATGATATTCTTGATTCCATTCTTCCAAGAACGGGATCTCCCATGTTTACATCTCAGGAAGCTCAAACTGCGGCACTCTCTGATGCACATACAGCTCAGATAAACCCTTTCCAGCCAGCAGGGTTCGCTGCTCCTGTTGTTGCTCATGCACAGACAGATCAAGTGAATCCCTTCCAGCTTTCGGCGGCATTGACTCCTGTAGCTGCACATGAATCTTCAGCACATACACAGACAGCTGACATGAACCCCTTCCAGCATTTAGGGTTATCTGATCCGGTAGCATCACAAGAGTCAACAGATACACAGAACATCTTCCTACCTTTGGCTCTACCAGCTCCTGCAGCTTCACAAGAACCAACAACCAACATGCAGACAACTCAAGTAAATTCTTTTCAGCAACCAGGTCTATTGGCTCCAGCAGTTTCCCAAGGATCCCCAACTAATTTGCAGTTGTCCCAAACTAACGTCTTCCGGCCATCAGCTTCACAAGAACTATCAACTGGCATGCAGACAGCTCAAATGAATTTCCCTCAGTCATCAGTGCTATCAGTAGGTTCAGCAGCTTCCCAAGGTCCACCAACTAATATGCATGCATCTCAGATGAACTTCTTCCAGCCATCAGGGCAATCAGCTTCTGTGGCTCAACATGGTTTATCACCAAGGAATGTGCAGACAGCTCAGATGAATTTCTTCCAGCCGCATGGGTTATCAACTTCAGCCGTTTCGCAAGGATTACACCCAAACATGCATACAGATCAGTTAGATTTCCTACAGCCATCAACCTTACCCGCTCCTGCAACTCCACAAGGATTACAAATGCATACACAGATATCTCAACCAAATTTCCATGCACCATCAGGGCTACCATCATCATCAGCTTCACAAGGTTCACAAACAAATTTGCAAACAGCTCAACCGAATTTTCTTGCACCATCAGGGATGCCAGTATCATCAGCTTTACAAGGATCACAAACAAATATGCAGATGGCTCAACCGAATTTCCATGCACCATCAGGGATGCCGGTATCAGCAGCTTCACAAGGATCGCAAACACATATGCTGATGGCTCAGTCGAATTTCCATGCACCGTCAGGGATACCGATATCAACAGATGCACAAGGACTACAAACAAATATTCAGACAAGTCAGACAAATTTCCTCCAGCAATCAGGGATATCTGCTCCAGTATCTTCACAAGCATCTCAAAGTGCCACACCAACTAACATGCATGCTGCTCAACCTGGACTTCCAGCTAATAATAATATACAGACAGCTCATTCACACCTTGGTGTGTCAATGCTACCAGATCCGTTTGCTTCACAATTAGCTATTGTGCCAGCTGGACCAACGGCAAAACCTCAGCTATCAAAGGAAAAATTTGAAACCAAATCGACTGTTTGGGCTGATACATTGAGCCGAGGACTGGTCAATCTGGACATATCTGGATGTAAGTGCCTTTCTTTTCCCCTCCTTATTTCCATCTATAAGTATCTTCTCAGTTTTCTTTCTCATCATTAACACTTCTCGTTAAAAAGGCATCCCTGTCTACACATAATCTATTTCATTTCAACACATCATCATCATTGTTATCATTTTTTTGGATAGAAGATGTGGTTTCCCCAGCCCAATTTTATAGCTCCACTAGTTACTCCATGTAAGCTCCAAAAAACTACATCCTCAGCAATAAGAATGTAGTTGTAGTTCAAGGTCTTTTAGACCAACCAATATATCCCTTTACATTTAAATTTCAAAGTAAAAACAACCCAAAAAACAAAAAGAACAGAAGATCAAAAACCCATACCAAACATACCCACGGTCAAACTACCCTCACAACCACAGCCATAATAAACAGAATGATGCTCAGACAAATCCAAAACAACATTAATCCAAGGTAATCAGTTCAATGCCATCCACAGTTTTTACCTTGATAGGAATAGTGTGAATGGGAGGGGGCTGCTCCAATGATATTATCAATTTTCATGCCTCCTAAATCCTCCAGAACCTCAGATTGGAAACTTGATCACATCTCCGTGGTGTTTTCAATATCGACTATGACTGAGAAATCGATATTGGGGGGCACACAATATTTTGCTAGTTATTTTATCATACATATATTTCTAAATAAGGATTACGGGAAACTGGTGTTACAGGAGAGAATCCTCTCATGTGATGACCAAAATATCAGTGCAAACCCTGAGACTGCCTGAGACTGCCTGAGACTGCCTTGGCTAAGTAATTAAAATCCCACCAGTATGCGGGACAATGATTTCATCTTGATCCACGCCTTACACTTGCTCTTCCGAGGCTTCCCTTCAAAAACGTATCCAAGATATGATCACTGTCAGAATTTTAATTTTACAAACACCAGTATCAACAACAGTCAAAACTACCAAATCATGCAGACAATCTACCAAATCATTCAATCATCATCATCATGGTCTTTTGAAGCTAGCAAAATTAAAACAAGAAGAATTGTATTCACCACCACAATCACCCCACACACACACACCCACCCACACACGCACATCATTGATTTTCTATATGAAGGAAAATATGGTCGGTAAACTTTTTTTTATTTACCATCATAGGCTGATTGCTTAGTTCTCTCTTATATGGTATACCACTACTAATACTAGTGCATGTCAATATCTTATGCAGCTAAAACAAACCCTTTGGCTGATATCGGTGTTGACTTTGATGCAATCAATCGGAAGGAGAAAAGGCTGGAACCAAAGAGCTCTGCACCTCAAGTAGCATCTACCATTGTCATGGGTAAAGCTATGGGATCTGGCTCTGGTGTTGGTCGTTCTTCTGCAGGCAGCCTTGCGGCCCCACCGAATCACATGATGGGCAATGGGATGAGCATGGGCGGCGGCGGCGGCATGGGCATGGGCATGGGCATGAGAGGTGGCGGCGGCATGGGCATGGGCATGGGCATGGGCATGGGAGTGAACAATGGCATGGGCATGGGAATGGGAATGAACAATGGCATGGGCATGGGAATGAACAATGGCATGGGCATGGGCATGGGAGGATATGGTGGGAACATGAACCAACCACCAATGGGTATGAATATGGGGTTGAACAATGGGATGGGCATGGGAATGAACAATGGGATGGGCATGGGTCAGGGTGCACCTATGCAGCCTCAAGGTGTAGGCATGCCTGGTGGTGGTGGATACAACCCGATGATGAACATGGGGGGCTATGGCTCTCAGAACCAGCATCCATATGGAGGCGGTTACAGATGATGGGCGTCGATCATACTAGTCACAAAGAGAAGCCTGATAACGGGCATCGACTGTGGGGTTTTACACAGGATTACACACACATTTCTGATTTTGGCAGTCTAAAAAGGTATACAAAAATGTTGTCCTAGCTTGTAACTTCTTGTGAGTTTTTCCTTGGTTTTGTATATTACGGCATCATATTGGAAATTTTTTTGTGAAGGGTAATCAGAGTACTTGGTTCTCTTTATTTAGTCAGTACCATGGCTGCCTTCATTATGTACATTGCTATGCTCACTGAGGGTAGTGAGTATGGATAAATAATCAGTCACAGATTTTATTTTATTTTATTTATATTTTTGGGAGTAACCATCAAATTGCCTTGGATATGCTATTGTTGATCATATCATATGTTGATGCATGAAATTAGCAACAGAGAGCCTGGACAGGGGTTTGCCGGGACGACCTTTTTCTCTGGTGCCTGAAAGAGAGAGAAGAGGATTGGAGGGTGGATCTCCGATTCGAGTCCAATTTGACTTAGGTGCTTAAGGCAGTTCAGCTACACTTTCTCAAAACTCAAAATCTGCAATTTGAAATATTATAAAAGATGAATTAAGAGTGATTGGACAACGATCAGATATTGCATGCTCAAAATCTTTTTGAATGCTACTGGGAAATGTATCATCCATTGCCTCAAGCCATCTACCAAGTTTAGCAAAAGATGGGTCAGTTCTTCTAGTAGAGCAAGTGAAATTTCTTCCCAACAAAGGTGCATTTAACCGATTCCAACTCCCTAATGAAATTGCTAAATCCCTCAAAATCTGTATAATGGAACCTTTTTCTTTTTTGTTCAAAAGCAAACAGTCAAAATTACTATCCATAATCAAAATCCTCATGCCATCAAAAGCTGCTCTAACTGCCGGATGCACTCCATAGCATATACTTTACTATCTACTAAATAAGATTTATTGCTAACATTTCAAAGCACCACAGATATGCAATGTGTGCCAATCAACTCTGTCTGCTTAGAAAAGTTTTGAGAACTGCATGCAATAAGCACTTCTCTAGAGGCCTCCACTGTCGTCTTACACACACACAGAGAGAGAGAGAGAGAGAGAGAGAGAGAGAGAGAGAGAGAGAGAGAGAGAGATCACTCCAATACTATTTCAAAACACATCATAGTAACATTGGCCAACATCTTCAGTTATGGCCCTCCAAGACCATACCTTAATCCTCTCATATATTCATTGCTAAACTAATCATGGCAAACAATCAAAACCGAAGAGCTTTGAGTCCTTTCCCTTTCACTCTGTTACACAATCTCATTTGGAGAAAAATCCTTTGATGGGACCAATAACATTAACCCACAGAGAAGCCCATATTTTCTGAAGGAGCATCAAAACAGGAGCTAAGTAACACCTTGACAAGAGTAGAAACTTATGCCAAGTCTTATGCATACCTTAAGATGTAGAAACATCAGTGCAAAACCTGAGACTGCCAGAGACTGCCCTGACTAAGTAATTAAAATCCCACCACAGTATGCGGGGCAAAGATTTCATTTTGATCCCACACCTAACACCTGCTCTTCCGAGGCTTCCCTTCAAAACCTATCCAAGATATGATCACTGTTAGAATTTTAATTTTAACAATACCAATATCAACAATAGTCAAAACTACCACATCAGGCAGACAATCTACCAAATCATCCAATCATCATCATTATGTTCTTTTGAAGCTATCAATATGAAAAAAAAAAGACGAATTGTATTCACCACCACTACTACACCCCCCTTTCATCCTTTTTCTACATAAAGGAAAAATATGTTCAGCAAACTTTTTTATTCACCATCACAGGCTGATTGCTTGGTTCTTTCTTATACCACTGCATGTCAATGTCTTATGCAGCTAAAACAAACCCTTTGGCTGATATCGGTGTCGACTTTGATGCAATCAATCGGAAGGAGAAAAGACTGGAACCAAAGAGCTCTGCACTTCAAGTAGTATATACCATTGTCATGGGTAAAGCTATGTCATCTGGCTTTGGTGTTGGTCATTCTACTGTAAGCAGCCTTGCGCCCCTAGTGAATCCGATGATGGGCACTGGGATGGGCATGGGCGGCGGCAGCGGCTGGGCATGGGCATGAGAGGTGGCAGTGGTATGGGCATGGGCGGCGGCATGGGCATGGGCATGGGCATGGGAGTGAACAGTGGCATGTGCAGTAGAATGAACAATGGCATGGGCATTGGCATGGGAGGATATGTGGAAACTATATGGAGAAACACTAGAAGGGTGGTGAATAGTGTTTTACAATGATAATATGAAATTTACGCCAAATTATAAAACACTTATGCAACCTTAGTGCGGAATAGAAAAGAGAGAGCAACACAAAGAATGCAAACACAGACACCGGATTTACCCTAGTTCGGATTCACCGAGTCTCCCGACTCCCTTGAATCCTATTCCAGCAATCCACTTGCCAACCCGCTAGTGATTAGTTTTCCACTAATACCCACTTGCCAAAATCCGACAAGTGTAAAACCAATACACTTTCTTCTTCCACTTCCCACAACCCGAGAATGGATCACTCACACAAGCCGAGAGTGTATCTCAAATATCAAAGAGAAAAGAGACCCGAACTGTCCAATATGAAATAATTTACACAACCTATGCATTGAATAATACCTTTAAGAATTAGGCAAGAAGGTGTGTGTGATATGCTCTAAATGATGAGGGTATGAACACTTACTACTTGTCTCAAGATGATTGGTAATGAATGCTAGAAGCTTGATCTTGAAAGTTTTGGAGACAAGTTGACCCTTAGAGCTTGAGCTTGAATGGTTTTGAATGCTCTTGAATGCTCTAGAGAAGAATGACTGACTTGTAATAACTTTGGAGTGTATTCAATGGTATGTCTGAGAGTTCTCAAGTCAAGACATTAAAGCCATATAAATAAGCCACTGAAATTTGTCCAAAAGCATAGAAAAAATCTCAAGTATTAAATGCTGGAAACAGCTATTAACGGGCAGAAATCCTAGTCACCAGGTGCCTGAAATAGACAGACTAGACGCCTGTTTTACTGTTCTGACTTAGTCATTAATGCCGTTTAACAGACACTTGGCAGACGTCTGAAGTAGACTTCCCAGACGCCTGGTCCATTGCCTAGACGTCTGGCCCAAATGCACCAAGCGTCTGATCATACTGATAATGAAGAACTAAGTTTCTGGAATTGTTGGTCCGAAAACCCAGAGGTTTGATGTTCATCATCCAAACGTCTGATCAATTATACGACTTCTGAAAATACAACTTCAGACGCCTGATCATGACTGTACAGATTGAGCTACTGGAAATTTTGCTCATAAATAACCAGGCGTCTAATGTATATCATCCAGGCGCCTAACACATTGTGCAGACATCTGGTAACATATCTTCAGACGTCTGATTCAGTCAGACTGCAGAGACTGAGATACTGGAAGATCAGCTCGAATAATCCAGACGTCTGGGATGGGAACTTCAGGTGTCTGTACTAGGTATGGTTTTGGAGAACTGTCTGTGCATGTTCACCAGGCGTCTGGAGACCAACCACCAGGTGCCTGGGTAGCTTGAAAAGCTCTACTTTAAGCTTATGCAAGTTCTAACCCTATGTGACTCCATGATATATGATCTAAATTGTTGTAAGTGTCAAGAATGAGATTCTGTCAAGTCTATTCAAGGCTTAACATGCTAATTCAATCAAGAAGTAAAGAAAGAGAAAGATTTACACATTTATCCTCTTCACTTCATATTGAATTCATTGAAGACTTCTACTGAACTTGTCGAGTCCGTCATCTGATTTTTGTGTCTATTCCTTGGTTTTCATGCTTCATTGATTGAAGTCCTTACTTCAATGCTCATCGTCTTCATTTGATATGACTTTATCTATATTGACGATGCTTTTATTAACTATAAAATATGAGGATTAGTCACAATTAATTATGTTTGCTTGTCATAAAAAACCACATTGGTGGATCTATTATTCAACAATATGGTGGGAACATGAACCAACCACCCATGGGTATGAATATGGGGTTGAACGATGGGATGGACATGAGAATGAACAATGGATGTGTATTGGTCAGGGTGCACCTTTGTTGCCTCAAGGTGCAGACATGCCTGGAGGAGGAGGATACAACCCGATGATGAACGTGGGGGGCTATGGCTCTTAGAACTAGCGGCCATATGGAGGTGGTTACAGATGATGGGCATCGACCATACCAGTCAAAAAGAGAAACTTGATAGCGGGTATCAATTAGGGGATTTTACACAGGATTACACACATATTTCTGATTTTGGCAGTCCAAAATGTATACAAAAATGGTGTCCTTGCTTTTAACTTCTTGTGAGTTTTTTCTTGGTTTGTATATTACGACATCATATTGGAATTTTGTGTGTGAAGGGTAATCAGAGAACTTGGTTATCTGTATTCAGTCAGTACCATGGCTTGGTATATCTCTTGTGGATATATTTAGTTACGTGGGACCCATTCTTCTAGATCAATCTCATGCCCACTTGTATTACTTGAGATCCATATGAAGATTGTGTCATAGTAATTCCTGTTTATTTCATTTTATATGACACATTATGTTTACACTTCACTTAGCTTACATTTCTTGCTTATACAACATATGTAGTGAATTATGTGATTATTGATGACAAATGTGATAACTTCTCTTCTGTGTGAATGGCTCATGCTTATTTGTTCAACACATACTTTTGTTAACATATGTCTTTATTTGCAACAACAGTTGGTATCATACTTTCTATTGAGATCAATGAATTTTTGGATAAGGGAAATAAAATTCATTTTTGACTCAAAGATTAAAAATGTGTTATTGAGTCATCCTTATTAAAAAATATCACACTTGTTCATGGATAGCAAAAGATTGTATCATACTTAGTTTTTTTGCATAATATGCTCGCAAAAAAAATTCTTCATGCATGATGCTTGTTTAATTCATTTTCTTCCACCCTTTTTGATTATGCCAAAGGGGGAGAAAAGTGTGAATAAATGCATAAAATATGACTTTTTATAAATGGTTATATACATGGGGCATATGTCTTGATATATTCATGCTTGAACCCTTGTAAACTCACATAGCACTCATATGATACATATATGATATATGCTTTGAACTTGCTTATTCTAACATGCATCAATGTACATGGAGTAGGTAATTTAATTTGTTGAATTTTTTATATTTTATATTTTATTGTTTGTCATCATCCGGGGGAATGTTAGGATATTGAGTCATCCTTAGGAGTATTTTTATGATGTACAAACAATTATATCATTTACTTATAAAATCTATGAGTGTATGTACCATTGTATATGTACGATGAATGAGTTCAAAGCAAACATGAATATTTGGATAAGAACTTGTGAAGCTCACCAAATGAAGATCTAAGCTTATGAAGAAGCATGGAGCCCAAGTTTAAGTGATGAAGCTCAATCAAGGCAACCTAAAGCTTAAGAAGACTCAAAGATATGCAGTTGGTATTCAAGTATACATCAAGACTAGTTGATCAGTTACTGTTTATGGTCGACAAGTTCACTCGCGATAGTAGTGGTCCTTGTAGGGAGTCGATCAGTGTTGTTCCAATGGTCGACTAGTGGCTTACTAGTCGACCAGTGAGTATATTGTGGTCGACCAGTCAACCTCAACGATCATATTTGACTGGCTTTTTGACTAGTCGTTGGAGAAATGTTGGAGGGCATTTTGGGTAGTCTGTCTTAGGCATATTTTTACCATATATTGTAGTGCCCTGGGAAGCTACTGCACATGTACTAGAGGGGGGGGGGGTGAATAGTACTTTTAAATAATAGGGAGAGTTATTCCTAATTATCGTGCAATTAACAAACAACAATGCGGAATAACAACGATCCACAAGAATAAATGCAAACGCAAACAAATGGTTTAATGGGTTCGGATCCACCCAAGTCTCCCCGACTTGTTCCCGGTGATCCTACGTCCCAACCACCCGGATCCCTTCCGGATACTTGAGTTAGAAACCCTAACTCAAGATTTCCAATAAGACCACTTGCGAAAACCTCACAAGTGCAAACGACCTACAATCGATATCCGTGATTCTCACAACCCGGGATCACGCAAACTCTCACAACCGAGAGTGTACAATTCAAATATAACTGAAATGAAATGCTTACCAACAAAATACCTATGCCTTGAGATTTCTTACCAAATTAGGGCAAAGAGGATTTTGATGGAGGAAGATGGCACCAAACCCTAGCTTCAAGAAGATGACCAGCAATGGAAGCCTAGGGTGGAGATGGTGACCTAGAATCAAGCTTCTAGCTTGAATGGCTCACAATGGAGAGAATCTCTCTTGAGGATTTAGGACTCAAGAACTTGAGGGAGAGATTCTTGTAAGAAGAGAGAGCTTGGAAATAGAGTTGATTGCTCTTCTCTTTTGATCTGAAAATATCTCCAATATGTTGCTTAACCCCTTCAAGAAATGAATCAGGATTCTATTTATAGGGGCAAGGAAAAACGAGTTCAAAAAGATCCCAACGGCTCTTTTCTGAACCAGACTAGTCGGTCAAAGAAGGATCACTGACCGACTAGTTCATCAACTAGTCGGTCGGTGATACAACGTAGACCGACTAAGAGGTGAACAGCCAAAAGGTGAAGTTCCAGGCAAAGATAACTAGTCGGTCTAAGAAGACTTGCCGACCGACTAGTTTCTCAACTAGTCGGTCGGTGAATGATCTTTGACCGACTAATGTCGAAATAGGATAGGTTGACTTCAAGATGACTTAGTCGGTTTAAGAACAAATGCTGACCGACTAGTTTCTCAACTAGTCGGTCGGTAAACGTTCTTTGACCGACTAACTCGAAACAGTAGCTCAGGCTGAAAATGAGTGAACACAACTAGTCGGTCTAAGAAGGATTACTGACCGACTAAATCGTCATCTAGTCGGTCGGTGACTCTTCTTTGACCGACTAACTGTAGTCATAGAAAGAGCTGAATTAGAGAAGGCAAACTAGTCGGTTCAAGTAGAGTTGACGACCGACTAGATCGTCATCTAGTCGGTTGGTGACCCTTCATGAACCAACTAACATGCACTCGAAGCCGAGGGAAAGAGCGATAGGCTTCGGGAAAGTTTCTAATGGCTTCTATGATAATCCTAGCTCTAAGATATGAGCGAAATGAAGGTTATAAGGTAAGTCCTACTCAAGGCTTAACATTCTAATCTATGAAGCTAGAAGACTATAAAATAAACCTTACGAGCCGTCTTCAAAGCTTCAATCTTCATTCCTCTTGACTTCAATATTGCTCCTTAAGCTTCAACGAAGCTCCAGGCACACGATCACGCATATTGAGAAGTCTTGAGACGTCGTTTTTGTTGTACGTGGTATTTTGGCGACGATCTCCATAACTGCGCTCACAAATTGTTAGTTCACAAATTATTTATGTTTGCTCATCATCCAAAACCAAATCCGGGGATTCCAATACTCAACATTCTCCCCCTTTTTGGTGATGACAAACCAACATAAATAATAATCAAATATAATGAACTAAATGAAATATACTTACTCCCCCTGCATTGATGACACATTAGTTCCATATGAAATAATGTCACGCCCCGCTTCCCAAAACGGTGGAAGCGAGAGCGTTACAAAGGTCCGCATGAACTGGAGCGGTGAAGCTCGAGTTCATTACGCGTCTGTGATAACAACTTGCAGGGTTCTTGCTTGCTTTCCAGAACAATAAAAACATTATTAAATTACATGCCACAATCTAGAAGTTCGCATACTGAAATAAAAATACAAGACAAAGCCTCAGCAGGGCCAAAGAAATACAACACAGACATACATCAATAGAGATACAAATAACAATCCAGAGGAAACAGCAATAGTCCGAGCTCTAGTCCTCCGCGGGGAGTGACTCAGCGTCAACAGCAAATTCCTGACTTTCCAAGTCAGGTGTCTCAAACAGATCCTCCTGGTACGCAGGCTCGGGATCTGACATACATTCCAAAAACACGAATGTATGTCAGCAAGGGTCTGCAAGAAAAGGTTAGCCGACCCAAGGCAAGGTGTACGAATAAAAATGAATATGAAGCATTAAACATAGTTATAACAAATTTAAAGAAAAGTAAAGTACTTTTTAAGCATGGCAGTTCTATGAAATTTAAAGCAACTTAGCAGTTCTAATGTATTTAAAACAAATGTGGCAGTTTTAAAGTACGACTAAATTTGTGACAATCATTTCCATTTTCATGCAATGTTTATCTAACATGCTTAGGGTTCTCGCCTTTAAGACGTGATGAGTAAGCCATTCTTCTCGCGGGGGTATAATCGCGATTGATACTAACCCACCGTATAGGTGGTGTTCTTAAAGACATGACCCTTTCATACGCTTAGCGACCGCTCAACCCTAACCCCACCCGAAAATGTGCTGAAACACGTGCCAGCCTAATCACGAATGCACGTATTCACGAAATCGAGATGTTTGCCTTGAAGCAAACGATTTTTACGAATTCAAGTTGTTCAAAGTGTTCCGTCAATGTCCATAGTACTAAGCAATTCAAGAGTGCGTTTTAATCAAGTGTGTGTATGGCATGAAGTGAAGCGTATTGAGATTTAATGTATTCTAAAACAAGGGAATACAATTTTCAAATGGAGTAACAATTTAAAAGATTAATAGTTCAATAATTTGATCAAGGTAGCACACTTGCCTGACTGGGATGATTTGGGTGTCCGAACAGTTTGTGGAAAATTACGCGACGTATCTGTGTTATTAAACATACAATATTAGGCTAGTTGAACGCAATTAATTAAGCTAACAACCTATAATACTAGCATTAATAAACATCCTAGGTTTAACTTACTAGTTAATAAACCCAACCCAATAACATGGTTTAAATTTGTTTGAACCCAAAACCCATTAACATCTTAAACCCAATAAGAATAAATCCAAGAACAAATTAAACCCAATAAGAAATATTACCCAATAAGCTACCTTTAAAACCCAAAAGAGTATACCCAATACCCAATACTCAATTACATCATACTCATTTTATAATATCCAAACCCAATAAGAAATATTAAAGCCCAAACCCAATAGGAAAACTTAACCCATTAGAAAAACCCAATAAGAGTACTTTATACCTTATCTCTTTCTCCTTCTTTACTGTTTTCTTTCTTCCTTCTTTTTTTTTCTTTCTTTTCCTACAGCAGCTGACTTCTCTTCTCCTTCTTTCTTTTTTTTTGTTGCAGGGGCTTACGACAGAGGGAGGGGCTTCGACAAGGGGAGTGGCGACTGCGGCTTGGGCGGAAGGGGAGGGCGGCGATGGCGGCTAGGGCACACGGCGGCGAGGCCGAGCGGCGCCTGGACGCGCGCGGGCAGCGGCAACCGGCGGCGGCGACTGCGGATGGCGCGCGCGGCGGTGGCTGCGGCAAGGGGATCAGGCGGCGGCTAGGGTTGGTGGCGTTTGTAGATGTGGCTGCGGCAGGAGGAGGGAGGCAAGGGAGAGAGGAGGGGGTTGACTATATTTGGATTTGTATTGTTTTGATCTGAAACGATTTCAGATCTCAGATCTCTCTTCTTCTCCTTTTCTGTTTTCAGTTCGATTTTGATTTGGAACTGCTGATTTGGTTTGGGATTTGATGCTGAATTTGTGGGTTGTTTTGATTTGGCTCAGTAGGGAAGAGGGTTTGTGGATGATTTCTTGCTGCTGTCGTTGATGCCTTGTGTACGCTGATATAGGAAAAATAATGCAGGGAGACCAATTGAATGGGGGAAGATGGTTGTGGGGGAGGGGAATTGAACGTGTTTGTTGGATCTCACCGATTCATTCGGTGGGATTCAATAGGTTAGGTAAGTTAATCAAACAATTAATTAGTGATAATTAATTAGGGTTAAGATTTAATTAATCGCGCCATGGTAAAAAGTAAAAACCCGAGACGCGCTCGCGTCGACGTGAAGAAGTAGGACTCGCGCACGAAAACATCCGGATAATCAAAACAAAGTACGGCACACAACGAAATCAAGACGCCTAGAAATACTGGTCGTTACACTCTACCCACCTTAAGAAAAATTCCGTCCTCGGAATTCTAATCAACTAAAGAGAAGAGAACAAATATGGAAACGTTCTCGCATCTCATCTTCCCGCTCCCAGGTGGACTCTCCAGGCGAGTCACGACGCCACATCACCTTGACTAGACTAACAGTCCTGTTCCTGAGGATTCTCTGGCGTCGATCAAGAATCTCCACCGGTTGCTGCTCATACGTCAGATCTGGCCGAACTGTAATCTCAGAGTAGTCTACAGCGTGAGAAGGGTCGCTGATATAACGACGGAGTTGAGACACATGAAAGACATCATGAACTCCTTCTAAGGATGGCGGCAGTGCTAAGCGATAAGCTACCTCTCCAACTCGCCCTAGCACATCGAAGGGTCCAATGTATCTCGGACTAAGCTTGCCTCGCTTCCCGAAGCGGATCACTCCTCGATTCAGGGAGATCTTCAGGAATACATGATCTCCCGGCTGAAACTCTAGAGGACGCCGTTTAGCATCCGCCCAATGCTTATAACGGTCCTGAGCGATCCGAAGCTTGTCTCTGATATCTCGCACAACATCAACTGCTTCGACTATCATCTCTGGCCCCAAAAGCTCTCTATCACCAATGTCATCCCAACTCAGTGGCGATCGACATTTCCTCCCGTAGAGAGCAGCAAATGGTGCCATGCCAATGCTCGCCTGATAGCTGTTGTTGTAAGAGAACTCCACCAGATGCAGATGATCCTCCCACGAGCCTTTGAGATCCAGCATGCAGGCTCTCAGCATATCCTCCAAGATCTGAATAGTGCGCTCTGACTGGCCATCCGTCTGCGGGTGATACGCAGTACTGAATTTCAGACTGGTACCCAGGTTGGTCTGCAGACTCTTCCAGAACTGAGAGGTGAATCTTGTATCTCGGTCAGATACAATGCTCACGGGAACTCCATGCAGTCGTACGATCTCCTACACGACATGTTACACATCACAACCTATACTAGAAAGAATCATAAAGGTATGAGTTAGATCACTACCTCCATATACTTCCTCGCCAGTATCTCCGTGGATTGGCCTACTCGAAATGGTATGAAGTGCGCAGACTTGGTCAATCGATCAACGATGACCCAGATTGCGTCATTCTACCTGGTGCTCCGAGGTAAGCCAGTCACGAAGTCCATCGTGATGTGCTGCCACTTCCACTCCGGGATTGGCAAAGGTTGTAGCAGTCCAGCAGTGCGATGATGCTCTGCCTTCACGTGCTGGCACACAATACATTTGGCAACGCTCCGTGCCACGCTCCTCTTCATTCCGTGCCACCAGAAATTCTGACGAAGATCCTTGTACATCTTCGTACCTCCAGGATGAATAGAATAAGGCGAACTGTGAGCCTCATTCATCAGCTCCTCTCTGATATCTCCTGCAGGCACGCAGATCCTGCTACCATATCTCAAAGATCCATCCGCGCGAATCAGAAAATCTGTCCGAAGTCCTGCTTCGACTTGCTCTCTGATCTTCTTCAACTTAGCATCTCCACCTTGAGCAGTCTTGATTCGATCCACAATCGTCGATTGAATCTGCATGTTCATCAACGATGAGGTGGCTCCTGGTAGTACAGCTTCAACATTCATCCTTCGCAGATCCTGCTGCAATCTCCACTGAGCTGTGAGAATCATCACTTCGGGCAGTCGACTCAAGGCATCCGGTACAACATTCACCTTCCCTGGATGATACTGAAGGTCGATGTCGTAGTCTGCCATCAATTTCAACCATCTGCGCTGTCTCATATTCAGCTCCTTCTGAGTGAATATATATTTCAAACTTTTGTGATCAGTGAAAATTTTCACTTTTTCACTCAGTAAGAAATGCCTCCAAATCTTCAAAGCAAAGACGACGGCAGCCAACTCTAAGTCGTGAGTCGGATAATTCTTCTCGTGGATCTTCAACTGTCGAGAAGCATAAGCGACTACATGACCGTGCTGATGCAGAACACATCAAAGTCCCTTGCCCGATGCGTCGCAGAAAATCTCGAAGCCTCCGCTTCTATCCGGAATAGCTAAAACTGGTGCAGAGGTCAGTCTCTCCCTCAAGGTAGAAAGAGCTTGCTCACAAGAGTCTGACCAACTGAACTTAACATCCTTCCTTGTCAATCTCGTCATCGGCTCAGCTATCCTCGAGAAGTCCTTGATGAATCTGCGATAATACCCCGCCAATCCAAGGAAACTTCTAATATCAGACGCTGATCGAGGGGTAGGCCATTCACTGACTGCCTTAACCTTCTCCGGATCCACTGATATACCAGCTCCTGATACCACATGCCCAAGGAATGCAATTCTGTCCAACCAGAATTCGCATTTGCTGAACTTGGCATACAGTCTATGATAACGGAGCGTCTCCAATACCATCTTTAAGTGGTCTGCATGCTCCTCCTCGCTCCTCGAGTACACCAAGATATCATCTATGAAGATCACCACGAACTTATCCAGGAAATCATAGAAGATAAGATTCATGAGATTCATGAACACTGCAGGGGCGTTGGTTACACCGAAAGGCATAACCACAAATTCGTAATGCCCGTACTTGGTCCGAAAGGCTGTCTTGGACACATCTTCCTTCTTGACTTTCACCTGATGGTATCCGCTCCGGAGATCCAACTTCGAGAATACTCTCGATCCACCAAGCTGGTCAAAGATGTCGTCAATACGGGGCAACGGGTACTTATTCTTCACTGTGACCTTGTTCAGCTCACGATAGTCAATGCACATTCTCCTCGACCCGTCCTTCTTCTTCACCAACAAAACAGGTGCTCCCCAAGGAGAAACACTAGGATGAATGAAACCCTTCTCCAATAGTTCATCCAACTGTTTCCTTAGCTCTTCTAGTTCTGCAGGAGCCATACGGTAAGGCGCCTTCGAAATCGGTTGAGCTCCTGGCATAAGATCAATGCCGAACTCCAACGCTCGATCAGGCGGCAGTCCAGAAATGTCTTCCGGGAAGACGTCTTCAAAATCTCGCACTACTGCAGGTTTCTCTGGCTCAGCTATCAAAGATGCAACAATCGGTCCACTCGGCTGGGCCCGGAATCTGACTGGTCCAAACGAACGACCTCCACTAACGAACTCGAACACCGGGTGATCAGGAATTTCAAATACCACCTTCTTCCTGTGACAGTCAATCGTGGCATAGAAAGCTCCTAACCAATCAATGCCGAGAACAGCATCAAAGTTGGGTAGATCATGGACAATAAAGTTAGCATATAACTCATGTCCACTAATCACCAACGGACAGGGTCTACATCCCAGAGCGACTTTCACTACACCATTCCCAGTGGTGATGTTCCAACACTTGGGAAGAGTGATGGTGGGGATCGAATGTTCACATACAAACTTCCGGGATATGATGCACGTGGAAGCCCCCGAATCAAATAGGGTCAGGGCTGGGTGAGAGGAAACTAAGATGACACCTAAATTATAATATAACTAAGTTAAGCATGGTGATCTAATCAAGCATGAATGTATAAAATCGACGACTAGGTCTAGAAGTTACCTGCGATCACGTCATCCTCAGCTTCTGCCTCTACAGCGGTCATGGTAAACACCCGGCGCTTCGGCTGATTGGCCTGCTGAAAGGCCCGATTCTGTGGAACCAGAGGTGGTCCACGCTGTCCAGGTGTAGGTCCCATCTGCTGAGCGGGTCTGGGAGCTCCAGGGGGTGCTGGTCGAGTGCTGAGGGGGCAATCTCTAGCAGTATGAGCGGGCGATCCACAGACTAAGCACTGATTCAACATCCTCCTGCAATCTTTCTTCATATGTCCCAGCTTACCGCAGTAGTTGCAAACCATCTGAACTCGGCTGGGCCCAGGTGCAGCCGGCCTCTTAAATTGGGTAGTCTGAACAGGACGAACCATAGGCCTAGGTGCACTCCTCTGTGGCTCCATCGGGCGCTTGCCCGTTCCAGCTGAAGGTTCCTCGGGTAGTTTCTCCACAATCTCATGCTCACGAGCACAATCCAGAACATCCTGAAGTGTCGTCGGTCTCGCCGAGCTCATCGAGGCTTGGACCTTGCGATTCAGGCCCTTGCGAAACTGAAACGCACAGTCTTCAGGGTCTTCAACCATGTGAGGTGCAAAACGGCTAAGCATAGCAAACTCAGCCTCATACTCGTCCACTGTCATATCTCCTTGGACCAGGTTAGCGAAACGTTGCTGAAGCTCTCTCTTGGCTGCTTTGGGAAAATACTTAGCATCGAACCTTTCCCTAAACATGCCCCAAGAGATCGGTCTGACAAGACGTTTCTCCTCCAATTGCCACCAGCTCCTGACGTTGTCGGTCAACTGTAGTTTCGCTACCTCGACCCATCCAGCCTGAGGGATACGTGCAGCACTCAGCTTATCTTCGGTCGCTTAGACCCATTCATCAGCTCCTAGAGCCCCTTCTCTTCCAGAGAAGTTCCTGGGCTGCAACTCCTGGAACTGTTTAACTCCTGGTTCTGCCTTCGGGGCCGGTTGTTCAACTGGTTCAGCTTTCTGTCCCTGCTGGATTAGTTGCTGCTGAACTTGAAGCATCTCCCTCATGACCCCAAGGATCTGGTGAATGCCATCATCTCTAACTCCATCGGCACCGGCTCCACGTCGAGGGTTGCGTCTTCCTGCCATACTGAGACAAGAAAACCTCAATCAACCTCCTATACATGGTTGTTCTAGATGCTTGGCTAATAATAACATTCTTATTGTTCTGAATTTTCGCAGCTGCAAGACCTGCATGGGCCACCACTAAAACCTGTCACGCCCCGCTTCCCAAAACGGTGGAAGCGAGAGCGTTACAAAGGTCCGCATGAACTGGAGCGGTGAAGCTCGAGTTCATTACGCGTCTGTGATAACAACTTGCAGGGTTCTTGCTTGCTTTCCAGAACAATAAAAACATTATTAAATTACATGCCACAATCTAGAAGTTCGCATACTGAAATAAAAATACAAGACAAAGCCTCAGCAGGGCCAAAGAAATACAACACAGACATACATCAATAGAGATACAAATAGCAATCCAGAGGAAACAGCAATAGTCCAAGCTCTAGTCCTCCGCGGGGAGTGACTCAGCGTCAACAGCAAATTCCTGACTTTCCAAGTCAGGTGTCTCAAACAGATCCTCCTGGTACACAGGCTCGGGATCTGACATACATTCCAAAAACACGAATGTATGTCAGCAAGGGTCTGCAAGAAAAGGTTAGCCGACCCAAGGCAAGGTGTACGAATAAAAATGAATATGAAGCATTAAACATAGTTATAACAAATTTAAAGAAAAGTAAAGTACTTTTTAAGCATGGCAGTTCTATGAAATTTAAAGCAACTTAGCAGTTCTAATGTATTTAAAACAAATGTGGCAGTTTTAAAGTACGACTAAATTTGTGACAATCATTTCCATTTTCATGTAATGTTTATATAACATGCTTAGGGTTCTCGCCTTTAAGACGTGATGAGTAAGCCATTCTTCTCGCGGGGGTATAATCGCGATTAATACTAACCCACCGTATAGGTGGTGTTCTTAAAGACATGACCCTTTCATACGCTTAGCGACCGCTCAACCCTAACCCCACCCGAAAATGTGCTGAAACACGTGCCAGCCTAATCACGAATGCACGTATTCACGAAATCGAGATGTTTGCCTTGAAGCAAACGATTTTTACGAATTCAAGTTGTTCAAAGTGTTCCGTCAATGTCCATAGTACTAAGCAATTCAAGAGTGCGTTTTAATCAAGTGTGTGTATGGCATGAAGTGAAGCGTATTGAGATTTAATGTATTCTAAAACAAGGGAATACAATTTTCAAATGGAGTAACAATTTAAAAGATTAATAGTTCAATAATTTGATCAAGGTAGCACACTTGCCTGACTGGGATGATTTGGGTGTCCGAACAGTTTGTGGAAAATTACGCGACGTATCTGTGTTATTAAACATACAATATTAGGCTAGTTGAACGCAATTAATTAAGCTAACAACCTATAATACTAGCATTAATAAACATCCTAGGTTTAACTTACTAGTTAATAAACCCAACCCAATAACATGGTTTAAATTTGTTTGAACCCAAAACCCATTAACATCTTAAACCCAATAAGAATAAATCCAAGAACAAATTAAACCCAATAAGAAATATTACCCAATAAGCTACCTTTAAAACCCAAAAGAGTATACCCAATACCCAATACTCAATTACATCATACTCATTTTATAATATCCAAACCCAATAAGAAATATTAAAGCCCAAACCCAATAGGAAAACTTAACCCATTAGAAAAACCCAATAAGAGTACTTTATACCTTATCTCTTTCTCCTTCTTTACTGTTTTCTTTCTTCCTTCTTTTTTTTTCTTTCTTTTCCTACAGCAGCTGACTTCTCTTCTCCTTCTTTCTTTTTTTTTGTTGCAGGGGCTTACGACAGAGGGAGGGGCTTCGACAAGGGGAGTGGCGACTGCGGCTTGGGCGGAAGGGGAGGGCGGCGATGGCGGCTAGGGCACACGGCGGCGAGGCCGAGCGGCGCCTGGACGCGCGCGGGCAGCGGCAACCGGCGGCGGCGACTGCGGATGGCGCGCGCGGCGGTGGCTGCGGCAAGGGGATCAGGCGGCGGCTAGGGTTGGTGGCGTTTGTAGATGTGGCTGCGGCAGGAGGAGGGAGGCAAGGGAGAGAGGAGGGGGTTGACTATATTTGGATTTGTATTGTTTTGATCTGAAACGATTTCAGATCTCAGATCTCTCTTCTTCTCCTTTTCTGTTTTCAGTTCGATTTTGATTTGGAACTGCTGATTTGGTTTGGGATTTGATGCTGAATTTGTGGGTTGTTTTGATTTGGCTCAGTAGGGAAGAGGGTTTGTGGATGATTTCTTGCTGCTGTCGTTGATGCCTTGTGTACGCTGATATAGGAAAAATAATGCAGGGAGACCAATTGAATGAGGGAAGATGGTTGTGGGGGAGGGGAATTGAACGTGTTTGTTGGATCTCACCGATTCATTCGGTGGGATTCAATAGGTTAGGTAAGTTAATCAAACAATTAATTAGTGATAATTAATTAGGGTTAAGATTTAATTAATCGCGCCATGGTAAAAAGTAAAAACCCGAGACGCGCTCGCGTCGACGTGAAGAAGTAGGACTCGCGCACGAAAACATCCGGATAATCAAAACAAAGTACGGCACACAACGAAATCAAGACGCCTAGAAATACTGGTCGTTACAAATAATAAGCACATACATCAAGCAGACAAGGAAAGTAAAAAAAATGCAAATCCATTATTTGAGATTTAGGGTTTGTAATCCATTTTTATATCTTCTTAACTCCTCCTGAATCTAACATATCAAATTAGATTCATGGTAAATTATCATTTAGCACATGCCATTATTATGCCATTATTATATCTCTCCCCCTTTGGCATAATCCAAAAAGAGCGGGAGGAAGCCAATGACAATAAACCATGTCCAAATAATTCATTAAGCATAGGAGTCTAAGAATACGACCACGTTTCATATGACACCAAAATAAAATTCGAATACAATCAAAGCGTGTCAATGAGACCATAGTCGAAAATCGAAAAACTAAAATCATCAAAATATCAAATGTAAATTCACTTATTGAAGAAATGAATTTACTCTCCAATATCAACATTTATAGCTATTTTAGTGCATGGAAAACAATTCTATGTTTTCATACAACTAAAGCTATTGAATCAAAATAAATCGTCGAGCGACGAAATCAATATCAGAGACATACATAAAATGTGCACAAAGGAATGAACCATCAGAAGAGTGGTGCACATCATAGAATATCAAATGTCACAATATCGATCGAAAATGAACATAAAGTAAAAGCACATCACAACTAAGTGAAGTGTGCGATGAGAAGTGACAATGTGATAAAAGTAATACGAAAATCATCATAATAACTTTTAAAAACATGTCATGCCAAAAATAGATATGAATTTCAAAGAACTTATGGCATTCACAATTCTATCATGCTAGGAGAAACAAAATGATACCAATGTAACGAAATAGATTCTAACCAAGCATGCATTCAACCCTCATGGATACCAAATGTAATATAATACTTACAACATTAAGCTCCCCCTACATTGGTGCATTACCTAAGCACCATCAACTCCGTTTGAATGAAAGTCTTCGCAAATCGAGGAGTTGGTAGGGTTGGTATCCCACGGTGGATTGAACCTAGAAAACTTCATTTTGGTATCCAAAAATCCTTTTGGATCCAATGGGTTAGACAACAAATTTGAAATACGAAATAAAAATTATTGTAACCCATAAATTAATATAATCAAAAACAATTTTATAAACATATGCCTTGGTACCCATAACATGATCATAAACTCATGGTACCAAGCAATGAAGAGTTAAAGGAACTAACCCTTCGGAAACCAAGTCCAAGAGGAACTTGACTTTCCAACATAATCATCATTCAAAATAACATCATTAATATAAGATTGCACATAAACATTCATATCATGATTGCTAGTGTTCTTGGGACCCCAAATAGTATACATTTTGGGAATCCTCTTCCTAGTGGTTGCATGCACAAAAGTTTGATTTCTATGTGGTGCATGTGGCCTAGGAGCATGAGATCTAGCAATAGCATTATGATGAGCATGAGATCCATGATGTGGTGTAGCATACATACGTGGATAAGCATGAGGTGTGTATGCATGAGGATGATTATGAGAGTAGGCATGCACATGTGGATGAGATGTTTGAACATAAGCATTAGGATGTGCATGAGCATGATTACGTGCATGTGAGTGTCTCATATGAGTGTTAGCACGTGCTCGTGGGTGCGGAGCATAAAAATCATCATTAATATTAGCATGCACCGGTGGAGTAGGATGTGTGTTCCTACGTGGCATAGCATGTGAGTACAAAAATGCATGACCCCTCTTTGGAGGTCTACCCAAAGTGGGTTTCTTTCCAATCGGGGGTGTGTACGAAGTGGAAGCACTATTGGTAGGAGAACTACCAATGGGGTGTTTGCTCCCACTCGTCGAGGCATCGGATGTCGGCCTAACAAAGGTGGTAGGCGATTTGGATGAGTCTCCCATCTTATACCCCAAGCCAATGTGGTGTTTGGCCGGAAGTAAGTCATTTAGGATATTATCCAAATGGCCCTTACCTCTATTGAAATCATTGATACGGCCTAACGTGCACTCATACTTCTCTTTGAGAGAATGCATCGAAGCATCCAAGGTGGATACTTGCGATGTGAGTGCATAAACACGAGATTTGAGATTCTTATTCTCAAAACTCAAGGTTGAGTTTTGAGACGTCAAATCCGCCATCTTGTGTTCATCCGATTTCTCAAAATGAACATGCTCAAGTTGAGATTTGAGGTTCTTCACCTCATTTCTCAACAAGCCATTATGAGTAAGCAAACTTGCTTTCTCATTGGCGAGTGTCTCAACAATGGTGTCATTGTTGGTGATGGTAGACTTAGGAGAGGTTTGGAGGCTAACAAGTTCATCTTTGGTTTTATTATATCTATCTACTAATTTAGTAAATTTAGACCAAATTTCTTGGTTTGCTAACCTCATTTCATCAATATTAGGTTCTCCGCTTTCTTCCTCGCTACCATCCTCGCTATCATCCTCGCTATCATCGAATGAGGACTTTCGATCTTTTGCCTCATTAGCCATGAAGCAAAGTTTTGCTTTCTCCACTCTTCCATCATCCGACTCTCCACTTGAGGAATCCTCTTCGGAGTCGGTGAATGTGCCAACAAGTCCTTTCTTGTACTTTCTCGACTTGTCGTACGTCGATGCTTTCTCCTTCTCCTTGTGCTTGTAGAGAGGACAATCCGGTTTGATGTGTCCTGGCTTGTTGCATTTATAACACACGGGAGTAGAAGCATTAGTCGAACTAACTTTAGATTTATTCAAAGATATACCTTCTCGGAGGAATCGATCGAACTTCCTTGCCATACGGGCAATGGATTCCATGTCCAATTCGTCTTCCGATTCTTCATCATCGGTAGATGGAGCGGCCTTGAAGGCAATCCCCTTTTTCTTTGGCTCATCTTGCTTTAAGTACGCTTTCATCTTTTCCTTCATTCGGATCTTACTATCCTTGCGTACCTCATAAGACAACAAGGTACCCATTAGTTGTACGACGGTATATTTATTCATGTCATTACCTTCCTCGATGGCGAAGGTACGCTTTTTCCAACATGATGGAAGACCATCGATAATCTTCGCGACTTTCTCCTTTTGGGTATAGACCTTCCCAAGAGCTTCCAAGTCGTTTGATATATCCACGAAGCGAGCGTAATATTCCTTCATGGTTTCGCCCTGCTCCATATGAAACAACTCAAATTCTTTATTAGCAACGACGAGTTTAGAATCTTTTACCGTACTCGATCCTTCGTGCAATATGAGGAGTTGGTTCCATATTTGATATGCACTCTTACATGTGCATATCTTGTTGAAGTCCTCGGGCTCCAACGCACAATTCAAGGCATTCATTGCCTTGGCATTGGCTACTTCCGCGGCGACCTCCGCGGGAGTCCACTTCGCAAAATCTTCTTCGGAAGGCTCGACATACTCCGTCATGGTGGCTCTCCATAGTGAAGCGCTCCGGAGGAAAATTTGCATCCGGCATTTCCAGTACCCATAGTTGGTACCGTTGAAGTGTGGATGCCTGACTGAGGATAGTCCTTCCATAATTGAAGAAGCTCCATCGCGGTTCTTGAAGACGTTGTAGTCGTTGTTCGTCATAGCTTTGAACTTTGGCTATGTGTAGCTTTGAACCTTGGCTCTGATACCAATTGTAGTGCCCTGGGAAGCTACCGCACATGTACTAGAGGGGGGGGGGTGAATAGTACTTTTAAATAATAGGGAGAGTTATTCCTAATTATCGTGCAATTAACAAACAACAATGCGGAATAACAACGATCCACAAGAATAAATGCAAACGCAAACAAATGGTTTAATGGGTTCGGATCCACCCAAGTCTCCCCGACTTGTTCCCGGTGATCCTACGTCCCAACCACCCAGATCCCTTCCGGATACTTGAGTTAGAAACCCTAACTCAAGATTTCCAATAAGACCACTTGCGAAAACCTCACAAGTGCAAACGACCTACAATCGATATCCGTGATTCCCACAACCCGGGATCACGCAAACTCTCACAACCGAGAGTGTACAATTCAAATATAACTGAAATGAAATGCTTACCAACAAAATACCTATGCCTTGAGATTTCTTACCAAATTAGGGCAAAGAGGATTTTGATGGAGGAAGATGGCACCAAACCCTAGCTTCAAGAAGATGACCAGCAATGGAAGCCTAGGGTGGAGATGGTGACCTAGAATCAAGCTTCTAGCTTGAATGGCTCACAATGGAGAGAATCTCTCTTGAGGATTTAGGACTCAAGAACTTGAGGGAGAGATTCTTGTGAGAAGAGAGAGCTTGGAAATAGAGTTGATTGCTCTTCTCTTTTGATCTGAAAATATCTCCAATATGTTGCTTAACCCCTTCAAGAAATGAATCAGGATTCTATTTATAGGGGCAAGGAAAAACGAGTTCAAAAAGATCCCAACGGCTCTTTTCTGAACCAGACTAGTCGGTCAAAGAAGGATCACTGACCGACTAGTTCATCAACTAGTCGGTCGGTGATACAACGTAGACCGACTAAGAGGTGAACAGCCAAAAGGTGAAGTTCCAGGCAAAGATAACTAGTCGGTCTAAGAAGACTTGCCGACTGACTAGTTTCTCAACTAGTCGGTCGGTGAATGATCTTTGACCGACTAACGTCGAAATAGGATAGGTTGACTTCAAGATGACTTAGTCGGTTTAAGAACAAATGCTGACCGACTAGTTTCTCAACTAGTCGGTCGGTAAACGTTCTTTGACCGACTAACTCGAAACAGTAGCTCAGGCTGAAAATGAGTGAACACAACTAGTCGGTCTAAGAAGGATTACTGACCGACTAAATCGTCATCTAGTCGGTCGGTGACTCTTCTTTGACCGACTAACTGTAGTCATAGAAAGAGCTGAATTAGAGAAGGCAAACTAGTCGGTTCAAGTAGAGTTGACGACCGACTAGATCGTCATCTAGTCGGTTGGTGACCCTTCATGAACCAACTAACATGCACTCGAAGCCGAGGGAAAGAGCGATAGGCTTCGGGAAAGTTTCTAATGGCTTCTATGATAATCCTAGCTCTAAGATGAAATGAAGGTTATAAGGTAAGTCCTACTCAAGGCTTAACATTCTAATCTATGAAGCTAGAAGACTATAAAATAAACCTTACGAGCCGTCTTCAAAGCTTCAATCTTCATTCCTCTTGACTTCAATATTGATCCTTAAGCTTCAACGAAGCTCCAGGCACACGATCACGCATATTGAGAAGTCTTGAGACGTCGCTTTTGTTGTACGTGGTATTTTGGCGACGATCTCCATAACTGCGCTCACAAATTGTTAGTTCACGAATTATTTATGTTTGCTCATCATCCAAAACCAAATCCGGGGATTCCAATACTCAACATATATATAGAGGGTTTGCTAAATTGTTTGGCATGAAATTATTGATCAGCTTTTTGATAAAACAAAGTGTTTAAAAAGCCCTCTAAAGCCTTCATTTAAAAGTTTTCTTAGCCAAATTGTTTTCAAAGTTGTATAAAAGCTTTTAAGTATTTCTCTTTGCCTTCTTGATTTAATCTCTTAGAGCTTCATCTTTACTTCATTGAGATTAAATCAATTCTTCTCTTGATCTCTAAAGTTTTTATCTTTATTATTTTGAGATCATTGAGATTTTTCTATAGATACACACACACTCTTAAGCTTTAATCTCTTGGCTATAGGAATTCATTCAACGCCAAAGCAAAGCTTTGTGAAACCCTTTTTGATAGAGGTGCTGAGTTATATTGTTCATTGCTTGGTGATTTATTTACTTTGTTGTATTTGGAGAAAAGTGTCAAGTGTTTGAGGTCCTCTTATCGACGAGACAAGGTTGTAGAAGTCCTCTATTTGATAGAGTCATTTGGAAATCCTCATTTGTGAGTTGTTGGAAGTTCTCTATTGAGAGAGGCAATTGTATTATTCTTGGAATATTGGATTAAAGCACAACAGAGTTTTGGAGACTGAATTAGCCAAGGGTGATGAACCAGGATAAAATTACTCTTATTTGTGATTGCTCTCTTGACTCTTGACTCTTGACTCTAACTCTCTTTACTTGCATTGTGTTTAATTCCGATGAACACTTCTTTTTATTGCAAGTGTTAGAGAGTTGTTGATTAAGTCCCAAGTAAGGCAACCCTCATTGGAGACTTAGGTAAACTTTGAGGTTTAAAGTTTTAATTAGTGATTATTTTTGATAATACTATTCACCAACTCTAGTGTTTATTTTTGATAATACTATTCACCCACTCTAGTATTTACTTGTCATCTTCAGGATCCCTAAAAAGGAGGTGCCGTATGAGGTGGATGTACTTATTCCAAATTACATGATCGACATAGATGCTAGAAAAGGAGTGGCGGTTGATGGAGAGGTCCACATGTGGATACTACTGTAGGTAGTGACGGTAGTGTGAGTTCTAGTCTAGATGGAGATCCTAAAGCTGTTGTGTATGACTCGATTGCTAGCATAGTGGGGTGATGCACCGTGAAGGCCCTAGCTTGCTATGATGACTACGTAAATTTGGCTTATTCATTGCATGCACACGGAGATCTTATGGTGACTAGGTTTGCGATGGATGCATTGAGTTTGGACCTAAACTCAGGGTGGCTATGTGCTAAGAGAGATGTCGACATATTAGCGCATACTAAAGAAATTCGTAAGAAGGAGAATTCGGCAGAGGACATGTCAGTGGCGAAGTTTGAGTAGTGCTCAAACTTATTTTCCTTGAAAAGGTGCTAGGACGCTACGAGGTGGCATGAAGAGATCACTATGGGTTTCGCTTTAGGTATGGATTCAAGAGATACGGCAAATTTAGAGATTCACCTTTCGGAAGGGGATACATTGGACACTCGGTTAGTTGGTGATAATTAGTGCGAAGCTTACTAGCCAAGTGTCCTGGTCTCAAGATGAGATGGTTTATTTTTGAAGGTGGATGTTATGGAGTTTGACTTGGTTCGGAATTTATGGTGTGTTTGTTTCAAGGTGGAGTGTTAAAAAATGTGATACAAAACACCAAAAATATCTCGAAAATAATTTAGGATTTACGAGGATTTTAAGAGATTTTTTTGGAGATTTTTCCGAGCTCAAAACCATGGAATTAAGAAGCCCAGCCCAGTCCTATTTCTTTAGCCCAACATCGAAGCCCAACAATGCATCCTGGTAAAGCGAAATGGCCCGCTGATGCAGGGCGGCCCAGCACGATCATGCGCCGTGCGCATGAGCTAGGGGAGCGCCAGCCAACGAGAGAGTAGCGGGAGAGGCCATGCGGCGTTAATCCAATGGCTCCTGCTCGATCGGTCGTACGAAGGCGGAACTTGATGCAAAGAGGGCATGGTTTGACCAGCATGGACACGTGGCGACTCCGGGTTTAATCCCGCTCAGATGGATGTTGGAGACATCGTGCGGATGCGGGCGTCAGCTATAGTCTGGCTTTGAATCGGATTCAAATCCGATTTTGGCCCCATTTCAATGGCAGACCCATTAAGGTTATATACACGTGTTTCGGCTGGGTTTTGGGAAAATTCTCAAGCGATTCTTTTGCGGTTTTATCTGTAAAGTTTGCGGCTACAAGCCTACATGTAGGATATACAGAGGGCAAACTGAGGGCTTTGAGTGGGTTGATTGAGAGCAAATCTCCACAGTTTCTTCTCTAATTTCTTAATGGGTTTGGTTGTTTCCCTTCAACCAAACGTCATACCTTATAATCCAAAGATAGCGAAGCATGACGTACACCGCGTATTGGTTGGAACTAGTACAAATCATTGGTATGAGATGCGTACTTTCTTTTGTTTTGCGTTACTATCATATTATTGATTGATTGTGATGCGGGTTTTGTGGATAATCGCCATTTGATTTCTTCGTTGTCCCAACGATCTTGAAATTTCAAACGGACGATTGACTGAGGTGATTGTCATCATCTCTCGTCTCTCCCCCCAACAGTCAAGATAATAAGATCGTCGGAGCGACCACCAAAGCCAGACGAAGACATGAATGCAGAGCAGTCAAAAATAAACTTACCACATGAACAAACAAGGCTTCAAAACCAAAAGAACCACATACATGAGCAATAAAAATCAATGGCATCAAAGATAACGGAAGCGTAGGAAGGACGAAGCGCCAAAACGAAGCTGAGCCATCTGAACGGTCGACTGGGCGAACGTGAAATGTTCCACCACGGCACATGATTTTGTATGGGGAGTGAGCACAGGATTTTGTGCAGTTCTTGAGTTACATCATGACTTTTATACCCCAACGAACCTTTAATTAACAACAGAAGTTGGGTTGGGGTGGACATCTACCCGGGTGTGAAAGTCTTGACCCGATCCATTCCCAAACAAACTAACCTCTGCCTAATATTGCAATCGATTTGCACTCAACACTCTCGCCAACTCCAACTAGTTAGGCTCGCTTGTCAGCCTAGCCGCTAAATTTGACATCCTCGCAGAGTCCACACTTGAACAATCTTTGCATTATGTATTTGCTATCGTAGTGCAAATACCCCAACATTCAATGAACTTAGCATTACTGCAGATGAGAATTTGGTTATAAATAAACTTGGTCATTATCACTCATTGCCTACCTCAGTTTATATTTGTATTTTTACATACGTAGACTACATAAAAAATTTGGCCAAAACTGCAGTGATCTAGAAATCAAACCCAAACAACGTGCTGCTGTGTGGCCAGCCAACTTAGTTAATGGTAGAAGCTGACAGAATGACAGAACTATGTGAAACCTAGTATGATAGACTCAATCAACAAAGATCAAATCTCAAAGTTTAATAAGCCGACACTCTACACTAATATAGAAGCAAACAAAGGACTTTAATTGTGCCGCTGACTTTAACTAATTAAACCAAACACTAAGCTAAAGCTCTCTCCAAGTTCATTGTTGGAACCTCCCCTAAAAATTCATTGCACATACAAGTTGACTAAGAGGAACAAAGCTGAATGTTGAAGTAAACTTTGCTTCCATTGTTCCCAACAATGAAGAAAAACACATGCAACGCAGGAGCCATGTTCAAATTTCATTCCTTCTCTCCAAGTCCTTAATTAAGCCAAATTTCCAGCCTAAAGTCTGGCAGGTTGCCATTACTTGAAAAATACATGGATGCATGAATTTCAGTATAAATGTATAAATGTGGCTGTGGCTTGGCCTCGTTGATTGCTTTAATATTTCTTCTCTTCTTCTTCTTCTTCTTCATAGTTTTATTTTATTTTTCTTCTTAATTAAATCTTGGTTGAATTGAAGAGCAAGGCGAAGGGAAGGTCGGCTGCTTTCTTGTGGGTGAGGGGATTCTCTCTTTGGGCCCATGTGATATTGTTTCTTGGGATTTGGTGTTTTGACAATCAAAAAATCTAAATATTTGCCCCCCAAAACAAGGGACAAAGTGTGTTATTTTTTAAAATCCCAAAGTTGCACATTGCTTCATTTATTCTAATTGTAATTTTTTTAACGTAAAAAGTCATTTTGATGCATACTTAATAATATATCCCTTTTGATTCTATTTCCATTTTTATCTCTTTGCAATATCAAAGTTTATATCATGCCCAAAAAGACATGGGGGAGGATTAGTGTGTGTCTTCCGCCCAAAGCTTCGCCATTAAAACAGGCTTTTTAATGGTGTCGGAGGTGAACGGAAGCATGCATGAGAGAAAGAGAGGGAGAAGGTAACGGCTCTTGTAATCAGACCCCATGTGAATTATTCATCACTCAAAGCTTTTGGATTCACACCCCATGTGACCTCCCCCTCCCTCCTTCATTGCACTCATGCATTGTGCTTCCCAATCTTCAAAATTATTATTATTTACAATTTGGTCAAAAAATATAGGTGATTCAGATGCTAATGAGTCTGTAATCTATATATAGCTCCAATGCATAGCACTAATAATATTCATTCCCTTGCTCATTCCACAGTTGCTTCTTCCTACCCTTAAGTTTCTTCTTCTTCTTCTTCTTCTTCTTCTTCTTTGATTCTTTTGAAATCATATTCAAGAGAAATTCATGATCAAGAGGGACTGACATCTTCTCTCATTTTGGATACACTGAAAGGTACAGTCTTCTGTTATTTATAGAATCAATTTGTTCATTCAACTTCATTGCATCACATATATAAATATCCACCCACCACAAAGAGACACGGTAGGCCATTGCAGCTGGAAAATCTTTACTTAGTCGAATATGTATTCTATTTTTTTGTTGGGTTTTCTATGTTATTAATCTCCATTAACTTTTAGCCATTCTATGATTTGCTAGCTAGCAGTGCTCCTTTGCTATATTCTTGTTTATTTGATCAGAAGACATGATGATTTGAAATTGGATATGTCCAGTAACAATCTCAAGTTTAAAATTGTTAAATTCCCTTGTTGTAGTTTTTGTTCAAGCTTATATATAACTGATCATTTCCCCCCCTTTCTCCCTCCCTCTGCAGGTTCAAATTAAGCTCAGGAGATGGGCCTAGTTCGGAGTCCGAGCATGAGAAGCAACGAGTACCTCGAAGGCATAATCAGCGAGTACGTCACGGGGAAAGGCAGCAAGGCAAGAACGCCCAAGAGCTCGTCTTCTCGCCTTGTCGCCGCCCTCACTTTCCTCCAGCTCACCTTCGCGATCTACGCCACCTTCCTCCTCTACTACATGAGCCCCTCGGTCGACCTCCGGACCAAGCCGGACTTCTCATGGGCCACGCGAGTCGCCCAGCATTGGAAGCACTTCATCGTGCAGCCCCAAATGTTTGCGAGCCTCCAAGAAAACCCCGTCGCCCTGTCCCGGGCCGAGGTCTGCGAGCAGGAGCAGATCGACTTCGAGCAGAAGAGATCGAACGACGCGCTGATGATTAGGCTGAAGAGGGAGCTCTATGACGAGGTGAGGGAGTTCCAGAAGAGGAGCCTTGGGACTGAAACGCTCGATGAGCTGATGAGGATGAAGTCCGCCTGGGGCTCGAAGGGCGCCAACGTTCCGAAAGTTACGGTCATCTTGAACCATTTCAAGAGGAAAACGCTCTGCTCTCAGCTGGAGTCGCTGCTCCATCAGACGCTGCCCTTTCATCACGTCTGGGTGCTCTCCTTCGGCAGTCCGAACGAGCTGTCGCTGAAAAGAATTGTCGACAGCTATAACAACTCGAGGATAAGCTTCATCAGCTCGAGCTACGACTTCAAATACTACGGGAGATTCCAGATGGCCCTGCAAACGGAATCGGACTTCGTCTACATCCTCGACGACGACATGATACCGGGGAGGAGAATGCTCGAGATACTGTCGCACGTTGGGGGGACGGACAAGTACAAGAACTCGGTCCTGGGGAGCATCGGAAGGATACTGCCCTTCAGGCAGAAGGACTTCACGTTTCCAAGCTACAGGAAGTTCCGGTCCAAGGAGGCAGGGCTGTATCTGCCTGACCCTGCGTACGACATTGCCGTCGACAGGATCGTGCAGGTCGATTTCTTGTCGAGTTCTTGGTTTCTCCCTGCTGATCTCGTGAAGACGCTGTTCGTGGAGAAACCCTTCACTTTCACGACCGGCGAAGACCTCCATCTCAGGTAACAAATTGACAGTTGATGATTAACGTTGCTATGTCTAAAACTTTGATCTGATGACGCCTTGCTGACGGCAGCTATCAGCTCCAGAAGCACAGGAACGCAGGATCATATGTGCTGCCGGTTGATCCCAAGGACAAAGAAACGTGGGGAGATAGCGAGCACCGGCTTGCCTATGTGTCCGAAACTACCGTGATCTTCAAGGATGTCGTCCAAGTCAGAGACGAACAATGGTGGAGGGCTTTGTCGTCCGGCTACGTCACTCAGTGGGCTGCAATGCACCCCCAGAAGATCGACGCCCTCTTCTACGCTCATTCTATTCGAGAGGTGAAGGCATTGGCTCCTCTGCTGGAGAAATTCCGGGCGACGGTCGGCAAGAAGGCCTACATTGCAGTCTCAGGCGGCAGCTTCTGCCCTTGCGAGGAAGCGGCCGTTGCTCTCAAGTGGCCGAGGACGGTCTGCAAGGAGAGGAGGTTCAAGATCTTTGATTTGGAGGTTGGAGCCATCTTGGGAGCAGTTTCGAATTCGGAGGTCCCAATCCTGCAGACGGTATACTCCAGCATAAAAGGGCTTCTCAAAATCCACAACCCCAGCCTGCTGATCACCGTGGCCGACGTCGATGTTAACGTGAAGAATGCTCTGAAGATGGCCGCTGAGGGTAGTCAGAACAAGACGGCGTTGGTTCTTCTTCCAGGTCGCTCGATTCCTCGGGTTCTATGGATGGCCGACCTAAGGCCAGCAGCCCTACCAAGTGAGAACCTTTCATTATTAATTGTGATCAATTTATTATACATTAATTTGTTCTCCTCAAACTGTAACGCTCAACTAGTTCATTTTCATGTGTCGCAGACTGGAATCGAATGAGGATATCGGTCAACATCATCACCCAAAATCGTGCAGCCTCTCTCCAGAGGCTCCTCCGATCCCTTCAGAATGCCTTCTACCTTGGAGACGAAATCCCCCTCACCTTCAACATGGACAGCGGGGTCGACGAGGAGACGCTGAAGGCAGTTGGATCGTTCAACTGGACGCACGGCCCCAAAGTCATAAGGAGGAGAATCATTCAGGGTGGCTTGATTCGAGCGGTCAGCGAGAGCTGGTACCCATCCTCCGACGACGACTTCGGCCTACTACTGGAAGACGACATCGAGGTATCTCCCTACTACTACCTATGGATCAAGTACGCACTCATGGCCTACTACTACGACCCCCAAGTCTCTCTCCCCGAGCTCTCGTCCATCTCTCTCTACACCCCACGACTGGTCGAAGTCGTCAAGGAGAGGCCCAAGTGGAACGCGACCGAGTTCTTCAAGCGCATCCACCCCAACACCCCTTACCTTCACCAGCTCCCCTGCAGCTGGGGGGCCGTTTTCTTCCCCAAACACTGGCGGGAATTCTACGCATACATGGGGTCGAGGTTCACCGAGGACGCGAAGCAGAACCCGGTCCAGATTCCCAAATCACGGACCAACGGCTGGCAGGCCTCGTGGAAGAAGTTCCTGATCGACATGATGTACTTGAGAGGGTACGTCAGTCTGTATCCCAACTTCCCGAACCAGATGAGCTTCTCGACGAACCACATGGAGCCCGGGGCGCACATCAGCGCCAAGGACAACGCGGTGAAGCACGACAAGGCGGACTTCGAGGTGCCTCTGATGAAGGACGACTTCACCGGGATGCTGCCCGTCGGCAAGATGCCTCCTGCCTCGAGGCTGCCGGTGCTGAACCTGTTCAATCAGCCGACGCCGTTGAGAGGGCTGAAGGCGGCGGGGGCGAGGCTCATGCAAGACGTGATCAAGTGTGGCAGCGACAAAGAGATCGTCGTCGTCGACCACCGGACAGGGTTGCCTCACGCTTGCTCACAATACTGAGGAGGAGAGGAATATTGATTATAAGAATAGGTTTCAACAGTGGAGCAAATATGTACAACAGTTCATTATTGATTCTTGTCCGTTGCCCTAAAATGAAGGGCGTTTTCTGCATTAATTGTGGCCAAAAGGGGCTTCTTGCCATCCATCCTCCTCCCTTGTATGCACATATTCCATAATCTGTGTTGGTGGGTAGCTGGGTGTGGGTGCCAGTGAGAATTGAGTTCATTTTGAGTCTCACTTATTCGTAGACTAGTAGCTATATCCTGTTGATAATTTGGAGCATTTTCTAGCCCATTAAGGCCCAGGGGGCCTGCCAAGAATCAACAAGGCGTGGTCATTAATTTGATGTTATAAGAACTTTGCACATGGGCTGGGTTAAGGTCCACGGAGGGATTCAAAGACTTGATGTAAATGCATGAAAATACCCCATCGCCATCTTTATATAAAGCATACCCCAAATGGAGTAGGTAATGCATTCTACACCCTCTTAGTCTGCCTCTTACTTTTTAGGGGTGAAAACGGGTCGGGCTGGGCCGATGCTTGGCCCCGACCCCGTCCCCAATATACCTCGGGCCTAAATTCCGACCCCGGCCTTAGCACTATGCCTTCTAAATGACAACCCTAACACAATCCTATGGGCTTTCGGTCGGCCTTTTACTTTTTTCGCTTACAATTAGAATACATGGTTATTAACAATAACATATCAAACAAAAAATCAAGAGTAAAAACATACAAGTAACATATATGTATACTAATAACGTTTATCAGTTTCAAAAGTTTTTTTCGGTTAGGCGCTCATGATTACTATCAAAAAGCTACGAAAATGATATCTTTATGGAAGAAAAATTACCATTCTTACTGCGTGCTTAGCTCTTTCCGGTAAAGGCTTTGTCTCATGCCACCAGATGGAGGAGGAGGAACAGGACAAAACATGTTTCAGAATCACGGAATTGAATGAATAAGAAATCAAATCGTATATCAAATCGTATTCAAGTAAGAATTACTTATCTAATTAAAAAAACTAAGTCAAAATTACTTTGAACAAATGAGTGCGTCATATCTTATCTAAAAACAAGCAACAATTTATTTCGAAAGAAAGACTGGCTATCATCTTGAGATTGTATTTGGATCCTGTTTGGGTTTTTGAATGAAATAAACTATAAAGAGAGAAAAATTGAGGTTGGAAATCAGCAGTTGGGTTTTGATCAAATAGAAAGAGAATGAATGAGTTAAAATTATATGTAGCGATTTTTTGATTTCATATGGTTTGAGTCAGATGTTTTGATGTGCTTTTGAATTACCTTTTAAAAATTATAAGAATGAGAACATGGCCGAGGCCTTGGCCAGAGATGGGCCTAATGTTAGCCCCAGCCCCGGCCAAAAATAATTCGGGCTTTAATATAAGCCATAACCACAATCTTATTTTTGCAAGGGACCGGAACCAGGGTCGGGCTTTTTCAGGGCCAGGTCATGGGGGCTCGGGCCGGCCTCAGCTATTACAGCTAATGCATGATTAGTGTTTGTCCCAATTAACCGTGATTAATTATCATAAACTGGCTTCCTCCAATTAGTTTTTAAAGACATGGTCTCTACATTGACGTCGGGTCTTATTATATATATTTGTTGACTTCGGGTCTTTGTTTATATATTGCTGTTCCTTTCCCCATTTATATGCATGTGGCTCGTTTCAATTTAGTTTAGAGGAGGGGTGGACCCAAAAATAATTTGGCATGCATACAAACTGTTGATGGCCTACGTAAAACAAAAAGAAACAACGTGACTGTCACAAAAACGAACAAACAAGCAATCTGATTGCGATGGACCGCTGAGAGTGCAATAGCTGTACATGAAATAAGAAACCAAGTGCCAGCGGACTGTGTTCGGTTGGCATCTCCTCCCATTTTCTGCGGGGCTTCGAACCCTGGTGGCCGGCTGTGAATGTATGTGTGCTTTTATCACATGACATTGTCTGCACTAACAGCACAATAACCACACTTTTTCCTATTTTTGGAAATTTTTTGTTATTGTACACGTTCTAAAACTACAAAACCCCAACAATATATATGAACCTTGGGATAATTTGACCCTCAGATCAATTTGTTCCAAAAATTCTATTGTTCTGAGACCGTTGACTTTGTAACAATCGGATTGAGGGTCAAATAGTGTTGGATTCACTTGATTTTCGGTTTGTCAAGGATCCCATGATATGTAGATGAAGATGAACGGTGTTGATCTTTTCAAATAGTAGAAATTACAGTTTTATATGCCAATGGTATATGAAATTTCATCTATCGAATTCTCATCTACTTTATTCCCATATAATAGGCGTTAGCTAGCCAATTTTCTTCTTGGCTAGCATCGCAACCCAAAACCCCCCTTAATTTTCTAGTGATATGATCTGTTCATTTTGATATTTATTTCTAAAATCCCAAATCAGTAATTTTCAAATGAATCTAAAGAGATTTCCTCCTACGTTTACACGTTGCAAGTTTATTAGTTTCTTGATAACAGAACTTTTTACAAGAACGTTCAAAACCATTAGAGTTCATTTGAAAATTGATGGTATGAGATTTTATAACATTAAAATCAAAACGAATGGATCCGACCATTAAAAAAATATCAAGGGTGCGGATGCATAAGCTAACCAAGAAGGAAATTTTCTCATTGGCTAGCTGACCTTCATATTGCACGCGCGCGCACGCGCGCACACACAAAATGAATGGGTAACAGATGATAACTGAGCATTTTGACTAGGTGCAGCTAACACGACGGTCTCTCTTTAGCAGGAAGAAAGTAAAACACAAAATAATCAGGTGCCTTCTGTGTGTGTGTGTGTGTGAGATCAGGTGCTTTCTGTGGAATCCACCTATATGTGTGTGTATATGTATGTATTCATTCTAGTTTATCATTCAGTTTTTATCTTTGCAAATTTAAACCCATCTTGTCTGATAAAAAAAATTAATGCATCATGGGTCCCCCAATAATTCAAGTTAATTTTTTAAAAAAATTTACATTAATAATAATATACGTGATTAATATGCTAATGTGTCCATCTTCTATAAATAATTTACATGCCATAGACACCCATTTCAAGTTCATGGGCTCCCCCCATAGCTACAGGCACAGTTCTTTCTTCTCGACTTAGTTTTAAAAGGTTTTCTTTTGAACTCTCTTCTTCTTCTGGGCTCATGTTTCTTGATCAGATATTCTTGAAATCTCTGTTAATTAATCAATCCTATGTTATATATTTGTTTAAACATACCCAACAATCTCTGCAGGTTCAAAATTCATTCGATGGGTCTATTTCAGAGAAAAGGCAGCGATTGCCATGAACCCTTGCTCGACAGTAATGAAGCGGGGAAAGCTAGCAAGGTCAGAGCACACACGAGCACCCGTTCTTGCCTGCTCGCCGCCATCACTTTCCTCCAGTTCGCCTTCCTCCTCTACGCCACCTTCCTCCTCTTCTACATGAACTCCTCGGCTCATCAGCACAACAACCCAGAATCGACGTCGTGGGCGGCGCGGATCGCCCAACAAGCCCAACAATGGAAGCAGTTCATCATGCTCCCCCAAACGTCCGCCGGCATGCAAGAAAACGCCGTTGTTCAAACCCCGGCCGAGGTGTGTGAGCACGAGCAAATCGACTTTGAGCAGAAGAAATCAAATGACACGGTGACGAGAAAGCTAAAGGTAGAGCTCTACGATGAGGTGTTGAAGTTTCAAAAGGAGAGCTTCGGAGCTGAAACGCTGGATGAGCTGATGCGGATGAAGTCCAAATGGGGCTTGAAGGGCCCCAACGTCCCAAAAGTCACAGTCATCCTGAACCATTTCAAGAGGAAGACGCTTTGCTCTCAGCTCGATGCACTGCTTCATCAGACGCTGCCCTTTCACCACGTCTGGGTGATCTCCTTTGGCAGCCCGAAGGAGGCGTCGCTGAAAAGAATCGTGAGCAGCTACAACAACTCAAAAATCAGCTTCATCGGCTCGAGCTACGATTTCAAATACTACGGAAGATTTCAGATGGCACTGCAAACAGGATCAGACTTTGTTTACATGCTCGATGATGATATGATTCCTGGGAGGAGAATGCTCGAGATCTTGTCGCACGTTGGAGGGACAAAGAAATACCAGAACTCGGTCCTGGGGAGCATCGGAAGGATATTGCCCTTCAGGCAGCACAAGGACTTCACATTTCCAAGCTACAGGAAGTTCCGGTCCAAAGAGGCGGGATTGTATCTGCCTGATCCCGCATATGACATAGCTGTCAAAAGAATTGTGCAGGTTGATTTCTTGTCAAGTTCTTGGTTTCTCTCTGCTGATCTTGTTAAGACCCTGTTTGTGGAGAAACCCTTCACTTTCAGCACTGGCGAAGACCTGCAGCTCAGGTATCCAACAAGTCCATAAAGGCTGCTGCTTTTTTTTCCCCTTTATACTGCTTAATGTGCACAAATTTTGATCTGGTAATGATTTGCTTATGGCAGCTATCAACTCCAAAAGTACAGAGATGCAGGATCATATGTGCTGCCGGTTGATCCCAAGGACACAGAAACATGGGGAGATAGTGAGCACAGGCTTGCCTATGTGTCCGAAACTACCGTGATCTTCAAGGATATCGTCCAAATCAGAGACGAACAATGGTGGAGGGCATTGTCTTCCGGTTACGTCACCCAGTGGGCTGCAATGCACCCCCAGAAGATCGATGCTCTCTTTTATGCTCACTCCCTTCAAGAAGTGAAAGCATTGGCTCCTCTGCTGGAGAAATTCCGAGCAACGGTCCGCAGGAAGGCCTACATTGCAGTCTCAGGCGGCAGCTTCTGTCCTTGTGAGGAAGCGGCCGTTGCTCTCAAGTGGCCCACGACAGTGTGCAAGGAGAGGAGGTTCAAGATCTTTGATTTAGAGGTTGAAGCCATCTCGGGGGTTTCAAATTCGGAGGTCCCAATCTTGCAGACAGTATACACTGGCATAAAAGGGCTTCTTAAAACTCACAACCCCAGCTTGTTGATCACTGTTGCCGATGTCGATGTTGATGTGAAGAATGCTCTGAAGATGGCCGTTGAAGGTAGTCAGAACAAGACGGCGTTGGTTCTTCTTCCAAGGCGTTCAGTTCCAAGGGTTTTATGGATGGCAGAATTAAGGCAAACAGCTCTACCAAGTAAGAACCTTTGCATTCATGTGATTGACTAGCTCATTTTTCTCTTCAAACTATATATACTGCTAGTGATCATTCTTGTAGAGCTCAACCCCTTCATTTCATGACTCGCAGACTGGAATCGGATGACGATCTCGGTCAACATCATCACTCAAAACCGTGCTTCTTCCCTCCGGAGACTCCTTCGATCCCTTGAGAATGCCTTCTACATAGGAGACGAGATCCCTCTAAGCTTCAACATGGACAGAATGGTCGATGAGGAGACTCTGAAGGTAGTTGAATCATTTAATTGGACACATGGGCCCAAAGTCATAAGAAGGAGAATCGTTCAAGGTGGTCTGATCCGAGCAGTTAGCGAGAGCTGGTATCCTTCCTCTGATGATGACTTCGGCCTCTTCTTGGAAGATGACATCGAGGTTTCTCCCTACTACTACCTATGGATCAAGTACGCACTCATGGCATACCACTATGACCCCCAAGTCTCTCTCCCCGAGCTTTCATCAATCTCTCTGTACACCCCACGACTGGTTGAAGTCGTTAAGGAGAGGCCCAAATGGAATGCAACCGAGTTCTTCAAGCACATCCACCCCAACACACCTTACCTTCACCAGCTCCCTTGCAGCTGGGGAGCAGTGTTCTTCCCCAAACACTGGCGAGAATTCTATGCTTACGTGGGAGAGAGGTACACCGAGGACGCAAAGCAAAATCCCGTTCAAATTCCCAAATCAGGCACAAATGGCTGGCAAGCCTCATGGAAGAAATTCCTGATCGACATGATGTACTTGAGAGGGTATGTCAGTTTGTATCCAAACTTCCCAAAGCAAATGAGCTTCTCCACAAATCACATGGAGCCTGGTGCACACATCAATGCTAAGGACAACGTGGCGAAGCACAACAAGGTGGACTACGAAGTGCCACTGATGAAGGATGACTTCACCAGGATGTTGCCGGGTGGAAAAATGCCTCCGGCCTCAAGGTTACCAGTGCTAGACTTGTTCAACCAACCCACACCTTTAAAGGGTCTGAAAGCAGCTGGGGCAAAGCTTGGACGAGATGTGATCGAGTGTAGCACTGACAAAGAAATTGTTGTTGTCGATCACAAGACAGGCATACCTCAAACTTGTGCACGGTTCTAAAGGAAGGACAATCTGTTAAGATAATAATTATATTATATAGGAAACTGAATTGTCTCTTTGGGTCTTGTGTATGACCATTGTGTTCTTGTGTACTCATTGGTCCTAGTGTTGTGTTTCTTGGGCTCTTGTGCTCAATAATGTTGTATGTGCTATATATATGGGAAGATAGTCATTGTAACAAGAATCACTAAGCAATACAAATCAGTTTCTTCTTCATCCAATTTAACATGGTATCAGAGCCTAGTGTTATTTGATCCAAAGCTCTTTCTGCTACTAACTCTCCCTCTTCCCCACTTGGGGGAGAGGGTGACGATCCAACTCCCCCAATTGGACCGTCTATGTTCATGCATACACAACAACTATCTTTCTCTCTGCGTCCATCTATGCCTCCATTTATCTTCATGTTGCTGCAATCAACCTCCAATGAAGCCCACCTCCAGTTCAGCACCGGCTTCAATGCCATCAAAGCCATGTTGCGGCTCTCACCACCTCCGGTTTCTCTTTCAAACAGAGCCAATATCAAATTTTGGTAGAATCCCATTTTGTGCAGCCTGCTGATTCCCATCCTCCTCTTGCGTCGGCTGCCCCCGCAACCTATCGCCTGCCGGGAGTGGCTACCAGTGTTTCCTGATCTCATCGGCCTCCGACGGCCTTGTCGCCTACGGCACCGATCTCCCTTAGCGGCACATCATCGGCCCAATGCGGCCTTGACCCCGAGCGGTCTCGGCCCACTGCGACCCATCATTGGCCCCCTGCAGTTTCTCTGTCAAACATAGCCAATATCCAATTTTGGGAGTGTTTCAGAGTGTTTTCTCACTACAAAAGCGTTGACCGTGGATTACCCGGTCAACGTGGTCAAGGGGCCGACTTGGGTCCCTCGGGTGCGTCGAGTCTGTGCAGACACGACGCTAATCAGAGCTGCGGATGTCGTGGAGCGCGTCGGATGGGCCGAATCTGGATCCTCGGTCGCAAGGTGGGCGAGGGGAAGCCTCAGCCCGGTGTGAGACGCTCGGCCTCGGACGGTCGGATGACGAGGAGTGGCCTCGGCGCCTCGTGAGCAGAGGGGAAGCCTCTGCTCGGACGGATGTGCTCGGCCTCGGTCGGACGGACGACGAGGAGTAGCCTCGGTCGCCTTGTGAGATGCGTGGCCGGCGTGGGGCGGAGGGTAAGCCTCGGCCCGTGGATCTGATGTCCTCCTGCGTAGACGAGAACACTCGTCAGGGGGGCCGGACCTTGGTTCCGGCCAAATCCCCTCCGATGCCTAAGTCAGACAGTGATCTGAAAGAGGAGGCCCGGCGGAGACGGTTCGACTCGAGAGGAGATCGGAACGACGTCTACCGGCGCGAGCGGGGGAGGAAGGAGATAGAATGGGGGAACTAGGTCGTTGATGGAGTACCTTAGGTTTTTCGTTACCTGAGATGCGGTCCCTCGTCCAGTCGTCCTTCTAGCCCTTTTATAGACCTCCCGCCGTGATTGCCCCCGACCCACGTCGCTCGTCCGCCCTCGACCGTGCCCCCTCAATCCGCCTCCCCGTCGCCGCTCCCTGCGCCATGCCAGCACCTCCCCATAACGGCCATTAAGTGGTAACAGGATCGGGGGAACGGTTATCGCTGGAGTGGGCGAGTGACTTGTGCGTTATCGGGGCCGGGTCGGATCGATATTTGGGGGTCCTCTATGGGGCTTCGCCGGGCGGGCCTAATCGCGCAGATGGGTTTCTGAACGGCGGTCGGGTATCCAGGCTCGTATCTTTCGGGCTTCGTTTGGTGGGCTGCGCCTTTGGGCCTATGTTGTTGGGCCTTTCCGCCGAATAGACGTATCAATTGCCCCCATCGGTGTGGCCGATCGGCCTTGGCCAGCTCGGCTCGACCGATGTGACTCCTGGGGTTCTGAGTGGCGCGTCAGTCGAGGCGTGGTCCTAAATGAAGGTTATGATGAGGCGGATCGATTGGACTTCCCTTGGCGCCGATTTCGAAACGTCGCCGGCTCCTTGAGACCTGCCACGCGTTCCTGTCAGGCGTTTCGAATTCGCCCCTGGGTCTGGTATATAAGATCCCCGGCTGCGTTGATCCCAACTTCTTCCTTGCTCTTCCCACTGTTCTGGGCTTTCCACAACTCGGAGTCTCCCGCCGCCTTCGATTCCTTGTCTTCTCCAAATTAACAAAAAGGTAATTCCTTTCTCATTTTCACATTCTGGCTGCTCTTAGGATAGGCGGTTCTGGCCAAGGGGCGAGGGATCCTCCTGAGTCCAGGCGGGGCGGGCCCCGATCTGTGGGATCTGGTTCCTCCTCTGGGAGCCGTCTCCTCCGAGATAAAGGGAAGGGGAAGCTCTTCCCGGACTATGCTGGCGATGATGTGGCGTCGGCTGCCGTGCGGCTTAATGTTCCTCCGGTTATCCTCCGAACGCCGTCGAGGACTCCTCTTCTAACGGCCGCGGAGATCCGGGAAAGGTATCTCTGCTACCCGTACGATGTTCGAGTCCCCTTCATCGACGAGTGGATCTGCCTTCCGAGGAGCAATGAAGTCGGCGTCTATGTCGAGATGTTCCGCCTGGGTCTTCGTTTCCCGCTCAATCCCTTCTTCATCCAGGTTATGGAGTATCTCATGGTGCCCCTTTGCCAGTTCACCCCCTGTTCGATTACGGTACTGACGGGCTTCGTGATGCTCTGCTGTACTCGTGGTCTGGAACCATCTCTCCCCCTTCTCTTCTACTTTTATCAGATCCAGACGGTCGGTCCAGGGTCGTGGTTGCACCTCCGAGCCCGCTCGAGGAGAGAATGCCTGATCGGGCTACACCGCTGGTCGGGGGATTGGAGCTTGGATTATGTCTTCGTGGTCTTCCTGGAAGATGCCCAGATTTTGACAGGTTGGGGCGGGTCGGTCCGGCCTTGCCCAACGCTGGCCCTCTCTGAGGCTGATCAAGCGGCCGTCGCGCTGTTGTCGACCCTCCCCTTGGAGGCGAAGTCCATTTGGTCTTTGTTGGATGACCTACTCCTGAAGGCCGTCTTGTGGTCTCCGGGTAGGCCGCTTTTTCAGTCCTGAATTGTCATGTAGCTTACCCTGATTTCGGTTTTCCTTGCAGGAATGGCTGGTCGCGAGTTCATCCGCGATGTCGATGAGCTGATCCGTCGTGGAGCCGCTCGGAGCCGAGGTAGTACCTCCGGAAGGGCGCCTCGGCGAACCGTTGAGGAGGAGGTGCGCCGAGCCGAGCCCTCCGTGGGTAAGGTGGTGGCCGCGCCTCCCGCCTCTTCTTCTGGCGATCTCCTCCCCGAGGGGTCGCAAGGGCCGGATCCGTCCCTCCAGCCCAAGTGGCGGGGGGTAACGACGGGTCCGGTGCAGTCCCTCCTGCACCTGGCGTCCCCCCTCTCGTCCCCGAGGGTGGAGATGGTGTGAGGCGGAAGCGTTCCCCTTCGGCGCCTGTCGAGCCTCGCGGAGGGAAGAGGAAGGAAGACGTGGATCCCTCCAGTCCGGTGTGCTCCGTGCCTCCGGCGGCGACCGCCGGGGATCTCCCGGTGGCCCTGACAACCACCCCCGTCGCAGCGTCCCCGCCTACATTACCGGGAATCGGAACCCTGTTGGCGAGCAGCTCGGCTTCCCTCGGGGTCACCCCCGGGGTTCGGTGTTTGTCGACCGAGCCTTGGCCCAGCAGGTTGCTGAGGGTTCCGTCCTTCCCCGGGACCGCAGTCTCCTCGAGAGGATCCCCGCCGACAAGGTGTCGGACTCCTTGGTCTGGACCCTTCAACAGGTTCGGCTATCCTGCAGTCCTTTCCTTCCTTTCACTCTCTTCTTGGCTCATGTCTCGTCTTTCAGGGTTCAACGCTCGCTGTTGAGTTGCAGCGTCGAGCCGTCCGTTTGAGGGAGTTGGAGGAGTCCTCTGTGAGGGCCCACGAGCGGGCCGGGGCGGCGGAGGTAGCTATGACGGAGGCCCAGATGGAGTCTCGGCATCTCAAGCTCCGGGTGGCCGAGCTGGAGGGACGAGTGGGTGACCTCCAGGGAAAGTTGGAGGACGCTCGGCAGTCGGCTGAGGAAGCGGCGGAGTCGTTCCGCCTGGAGAGGGAGGAGCTTCAGAGGGAACTGTCGGATCAGCGTCAGGTGGCGCGGTTTGCGGAGGAGGTGGAGAGGGGCGTCGTCGGGACCTGGGGGAGAGGATCTTCGAGGTTCTTAGGGGGGCCTTCGGTACGTATGAAGACCTCATCGGCCCTCGGATCGTCGAAGTCGTCCAGTCTTCCTTCCAGGATTGTGCGGAGCGCGTCCGGCAAGCCCCTCCGCCTGTCGATCCCCCTCGTTCCGAGCAGGGCGAGGTGCATGAGGACGCGTCCTCCCGATCCCGGGCCCCCTAGGTCGTCCTTCCCGGCCTGTCACCCTTGTTTTTATCCTCAAATTTTTTAGCATCCGCTTCGCTTTGGCCCGGCCTACTTGAAATGGATCCCTGACCTCGCAATCTCCTTCGGCTTCGCTACCGGTTCCCTGCTTCGGAGCCATTAATTGCTGGTTGCATGGATGTTCGCTTAGGCCAGCAATTTTGGGGTTCTTGGTCGACAAGTTTTGCTCCGCCGGCGTTATCCTAGTCTTCGTAGGTGATGAATTTTGTTGCCCGCTAAGAGCGGGTCATTTGTAAGGAGGTTTCTCCACTTCAATTTCCTGTAAACAAGACACACTTTTGTACCTTAGTTAATTGTTGGAAATGAAATTGACTTACTCGAGCTTCTCGCGCATTTTGTTTTGTTGCTGTGATCTCGGCGCCATCTGCTGACAGTGGTCGCTCGCCTCCTTTCTCCGGGAGGTTGTCCATTGCCCTCCGAGCGGACAAGTCGGTTTGCGTCCTTGATGACTAGGGGGGCTGCCCCCGGTCTTATGAGCAGTGAAGTCGGTCAGCGGGGGTGTAACTCCCCGGCTTAGGACCGGTCGGCGTCCGAGCTGGCTGGGGGAATTGCCCCCAGACTTACGAGCGAAGGAGATGGTCGGCGAGGGCAAAGCTCCTCGGCTTAGGACCGGTCGGCGTCTGCGCTGGCCGGGGGAATTGCCCCCAGACTTACGAGCGAAGGAGACGGTCGGCGAGGGCAAAGCTCCTCGGCTTAGGACCGGTCGGCGTCTGAGCTGGCTGGGGGAATTGCCCCCAGACTTACGAGCGAAGGAGACGGTCGGCGAGGGCAAATCTCCTCGGCTTAGGACCGGTCGGCGTTTGCGCTGGCTGGGGGAATTGCACCCAGTCTTACGGGCGAAGGAGACGGTCGGCGAGGGCAAAGCTCCTCGGCTTAGGACCGGTCGGCGTCTGTGCTGGCTGGGGAATTGCCCCCCAAGCTTACGGGCGAAGGAGTCAGTTGGCGGGGGCGAAGCTCCTCGTCTTGGGACTGGTTTTGTCTGACCCCCCTCCATCCGGTGAGGCGGCGGTCTTCGCTCTTATGCACCCTTGGTGAAATGTTGGTTCCGTCGAAGATAAAGAAAAGATAAAAGGGAGTGGGTTTGTACTCTTAAGGGTCCTATTGGACTAGTACATTTGGAGGAAAGAAAACAGGAAATAAAGCTAGACGGATGGATGTAAACCTAGATAATCTCCTCCGGACTAGGCTGCGACCGGGGCCTCGCCTGCTCACTCTATGATGCGGAGGGGTCCTTGGACGGTGTTGACCTTCTTCCCCTTGTCCGGCTGCGTGGAGATTCCTTCTCCGTGGGCCGGCTCGTCAGCGAAATTCCTTGCATGCCCTCGGCTCATCAGCTTCTCAATGTCCTTCTTTAGGTGCCAGCAGGCTTCAGTGTCGTGGCCATTGTCCTTGTGGTATTTGCAGTACTTTTCCCCATTCTTCCCCCCTCTTTTTGTCTTTGGCGGGGGGCGATCGGCGCGCTCTTCCTTCTATACTTGGGCGAGGACGGCGTCTGGGGTGGCGTCCCTGGTACCCTCTCCTCGCTGCCTGTTTCTCGTCCTCTTCTCGGTCCAGTACCCTTCGGGGCTGCGGCGCTTGCTATCGCCGCGTTTGGTCCCTCGTTTGGCCTTTCCCGCCTCAATGGCCAAGGTCTCCTCGGTCAACATGAAGCGCTCGGCCCTCGCCATGATCCCAGGAAGGTCCTTCGGGGGATCGTTGTGCAGAGACTTCTTCAGGCCTCTATGGCGCAGCCCTTTCTTTAGGGCCGTTTGGACAACAAGGTCGGGGGGGCTGTTCACGTTCAGCCGTTCCGCGTTGAAGCGGCGCATAAACTGTCGGAGCGGCTCGGTAGGGCCCTGCACTATGTTAAACAAATGTTCAGCATCAGGCATTACCTGTCGCCCTGCCATGAACTGTTTGCAGAACAACTGGGTGAGTTCCTCGAAGCTGTCGATGGAGCGGCTGGGTAGGCAGCGGTACCAGGTTCTCGCCGCTCCCCTGAGGGTCGAATAGAAGCCCCTGCAGAGCAGGTCATCGTCGGCTCCTTGGAAGGACATGTCCCCCTCGTAGTCCATCACGTGGTTCCCCGGGTCTCCTATCCCGTCGTACTTCCCCAGCGCCTGGATCTTGAATCGAGAGGGGACCCGCGCGTCGGTTATTCTCCGCGACAGAGGGCACCGGTCTCCGTGGATGCCCCCGGGGGTCCGACACCCGCCTACCTCCAGCTCGTTTGGTGGTGGAGGGGGCACAGGCGCCGGCGGGGCTGGCTCCACGGCCCTCGCCACACTGAGGGTCGGGCTGACCCGGCGTTCCCGGCTCCTCCGGCGGGAGCTCCCGCTCCGCCGTGATCGGTCTCTCGAGTGGTGTCGATCGCTTCTTCTGCGGTGGGGTGATCGTGGCCGACGAGACGACGCGGTCACCGATTCGTCCCCCGTGCCCTCGGTTTCTCTTCGGCTCCTTTCACGATAAGGGGAGGAGGCGCGTGATCTCGCCTGGCGGGAGCCGGACAACGTGGACCGACGCTCCGTGTTCGGTCTTCGGTTCCCGTGGTCATCGACCACAGCGGACCGTAAGAGCGGGGGGGCCCCCGCCCAACGATGGCCGTCGCCCAACACGTCTCCGTTGGCTGGCGCAGCGCCGACGAGTTGCTGTACCGTTGCGACCAACGTCTGGAGGCTCGCGTTGGTCTCTTGGGCCAGGGCGCGGAGCTGCCCCTGCGTGGCTAGTTCCGACCCGCCAGTCTCTTCGGTTGGGGGGGCGGGGTGATTGTCGTCGGGTGCGTCCTCAAGGTTGCTGTTGGGCGCGCCATTCCCCTCCTCCGGGATGGGGGGCATGCGTCTCTTTCCGTTGCAGGCTCGTGCCATTGCAGGTGTGGTTTGTTTCTTCGTGGGACAGTTCGATCCCACAGACGGCGCCAGATGTTTCAGAGTGTTTTCTCACTACAAAAGCGTTGACCATGGATTACCCGGTCAACGTGGTCAAGGGGCCGACTTGGGTCCCTCGGGTGCGTCGAGTCTGTGCAGACACGACGCTAATCAGAGCTGCGGATGTCGTGGAGCACGTCGGATGGGCCAAATCTGGATCCTCGGCCGCAAGGTGGGCGAGGGGAAGCCTCAGCCCGGTGTGAGACGCTCGGCCTCGGACGGTCGGATGACGAGGAGTAGCCTCGGCGCCTCGTGAGCAGAGGGGAAGCCTCTGCTCGGACGGATGTGCTCGGCCTCGGTCGGTCAGACGACGAGGAGTAGCCTCGGTCGTCTTGTGAGATGCGTGGCCGGCGTGGGGCGGAGGGTAAGCCTCGGCCCGTGGATCTGATGTCCTCCTGCGTAGACGAGAACACTCGTCAGGGGGGCCAGACCTTGGTTCCGGCCAAATCCCCTCTGATGCCTAAGTCAGACAGTGATCTGAAAGAGGAGGCCCGGCGGAGACGGTTCGACTCGAGAGGAGATCGGAACGACGTCTACCGGCGCGAGCGGGGGAGGAAGGAGATGGAATGGGGGAACTAGGTCGTTGATGGAGTACCTTAGGTTTTTCGTTACCTGAGATGCGGTCCCTCGTCCAGTCGTCCTTCTAGCCCTTTTATAGACCTCCCGCCGTGATTGCGATTCGGGATATAAATTGCATATTTTCCCCCCCTAACTACCCCCGTTTTGTGCCAAAGATTAAGCTTAATTGTGCTCTTTTTGGGTATATTTGTATTTCATTTCTTTTTAGGGCTTAATCTCATTCTTTGCACAAAATACGGTTTTTATCGTACTTATTGGCTTCCTACTATTTTTCACATGCTCCTGATATTATTTTGATCATATTGACAAATTTTGAGAATTATTTGAGCATTGGACTAATTTATATGGAATTTTGGGAGGTCAATATTGTGTTTTTAATAGTCGTTAAATTAATTTTCACATCAAATGGACTAATTTCTTCATCTTATATTTTTCAGGTACTCCTGGGAGTCTTGGGGATTTTTCAGAATTTTCTGGGATTTTTCTGAGATTTCTAGGTATTTTTTTGGAATTATTTGGAGGAGAAAAGGGGACGTAAAAACCAGAAAAGAAAATTTCAATGGGGCGCCACGTGGCGCAACCACGTTGCGCCACGTGGCGCTTATCTGATGTGTGTAAGCGGGCTCAGCCGCCGTTTGTGCGGGGTTATTAAAAAAAAAGAAAATCATTTTTTTTGCGGCCCGCTCTTGGAGCGGGCCGCTGGGCCGAACCGGTTATTTAAAAAAAAAGTTTTTTTTTTTAAAAAAGTTTTTTTTTTTAAAAAAACAAACGAGCGGGCCGGCCCGCTGGCCGGCCCGCTGCTGCGAAGTTGGCGACACGCGCGCGCTGAGTGATTGCGGGGGCGGGCAGCGGGCACCCGCCCCCGAGACCCGACCCGCATGGGCTTATTTTTCGCCCAGAGTGCGAAAATTGGAGGAGAGCTGCTGTTTTCTTGTTTTTTTTAGGGTTTGGAGAAGCTTTGAAGGGGGAGGAGGCCATGGAAGCTTGAGGAAGCTTGGTGGAGCTTGGAGAAGCTTGGAGAAGGCAATTTGGAAGAGGCTAGGGCTCATTTGGGTGAAGGCTTGGGTGAATTTTTTCCTCTTTCTCTTTGTATTTTGACATCTCACTTTGTATTGAACTTGGGTTAATTTTGAATGAAATTTTCCTATTGTTTGCTATGATTGTGTAGTGTTGATTTGGTGTGGGTTGTGATTCTTAATGTGGGTTGTTAATCTTAGTCCTAATTGCCTATTGCTCATTTTGAGTGTTAATCTTGGATGTTTATTTAGGGCACAATTTTATTGGCTAAGTCCCGAGAAGGCAATTTGAGAAAATCCATGTTCTTAATTTGATTAGTGTCATGATAATACATTCATGCTTATTGCAAATTGATGTGTTCTTAAATGCTAAAATTTCCGATTGAGTTTCCTTAGCCGGTAAATCATTCGAGTTATATGTGGGTGATTTGGGCTCGATTAACTCCATCATTAGTGAACCCGCAACCCATGCTCTTCTCCTAGTCATCCTAACTCCTACCTTGGTTCTCTAACCCTACCCATTTAGATAGGAATTTTTAGTTTCTTCACACGTTTTTCACACTTCGACCCATCGTAATTGAGATTATTGTAGCACGCTATTATTTTCTTTATCGATAAAAATTTTGTGAACGTAGAACGAATTGTCCCTGTGATCCGACCCGGTACTCACCGGTTATTTTTATATTGCATTGACGCTCCTACGCTTAGGAGCGGAAGGCCTGCACTTGCGCGTCTTCCGAGTCAACCAATTGGCGCCGTTGCCGGGGACAACGGTTTCTACTATTAGCATTTTTTTGATTGATTTTGAAAAATTTTGTGTGATACTTCTATCTTTTAGTGTGTGTCTTTCTATTTGTTTATTTTCCACTTATTGAGTCTTTTTGCTTGTTTATTCTCAATTTTTTTTGAGAAATTTTTTTTAAAACCATGGCATCTTCTTCGGATTTTTCGGACTTTGATTTGGAGGATATCCCACTTCCGTCATATTTCCATGGCACGGAGTGGGAGAACCCTCACTTACATATTAAAAATTTTGAAGATTGGATGCATTCATGTCTTGGTGGGAATATCGATGATGATTGCATATATTTTAGATTTTTTCCCGATTCTTTACAGGATGATGCTAGACTTTGGTTTGATTCATTGTCTCTGGACTCACATTTTACTTGGTTGTCATTTCAGGCTGAATTTCTCCGAGTGTTTTTGCCTATCTTTTTGGAGCAGGTACATGGGAGGCAGGCCATGGAGCATGTAGCGAGCTTTATCCAGGCTGAGTGGGAGGCCTACCATCAGGCTTGGCAGAGGTTCACTGATTTGGTGCTTGCGTGCCCACACCAGAGCTTTCACGAGGATCATCTTCTGCAGATCTTCTACACCGGGTTATCGCCATCTGGGCGAGATTTGGTGCAGATGAGCTGCGGTGGAGAGTTCTTTGATTATTCGACCGAGGATTCCTGGAGTTACCTGAGGGACCTTGCAGAGTGGGAACAGACTACGCCATCTGGAGAGCAGTCACTTGGATATGATGATGATGGCGAGTCACAGTTTCCACTTCAGGATGCAGAGCAGCAGGTCCAGTACCAGCCTGAGGAGCCAGCTGAGGGCTCATTCCAGTGCGACCCTATGGATTATCTAGAGAGACCTGTGAAGAGGGTGCATTGGGGCCAAGTAGAAGAGTTTGAGCATATATATATTGAGGAGTCAGAGGAGACAGATGACGGAGTGCGTGTCGACCACGACGGTGACACGATGCATTTTCATTTTGAGGTTGAGGATGAAGCGGATGTGCATGATGGCCGAGAGCAGATTGAGGACATCATGGAGCCTGAGCCACGATCCACTTCAGAGTTAGCTTCACAGGTCGAGGCGATTGAGTATTTTGGGAGGACGACTGAGATGAGCTATTTCTGGGATGGCGAGGATGATGCGTGCTTGGATTTGCCCGAGACATGTCTACCTCCAATCCTGTCACAGATGTCACTACCCTCGCCTCAGGATGCGCACTTGCCAGTCATCGAGAAGGTTTGTCAGGAGCAGTTACCAGTTGTGGGGAGTGCTGCAGAGATTGTTGATATTGACGTCGAGGAAGAGGATAGCGACGGGGATTGCGAGATGGTATATATTGAGCCCGAGCTCCCTCCCACTCCAGTTTTCTCTCTGCAGCCACTTCCACCTCCTCTTGAGGCCGTGCATCATTCCGAGCCTAGCATCACATTTCAGGGAAGTTCCCACCTTTCTTTTCCCTCCACCCCCGAATCCAATTATTTAATTCCATATCATGATGATTCGGATTGTCGTCATTTGATTGTAAATTCCTTTATTCATTTCGACGACCCACTTTGGCAAGCTTTTCAGTTGGATGGGCGCTCTCGCCCAATTATTTTTGACACGACCTATCTCCCCCATTTTGCAGGATTCCATCACAAGGAGATGCTTGGGGTTGTGTCGCTTGCCATTGATGCCCGCATTGGAGGTAGGGCATCGGACGGGGTGACGCTCGCGGAGGAGCGAAAGGATATGATCGAGCAGTTGCCACCGCCGTTATACATTCGAGATCCGCCTTTTGCTAAGGTGTATTCTTTCCTTTAATTAGTGTAAATAAATAAAGAGTTAGTTAGTTTGCTTTTGCATGTTTGCTTTCGTATTTTTTTTTCTATTTTCTAGGATCTTTTGCCAAGATCTAATACTCTTCCATCATTGAGGACAATGCTTATTTTAAGTTGGGGGGAGAGTGTTAGAATCTTTAGGATTGTTTAGATTTTGGCCTAATTTTTTTTTTTTTTTTGAGATTCCTCCATGTTTCGCCTCATTCCATGAATGTCATTGCATATCATTTTGGCCTTCTCGTTCCTACGTCGCTTGCTTTGTTCAGTCCCTACTTGCTTAATGCCATGCGATTTTTCGGATTATCATTTTGGTATCGATTTCTCGATGTTTGATTGGCACGTTTTCATTTCTTTTCCAATTTGGAGTCGAATGTTAATATACCATGTATGAAACTATTTAGATGTTGTGATACTCTCTTTGAGATAGTTTGGGAAAAGCTTGGTGTAAGTGATTGCATGTGTTGGGATGAATGGTGTAGTTTTTAATTGGATTGGATTTGGCCAATTGTGCATGCTTTGTTTTCCTCTTAGGAGTGGGTGGATGAGTTGCTAATTCATGTTGGAATGGGAAAAAAGAGAGTTAATATAAGTGAATGTTTCTTTCTAATCGAATCGAGTAGCCGGTGCCCCACGAAACATTGGGGAGGACGCCAAAGATGAGATTTAGAAGATTATTCCATCCATTTGCATATATAGCGTCATCGCGTGTATGCAAATGTGTCGGTGTTTGCATTTATGGCGTTATCGCGTGAATGCAAAACATAAACATCAAAAAAAAAGAAAAGAAAAGAAAAGAAAAGAAAAATGAATGAAAAATGAAAGAATAAGCAACATGAGTGATGCAATCTCATCTCCCACAACTTAGATGAAATTTTTTTTCGTTTTGGCCATTTTCATAAAAATTGGAAACTTTGACATCGTGATATCCCGATACGTGTGATACATGGCTTATTTCCTTACTTTTTTTGAATTGGATTGGAGAGAGTCTCATTTGTTGTTTACTTTCATATATTTGGTATATTGGCTTTGAAATCAATTGGAAAATCCAATTTTGAGTGTGCCATGAAGATATCTTGAGTTGGTGCATGTTTTTCCATTTAATCCGAATTTATCGCATATTTTGCTAGGGGCTAGCAAAAAGCTAGTTGGGGGGTGTGATTCGGGATATAAATTGCATATTTTCCCCCCCTAACTACCCCCATTTTGTGCCAAAGATTAAGCTTAATTGTGCTCTTTTTGGGTATATTTGTATTTCATTTCTTTTTAGGGCTTAATCTCATTCTTTGCACAAAATACGGTTTTTATCGTACTTATTGGCTTCCTACTATTTTTCACATGCTCCTGATATTATTTTGATCATATTGACAAATTTTGAGAATTATTTGAGCATTGGACTAATTTATATGGAATTTTGGGAGGTCAATATTGTGTTTTTAATAGTCGTTAAATTAATTTTCACATCAAATGGACTAATTTCTTTATCTTATATTTTTCAGGTACTCCTGGGAGTCTTGGGGATTTTTCAAAATTTTCTGGGATTTTTCTGAGATTTCTAGGTATTTTTTTGGAATTATTTGGAGGAGAAAAGGGGACGTAAAAACCAGAAAAGAAAATTTCAATGGGGCGCCACGTGGCGCAACCACGTTGCGCCACGTGGCGCAACCACGTTGCGCCACGTGGCGCTTATCTGATGTGTGTAAGCGGGCTCAGCCGCCGTTTGTGCGGGGTTATTAAAAAAAAAGAAAATCATTTTTTTTGCGGCCCGCTCTTGGAGCGGGCCGCTGGGCCGAACCGGTTATTTAAAAAAAAAGTTTTTTTTTTTAAAAAAAACAAACGAGCGGGCCGGCCCGCTGCTGCGAAGTTGGCGACACGCGCGCGCTGAGTGATTACGGGGGCGGGCAGCGGGCGCCCGCCCCCGAGACCCGACCCGCATGGGCTTATTTTTCGCCCAGAGTGCGAAAATTGGAGGAGAGCTGCAGTTTTCTTGTTTTTTAGGGTTTGGAGAAGCTTTGAAGGGGGAGGAGGCCATGGAAGCTTGAGGAAGCTTGGTGGAGCTTGGAGAAGCTTTGAAGGGGGAGGAGGCCATGGAAGCTTGAGGAAGCTTGGTGGAGCTTGGAGAAGCTTGGAGAAGGCAATTTGGAAGAGGCTAGGGCTCATTTGGGTGAAGGCTTGGGTGAATTTTTTCCTCTTTCTCTTTGTATTTTGACATCTCACTTTGTATTGAACTTGGGTTAATTTTGAATGAAATTTTCCTATTGTTTGCTATGATTGTGTAGTGTTGATTTGGTGTGGGTTGTGATTCTTAATGTGGGTTGTTAATCTTAGTCCTAATTGCCTATTGCTCATTTTGAGTGTTAATCTTGGATGTTTATTTAGGGCACAATTTTATTGGCTAAGTCCCGAGAGGGCAATTTGAGAAAATCCATGTTCTTAATTTGATTAGTGTCATGATATTACATTCATGCTTATTGCAAATTGATGTGTTCTTAAATGCTAAAATTTCCGATTGAGTTTCCTTAGCCGGTAAATCATTCGAGTTATATGTGGGTGATTTGGGCTCGATTAACTCCATCATTAGTGAACCCACAACCCATGCTCTTCTCCTAGTCATCCTAACTCCTACCTTGGTTCTCTAACCCTACCCATTTAGATAGGAATTTTTAGTTTCTTCACACGTTTTTCACACTTCGACCCATCGTAATTGAGATTATTGTAGCACGCTATTATTTTCTTTATCGATAAAAATTTTGTGAACGTAGAACGAATTGTCCCTGTGATCCGACCCGGTACTCACCGGTTATTTTTATATTGCATTGACGCTCCTACGCTTGGGAGCGGAAGGCCTGCACTTGCGCGTCTTCCGAGTCAACCAATTGCCCCCGACCCACGTCGCTCGTCCGCCCTCGATCGTGCCCCCTCAATTCGCCTCCCCGTCGCCGCTCCCTGCGCCATGCCAACACCTCCCCATGACGGCCATTAAGTGGTAACGGGATCGGGGGAACGGTTATCGCTGGAGTGGGCGAGTGACTTGTGCGTTATCGGGGCCGGGTCGGATCGATATTTGGGGGTCCTCTATAGGGCTTCGCCGGGCGGGCCTAATCGCGCAGATGGGTTTCCGAACGGCGGTCGGGTATCCAGGCTCGTATCTTTCGGGCTTCGTTTGGTGGGCTGTGCCTTTGGGCCTATGTTGTTGGGTTTTTTCCGCCGAATAGACGTATCAGGGAGAAACCCATTTTGTGCATCCTGCTGATTCCCATCCTCCTCTTGCGTCAGCTGCCCCCGCAACATATCGCCTGCCGGGAGTGGCTACCAGCGTTTCCTGATCTCATCGGCCCCCCGGCGGCCTTGTCTCATACGGCACTGATCTCCCCCTAGCAGCACATCATCGGCCCTATGCGGCCTCAGCCCCCAACGGCCTCGGCCCATTGCGTCCCCTCATTGGCCCCTTGTGGCCTTGCCCCCCCTCACGGCTACTCATCGTCCCCTTGCGGCCTCGGTCCCCTGCGACCTCTGTCCTCTGCGGCAGCTCATCGAAGCACAGCCTCCTCGGCCCCCTGTGGCCTCGGCCCCCCTGCGGCATTTCATCGGCCCCCAGCGGCCTCTGTCCACAGCGACCTCTGCCCCTTTGCGGCACTTTCTCGGTTCCATGCGACCTCTCCAACTCTGTGGCCATCACACCCTACACTCTCCAGTCTCAATTCCTCACCAAACTCAAAGTTACACCTTGAGTTTGAGGGGGGTGTTAAGATAATAATTATATTATCTAGGAAATTGAATTGTCTCTTTGGGTCTTGTGTATGACCCTTGGGTTCTTGTGTACTCATTGGCCCTATTGTTGTCTCTTGGGCTCTTGTGCCCAATAATGTTATATGTGCTATATACATGAGAAGGTAGTCATTGTAACAAGAATCACTAAGCAATACAAATCAGTTTCTTCTTCATTCTAACACAATCATATCACCTCCCTTGTATGTACATGTTCTTGTGTTTGTGTGTGGGAGGGGATGTGCATACGTGTGGGTGTCGGCGTGGATGTTAGTTTTTACATAGATGTCGGGGGTATTCTCGTATTCATGAGAACTAAAAACATCCAAGAATAAGGAATTATAATTTCCAGTTTAAATATGAATCGAATGAAGGTTGTAATTATAGCATATAAGGTAAATTGCACTCTAACCCCACAACTTACACATGATGAGATAGTGTAGATAGTATTAAGGGAAGAGATAAGAGAGTATGAACAGAGATGAGAGATGAGACAAAGAAGAGAATTAGAGATGAGATTGAGATATGAGAGAGGAAGCGTGTGAGAGAAGAAGAAGCATAATGGAGAGAATGAGAGAATCATGAAAGATAAGAGGATGCATGAGAAAGAATGAGAGAGAGAGAGAGAGAGAAGACATCAATGGTAGCAACCAAAGAAGGAAGAAGTGCAAAACTAGAAAAATTGATTTTAACCGTTTTTGTTAAATTGTGAGGGATTTGAACTATTAGTTACAGATTGACCTAGTTCAATGGGTCTAAGTGCAAGTTATCCGATTGCAATATTTAGCTGAGTGTAATGGGTATCAGCGGGTCAAAAAAGAAAATCCTCCTTGGCCTACTCTTGATCCATCCGTTATAAAAGGTTCTATGTTCTATGATCGTTGAATTTATAACGGATAGTTCGACGGTTAAATATCATCGGATTCACTTGATTTTTGGTGCGGTGATCATCCAAAGGCATAGAACATTCCAAAAATTCAAAAACATAGAGGATGGGGTGGGCTATGAGCTACCCAAGGACCAAATCACTTGATTTTTGGTGCAGTGATCATAAAGAGGTGTAGAACGTATCCAAAAAAACAAAAAAAAATAGGGGTTTGGGTGGGCCATGAGCTGCCCAAAGAGGATATCACTTGATTTTTGGTGCGGTGATCATTTAGTGGTGTAGAACATATCCAAAAAATTCAAAAAAAATAGGGGAGGGGGTTGGCCATGACTACCCAATGAGAAATTTCCTCTTTGGGTAGCTGATTCCCATTTTACTATACACACACAGCTAATAGCTATATATATGGAAAAACTGTATGTGTATATATGCATACATACATATGAATATATACTTACATACGTGTATGCATACATACATACATATATACGTGCATGCATGCATACACACACTTACACATATACTTACATACACATATATATGCATATATGTGTGTGTACATATTTTTTTAAGTAGTGAGTATATTCATATAGGAATGTAAATACAAATATATACTGACTCTTCAGGACAAGCAAACATCATTTACAGACTTGAGATAGGCCGGGGGTAGTCACCAAGAGCAAGTACAACTGAATTGCGAGGCACTAACATGGGAGAAGGCCCAGCTATTAAATATAAGGGACTCATCAGGGTTATCAGGGTTTCACTATAGAAAAGTGGTTCATAACTTTTCTATTTGCATGGATCCGGGACTCATCAGGTCAGGTCCATCAAGCATCGATGGGGAAACGGCACAACAATATCCAAGGATATCTTGGTGAGCAAGTTTGACTTAGGAATGGCCTTGTATTGGACTATGCGGTTGTTACTTTCCTTCCAGATGTACGAAACAACCATGGAGAGGACAAGCTTACTAAAACAACTAACAGCTTGGGTATTGATATGCTTATATACATATATGTTTGTGTGTACGTACATACATGATTGTGTATAGATATGCTTATATACATATACATACACACACATGCATATGTATGCATGTATATATGTAAGTAGAGAGATTAATTGGTATCAAATGACACCCGAGAAGTTTCATCATATGTAATTGACATGGCATCCTTTCATTACGTAGAGAATAAGAAAGCAAACGTGTTGTAATTTTTTTACTCCACCAAATAAGAAGACGATGTCAACAGCATCTAAGGAAACCTCTCAAGTAATGCCATCAGATACCTGAAATTCAGTATGCAGTAATAATCAATAAAGCCAAAGGATCAACACAAACCAATCAAAGACACACAAGACTTGGTAACGCAGTTCGGTGCGTACACCTACATCTGCGGGGCCACGGCCAGAAATCAGAATACTCCACTAAAATAATCAATGAGTACAATCACTAATTATCGCGATTCTATTAGGAGGAACAACCTCCCCCTCAATACAAACCGTGATGGGTGGTCTCTACCAACTCATGGAGTATTCTCGGCAAGCTCCCCTTGCCCGCAAGACCCCCTTGCACCACCGACTAGAATCAACTCCTTTGACTCCTCCACCGTCGGCCTCCCTCCCGGAGTTCTTCAACAAACTTTCGCAAAAGTCGTGCCCTAGCCGCAAAACCGCACGCCCCTTCTGTCCACCGCTCCCCCACAATCACAGAGTAGATATGGAAGGTCGCTCGATGAAATCGCGTGCAGAATCGGCAGCCCACAAATTAAGGAATCACTTCGGGCAAGTGGTTCCGCAATATCTTCAACAAGATCTTTCAACCAATATTTGCGGGCGAAAATCTCTCTAACCAATTCAATAACAAATTCCGAGAGATAAATAGCTTCTAAATATATTTCCAGCTCACCCACAATTAACTGAACCAAGATAGGAAATGGTTCAGGCAAATGCCTGAGTCTACTACTTTAAGAAGATACAAGACGCGCTTGTCTAATGGCGTAATGAATTGAAAACGAAGTACTGGCACATGCACCCAGAGGAATGGGCGCGGGATTGGCGTCTAGACAACCGTGCTGATCCCTTCCAGTTATTTGGATATTGTTTTGTGTGGGAGTCCGAGGACATGAGGGTATATTTCATATTTGTTAATTTAATATATTTAATATATATGTCTAGCTGACCTACTTTAAATTTTTATAGAAAATTTTGGATATTGCCTCGGCCAACCGTCATACTCCTTGAAGCTATGAGCATCATGCCGACTCCAAGAGCTTCAGCTAACATGCATACAAGTTGGAACTTGCGGCAAAATGTTTTACTTAAAATTTGTAACATGTATTACATTATGATAAAATGTGTCTAATTTGTTTCTTTTTGGTTTTAGGACCGTCCGTGTATCGAGCTATTGGTGGAGCAGACCCTTAGTCAGGCCCACTCAAAGTACAGATATGACAAGAAGTTAACTAAGAATCGAGCGCTGACTGTAAGCAAAAAATTATGTTTAGAATATATTATGCAGTTTTAACCGAAAAAAATTTTATTCGTTTATGAGGTCGTCAGCTAGATGGCGGACGAGCCGAGGGCACAGTCCAGGCAGGCTCAAGTACCACAGAGCCGCTCAGTATGATGACCGAGGACGTGGTCATTGCGGGGACACTCGGAGGGAGGAGGAAGAACCGGTATCGGATGAGAGGAGAGGAGTCACAAGACTACGATGACTCGTCAGGTTCTTCCCCAACACATCATGTGAGTCCCCCACATGCACCCACGTCCACCGATGTTACGAGAGGCCTCGAGAAGCTGAATGTGATCATGACACATGTTACAGAGCAGATGAAGAGGATGGTGCATGAGAATGCCTATTTGCGGGCCTGTATGGATCGCTACATTACTCAAGAGGAGCATGGACATCTCAAACGGAGGATAGCGGAGCAGGTAATAATTTCTAGAAAATTGTAACAAGTACATATATGATATGTGAACTCCATGAAAATAATCCATAAAAATGTAGGATATATAGGAAAATGGGGGCGCCTCCTTAGATTTCATCTAAGGAGGCACTCCAAATCCCTCATGCATGCATGCATGCATACCTGCATGCATGCATGTATACATGAAATCTAAGGAGGCACTCCAAATCCCTCATGCATCATGCATGCATGCATGCATGCATGCATACATGCATACATAGAAATGAGTATTAGGTGGTCAAGGAGGGGATTTCCTCCTTGGACACAATCCTGGCCGCCCACACCCCCATGTGAGGATGTGGGTCATGGGGGTTGGGGCCCACATTCAATTCAATTTTCATGTGAATCCAACACTTGTTGAGGGTGAAATGAGTCTCCCCACCAATTTTCAAGTACATCCACAATTTTGAGCCTACCTACCAATTAAAAAGTGTTCTACAACTTGTTGGCTATCTCCACACCAATTTTCAAGTGAATTCAACACTTTTTGAGCACACATCCATTCATTTCAAAAGGATTGCACTGACAGTTTCAGAACTTGAGCAGTCTTTTTAAAATGCATGGATGGAAGCTCATACAGTGTTGGAATCACTTAAAAATTGGTGTGGAGCTAACCAACAAGTTGTAGAACACATTGCAAAAATATTTAAAAAAACCTTTTTAACCCCCCAAAACGCTGACAACACATGAACATTTTCTCTGCTGTCAGCACACGTCCATAATCACACACACACTCACTCACTCACTCACTCACTCACGTCATATCTATGACATATATGTCACATATGACACATAGAATCAAGTATCATATAGGAAATGTTACATATGATCAAGTATCACATATGATCAAGTATGCGGTGTAAGCTCGTCGTAGCCGCGTCTGCTGCAGAAGCAGCCACACCAGTGTCTGCCTGAGAGCCGCAGGGGGGGCTTGCGTTAGGGTCAAGATTTGGTTTTGGGGAGGGCTTGTGTTAGGGCCAAGGTTAAGTATTTATTTTCGTGATATAAAATTTGACGTTTTGACTTGTTTAATATATGTTTTATCGTTTAAATTAATGATTGTTATTTTTTGGCAGGGTCATGGTGACGGCGAAGGCTCTTCAAGCCAACGCCAAGATGATGACAAAGTCGTGTGAGAGTTGTGAGCGATTCAAAAATTGTATTATCTTGAACATTTGAACAATATGTTTGTACATTTTAATGTTATATGTTTTTTAATATTTAATGTGTGGAGTTGTTGTCTTGATGTTTGTGGATATGTAAATTTATTCATATTGTATATATGAATCTCTTTATTTTTATTGGTTATTTTGTTCATATTGTTTATTCGGCCATAGCCATTGTGCATTTGTTCCGGAGCCGATGCTCAGCATCAGTCATGGATTTGTCCGCGGTTGATTGTTTTATAATTTTTTAAAAATTAAAATTGCAGAATGTCTGTGGGGGCTGATCGTTTTCAGCCACGGACAAGTCCATGACTCATGCCGGATTTGTAGGTGGCTGTTGTGTTTTTAATATTACTTTAATGTCATTTATGGTCACGGATGTTCGCGTCCGTTATTCTGTGGCCGACAATCGGTCAAGAGAAAGTCCATGGCCAAACGTCCCTGTAGCCATACAATATCGGCCACGGACCTTCAACCACGGAATTTTCTTTTGTCCGTGGCTGAATGTCTTCAACCACGGATTTTGATGCTTCAGCCACGAATTTGTCCGTGGCTAAAGCCTTTTTATTTACTAGTGGCAGCCCGGCTCGATGAAAACTTCTTCCTTCTGCAGGACCGATCCGTGCTGCGGAAGGTTGAGTTGGAGCGACTGGCCAGCACCATGGTGTGGTACAGTCAGCGGGTCGACACTCTTCCTTTCTTTTGCTTCCTTTGATTTTTGCTAAGTGTTAGGTCTGACCTTTTGTCTTCTTCTAATGCAGATGTCCTCAGTGGCTGCTGAGTTGAATCGCCGATCAGTGATAATAATGAGAAAATGGGAAATAAAGTGTCACAGAAGAGTCTTGTGTCGATGACGTGGACAGATCTAAAAATCGTTAATGAGTCAACAAATAATGTTGCCCCCCAATTAAGCTTTCATTTAAAGTGTTTTTTTAGCACTTAAAGCCATCTTTAATTATAGGAGCTTGAACACGGGAGCCCTCAAATATCTCCACTCTCTCACCTTACGAGGAGAGATACATAAACATGCAGATATGTCGACGGCCCCATGCATGGACAGCTAGCGAGGCAACTGCTCCGCACGTGCCACCTACCGTTGAGATCCCGGGAAGGTGGAAGTCACTGTGAGTGACCGACAGGTGGCAGCAGTACATCGCCGGGCCCCGGCCAGGCTCGGTGGCCGATCCCGGTCCTCGCTTCTTACGTGCATGGAGGAGGGACCCCCCCTTGGCTACGTTAACTCAGGTGGAATGCATCAATAATATTCTTTGAATTTTTGGTTGCCAAATCCAAAAATTAAAAGCTAATTATAAAACATTATGCACGCAATTCCAGTCACATCCTTTACTACTTGGTGTTGGTCTAGATTTAAGTAATGCGTTTAAAATTAAGAGTCGAGTTTAACGACCTGTTATCTTGTCTATTGCATTCACTTTAAATGTATGCTCTGTACGAAATAAATGTCACTACATTATAAATTGCTATGATTTATACAGTGAATCATTCATTGTAACATGTGGCTGCTCACTTAAATATCTTAGGCATCACTGGGGAGAGGGGGAGTGGGAGGATATATTTAAGGAGGGATCCCATAATCAAGGAAGACTCCATAATCAAAGAGGGCTTAACTGCAATTAAAAAAACTTTTAAACGAGAGTTTAATTGGAAAAACAACAACATTATTACTTGGCTAATTAATCATTTAGATCTGAGATTCAGATATGTCCACATCACCGACATACTTGAAAAAAAGCCTCTCGTATGATACCCTACTTTCTCATTATGTGTGTGTGTACACATATACTAGAAATAACCCGTGCACATAATGTACGGAACCCCCCCAAAAAAAAAAAAAAAACCAAAACAAAACAAAAAAAAACTGTAGGAATTTGGGGAAAGTGTGATTAGCCACAAATAATGGCTAACCCTTCATATATATACTATCCCTTACATTTCTTTACACACACACCCAATACACTAACACACAATACTCCCCCTCAAGATGAGCAAAAGATATTTATCATGCTCATCTTGTTACAAGCATCATCTACTCCTTTAGAGTTCAACCCTTTTGTAAGACAATCAGCTAGTTGCTGTCCAGAAGTAATGTAGGAGATCTCCAGCTGCTTCTTGTCCAGTTTTTCTTTAATGAAGAACCTGTCAATCTCTATATGCTTCGTTCTATCATGTTGCACAGGGTTGTTGGTAATATTAATTGCTGACTTGTTATCACACAACAACCGCAATGGTCCTTCTCTCAGCAGGCGTAGCTCATGTAGGAGTGATCTCAACCAGATCATCTCACAGATACTAAGCACCATAGCACGATACTCTGCCTCAGCAGTGGAACGAGCCACCAAATCCTACTTCTTGCTGCGCCAAGAGACCAAGTTGCCCCCAACAAACACACAGTAGCCCGAGGTCGATCTCCTATCATCTAGGCAACTGGCCCAATCTGCACCACAGTAGCCTGTCACATTCATGTGACCATGACTACCAAATAATATGCCTTTTCCTGGACTATTCTTCAATTACCTCAGTATCCTGAAGACTGCTTCCATATGTCCAGTCCTAAGATCATGCATGTATCTACTTACCACACTGATAGCATATGCAATGTCAGGTCTGGTATGGCATAAGTAGATAAGGCGTCCAACAAGTCTCTGGTACCTTTCTTTGTCTACTGGCTCCCCTGATTGTGAATGCAACCTATGATTCTGATCAATAGGAGTAACTGCTGGACGACACCCCAACATACCAGTCTCAGCCAGTAAATCCAGGGCATACTTCCTCTGTGAGAGAACTATACCCTTCCTGGACCTGGCAATTTCCAGTCCAAGGAAATATCCTAACTGTCCAAGGTCCTTGACCTCAAATTCTCTCGCCAACCTTACCTTCAAGTGAGAGATTCCCTCTTCATCATCTCCAGTGATAATAATATCATCAACATACACAGCCAAAAGAGTAATCCGTTGTCCTGAATGTCTATAGAATACAGTATGATCACCATTACTCTGCTTGTAGCCCATAGTGATGACTGCACGCCTGAACCTGTCGAACCATGCCCTTGGAGATTGCTTCAGCCCATACAAGGACTTGTCCAGTCTACACACCTTTCCCACCGTCTGTTGTGTGCCAAAGCCAGGTGGAACCTCCATGTATACCTCCTCCTGTAAGTCTCCATGCAAAAAGGCATTTTTTACATCCAACTGATGCAATTTCCATCCAAAATTCGCTGCACAGGATATCAGTACTCTCACAGTACTCATCTTTGCCACTGGGGCAAATGTCTCATCATAATCAATCCCATAAGTCTGACTGTAGCCCTTGGCAACCAACCTCGCCTTGTACCTGTCCACCTTCCCTTCTGAAGTTTGCTTTATAGTGAATACCCACTTGCAGCCCACAGCCTTCTTCCCCGCTGGAAGTGAGACAAGTCTCCATGTCTTGTTCTTCTCCAGTGCCTCAAGTTCTTCGAGCATTGCTTTCTTCCACTGGGGATGTTGCTTTGCCACTCGCCAATCACTTGGTATAGGGATAGACTGTAAGGATGCAATGATAGCCCTATATGCAGGTGTAAGAGAGGCATAGGAGACATGATTAGCAATATCAGTCTCATATCCATACCGTACAGGAGGCCTCCCGGCATTGATACGAGGCTCCCTACGAGATGCAAGTGGAAGATCTAAACTAGAGGAAGGCAAAGAAAGGTTACCATCCGTGGTAGGAGAGGAAGGCAGTAAGGAAGTCGGGACTCGAGCAGGCGTGATAGACTGATCAATCTCGACACAATCTCGACATGGGGCAGTGGAGCTAGTGGTTCTTCAGTGGGGAAGATGTCTTCTTGTTGTTCTCCATCGCCATGACTATCCTTCTGTCTCCTGCTATATTTCCTGCCGTACAACCTTTCTTCCTCCTCTTCCACCAAGGTCCTTTCTTCCTCCCTGCTATCAGGACCAGTACCAGTAGGCCTGACAGGACACGGTATAAGTCCAACCACTACCCTCCTGTCATCAGTCTCCCCCTCTCGACCAGCTCCTCCTGTGCTTGGAGAGGCCCCAGTATCAAATACTGATGTAGAATCTGTCAGTCCTCCATAAAAAGGTTCAGTCTCCCTGAACGTCACATCCATGCTCACAAACAGCCTTCTTTCTGAGGGACTCCAACACCTATAGCCTTTCTGATTTGAAGGATACCCAACAAATATGCATTTAATTGCCTGAGCATCCAGCTTCCCCACAGAAGGTCTATGATCCCTCACAAAGCATGTGCATCCGAACACTTTTGGTGGAACTACAAAAGTGTTCTTTCCCATAAGAATCTCACATGGAGACTTCATACCAAGGATCCGTGAAGGCATCCTGTTGATAAGATATGTGGCTGTCATCACTGCTTCACTCCACAATATCTTAGGTACATTCATGGTGAGCATGAGTGACCTAGTTACCTCCAACAAGTGTCTATTTTTCCTTTCAGCAACTCAGTTCTGTTGGGGGGTGTTGGGACAAGTGGTTTGATGAGTTATCCCACTCTCAGATAGGTAAGATGCAAACTCCCTGTTTACATACTATGTCCCATTATCCGTTCTCAAGACACGGATCTTGGCCTCATACACATTTCTGACACTTCTATGGAAGTCCTGAAAACACTTCAACGCTTCGCCTTTGTTTTTCATCATATAAAGCCATGTCATCCGAGAATGACAATCTATGAAGGTGATAAACCACCTGAACCCACTTACTGAAGTCACTGGGCAGGGCCCCCAAACATCTGAGTGAATAAGATGAAATTTCTCTACACTCCTCATCCCTACACTAGGATATGACGTCCTAGTGTGTTTCCCAAATTCACATGCATCACATTTCAAATTCATTTCATTCACTCTATTCAAAACATCGGGATACATTTTACTCAAAATATCAAAAGGCAAGTGTCCCAACTGACAATGTGACAAAAGTACATCCCTTTCCTTCTCTCCACCAACGACAGCCAGTGCAGCATCCCCACTAGCTCTGTCAAGATACCACAGTCCATCACGCCTGACGCCAGTCCCAATCCTCCTCCCAGTCTTCCTTTCCTGCAACACACAATGAGTAGAGTCAAAAGTAATGCTACAGTCGAGATCATCAACAATAGAGCCAACAGATAAGAGGTTGACTGGAAATGATGGGACGTGAAGGACTGAAGAGAGGCGTATGGAGGGAGTGCACTGAATAGTACCAATCCCTCTAATGGGTTGGGATGTGCCATCAGCTGTCTGAACGGTTTCATGAATGGTATGTGGTTTATATGTGGAAAATTGTCTATATGCTCCTGACACATGACTAGATGCACCTGAGTCAATAATCCACTCTATATGATCTCTACATGAAAGGGCTAATCGGTTACCTGAGCCTGTGTGAGCGAAGTGGGCAAAGTTACCGAATGGCGAGGCAATATCCCCAGTCTGGTCTGCATGACTCTCCGAGCTCTCAGTAGTAGACCTGGACTGTCTCCGCTACTCTAGATCTGACGCCTCAGCTGGCGTGGCCTCGATCATCACTGTCTCCTGTCGTCCGTCAGCGGTAGCAAAGTTGGCCCGTGGGCGGCCGCGACCTCGTCCACGGCCCCAACGACCTCCTCCTCTGCCTCCTGTGCCACGTCCTCGTCCACTGCCCTTCTGTGGGTAGTTAAAGCTCAGGTGCCCCTTCACCCCACATGTGTAGCACTCTCGATCCTCGCTCACTGCTGCCATTGCCGGTACAGCCAGTGCAGCCCGAGTGACCTGAATACCCTCATCCTTCATAACCCTCAGTCTGGTCTCCTCCTGTGCCATTGCAGCTATGGCCTCCTCCAGAGATGGGATGGAGGATAAGTGGCACATACTCGCCCTCCTGGCCTCAAAATCTCCATTCAGGTTTCTCAGAAAATGTGTGACACGCCTACGCTCCACCCACTTCCTGTGTATCGCAGCGCTCCTATGATCAGGCAGATCAATAGGGTCACAGTGGTCCAACTCTGACCACAGCCTTTTCAACTCCGCAGAGTATGCTAGAATAGACATCTCCCCCTGCTTCAAGGTGTCGACCTTGCCCTGAACCTCCATCATGAGCATCACATTCCATGCTCCAGAGTACATTTTCTCCACCATACTCCATATCCCCGCAGCACTCTCTATAGCCTCCACCATCCCAGCGATGGGTGGAACCATCGATGTCATCAACCAAGCAGCCACCAGTGAGTTGGTGGTGCTCCAGACTTTCCAGTCATCCCCAGTCTTATCCACCGGTTCCTTACAAGAACCCAGAACGACACCTTCCAACCCTTTTGACTTCAGAATGAGAAGAACCCTCCTGGACCAACTGAGGTAGTTCTTCGTCCCTTCCAGTTTCACATCATTGGGCATCAATTCCAGCTTCTGCACGGGTCGTGAAGGCATCGATCCACTCGAGGATCCCAACTCCTTCGAAGCAAGCAGCTTCGTTATCTCTCCAATGAAGGCCTTCATGTCGGCGGAGGTAAGATTGTCCCCCATCTCTCCTATCTCTCTCCTTAGATCCGCAGATCTACTTCTCCTCCTCCTCTTCTAGGTCATACCCTAACAGTAAATCTATGGAGTCCTTTTCATGGCTCTACCATAGATCTAGGGTTAGGGTTCTTTTGGGTTTTCTTTTGTAGCTAGTTAGGGTTTTGTGGTGGCTAGAAGAGGGCTTGGAAGAGAGGGGATCACAAGGCGTGGAGTGGAGACAGCGGAGGGCGGCGCGCGCAGGCGGCGGCGCACGCGGCGAGCACAGGCGGCGGCCTGCGCAGGCGCGCGCGGGCGAGGCAAGGCGAGGGCAGGGCAGGCGCGCGCAGGCGAGGCGAGAGCAGGCGCGCGCGGGCGAAGCGAAGCGAGGGCAGGCGGGTGAAGGCGGTGGAGTCACGGGAGGTTGGCGCAGGCGGTGGAGGAGCGGGTGGGTGAGATTTAGGGTTTTGGTTGTTTTAGGGCTCTGATACCATGTAGGAATTTGGGGAAAGTGTGATTAGCCACAAATAATGGCTAACCCTTCATATATATACTATCCCTTACATTTCTTTACACACACACCCAATACACTAACACACAATAAAAACCACCCACAAAATACGAGGCCCACACATAGTGAACAAAGAGAGAAAATAGTGAGTGTTAGTATGTGTATTGTCTTGAGGTATAAAAGGGGAAAGCAAGACGGTTAAGTGCAAAAAGGGGCGAGCAAAGTTTAAAAAGCCGAATGGCAAATCCATAATTAAGCCGTGGGAGGGTGGGTTTCTCGGGATGGCAAAGGCTAAATGGCAAACAAGAAAATATGGGGAAGAAGGTGGGTGTTAGGGGGGTGCCCTTTGGGGTTTTCAAAGGGCAATGGCAGACCCGTAAATAATGGTCCGATGGGAGTGGGTGGCGGTGATGTGGCACCCATGTGGGGGGGTGATATGGCATCCATCTGCTATTGACACATAGGACAAAGGGTGCCATATAGGACGATAACAAGCTTGTAATTCCATGCCACATGGGACAATGGCAAGCTTATAATTCCTTCTTTTATAGAATAGACTAGAAGTAACACGTGCATGTAATGCACGAGCACCCAAACTCCCCCAAGGATGCGGGTCATGTGCACAATGGGAAAATAAATAGAAGAGTGGGTGTGAGTATATATATTGTCTTGTGGTTAAATGGGGAAGAGTCTCAATGGCAAGCCTGTAAATATGAGTTAAATGGGTGAAAAGCCTTAATGGCAAAACCGCAATTAAGTGGGATGTGACAGTCTTGTGTGTGAGGGGTGAGGTGGCATCCCATGTGTCATGCTTGTGTGATTGCCACATGGGACAAACATGCCACATGAGACAACATCCTCAATTGTAATTGAGGAGATTGTCCCATGTGGCAATCACACAAGCATGACACATGAGATGACACCTCACCCCTCACACACAAGACCGCCACATCCCACTTAATTGCAGTTTTGCCTTTGAGCCTTTCCACCACTTTAACCCCATCTATTTACATGTTTGTCATTAAGACTATTCCCCCTACCCCGAGACAATACACACACTCACACCCACTCTTTCCTCTACTTTCCCACTGTGCGCGGGGCCCTCATTTCCCATTGTGCGCGGGGCCCACATTTTTTGAGTGGGGTTTTTTTGTGTGACAGTGCACTATGTGCACGTGTTATTTCTAGTGAGTGTGTGTGTGTATATATGTGCATTTTATTATGCGAAAAATTCGCACAAACCTCCGTACAAAAGTGTTTTTATTCTTATTTTTTGAAATTTATTTGAAAGTTTTTTGACGATGTAATTCATACAACTATAACCAAGGATAGGAGCATGTAGCACTATATCAAGGCATTACAAATTTAACGGTTTCAGAACATATAAACTTTTATAGCTATCCGATCAAATAGCAAATAATGAGGGATTTTCACGATTTTTGACAGGTGCGTGTATTAAAACACATCCAACAGCTTGGATCTTTAAAAATATATCAAGAAACCGTTTTTCTCGCACCTGTTCACACGTAACGCGTGCGCAGATATATGTGTGTGTAAATGTATATATGTTTCTATCAAAACGTGAGCCAAAGGGTTTTCTATGCGTTGACGTCGGGTCTTACTATACTTATTTATTGACTTCGGGTCTTTGTTTATACATTGCTGTTCCTTTCCCCATACACACTCATGTGGCTCGTTTCAATTAATGGAGGGTGGCCCCAAAATGAGTTTGCATGCAGGCAAATTATGGATGGCCAACATAAAACAAAACAAAACAACGCGACAGTCACAAAAACAAATAAACAAACCAGCAACGTGATTGTGATTTATATGAATAACAGTTTATTATAGATTCAACAGAATAAATAAGACCCCGGGTCTTCAAAAATTAATTACAACTAGTCGATTTAAAATGAATTTATGGTGTAATCATGCAGCAGCTAATTACAAATGCAAACATTCTGTTACAACTAAACCATACTTTGCTGTAGTTTCTACGAATTATATATAGCATATGATATATGATCTAAGTCCTTATATGAATCTCCACCTTTCCGTATATATTCGGACGATTCAAAACCGTTTAGTTTGATCTTCATATTTTAAGACTCTAAAACACTGAATATCATGTGAACTCAATGATTTTTGTTGGTTTAGTCATCCGTCGCAAAAAAGTCCTATTTTTACGAAATCGTGAAATTTACGATGGGTGGATGAATGTGCAAAACCCATTGGAATCACCTGATATTCTGATATTCAATGTTTTGGAGTCTTAGAATATGGAAATCAGAATGGTTCCAATCATCCAAAAATATGCGGGTGGGTGGAGATTTTCAGATCGCATTATGACGTCTTCAATAATATAAATGTCATACAATACCCATTATTCATACACACACAATCAAAACTTAAAGCGAACCCGATGAAACGAACTAAACTTGTCGAAATCAAAAAAAAAAAAAAAAATTGAACTCACAGAAACCAATAATGAAATCGAGTTTTCGAAGCTTATTTTATAAAAATTCAGAGGTTTAGTTATTTAATTCACAGGGTTTAAATTGTATGATTAGAGAATACAATTATACAAACGAGACATCTTTATATACTATGCAAAGGGAGATATGAGTTGCATATTTCTAGCTGGAAACAAGGTTTTTATGACAGATTCCCTCCTGATCATAGTTTTCATTATTGTAACACAAATTTGACACCAACTTGTAACTGCTAACATATACTGCTTTAAATGTGGAGCTGGCAAGTAATTTACTGGCTGTAGTAACACATTATTATTATTATCTGCGTGCATATTTCTCATCCGTTTGTTTTCTGTTCTCTTTTATCTTTGCACTTTTACACCCATTTTGTCCAAAACGAAGAAAACAAAATGTGTCTACCAAAAAACAAAACAAAAAGGCACGAGGGTCACGATCATTTTAATCTATTCTTAAAACTGTTTCAATTAACAAAAAACAAGCATACGTGATTAATGTACCAATGTGCCTATATAACCTATAAATATCTCATTGCCAGCATTGGCCATGGATACATGATCCACTGCCTTCTCAACGTCAGGGGTTTCTCACAGGTCTTATTCTCAACTTTGTTTCTCTAAGTTTTATGAGCTCTTTTATTCTTCTGGGCTTCTCATCTGTTTATAGACAATCTTTCATTTAGAATGCATATAGCTCAAAATGGTTGGAACAATCTGCTAACTGCATTTTAGCGTTGCACGTTCTTTACAAAATATGTTGCTGTCCAAAGTAATTTATTATCTATATTAAATTATAGCATTTAAAAGAATGTGCTAGTGTTCTATTCATGCTAATTGCTTAAATGTTCATATCCTAAAATCTCAAGTTGAAACCTGGTTGACACCGTCATCAGTTTTTGCTGAAGTTAGCTTAGATTTTGATAATTACAGCATTGTTTTGATCTTAATTATTTCTTCTCCATAAAGCAGAGGGTTCAAAATTCATAGGATGGGCCTGCTTTCGAGAAACAATATGTACGGCAGTGATGGCCAGGAAATTGAAATGCAGGAGCCGATCGACAAGTATGATGCGGGGAAAGGTAGCAAGGCCAGAAGACCAAAGAGGTCATGTTCTGGCCGTTGCACCGCCCTCCAGTTCACCTTCCTAATCTACACCACCGTCATCCTCTACTTCATGAGCTCCAAAATTGACCTCCGAACCAAGCCAGACTTCTCACGGGCCACAAAGGTTATGCACCAATTGAAGCACTTCATCGTACACCCCCGAACATCCGCCGGTGTTCGAGCCCCGGCCGATGTGTGTGAGCACGAGCAGATCGACTTCGAGCAGAAGAAATCAAATGACACGCTGACGAGAAGGCTGAAGGTGGAGCTCTACGATGAGGTGTTGAAGTTTCAAAAGGAGAGCTTCGGGGCTGAAACGCTGGATGAGCTGATGCGGATGAAGTCCAAATGGAGCCCGAAGGGCCCCAACGTTCCGAGAGTTACAGTCATCTTGAACCATTTCAAGAGGAAGACACTTTGTTCTCAGCTCGATTCGCTGCTTCATCAGACGCTGCCCTTTCACCACGTCTGGGTGACCTCCTTTGGCAGCCCAAAGGAGCTGTCGCTGAAAAAAATCGTGAGCAGCTACAACAACTCAAAAATCAGCTTCATCAGCTCGAGCTACGATTTCAAATACTACGGAAGATTTCAGATTGCACTGCAAACAGGATCGGACTTTGTTTACATGCTCGATGATGATATGATACCTGGGAGGAGAATGATCGAGATCTTGTCGCACGTTGGAGGGACAAAGAAATACCAGAACTCGGTCCTGGGGAGTATCGGAAGGATATTGCCCTTCAGGCAGAAGGATTTCACATTTCCAAGCTACAGGAAGTTTCAGTCAAAAGAGGCAGGGTTGTATCTGCCTGATCCCACATATGACATAGCTGTCAAAAGAATCGTGCAGGTTGATTTCTTGTCAAGTTCTTGGTTTCTCTCTGCTGATCTTGTTAAGGCTCTGTTTGTGGAGAGACCCTCCACTTTCAGGACTGGCGAAGACCTGCATCTCAGGTATCCCACAACTCAATTAAGGCCGCTGCTTTTTTTTTTATTGTACTGCTTAATGTGCGCAAATTTTGATCCGGTAATGCTTTGCTGCTGGCAGCTATCAACTCCAAAAGTACAGAGACGCAGGATCATATGTGCTACCAGTTGATCCGAAAGACAAAGCAACATGGGGAGATAATGATCACAGGCTTGCTTATGTATCCAAGACCTCTGTGACCTTCAAGGATGTCGGCCAAGTCAGAGACCACCAATGGTGGAGGGCATTGTCTTCCGGTTACGTCACCCAGTGGGCTGCAATGCACCCTCAGAAGATCGATGCTCTCTTCTACGCCCATTCTATTCAAGAAGTGAAAGCATTGGCTCCTCTGCTGGAGAAATTCCGAGCAACGGTCCGCAGGAAGGCCTACATTGCAGTCTCAGGTGGCAGATTCTGCCCATGTGAGGAAGCAGCCGTTGCTCTCAAGTGGCCTAAGACAGTGTGCAAGGAGAGGAGGTTCAAGATCTTTGACTTAGATGTTGGAGCCATCTTGGGAGTTTCAAATTCGGAGGTCCCAATCTGGCAGACAGTATACACTGGCATAAAAGGGCTAATCAAAATCCACAACCCCAGTCTGCTGATCACTGTTGCCGATGTCGACCTTAATGTGAAGCATGCTCTAAAAAAGGCCGCTGAAGGCAGTCAGAACAAGACGGCGTTGGTTCTTCTTCCAAGGCATTCGATTCCAAGGGTCTTATGGATGGCCGAACTCAGGCAAACAGCTTTACCAAGTAAGAACCTTTGCATTGTGATTGACTTGCTCATTTTTCTCTTCAAACCATATATGCTGCTGGTGATCATTCATGTAGAGCTCAACCCCTTCATTTCATGAATCGCAGACTGGAATCGGATGACGATCTCAGTCAACATCATCACCCAAAACCGTGTTTCTTCCCTCCGGAGACTCCTCCAGTCCCTTCAGAATGCATACTACATTGGAGACGAGATCCCTCTAAGCTTCAATATTGACAGAAAGGTCGATGAGGAGACTCTGAAGGTTGTGGAATCATTTAACTGGACACATGGGCACAAAGTCATAAGGAGGAGAATAGTTCAAGGTGGTCTGATCCGAGCAGTTAGCGAAAGCTGGTATCCTTCCTCTGATGATGACTTCGGCCTCTTCTTGGAAGATGACATCGAGGTATCTCCCTACTACTACCTATGGATCAAGTATGCACTCATGGCATACTACTATGACCCCCAAGTCTCTCTCCCAGAGCTTTCATCAATCTCTCTTTACACCCCACGACTGGTTGAAGTCGTCAAGGAGAGGCCTAAATGGAATGCAACCGAGTTCTTCAAGCACATCCACCCCAATACCCCTTACCTTCACCAGCTCCCTTGCAGCTGGGGAGCAGTGTTCTTCCCCAAACACTGGCGAGAATTCTATGCTTACGTGGGAGAAAGGTTCACCGAGGACTCAAAGCAAAACCCCGTGCAAGTTCCCAAATCACGTACAAATGGCTGGCAAGCCTCATGGAAGAAATTTCTGATTGACATGATGTATTTGAGAGGGTATGTTAGTTTGTATCCAAACTTTCCAAAGCAAATGAGCTTCTCCACAAATCACATGGAGCCTGGTGCACACATCAATGCTAAGGACAATGCGGTGAAGCACGACAGGGCGGACTACGAAGTGCCACTGATGAAGGATGACTTCACCAGGATGTTGCCGGGTGGAAAAATGCCTTCGGCCTCAAAGTTACCAGTGCTAGACTTGTTCAATCAACCTAAACCTTTAAAAGGCCTGAAAGCAGCAGGAGCAAAGCTTGGACAAGATGTCATGGAGTGTAGCAATGACAGAGAAATTGTTGTTGTTGATCACAAGACAGGCATACCTCAAACTTGCTCACCCTTCTAAAGGGAGGACAACCATCTCATCTCACTTGTATGTACATGTTCTTGTGTTTGAGTGAGGGAGGGGATGGGCATGCGCATGGGTATCGAAGTGGATGTCAATGCTAGTATAGATGTAGGGGGTATCCATGGGAATTGAAAATGTTCAAGAATAAATAATTATAATTTTCCGTTTATTGAAATATAAAATGAATAACAGTTGCAGTTATAGTATACTAGGTAAATTGAATTTGTCAGGATACATTAAGAAGAAATTTGAATTGTATCACGTGATGATTGTGGTTACAAGAGATGTCCCACATATATATAACGCATGAATCATTATTGGGCACAAAAGCCCCAGAGCCAACACAATAAACAAAGATACTCTCACAAGAACCTAAGACACTAATACATTAACCTAGAAGAGCAGCACACTATCTAAGAGACTTACACAATAAACTTATTGTAGGATCCATGCCCACTGAGCAACGCACTAGAGGTGTGTGAATAGTGTATTGGCAATTTAAAATTCTAATTAAACAAATTAAGTTAATGCCGAAAATTAATTGCAACACAATCAAAAAAGAGATACGCCAATGCACATGCAAACAAAAGACATATCCTGATTCGGATCCCTACCCTGCGATCCTACTCTACTCCCACACTGATAACCCGAGATGTGGAATTCCACTATGCTCCCTAATTAGGGCACCCAAACTCACACAAAAGTACAAACCTTAACCGAGTACAAACCTCATAAGGATGGAGTAACCCTCCAAATGGTGTAACCCACCAATGTGCTCTCACAACCCGAGAGCTAGGTTAAAACGTAATTGTATAAAAGTACACACTCAGATATGCCTTGAATAGATTTACCTATAGTGGAGATGAATACATGGAGTGTGATGAACCAAAGTGCTTGAAATGGATCTTGGTTGCACATGGAAGACTTCCTCTCTTAATGCAAGATTAATGCATAATATGAATGTGAAAATGTGAGAGAGAAGAAAAGAATGCCCTTCGAGTTTGGCTGAATAAAATGAGTTCTTATGATCAGCAATCATTACCCAAAACTCCCTCATAACCGAGCATAAATACCCTCTCAAATCTGCACGAAAATAGAGAAAACAACTCCTCAAAAATCGCAGCCAACGACTATACACTGGCAGATTCTTAATCGATCAGACGTCTAGTGAAGTGTTCCCACATGGCTGATAAACTGCTCAGACGTCTGGGAACACAACAACAGGTGTCAGATAGAGGAGATGGACAACAGAATAATATAAAGTAAAATACCCAAGTAACCATTCGTCTGTAGCACATTTACCAGACGGCTGATCAACTGTTCAGTCGTCTGGTAAGCCTACTTCAGACGGCTGATTAAATATGTGAGGTCTGAAAAACAGAGAGCAGATGAAAATTGGCTCAAACTGTTCCGTCGACTGGAGTTCATTATCCAGACGTCTGAACCACTATTCAGACGCCTGGTCATTGAACTTCAGGCGATTGACACATAGTTGTGTCAATCTGATCAAAAAGTTGACACACCAGACGTCTGATGCACCTACACCAGGCGTCTGTCCTGCTCGAAAAAGCACTACAATGAGTGTTTTGAGCATATGACCAAATGAGATGTATTCTACATGAATTCTAAAGAACCATATGATGAAAATTATGAATATGATAGAGTGTGTGCATCTATTCAAGGCTACAAATATTTTATGTAATAAAAACAAAATTACTTTAAGAATAAAATAAAATACACTTTGAAATATTCACGCTTCATGCAATGCTTTACTCTATAGCCTTGATCCATCATCTCATCACCTATTGTTTTGTCTCCTCATCAAGATAATCAAATGTTAAACTGATACTAAAACAAGTAAACTCATTACTAACTACATATTGAGGTGATCATCATCAAAACAAAAGTGGGCTAATTAGCCAACATCCAACACTTACTATAATAACCAATAAATTTACTATAATAATTAATATCTTAAAACACCACCACAAACTCACGGTGTAACTTTGAGTTTGGAAAGGAATTGCAATGAGAAGAGATTTGGTAACTCGAAAGAACTATCGAGAGTAATATAGAATGGCGACATCGGATGGCCGCGGAGTAAAAGACGCATGGGTTGGAGGAGAGTGCAGGGCGCAATGACCGCAGAGTTGGAGAGGCCGCAGGGAGGCCGAGAAGGTGCCACAAAGGGCAAAGGTCGCTGGAGGCTGATGAGGTGCCACAGGAGGGCAAGGTCGCAAGAGGACCAATGAGGTGTCGCAAGGGCCGATGAGGTGATGCAGAGGCGAGGCCGTTGGTGGCGATGAGGTGACACAGAGGGCAAGGTAGCTGGGGGCTGAGGCCGCAGGGAGCCGAGGAGGTTGTGCTCAAGTGGAAGAGAATATGACGATGTTGTAAAAGAGGGTGCCGATCTGATCTGATGAGTTAGGACGTCGATATAATGTACTGCAGAGGGTTGGAGTGGTTGGTTCCCCTCCCCAAGAAGGGAGAGTGAGAGTTGCAGCGGAAGACTTGAATCCTAGATCAAAATGGCTTTAATACCATGTCAAGATAGATGAAGAGGAAATATGATTTGTATTACTTGATAGTTGTGGTTACAAGAGATATCCCCCATATATATAACTCATGAATCATGATTGTGCATAAAAGAGCAAGAGCCAACAGAAGAAACAAAGATACTTTCACAAGAACCTAAGAGACTAACACATGCACCTAGAAGAGTAGCACACTATACTAAGAGACATACACAATAAACTTACTATATTAACTAATAAACTTACTATAATAATGAATATATTAACCAAATCCTATAACTTATGAACAGTGTGTGACTAATCTCTATGATCTTGGACGTTAGCATGCATAGCCTCTTACTTCACGAAAATCATTAAATGTCAAAATAATTCAGTTTTGCCTTTCTTTTTCATCATTTAGTTGTCACCATTAATTTAATCTCTTCTTTCTCATTCTCTCTCTATCATGCTTCCGCTTCTCTCCCATCTCCATCTCACTATCTCTTATTTCGCTCCTCTCCCATTCTCTCGCTTGCATCTCTCTTTTCTCTTTAAATAACCACACATACAATCTCATAGGCTGCCCTCACACCAATAGTACTTTACAGTGGCATAGGAGAGTGTGTAGATAGTATACTTTACAGTGGCATAGGAGAGTGTGTAGATAGTATTTTGGGGAAGAGGAGAGAGAGAGAGAGAGAGAGAGAGAGAGAGAGAGAGAGAGAGAGAGAACAGAGACGATAGAATGAGAAAGAAAAGAATGATCATGGGAGAAGAGAATGAGATATAAGAGAGGAAGCATGAGAGAGGAGAAGCATAAGAGAGAGAGAGAGAGCATGAGAAAGAAGAATGAGAGGAAAGCGTAAGCATAAGAGAAAATGAGAGAGAAGATAGCAATGGTAGAAACCATAGAAGGAAGAAAGGTAAAACTAGGAAAAAAAATCTGATTTTTAGTTGTTTTGGTTAAACTGAGAGGGGTCTGTACTATTAGTCACATGGTGCTCATAGTTTAAGGGCTCTTAGTGCAAGTTATTCTATTGTATTTTCGTTAAACTGAGAGGGGTCTGGAGTAATAGCCACAGAGTGCTCATAGTTTAAGGGGTCTTAGTGCAAGTTACTCTATTGTATTTTGGCTTTATATATGTATGTATATGTAAACATATGTAAAAAATTTATATATGTACATACATACATACATACATATAAAGACACACACACAAGACATAACACATTCAAAATCATCCCTCGAAAAATTTCAACCCAAATCAAACTCTTTCCTTTCAAAATTTCAACGTTAACCATTCGAAAACTATGCCCCAAAAATTTCAATCCCATTCAAAATCATCACCTCCAATTTCAACCATAAACAATTGCCCCTAGGGGGGTTTACCCCAAATAAAACTTCACTAACTTTCATCCCAGCTTTTGATTCCAAATTACATCCTAGCAATCCTTCTGCTAGCCAGTTTGTCCTAAGCAGCATCCCATTCAAACACATCCATATTTTATAGTATTACTAGAAATAACCCGTGCACAAAGTGTACGGACACCCCAAAAAACAACCCACACAAACTGGACGCAGGACCCACATGGGTTTTTGATGAGTGCAAAAACAGGTAAAAATAAGAAGAGTGTGTTTAAGTGTGTGTGTGTGTATTGTCTTAGGGTTTTTAGTTTTTTTTTGATTGGATGTGTGATTTTGGGTGTTTTAGGTTTGGGTGTGTTTTGGGGGGTTGGGTAGGGTTTTGGGTTTTTTGGGGTTTGGGTTTAAGGATGTTGTCACATGTGACGATGTGACATTGACACATGGGACAAATTCAAAAACATCCTCAATTGTAATAAGGATTAATTTCTAGGAATAATGGCATAATCATTGGATTGGGAATTTATTCTACACTAACTAATTCATTTAAGGAAAGCAATATTTAGAATTATATTAGTTTATTCATGGAACTTATAACACATAAAGCATTTGTTTATGAATTATGGAGATTTTTTACCCACAAAGGTATTTCTTTCATTTTGGAAAATAAAAATTAAGTATTTTCACTTGTTTTGAACTGTAATCCATCAAAATAATTTTAATATTTTTTAAAAATATAAAAAATCACTTGGGGGATGATTATTGGGGAAAAGAAAAAATCACACAATTCTCAATTCTCAATTCTCAATCTATGTTTGGTTGGATAAGTAATTAGTCACAAATATGAACGCTTGTATCTCTATAGAATTAGGTGAAGACTCATCCATATGGAAAACCATTTTGGTCTAGATTTCCTCCTTCGCGAACTTGCCAAAAGACCAATGCATGCATTCCACATTCAGGAATAGAGATTGATAGAGGTGCAGACATGTTAGATGTCAAGTGCCAGTAGTATCATTTTAGGGTGGTGTCTATCAACATATGTAAATGCCTAGTATGTAATTAGTATATGTTTTCTATAGTATACTATATTGGTCTAGAGTTCTTCCTTCACGAACTTGCCAAAAGACCAATGCATGCATCCCACATTCAAGAATAGAGATTGACAGACGAACAGACATGTGAGATGTCAAGTGCCAATAGTATCTTTTTAGGGTGGTGTCTATCAGCATATGTAAATGACTAGTATGAAATTAGTATATGTTTTCTATAGTATACTATATTTAAATATGCAGACTATATTTAAATATGCAAATGTATGATCTATGCAAATAGAAAAGTTATGAACCTCTTTGATTGTTTAGTAACTATTTTAGTAGTTTCAATTAAAGTATTGGATGCCATCACCCTGCCTGAGGCTTGCATGGCAAGCACATGTTTTCTTGACCATTTTGTACTTCTAAACAATTACATGTTGCAAAACGAACCCTATGTTTAGAGTTTAGTTGTTGATTGTGTGATTGAACCTGGACTAAGCTCGCCAGGATCGACAAAAAAACTTGATTTTTCTCATCGCAAGTTCCAAAAATAGCAGTGCTCAACGGGTTTCATTGAGATGGTGCTTGCATTAGAGAAATCTGTGATCGGTTATCTCCATACTGACTGATATCTACCTATTCGACAGTAAGTAAACTAAATGTCAACATGCCCTAAATCGAATCGAAATCCAAAAAGATAACAAAAAATTCACAAAATAGAAATGATTGAATGAATTTAAAAAGAGAAATTTGATTGACCTATCAAACGATTACGTTAGACCCCCGATCTAACTCCCTGATGAGCTTCATGTGTTGTATATAGCTTAGGGGTAGCTCGAACCCGATGTCCATAACTCGGATTGGAGCCCCACATTGAGTGTTTTAATAATACCGCAAGCGTACAAGTGATCCTAGCAAACGAGTCGATCTCAGGGAGACGATGTACTAAATACCAATCAATTTCAAATTATGATTAGCTACGAGATTTTCGATCAAACGGTGATAGTTATTCTAAAAGTTTATCAAGCTGAAAAGATGATAGGGCTAAATATCCCCACTGTCATGAATTAATTATAAGATAGATATCAAGTGTCAATTTATTAAATTAATGCTTCGAGTGAGATTATCGAACTAATTCCCAACCCTCGTTCTTGCCTACTCTCATGGGAGAACTCAGATCAAAGTCAAAGATTTCTAAACTAGTATTTCAACTCTCTAAATTAGGATTCCAACTCTCGTTGGTAACCCTTATTACGTTGCACTAATTAATATAGGATCCAACTCTCGTTAGTACCATAAATTAACAAAAAATTAATTTATCTATTGAAGAGCATCAAATCAAAACCCCAACACTCGTTAGTTATTAGGGTGTGAACAAATCAATGGGTAAATTAATGTAAGGTGCGTTCACGACTAAACCCTAGCAATTAATTCAACAAATTAATAATAGAGCAATCAATCCATATAATAATTCACAATAGGGTCAACTCAACCCTAAGCAAAGGAAACTACTCACGAGCCATAGAAAAATCATTCAAGCAATTAAATATACAGATCATAAAATTCAAGGAGAAAGAGAGAAAAAAATTGCTACTAATTTGATACAAGCGCAGTGGAATCCAAGCCTTCAACAATTGTTCTCAATAGAAATTAATAAATTTCTTCAAAAAGATCTAGAGAGTAGTCACCAAAATACGGGAGAAAAGCCATAGGAAAAACGTGTTCTAATAAGTTACAAAACAGGGCTTAAATATCCCATCCAAAAGCCCTAACAAATCAGGTCTAATAAGTTAAATAAGCAGGCGCATCGCACGGCCATGTTGGCACTATGCAGTAAATGTCCAATTCTTTTGCGTGCTTTGCATGGCCGTATTGCATGGACGCACAGCCGTGTTGGCTCCTGCAGGAAAATATTCAGCTCTACTGTTGAGTTTGCACGGCTGTGTTGCCTCCTGCACGGTCGTGCCACTTTGGAACATGCATGACTGATACTCTGATATGCCCGCACGGCCATGCAGGCTCCTTGTAAGGCCGTGTTGTCCTGTTTCAGCCCATATTCTTCATATTTCTCCTCTCCTTGCTCAGATGTTCTTCCGTTCACCATTTCCATTGCTCATTCGCCTCGATTAGCGTGATTTGGCCAAGAAAATCATGAAATACACCCGGAGAGTAAAATGGACAAACAACCAAAAATGCATGAAGGATGAAAAAACATGAAATGTTATGAAAAATCCAAACAAAACTATACCAAAAATCCTACAAAATACGTACTTAACAAAATCCCCCAAGCTAAACTCGTGCTTGTCCTCAAGATGACAAGATAGATACATGAAAAACGGGGAGAAATTCTTGCAAGCGACCGAAGGTCACCCTCTCATATTCCAAACGGATCAACCCACACATGAATGAGATAAGCAACAAATTCAGATTTTAGTCCAAGTATGCATCAAGCTCTATTAATTGTTCATGGCATACAAATCGAATACTTTCATCATGATTTCAAGTTCAACGTACACGTCCATTAAAAAGAGCAATTCTACAGAAGAATGCTTCTACTTGGTTAAGACCAATAAAACTACAACCATTGTTTTGCAGTGTCAAGATTAAAGCACAACATCGAGTGTCAAGATTAAAGTACAACATCGTACTCTAATATCTCAACTCTCAAGGGATTGGCCACGACAACGCTAGATCTTTCCTAATTTGTGCAGGATAGATATGCTCGAAATTATTTAAAAAATTCTCTTTTTTCTGCAATTTTTCTATAAATGTATAAACATGAAACTTAGGGTGATCCATATAGCGAGATTTTGGCCAATGACTCCCAAATCGGACAGATTTAGGGCATTAAGCCAAAATGTGCCTCTTGGACTTACTCTCTTGAATCACCTAAGATCATCTATTTCCATCTCGTGCACTCTCCCAAATCTTATCTTTCGGTGCGAATCCCCAATGTTTTTTGAGGCACGAGAACCCGGCTACTCGACAAGATTGGAAGAACGATGCGCGTATTCAATCTCTTTCTCTCGTTTTATCAACCAACCATGCCTTATGCGCAAACTAAGTGTGTGTCCATGACCAAATCCTATCAAATTGAAACCTACTCTACTCAATGGCCTAACCCAAATGCATGCCTCACAATGATCAAACAAAATCAATCAAAATCATCTCAAATGCACGCTTATGGAATTATGCACTGAATTCATGAATAGCACGTTAAAAAAATTCCATGAGAAAAAAATAAAATCGATAGACATGCCAATACAATATCAAGACCATGCATATAGAGTATAAATATAAAGAAGTGCATACATATATAAGCATACAAATATGATTTTCATCATTGAGGGATCATTTCTTCATTTTTATTTTTATTTCCTTTTTTCAATAAATGCATGCAATCTACCCTATATGTAATGCATGATGCATGGGATGCATGAGATAAAGGGAAGATAAAAAGGATAAAATGATGTGATGCATGAGGAAAAGAGGAAATAAAAATGGAAGGAAAAGGAACAACGAGAAAAAAAATGAAGGATGAACGAGAAAATGCAACTAAGTGGATGCACCTCCCCCAAGCTAAGAATAACCCCCAAGCTAAGAATAAAGTATCTCCCCAAGCTAGAATGACACATTGCCATCAATGCGAAAGTGAAGTGGATGCCAAGTGCAATGAAATGAGGGGAAGGATGCTCAGTCGTCGTCACCATCAGGTGGCGGCTAGGGTACTCGGAGATCGGTGAAGTGGCACTGACTAATGTGCCACTAGTACATAGCAGTCATTATATACTCCAAGCTATCGAAGCGTATCTTGAAATCTTGAGGTAAATGAGTGCCAGTGGGCTTGTGACTACCGGAGGGTCCGGCCTCATCACAGTGAGGTGGAGAATGTGAAGAAGGTGGGTGAGGTGGGGCATGCTCAGGCTCTTCTGCATGCTTGCCCTGATCAATGTCAGGGGAAACAACAATACCGTGTCATCATCAACACGGGTCCTCACGGGGTTTGCAACGATGGTGTACTCGGTATGATGGACCCCGTGAAGCCACGTATATCGGTTATCCCCTATAGCACGTATTATGAACATGCGGAAAAGAGCATTGAGGTCTAAGAATGGAGGCCCATCGGCCTTGGCCATATCCGCAGATAAATCGATCTGAAATAGGGCGTAGGAGGAGATAAGAGTGATGAAGCCCCTACAACAAATCTATACTGACTTGGAGGTGCTAAGCTTTGGAATCTTGGAAACGAGCCAGGGAGCAGTGTTTTTCAACATTGTGGGAAGCGTGGTGCCAAAAGGTAAACGGGCCCTACCGGACTGGGTTATGGCCCATTAGATAAAAATTACAGGATGAGGGACGCTGTCGGCGTCTCATCTACTAAATATAGTGCAAGCGATGATCTTATGGGCTAAGTGTAGACATGGGTGGACAATGGAAGACGTCCTGGCACCCAGTAGGTCGTATGCCCCCATACTCGTGATAGCACGCCAAAAAGCGCCCTCATTATATTCTGAGGGGCAGTGGTCATGTGGGACAATTGTGCCATCTGTAGGCCAACCAAAGATGTTATTAATGGAAGTAAATGTGAGATCCCTATCAATGTTAATGAGGCGAAAGTTAATGCACATATATGATATGTGGAGGGAGCTCAGGAACTCTAGGGTCAAATGTCGACAAGTGTCGGCACTACAGTGTGAAAATGTGACCCCACCCTATATTGGCGAAAGAGTTTCAACGCCGTCAAGGACCCCAAGGCATTGAAGAGCATTGATGTTTGAAAATTTCGTCGCCAAAATAGAACGATGACTAAGGGATTCGAACAATTGGCGCTTGGCCACAATAGTATCCACATCATGTCTATGGTGGGTGGGGGTACGAGAGGAGGAGCAAGCTCAACTGTCCTTCGAGGACGAGTTTGCCTAGGTGGTGAAGCAGGGGATTTCTTGAACGGGCATTTTGGGCCCATGGTGTGTATATGTCAAAAAGTGAGGAGATATATATGAGACAATGCACAACTCACCACGATCTCTAATTTTCACATCGATAATTTTCAGAATTTTTGCACAAAAATTTATAGATGAGGTCAAGGAACGAATTTACCCAAATGAGCTTGTTCGATCTCCTTCTGCAGGAATGCAAGAGGCTTCCGGCACATTCAAATCTCCCCCAAGCTAGCTTCTTTTGGAATTTCAGCCCAGAGAGGTGGTGGGGTTGTTGTGCATGAGGTTAGAGATTTAGGGAATGAAGGAAGAGAATGGAGTTGGGGAGGGGTGTGGATGGAGGATTTTAGGGTTTGTGGTGAGCAAAGAGTTTTTGAGGAGAGGAGATTTGGGAAGATTTTTGAGTGTGTTGAAATCGGGTTCGGGGTTTGATGAAAGATATGGAAGAAAGAAGTAGAAAGAAAAAACGGGCTTTTAATTTGCTAGTTGGGGTCGCATGGTCGTGCACGACTCAGCACGGTCGTGCTGACCGTGTTGCTTGAGAGAGAAAACAGGCTTTTAATTTGCTAGTTGGGGTCGCATGGCCGTGCACGACTCAGCACGGTCGTGCTGACCGTGCTGCTTGAGACTTCCATGTTGTAATTGCATGGCCCGTGCGATGTGCTGCATGGCTGTGTTGCCTCAAGCTACTACTTTGATCAATTTTCTATTAAGTTGCATGGCTATGTTGACTCCCGCACGGTCGTGCACTGCTTCTTGCACCAAGAAAAATGTACTCATTCAGTTTGAAATTTGTTTGGCTCTTATTTTTTAATAATAAAAGTGAAATGAAAATAAACGAAAAATCTAAATAAGAACTTGGGTTGCCTCTCAAAAAGCGCTCATTTTAAGTCGTGAGCTCGACTCCCGTGATCTTTAATCGTTCATTGTGAAGGAGAGTGATACGATTTGCTCCAAAAAGATAATAATTTCAGATTTAAGAAGAGAAAAGAAATATAAAAGTGGAATTTTTAGTAGATTTCTGGAAATAAGAAGATAGATCGATCCTTTTCTGAAGTGGATCTCTCCCTAACTTGTGTTGATGGAATAAGTTTAATCCCCCACTAACCCTAACAATATTTCTTAGTAAAAGATCGATCTTCGATAAAAACAAACTATGGCCGGCTCGTAGGCTTTTAACCCCCTCCTAACACAAAAGATATTAAAAGACTAATAAGCCCCTCTAATTGCTAAACACACAACTAAACTAATGAGCAAAATAGATAAGACACACATTGGGTCAAGTGGGACCCGAACCCACAGCTTAACCCACGCCTCCCTCCGCGCGTCGCTTCCACCTAGTGTAGACCCGGATCAGATCATCACTCCCCCCAAAAGATGAACCTTTCCCTCAAGGTTGAAATCAGGAAATTGCGAAAGGATGGTGGCATATCCATCCCAAGTCGTCTCATGGTCCGGCAGCCCCCGCTAGCGTATCAGCACCCTCAGTACCCCGGCCACCCTCATGTCGCACCTCCACAACATCCTGAGGCTCCAGCAACACTTCCAAATCTGCCATCAATGTAGGTGGTAAAGTGGCTGTAGCCAAGTGATCTCCTATAACCCACCTAAACTGTGATACATGAAACACTGGGTATAATGTCGATCCTGGAGATAGATACAACATGTAAGCGACCGGGCCTATCCGTGCTAGAATCTCATAAGGCCTATAAAAACGAGCCGCAAGCTTCTCATTCCTCTGCCTGGCCAGGGATTTCTGTCTGTACGGCCTCAACTTCAGATAAACATGATCCCCAACCTCAAAGTGAGCCTCCCTGCGGTGCCCATTAGCCTTTGCCTTCATAATCTGTTGTGCCCTCGTAAGGTGCTTCTTCAATTCCTCCAAGATGTCATCCTTCTCGCTCAAATACTGCTCCAACTGTGAAACTGAAGTAGCTCCCTTGCTGTAATGGACCAAAGAGGGAGAGTCTGCCCATGTAAAATCCTGAATGGTGTAGTCTGAGTAGATGAGTGATAGGACGTGTTATACCAATACTCTGCCCAGGAGAGCCACCTATGCCAACTCGGACACTCGGAAGTAAAGCAGCGGAGGTAAGTCTCGACACTCCTATTCGTGACCTCCGTCTGGCCGTCAGTCTGGGGATGGTAGGCCGTACTCCTCCTCAAGGTTGTCCCCTGCAAACGGAACAGTTCCTTCCAGAACTGGGTCATAAAACTGTGTCCCGATCTGACACTATCGACGTGGTAAACCCATGTAAGCGAACCACCTCTCGTATGAATGCCGCTGCTACCGTCACCGCGGTATAAGGATGCCGTAATGAAATAAAGTGCACGTACTTGCTAAGACGGTCAATCACCACCAAAATCACAGTGTACCCATCCGACTTCGGCAGCCAATCAATGAAATCCATACTGATTCCCTCACATACCTGATCTGGAAGAGCTAATGGCTGCAGTAACTCCGCCGGAGCCATGGCCAGGTACTTGTGACGTTGGCAAATGTCACAACTAGCAACCAATCTTGCAATGTCTTTCTTCAGCCCCGCCAGAACAGCTCCCTCGACATCCGCATATATGTCGGCTGAACACCCGAGTGCCCCCTACGGCGCTCCCATGGAACTCCTGAAAAATCAAGGGAATCTGTCTCGAAGACCGTGGTATCACCAATCGCCCCTGAAATAGTAACCTCCCACCATCAAACGAATTACCAGGGTGGTCAAGGTTCCCCGGGTAAGATCCTCCCGTAACTGAGCCAACTGACCATCTGTCTCGATCTCTCTCCACAATGGTTCACAATCAGTCAACAGCGGGACCAATAGTGCTGCAATGCCAGCAGCCTCCCCCTATGTGAAAGAGCGATCGCCGCCTTATTCTCCAATCCGGGCCAGTACTGAATCTCAAACTTGTAGTCTACAAGTTTGGAGATCCACCTCTGGTGCTCATCTGCTACCATCCTCTGCTCCAACAGGTACTTTAGCCTTCGCTGATCCGTGCGCACTACGAACTGCCGCCCCAAGAGGTAGGGCCGCCACTTCTGAATTGTTAACACAATCGCCATCAATTCACGCTCATACACGGACTTCAGCTGGGCTCGTGCTGACAATACCTGGCTAAAATAGGCTATCGGCCTCTGTTCCTGCATCAATACCGCCCTCAAGCCGTACCCCGAGGCATCGGTCTCCACCACAAAGGCCTTGCCGAAATCTGGTAAGGCCAGTACGGGAACAGTGGTCATTGCCCGCTTCAATGCCTCGAACGCCTTCGTAGCTCCTCATTCCACTAAAAACTATCCTTTTTTAGCTGCTCAGTCAGTGGCCAGGTGATCGTGGTGTACCCCTGCACGAATCTACGGTAGTACCTGTTGGATATTGAACTCCCCGAATTTGGTTTTGGATGATGAACAAACATAAATATATTATAAACTAACAATTTGTGAGCGCAATTATGGAGATCGTCGCCAAATTCACTTGAACATCCAAAGCGACGTCTCGAGACTTCTCAAAGCATGTGATCGTATGCCTAAAGCTTCGTTGAAGCTTTTGGACCATTTTAGAAGTCATGAAGATTCGATTGAAGCTTTTAAAGACGGTATCGTCAAGTTTTATTTATAGTCTTCTAAGCTTCTTTCGTAGAATGTTAAGCCTTGAGTAGGTCTTACGTTTTAATCTTCATAACACTCCTATCTTAGACATAGGATCTTAGTAGAAGTCCATACTAACTTTCCCGAAGCATCGTGCTTCGTTTCGAGACTTCTTGTGCATGTTAGTTGGTTCAAGAAGAAGAACCAACCGACTAGATGGTGATCTAGTCGGTCGGCAATCCTTCTTGGACCGACTAGTTTGCTTTCTCAATTCATAGCTCTTTACTGTTTACAATTAGTCGGTCTGTGTTCATTGATCGACCGACTAGTTGATGAACTAGTCGGTCAACTTTCCTTCTTGGACCGACTAGTTTAGTTTTCCTGTACATGCAAATTTTCACCTGACTTACTGTTTATAGTTAGTCGGTCTATGCACATTTGGAGACCGACTAGTTGGTGAACTAGTCGGTCAACATTTGTTCTTGGACCGACTAAATCAATTTGTGCTCAGACTTCAGTTTTATCTCTTAGTCGGTCTCAGTTGAGTAACCGACCGACTAGTTGTGAAACTAGTCGGTCAGCTACTCTTCTTGGACCGACTAGTTCCTTTTGTCTGAACTTCGACATATTCCTTGTTCACTCATTAGTCGGTCTACGTTGATTGACCGACCGACTAGTTGATGAACTAGTTGGTCGGTGGTTGTTCTTTGACCGACTAGTTGCGATCAGAATAGATCCGTTGGAGCATTAATTGAAACGTTTTTCTCTCTCTCTTTCCTCCATCCTATAAATACTTGTTGAGCTGCATTCATTGCACTCAAGGCTGATTATTGGAGAAGTTTAGAGATTAAAGAGAAAGCTATCATCTCATTTAAAGCTCATTCATTTCCCTCTCAAGAATCTCTTCCTCATTCATTTCAAAAGAGAGATTCATTGATTGAGAGCCTTCCAAGCCAAGTGCTTGATCCTAGGTCACCAACAACCTCATAGCTCTCCATCGCTGATCTACGTCTTGCAGCTAGGGTTTGGTGCCTTCTTCTTCCTCAAAATCATCCTTGCCCTAATTCGTAAGTATACTCAAGGCATAGGTATTTTGTGGTAAGCTATTCTATTTCATTTACTTTCATTTTGTAAGTGTTTAACTCTCGATTGTGAGAGTTGTGTTTGTGATCCCGGGTTGTGGGAGTCACAAATTACTTTGTGTATGATTTGACTTGGTGAAAGTTTTTCACAAGTATTTCATAGTGGAAATCTTGAGTTAGGGTTTCTAACTCAAGTATCCGGAGGGGATCCGGGTGGTTGGGACGTAGGATCACTGGGAACAAGTCGGAGAGACTTGGGTGAATCCGAACCCAATAATATCATTTGTTTGCGATTGTTTATTTGTTGTCGATTATTTACTATTCCGCATTTCCGCATTAATTGGTAGAGTTTACACGGTAATTAGGAATTAGCCTCTTAACTATTTTAAAGTACTATTCACCCCCCCCCCCCCTCTAGTACTTGTGCAGTAGCTTAGCAGGGTATTACATTTGGTATCAGAGCCAATTCTATAGCTATGTCTGCCAATGACAATAAGACCGTTCGTCCACCTTCCGACTATAGCACCTTCAAGAATCGTGAAGGAGCGTCTTCGGTAATGGAAGGACATTCCTCAACGAGGCCTCCATTCTTCAACGGTACCAACTACGGGTACTGGAAATGCCGGATGGAAACTTTCCTCCGGAGTGCTTCATTATGGAGGGCCACAATGAAGGAGTGTGTCGAGCCCGCCGAAGAAGACTTCGAGAAGTGGACTCCCGCGGAGATCGCCGCGGAGGTAAGCAATGCCAAGGCAATGAACGCCTTGCAATGTGCTTTGGAGCCCGAGGATTTCAACAAGATATGCACATGTAAGAGTGCATATCAAATATGGAACTCCCTCCTCATTTTGCATGAATGGACAAGTAGTGTAAGAGACTCTAAGCTCGTTGTAGTTAATAAAGATTACGAGTTATTTCATATGATACAGGATGAGAAGATGAAGGAGTATTATGCTCGCTTCGTCGACATCACAAACGAGTTGGAGGCTCTTGGTAAGACCTACACCCAAAAGGAGAAAGTCTCGAAGATTATCGATGGACTTCCTTCTAGTTGGGAGAAACGGACCTTCGCCATCGAGGAAGGTAATGATATGAAAACTTATACCGTTGTTCAACTAATGGGTACATTGATGTCTTATGAGGTACGCAAGGATAGCAAGTTGAAGTTGCAGGAAAAGATGAAGTCGTACCTACAACAAGACGAGCCAAAGAAGAAAGCGATTGCTTTCAAGGCCGCTCCATCTACTTCCACATCGACCGATGATGAAAACTCGGAAAACGAGTTAGACTTGGAGTCCATGGCTCTCATGGCCAAGAAGTTCAACCGGTTCTTCCGGAAAGGTAACTGCAAAAACAAGTCAAAGTTTAATTCTTCTAACGCCTCCTCTCCTTTATGTTTTCAATGCAACACGCCCGGACACATGAAAGCGGAGTGTCCTCAAAACAAGCACAAGGAGAAGTGGAAGGCGCCGAAGTACGACAAGTCCAAGAAGTACAAGAAAGGGAACAAAAAGGGGCTTGTCGGGACATTCACCGACTCCGATGATTCATCTAGCGGAGAGTCGGATGATGAGTAAGTGGAGCAAGCACACATGTGCTTCATGGCTAGAGAGGAAAATGAACAAGGATCTTCCTCCGATGATAGCGACAACGAAGGCGATGAGGTAACAATGGATGACCTTAGGAATGCTAATTCTCAATTGTGGTCTAAGTATACTAAATTAGTAAATATGTATACTAAAGTAAAAGATGACTTAGCTAGCATCCAAACCCCGCCTAAAACTATCATCACCAACAACGACACCATTGTTGAAGGGTTGAAGAATGAGATTGTTAATCTCAAGACTCAACTTGAACATGTTAGCATTGAGGATCCGGAGGAACACAAGATTGCGGATTTGACCTCTCAAAACTCGACTTTGAGTATTGAGAATGAAAATCTCAAATCTCGTGTTTATGTGCTCACATCGCAAGTATCCACTTTGGATACTTCTTTGCGTTCTCTCACCGAGAAATATGAGAGCACATTAGGCCGAATTAATAAATTCAATAAGGGTAAGGACCATTTGGATAAAATCCTAAGTGACTTACTTCCGGCCAATCACCACATTGGCTTGGGGTATACGATGGGAAGTTCATCCAAATCTGCCACTACTTTTGTTAGGCCAACTTCCGGTGACTCAACGAGTGGTAGCAAACACTCTATTGGTAGTTCATATACCAATGGTGCTTCCCCCTCGTCCACACCCTCTTTCGGAAAGAAACCCACTTTGGATGGACCTCCAAAGAAGGGTCATGCCTACATGTACACCAATAATATGCCACGTAGGAACACACGTCCTACTCCACCGGCTCACACATATGATGATTTCTATGCTACACGTTCACGGCCACGTGCACACAATGTGAGACACCATCGTGCACGTGTTCCTCCACATGCACATGTACACCCACATCATCGTATGAATAATAATCCACATGCACCATTTCATCATGTTCCTTATGCCTATCCACGTCATGCATCACGTAGAAACCAACGCATGCATGCACCCAATAGGATGAGGCTCCCAAAATATTCACAATTTGGAGCCCAAAGGACACAAGCATGAAAGAAAAACAAGTTTACACGAATGCTTATTTTTCGGATGTTGTGCATAGTGTTAATTATGTGGGGAAGTCTAAGTCCAATTGGACTTGGCTTCCAAAGGTCTAATCTTTTGGACCCAATGACCTTGGGTACCATGATATGAAATTTTCTATCTTTAGGTACTCAAGGAAAAGAAAAAGAAAAGGAGCAACAAATTTAAATTTAGCTCCAATGGAAATTGGATACTCGATAGCGGGTGTTCAAAACACATGACGGGTGACGCTCAATTGCTCTCCGGAGTGGTGCCCATTGCTAATGGAAACCGCGTCGTCTTTGGAGGCAACGAGAGCGGAACCATCATATGTGTTGGTAAAGTGGGTAATCCTTCTAAACCCCTAATATGTGATGTTTACCTTGTTAAAGGATTAAACCACAATCTTATTTCAATAAGTCAACTTTGTGACAAAGGTTACAAAGTTAGCTTTGCGAAAGGAATGTGCCATATTTTAAGAAAAGATAATAATAAATTATTGTTTTCCGGCACATGCCATAAGGATATATACATCCTAGATCTTCCAAGATCACATGAACAATGTCTCATTGCCAACACAAGTGAACAACACTTATGGCATCGACGTTTTGGTCATGTGAACTTTGGAACACTATTTAAGCTTTCCAAGTTAAACTCTATTAGAGGCTTCCCTAAGCTTGTCTTTCAAAAGAAAATCTTTTGTGACTCGTGTCAACGAGGCAAGCTTCCAAAATCGTCGTTTAAACCTAAGAAAAGCATTTCGTCTAAGCGGCCACTAGAGCTATTACATCTAGATTTATTTGGGACGACTAGAGTTGCTTCATTAGGAAATGCACGATATGGACTTGTCATCATTGATGACTTTTCTAGGTTTACTTGGGTATTTTCATTATGTAATAAAAATGAAGCTTTTGAAAACTTCACAATTTTTGTTAAGAAAGTACAAAATCTCTTAGGAACCACCATTGTCACTATTCGTAGTGATCATGGAGATGAATTTGAGAATGAGTCTTTTGAGACATTTTGTGATAAAGTTGGTATTACACACACCTTTTCATTCCCTCGCGCACCTCCTCAAAATGGTGTCGTTGAGAGAAAGAATAGGACACTAGTGGAGTGTGCTCGCACTATGCTTGATGATAGCCAACTTGGGTATCAATTTTGGGCGGAAGCGGTACACACCGCTTGCTATGTGTTTAATAGAATACTTTTGAGGCCCGGCACTAAACAAACTTGTTATGAATTGTTGTTTGGTAGGTTGCCTCAAGTTAAACATTTTCGTGTTTTTTGTTCAAAATGTTTTATTAAGAACACGTATGGTAGTTTGGACAAATTCGATCCAAGATCCGATGAGGGGTTTTTGTTGGGTATTCCTCACGTAGCAAAGCCTACCGGATATACAACAAACGAAACTCAACGATCGAGGAATCGCTTCATGTTTCATTTAATGAAGGATTTGGTCCAACTAGAATTACTAATGATGATGACTCCATGGATGTCCTATGTGATTCAATTGGTAATTCTAACTCTATTACTTCTATTGATTCTATTGACACTAATCCGACTAATGAAGTTGTTGAGAATGTTCCTAGTGATCAAGGAATTCTCAAACGGCTTCATACCGTTCGTGACCATCCTCATGAGCAAGTCATTGGCAATATCCATGATAGTGTCAAGACGAGATCTCAAGTCAACCACTTCGCTCATTGTGCCTTTGCCTCCTCGATTGAGCCAAAGAATGTTAATGAAGCTTGCGAAGATTGCGCTTGGATCTTAGCCATGGAGGAGGAACTCATTCAATTCGAGAGGAATGAGGTTTGGGAGCTTGTTCCATTGCCATCGAAGAACCACACCATCATATGGACAAAGTGGATCTTCAAGAACAAGACCGACGAAAACCAAGTCGTCGTCGGGAACAAAGCTCGGTTAGTAGCTCAAGGCTATCGGCAAGAGGAAGGTATCGATTTCGAAGAATCCTTTGCTCCGGTAGCTAGATTAGAATCAATTAGATTACTATTATCTTTTGCATGCCATAAGGATTTTAAATTATTTCAAATGGATGTAAAAAGTGCATTTTTAAACGGAGATGTTGTTGAGGAAGTTTATGTTTCTCAACCTCCGGGTTTTATAAATGAAAAATTTTCAAATCATGTTTTTAAACTTAAGAAAGCTCTTTACGGTTTGAGACAAGCTCCTCGATCTTGGTATGACCGTCTAAAGAATTTTCTTTTGGATTTAGATTTTAAAATGGGAGAAGTTGATTCCACATTATTTGTTAAGTATTCGAATAATGATATAATTTTAGTTCAAATTTATGTTGATGATATCATTTTCGGTGCTACTAACTTTGCTCTTTGCGAAGAGTTTTCGAATGTGATGAAGGATCAATTTGAGATGAGCCACATGGGTGAGCTCAAATATTTCTTAGGTCTCCAAATTCGCCAAATGAACGATGCAATCTTCATCCACCAAACGAAGTATACGGTGGAGTAGCTTAAGCGATTTGGAAGGAAGAATGCCTCTGCCTCCGGGAAAAAGACTCCGATGAGTACGACTACACATCTTGATAAAGATGCGGGCGGAAAAGATGTAGACATTCGTTTATATCGAGGTATGATAGGTAGTTTACTTTATCTTACCGCAAGTATGCCCGATATTATGTTTGTCGTATGTGTATGTGCTCGTTATCAGTCTCAACCTAAGGAGTCTCACTTAGTAGCGGTAAAGCGTATTTTCCGTTATTTAAGTTATACACTTGATTTTGGATTACTTTATCCAAAATCTAGCACGTATGAGTTAATCTCATATAGTGACGCAGATTATGCGGGATGCAAATCCGACAGGAAAAGTACTAGTGGCACTTGCCATTTTATAGGAAATTCTCGTGTCTCTTGGTTTTTCAAGAAGCAGAATTCCGTATCACTTTCAACCACCGACGCGGAATATATTGCCGCCGGTGCCGCGTGTGCTCAAGTTCTTTGGATGAGACACACACTTAAATACTTTGGTATAAACTGTGATACTTGCCCTATCATGGTTGACAACCAAAGTGCAATATGTCTTTCCAAGAACCCGGTACACCATTCCCGTTCGAAACAGATAGATGTCCGACATCATTTCTTAGATGATCATGTTGCTAAAAGGACATCATATTAGTGTACGTTGAAACCCAGAAGCAAATCGCCGATATTTTCAACCCCTAAAGGAGGACTCCTTTGTGCGGTTGCGTCGAGAATTGGGGATTATGGGTGAATCCGAGATTTAGGATTCATATGTTTTCAATAATCTTGCATGCTATTCAATTCTTTATATTTGCTCATGCTAGATTAATTGAAATTTTCTGGATTTTTGTTGAATTTTCGGAATTTTCGCTCGATTTGTGCATAATCGTCAAATTTCAGAGTTTCGATGTTTAATGGGGTAATATAATGATTAATGAGTATTTTAATGTTTCATCCAAGTGTGTTTAGGAGAGAAATCAAATTTCAAATTTTTTCAATTTTTGGACTCTCTTAGTCGGTCCAAGTTCATTGGCCGACCGACTAGATTCAGTTCTAGTCGGTCAGTGAATGAGCTTAGACCGACTAAATCTTGTCAGGAAATTTGCCTTCAGTTACTGTTTACAACTAGTCGGTTCAAGCTCATTGACCGACCGACTAGATCGTGATCTAGTCGGTCAGTGCTTGAACTGTGACCGACTAGTTGTGACGGGGACTATTTTGTGTTTTCGAATTCCAGTCGATTTAACTCAGCCCCCGACCGACTATTCCCATTTCTAGCCGGTTCTCACCCCTCTCTCAGCCAAATTTCCGCCGAGCCCGTTCATCTCCTCCGTCGTGTCCGGCCTGTTTCCGGACATCCCCATCGTCGCCGACCGTCGACCTCTCCTCTTAGGTGATCATCTCTCCTCTCCTAGCTTCCTAGGGTTAGGGTTAGCTCTCTAGGGTTAGATTCTCACGGCTAGGGTTTCATTTCAGTTTGCTAAGGTTTCGATTTTCTAGGGCTTTCTCGTTTGATTGCATCGTGTCGTGCCGCGCTTATGGCTCGTACACGAATTCCGATCCAACCCTCAAGCCCTTCGCCGATGACCGTAGAACCATCCCCTACGGATCCCGATCAACCCTCGCAACCTAGACGCCGATCGAAGACTACCCAACCCTCGTCATCGTCGCCTCCTCTAAAGCGGAAGAGGACGACGACAGCGAAGCCTACAGCCCAATCTCAGCCTAAGCCCAAGCCCAAGCAACTTGCGTCTTCCTCCTCTTTCCATACTCCTACGGATTCCGATACGGAGTGTATCCCCGAGACTGAGACCCATAGGGAACCCTCACCTCCTCCTAGGCAGCCTGAGTCTAGCTCACGCCTCTGTACCCGTCAGCCTAAGGGAAAGGCTCCGATGCCGGTTGGCGGTGTCGATATTTCGTTGTGTCGCGACGACCCTATGTGTCTCGCGGCTTACAACCGTATCGAACATTGTCCGCTGCTTCTGGAGCATTTCGTTCAGTTTAGTGACTTCCTTGGCCTCGCAGATCTTCTGTCGTCTTCCGGTCTTCTCGATTACCTTCGATATGACCCGAAGGCGAACCCACACCCTTACCCTCGCCTCGTGAAGCTCTTCTATGCCAATAGGATTCGTGGTCAGTACGACGAGTCCCACTCGATTGAGACGACTGTTTTGGGGACTCCGATAGTCCTCACGGCAGAAATCTTAGGAGAGGTTTTGGGTATCTCCTCGTCTGGCCTTCTACCGTCTGACATTTCTGTTGATGACATATCCTCACTTGATCAGGTCGTGCTTTCTCAGATTTTCCACGAGATTCCTCCCGCCATGATTGGCGTTCCCTCCAAGTCCTTCAAGCCTATTGCCTGGGTCCTGAATTTGATTCTGAATTCGTGCTTGCTTCCCAAGTACGGCTCCTCCTCTTTGCCGTCCCAGCCTTTCTTGAAGTTGATTTATGCCATCTTCATGGGGAGCTCGATTAACTGGGCTCGGATTATACTCGATAAGATGGATTCTTTCGAGTGTATCCGCAAGTCCACGAAGTTGGCTCATATCCCATTCCCGTGCTTGTTGACCCTTGTGTTTCGCCACTTCCGTGTCACACTTCCTCCTGACGATGAGCGTCCACTTGGTCCTCCTCTAAACGCGACGGCCGTCAAGAAGTCTCTTGCGGCACTCCGTCACGTTCAGAGGACGACACCTTCAGCGTCAGCCTCTGCTTCTGCCTCAGCTGCTCCCTCTTCCACTCTTGCCGAGCTCGTTCGTGCTGTGCGACGTTTGGAGTCTCGTCAGGCTCGTTTTGAGGAGATTCTCTGCCGTATCGCTCGTCACCTTGATATTGAGATCCCTCCGTCATTTTCTGACGAGGAGTTGGATGAGAAGGATATTGAGAAGCTTGTTCGTGTTTCCACTCGTGCCCCCGAGGGCACTTCTGGTGATGCTGCTGCTGCTTCGTCTGCTGGTGCCCCCGAGAGCACATCTGTTGCCACCGCTCCTGCGGTGGATGCTCCGACTGGTGCTCCCGAGGCCACTACTGTTGCTGCTCCAGAGGTTACCACTTCCGTCGCTCCTGTGGACACTACTGATGACCCGGTGACCACCTCCACTCCTGCAGAGCCTGCTGCTGCGGCAGATCCTGCCACTTCCTCTTGAGCTTCCTTGAGGACTCTCTGATGCTCCTTGGATGATATGTCTAGTGTGAGAGAGTTTGGGTAGGATAGAGTGGGGTTCTGGATGATTTTGACATGTTGATGTATTTTGTTGTATCTTCATATATTTTGGTGTACTCTGATGATGATATATGTGTGATATGCTGTTGTATCTTTTGTGCTTCGATCGTTGCATCACATTTTGTATGTTGACGGATGTATCTTTTGATGTACTCATGCTTTATATATATATACATCGATGTTGACATTTCATTATCTTGTGCACATTTAACTTTTTATATGTCTCTGATGTTTGATTTCGTCGCTCGACGATATTAACTTGGTTAAATAGAATTCATTTTATGAAAACATAGAATTGTTTTCCATGCACTAAATTAACCAAGAATGTTGATATTGGAGAGTATATTCCATAACTCAATTCGTAAAATTAATTTGAGTTTTGATGATTATATTTATCGTTTTTCGCCTTTGGTCTCATTGACATGCCTTGATTTAATTCGTATTTCCCTTTGGTGTCATTTAGACCGTGGTGGTATTGTACGACTTCCATGCTTTTATTTGAAGCCATTGTTGTTGTCGTTGATCTCCTCTCGCTCTTTTTGCTAATGCCAAAGGGGGAGAGATATAATAATGACATGTGCTAAATGATAATTTAAGCATTTTTCCAAGAATCTAATTTGATATGTTAGATTCAGGGGGAGTTAAGATATAAAAATTGGATTTCAAATCCGATATTTCAATAATGGATTCTCATTTTTATACTTTACTCGTCTGCTTGATGCGTATTATTATTATTCATTTTCGAATTAACGTGTCATCAATGCAGGGGGAGTAAATAAATTACATTTGAATCGTTATTTTTTATTATTATTTATGATGGTTTGTCATCACCAAAAAGGGGGAGAATGTTGGATATTGGACTCCCCGGATTTGGTTTTGGATGATGAACAAACATAAATATATTGTGAACTAACAATTTGTGAGCGCAGTTATGGAGATCGTCGCCAAATTCACTTGAACATCCAAAGCGACGTCTCGAGACTTCTCAAAGCATGTGATCGTATGCCTAAAGCTTCGTTGAAGCTTTTGGACCATTTTAGAAGTCATGAAGATTCGATTGAAGCTTTTGAAGACGGTATCGTCAAGTTTTATTTATAGTCTTCTAAGCTTCTTTCGTAGAATGTTAAGCCTTGAGTAGGTCTTACGTTTTAATCTTCATAACACTCCTATCTTAGACATAGGATCTTAGTAGAAGTCCATACTAACTTTCCCGAAGCATCGCGCTTCGTTTCGAGACTTCTTGTGCATGTTAGTTGGTTCAAGAAGAAGAACCAACCGACTAGATGGTGATCTAGTCGGTCGGCAATCCTTCTTGGACCGACTAGTTTGCTTTCTCAATTCATAGCTCTTTACTGTTTACAATTAGTCGGTCTGTGTTCATTGATCGACCGACTAGTTGATGAACTAGTCGGTCAACTTTCCTTCTTGGACCGACTAGTTTAGTTTTCCTGTACATGCAAATTTTCACCTGACTTACTGTTTATAGTTAGTCGGTCTATGCACATTTGGAGACCGACTAGTTGGTGAACTAGTCGGTCAACATTTGTTCTTGGACCGACTAAATCAATTTGTGCTCAGACTTCAGTTTTATCTCTTAGTCGGTCTCAGTTGAGTAACCGACCGACTAGTTGTGAAACTAGTCGGTCAGCTACTCTTCTTGGACCGACTAATTCCTTTTGTCTGAACTTCGACCTATTCCCTGTTCACTCATTAGTCGGTCTACGTTGATTTACCGACCGACTAGTTGATGAACTAGTCGGTCGGTGGTTGTTCTTTGACCGACTAGTTGCGATCAGAATAGATCCGTTGGAGCATTAATTGAAACGTTTTTCTCTCTCTCTTTCCTCCATCCTATAAATACTTGTTGAGCTGCATTCATTGCACTCAAGGCTGATTATTGGAGAAGTTTAGAGATCAAAGAGAAAGCTATCATTCTCCGCTCTGTCTCCTGGTGATCCTCTACTTTCCTGGCCAGTGTCATCATCCCCCGCAACCCTACGGGCTCGAACTGTCTCAGCCCCGACCGCACCGTGGGCTTCAGCCCCTTCATGAAACAGCCCTCCAAGGACTCCTCAGAGACTCCCCTAACTCGGTGGCAGAGCGACTCGAACTTCTTGATGTAATCACCCACGCTCCCCTCCTGCCTCAGTGAGTACAGCCTCTCGAACACGCCGCCCGCCGGACCTCCGCCAAATCGCTCCGTCAAGAGCGTCGTAAACTCAGCCCAGGTCTGAAAAGGCTGCTGCTGATCGGTCCAACGGAACCAACCCAAAGCATCTCCCTCCAGACAGACCCCTATGGCCCGCAGCCAATCCTCCCCTGGTACAGCGGACACCTCCAAGTACCTCTCCACCCGGTAAAGCCAGTCGTCTGGATCGCCTCCCTCAAACACAGGCACCTCCAGCTTCCTCAGACGCCTCTCGCCAGCAAATCCCCCTCTCTCCTGCGGCTGGAAACCTCCCCTGGGCTGATATCCATGTCGCCTGTCTGGAACGTAAGCCTCAGCCCGCTCACGGTAACCTCCCCCTGCTCCATGTCCCTGCCAGTCTCCTGGAGGGTGCCCAAACTCCATCTGGTGGCCTCCTGGGGGGTCCGGGTGCGCTCTCCAGTCTCCTGTAACTCCCCCAAAGGGTGGGGGCTGAATCGGTGGCCCCCCTGTGGTCTGCTGGTGGCTTCCGTTCTGCTGAAATCCTCCGTCGGGTCCTCCAAAGGGCTGAAATCCCCCAAACTGAGCTCCACGGACCTCGGGCGGGCCTCCCGGAGGCCGAAAAATCGTCGAGACGTGCTGTCGGACATCCTGGGGGGTCGGTGGGCCCCCCCAGTGGTCTGGTGGGCCTCGGGTCCCCCCCTGGGGTCGGCCGAGGCCCCCCAGGCCGCCGCCTGGGCCGGCCGGCCCTGGAATTTGGCCGGCGGGCCCCAGGCGGCGGCGGAGTAGCCTGCCGAGGCCGCCGGGGGGGCGGCAGGTTCGCCCGCCCCTCCCAGGCCCCCGGCGGCCCTCCGCCGCCCCCACTGGGGTTCGCCGACCCCCCAGGCATGTTTTGGGGGGCCGGCGGCCAAGCCGGGGTGGCCGGGGGGTGCCGTTGAGTCGGAAAGACCCCCCCGACCACTTGTTCGTCACGGCGCGGCGGTGCGTGGTCTTGATGGGTCCCCCACGCGTTGTCTTCTTGGTCAAAGCCTCCGTCTTCGTCAAACTCCGGATGATCTTCAAAAAAAATTGCCTTTTTACATTTGTCCTTCGCCAAAGGTGGCTCCTTTTTGCTTGGATCCGCCTTTGGGATGAGATGAGCGGTCAACGCCGCTATGGCTTCCGTCAATTCCGAAAATTTTCCCTCCGTCATCTCCTTCATCTTGGCCTCCGTCTTCTCTTGATTTTCCCTCATCTCCTTCCGGATCTCCGCGGCCATCTCCGCATCTTCCTTCCGTAGATCGATGAAACCCTTACTGATTTGGGCTTCAATCCGCTCAACCTTCCCTTCGAAGACTTCAATCCGCTCCGTTGCTCGCGTGTTCGCCATGGATCTAGTGCTCTGATACCAATTTGATGCGACTAGGGCTTTTTGTGGGGATTAAAGGTAGGGTTTTTATGGCTAGTGGACTACTAATCTAGGGTTTGATGGCGAAGATCAGATCTGAACTAGTATTTTAATTGCGAATAAAATAGATCTAGGGCTACAACTAATTAACTAGCAACTATGGAATAATCTAGAGTATTATGAATAGAAAATACCTTGATCAAATCTTCGATAAAACACACCCTAGGGCCGGCCGGCCCCTTTATTGGGGGAGGGGTTAATAATTGTCTAATTACCCCTTTGCCCTCCCCACGCGTGAGTAATCACAAGTTTGGGACCGGGTCCAAGTTGGACCCAAGTCGTCGTCTCCGATGGTAGACCCGCATCCCTTGAACCGGACCCCCATCATGACTAGCCGCCGCCGCCCCCTGCTGTTGCTGAGCCGCATCATTTTCTTCATCTGCCGTAAGTCGAGGGGCTACTCCACATACAGCCACTAAGTCTGCTGTAAGGTGAAAGGATCACTCCCCTACGGAGAAGCTTAACTCTAAATCCCGTAAGGCGGTGGCTACTCCCTCGTGGTCCGACCTATTTTTTCATCGGCCGTTAGTCGAAGGGCCATTCCACTCGCAACCGATCAAATACTAAGTCTACCCTAAGGCGGAGGCCACTCCCCCCACATGCCAACTTACCTTTAAGTCCGCCGTAAGGCATGGGCCACTCCCCCCACAGGCCGATCAATTTCTCATCGTTCGTTAGTCAATGGCCACTCACCTTGCAGCCGATCAAATATTAAGTTCGACATAAGGCGAGGGGCCACTCCCCCCGCTGGCCAACCAATTATTGTCCTTAGCCGACCTCGCGAACCGACCTAACTATACAACCGGAGTCATTTCTCTCTCATGCATGCCACATTACCCGACCTCAAGCTTTACATCTATTGAGCTCGGGAGATGGTGGCCATTGTTACAACAATTATGTCTTCATGGCCAATTGATTCAATAATTATGACATGCCTCCATGGCCATTGATTTAACAATAATGGCTTGCATTGATAGCGATCGTTTTCTTCAGCGACGATTACCGTTACTTCAATCAGTGCCTCCTCATATATGCATCCTCATCAATGTCGATAATATAGCAACATTTTTAGCCTAGACGTTACCATGCAATGGCCCGCATATAAGAACTCCTTGAGGCAACGGGAAAGGGGGATGGATCTCTAAGAACCTACACTCAAGTATTCTTATATTTAACATCTAATCCAACTCACTTACATTTCCTCCATAGCTCGGCTTGAGTACTAGCCGACGACCTCCTAACAGGTCGGACATAATTTCACCGAGCATCTTTAAGTCGGCCACTGACTTAAGCATCGGATGAAATTAAGTAGACCACAAATCCGAGCTCCTGATGAGCTTCATGTGTTGCAGATCGCTTGGGGATAGCTCGGACCCGACGTCCATAGCTTGGATCGGATCCCTCTTAACTTGAAGATAGCTCGTCCAACATCCAGCTAGTGGCCTACATCATCATACGTCATCAGCTACTTCCAAACCATCTTACAATTATTCCAGTGGTGAGAAAACACCCCGAAACACATTCCACCATCTGAAACCATCCCATCCCACCATGGTGTGCCACAACTATTGTTAACGCATAATGCTTGGTTTTCAAAAAAATAATTATAAATTTTTGGCATGGAGAATTTGAACACATTACATTTTGATAAGCCAAGAAAGACCCCAAATAATGTAAGCCTACATGACCCGTAGTTAGAATTGGGTAGTTCAATATACTTAACAAAGCAGACACCCACTAGAAGCATGTCCCCTTCGATCTTCAGTTAAAGAGCACCAAAGAAATCATAAAACCATCAAAAGAAAACACAAAGGTATGGTGTACATGATTTGGCCAAATGAAGATGTAGAACGAGATTTACCACACGAGTGTAGTGAATATCTACTAGTTTGTCATCTGCTATGGGAACTTTATTGTTCAAGGGCCTTTAAAATACACCACACGACCCATCCTTATAAGACACCAGAACACATCCCCAAGCCTTACCCCTCCCTTCTTGATTCTATGGTTCTCACTTACCAGAACGTTTACATTTGTAATCTGCTAAGGGATAATACATTATTAAGATTTGACCCGATCAGCATTAATTATCGTAAACTGGCTTCCTTAATAAGTTTTTTTAAAGACATGGTCTATATATTGACTTCGGGTCTTATTTTATGTATTTAATGACTTCGGGTCTTTGTTTACATATTTCTGTTCATTCCCCCATTTATATGCACGTTGCTCGTTTCAATTATTGGACGGTGGACACAAAATAATTTTGCATGCAGACAAATTATTGATGGCCAACGTAAAACAAAAAGAAACAACGTGACTGTCAAAAAAACAGAAACAATCAGGCAATCAATGTGACTGTGATGGACCACCGAGAGAGAGGTGAAGAAGTACATGAAATAAGACCAAACAGATCAATTTCTTAGAGATTACAACAGAAAAAATAAGACCCCAGGTCTTCAAAAAGTAATTACAACAAGTCGATTTAAAATGAATTAATTATGGTGTAATCCTGCGGTAGCTAATTACAAATGCAAACATTCTGTTACATCTAGAATATTCTTTGATGTGGTTTCTATGAATCATATATATAGAGAATAATATGTATCATATGACAATATGACAGATGAGCAAAGGATCATATGCGGCCTTGAAATCTCTACATTCCCGTATATTTTCGGACGATCGGTACCGTTCATTTTGATCTTCATATTCTAAAACCCCAAAACACTGAATATGATGTGAACTCAAAGTTTTGTTCGTTCAGTCATCCATCGCAAAAAAGTTCTATTCTTACGGAACCATTAAATTTACGATGGATAGATGAACGCAGAAAACACATTGGATGCACAAAACCCATTGGATTCACCTGATATTCGGTGTTTTGGGGTCTTAGAGCATGACGATGAAAATTAATTGTTCCGATCGTCCAAAAATATGTGGGAGTGGAGAATACGAGGCCGCATATGATGCCTTAGCTTATATGTCATACAATACCCATTTTTCCATACACACACTAGGGGGTGGCAAAATAGACCTGACCCGACCAGGCCTCTTGGGTCGGGTATGGGTAGTGGTCAATCCGGGTCGGGTCGAATTCGGGTCAACCCTGTAAAGAGATAACACCATCTCCTCTTCCCAAGGGACGCATTGGTTCCCCAACAGACACAACGGTTGGCATCCCAAGGAATGCAACCGTTCATTACCCAAGAGACACCCATTGATATCCCAAGAGTCATACCTGTTAGCATTCCAACAGTCACTATGTAATTTATATAAACCCATTGAGGCTAATGAAAATATTGTCGGTTTATCTTATCTCTCTCTCTCGATCGTATATCTCCTTCTTCTATATTTCTTCATGGTATCAAAGCATCCTCCCTAACCGGTCGTCCCCTTCGTCGGTATCCAATGGAACCGATCTCTCCCAACCTTAAGTTTCTCATCTCCAAATTTCCAAATCTCATTACCACTCGCCTTGACTCCACCAACTACATTCTCTGGAAGTCTCAAGTCACCGGCGTTCTCAACGCTCATGGCTTCCTTGGGTATGTCGACGGAACTCTATCCTCCCCTTCTCCTACTATATCGGATCCTCGCTCCACCACCACTGAACCTCTTCCTCCTATCCCAAATCCAAAGTTTCAAGAGTGGTTGATCACTGATCAACACCTCTGTATTTGTCTTCAAGCAACCCTTACCACCTCCGCCCTTGGTATTATTCTCGGTGTAACGTCCTCTCGTATTCTCTGGACGAAATTGGAGCAACGTTACGCCATTCTTTCCTAAGGTCACATTGAACTTCTCCAAGACAAACTCAACAACCTCACCATGGAAAACGAATCCATGACAGCCTATTTGGACCGTGCAAAGAACATTTACGATCAACTACAAACGGCTGGTCCCGATACTGTCACCACCCGACAAGTTCTCCGACAGACGCTTCACGGTCTTCCCTCTACTTATAATTCCTTCCGTGTTATGGCTCGCAATCGCGGGATACCATACACAGTGGAAGAACTTTGGAGTAGCCTTATTGCTGAAGAAGCTAATATGTTGTTGCAACGTCACGCACCATCTTCCGAGACGTTACCAACCTCCGGGACAACTCTCGTTCCGGATAACACTTCTGCTCTCTTCACCAACTACAGCCATCGGGACAACCGCTCAAGACAGTATCGCTCCTACTCAGGACATGTCCCGAGTAATCGTGGCGGTCGTGGACGTGGGGCATCTCATTTGAGTCAATCTCGCCCTCCATTACTCCCTACTCCAGGCAGATCCCCAGCACAAATCGGGAGATCTAGGCGTCGTATCACTACCGATCCGACTGGTTGCCCTATTCCATGCCAAGTATGTGGGAAACCAAATCATCACACACTTGATTGCTTCTGGATTCATGAGCATGTCCACAAACCAGAAGCGCATGTCTCTCAAAGCACTCCCTCTGCGGAGACAAACTGGTTTCTTGACACTGGGGCCACTGACCACATCACTTCTACTGCGGGACATTTTGAGTCCTCGACTCCTTACACTGGTAATAAAAAGATCACTGTTGGTACTGGGGTTTCTGCTCCTATTGCCAACATTGGCTCCTCTTCTATCCCCTCGCTTCGGTCTCCTTTACTTCTTCCTGACATTCTCCATGCTCCTGAGTTTTCCAAAAACCTACTCTCAGTTTACAAATTCACCAAAGATAACAACTGTTTCATTAAATTCTTCTCTACTGGTTTTATTGTTCAGGACAGACACCGGTCAAATTCTTCTCCACGGACCGAGTAGAAATGGGCTCTATCCACTTCATTCGGAACCAGTCTCCTTTGCATCTTCTTCCTCGGGTGATCTTTGGCACACCAGACTTGGTCATCCAGCTTCTCCTGTTGTCTCAAAGATCGCCTCCGGTCTATCTGTCAAGCTGTCTCCCCTGAAGTCTTGTTCTCATTGCTCTATGAGCAAGAGTCATAAACTCCCATTCCCTCTGTCTGAATCAAGATCCAAAACTCCCCTTGCTTTAATTCATTCTGATGTATGGGGCCCTGCTCCTATTCAATCGATAAAGGGATATAGATTCTATGTTATTTTCATTGATGATTTCTCTCGATATACTTGGCTCTATCCTCTTTATCACAAATCCGATGTGTTTGCTGCTTTTCAGTCTTTTCAAATCATGGCTGAACGACAGTTCAACACCAAAATCAAAAAATTTCGTTCTGACGGCGAGGGCGAGTTTGTCAACAACCAGTTTTCTTCCCTATTTCATCGCCTTGGTATCAAACACCAAACATCTGCACCATACACTCCGGAACAAAATGGTGTCGCAGAACGAAAACACCGACATATAATCGAAACAACACTTGCTTTACTTCTAATTGCTTCCATGCCCAAACAACATTGGCCAGATGCAACAAAGACGGCCGTATATCTGATCAACCGTCTACCATCCTCTACTCAGCAGAACAAGTCTCCTCTTGAGATTCTACATCATCAGCTCCCAGATTATAAGTGGATGCGCATATTTGGTTGTCTTTGTTTTCCCTGCCTTCGACCTTATGCGGGTGACAAACTTGAGCCACGATCTCAACCATGCGTCTTCCTTGGTTATCCGGACAATATGAAGGCCTACAAATGCATGGAGCTAAAAACCAGACGCATCTACCTCACCCGGCATGTTCAATTTGAAGAACAGAATTTTCCCTACTTCCAACCAGGCATGAGTCCTCCCGGGACCTCCTCTCCCCAGACGAGTCCTCCTGAGCCCTCTCCTCCCGGACCATCATGTCCCGAGACTTCTCCGAGACATCCCTGTCCCGATGCCTTCCCCGACACTCCTTTCTCTCCCGCATCCGCTTCCCAAATAGCTACCCCTACTCCCAATACACCCCATCTCACTCCTCTTGTTCCCAGGCAACCTCTCCCACATCTCATAGCCCATCAAACACCGACAACCCATCCTACAGCCTACCTCCCCGATACACCTCCTCCCACTCCACCTCCAACGAGTTCTCATCCGCCTGCCCCTCTTCCCACTCATCCCATGACTACCCACTCTATGGTTGGCACTTTCCGCCCTTGCCAACCTCTTAATCTCCATGCTGCTATCACATCTGAGGAACCTCTCTCCTTCAAAGAAGCTTCCAAACATCCCCACTGGATTGCTGTTATGCAATCTGAATTCGATGCCCTCACCCGTCAACAGACTTGGGATCTGGTTGTCCCCCCCTCTACATCCAACATCATCGGCTGCAAGTGGGTATACAAAATAAAGCGGGACGCCATGGGGTCTATTGCTCGCTACAAGGCCCGGTTGGTTGCCAAGTGCTTCCACCAAAAGGAAGGCCTTGACTATGCTCAAACATTCAGTCATGTGGCCAAACATGGCTCCATCCGCCTTCTGATTGCACTTGCTCTTCACTTCGATTGGCCCGTCAAACAGCTCGATGTCTCCAATGCCTTCCTACATGGCAATATTGAAGAGGACCTCTACATGGAGCAGCCGGTGGGCTTTATTGATCCTTCCTTCCCTCACCACGTCTGCAAACTCCGGAAGGCCTTGTATGGCCTCAAACAGGCACCGAGACAGTGGTACGCCCGTTTTTCAACCTTCATTCGTCTCCATGGCTTCATTCCCAGCATCGCCGACTCCTCCCTCTTCATTCGGCACTACAGTGGTCAGACTACAGTGATCTTGCTCTATGTGGATGCTATTCTCATCACTGGATCCTCTTCCTCGTATATCCCTCAATTCATCACCTTATTATTTCAAGAATTCTCCCTTAAAGATCTTGGCGACCTCTTCTACTTCTTGGGTCTGGAAATACGACACCGTCATGGTAGCTTCGTCCACCAAACTAAGTATACTAAAGACCTCATTCAACGAGCGGGACTTGCCAATTGCAAACCTGCCCGAACTCCTGTCTCGGCTAAGCTGTCCCATGTTCACCCGGATCCTCCTCTCTCAGATGGTTCTTACTACCGCAGCATTGTTGGCGCCCTTCAGTATCTCACACTGACCCGTCCAGATATTGCGTTTGCCGTCAATCGGGTCTGTCAGTTTCTTCACAGTCCATGCGAATCTCATCTCACTGCTGCCAAACGTATTCTGTGGTATCTCCAATCTACTCCGACTCATAGCATCCTCCTTCGCCCCAGTCCACTGTCACTTATTGCTTTTTCTGATACTGACTGGGCTGGTGATCCCACTGATCGACGTTCTATCAGTGGTTTCTGCGGTTTCCTTGGCCGAAACCCACTCACTTGGAGCGCTAAGAAGCAGTCCTCCATCTCTCATAGCTCCACAGAGTCTGAATATCGCTCGTTGTCCTTGACTGCTAAGGACATCATTTGGCTCCAACTTCTCCTGACAGATCTGAAGATTCCTCTCCAGGATACCCATCTTCCCTGGTGTGACAACAAGTCGGCTCTTTCATTATCATCCAATCCGGTCTTTCACTCTCGAACGAAGCACTTCGCTATCGACTACCACTTCATTCGTGAGCAAGTCACCTCCAACAATATTCGTGTTCGACACATATCCACCGAGGATAATCCTGCTGACATCTTCACAAAGAGCCTCCCGACTCCGCGGTTCGAACTTCTCCGGGACAAACTGTTCGTCATCTCTGCCGCTCAGTTTGCAGGGGCGTGTAAAGAGATAACACCATCTCCTCTTCCCAAGGAACGCATTGGTTCCCCAACAGACACAACGGTTGGCATCCCAAGGAATGCAACCGTTCATTACCCAAGAGACACCCATTGATATCCCAAGAGTCATGCATGTTGGCATTCCAACAGTCACTACGTAATCTATATAAACCCATTGAGGCTAATGAAAATATTGTCGGTTTCTCTTATCTCTCTCTCTCCGATCGTATATCTCCTTCTATATTTCTTCAAACCCGACCGATCCGGATAAAAATCCGGGTCGGGTACGAGTTTGACCCCTCGACCCGGTTGACCCAAATTCGACCCGTATTTCACTCTTTTCACCCCGAACCCGACCCGAACCCGACCTTTTTTGCAAAATAATCACTCTTTCACACCAAATCCGACCCGAACCCGACCCGTACCCGAGCTGTAAGACAAACCGGGTCGGGTACGGGTCACCCGGATTACGGCCGGGTCGGGTACGGGTATCCGAACCCTGACCCGAATTTAATTCGGTTCGGGTTCGGGTTTACCCTTATTCGGGTCGGGTCAAGCCTGACCCGATACCGACCCGACCCGACCCGACCCGTTTGCCACCCCTAACACACACCATCAAAACTTAAAAGGAAACGGATGAAACGAACTAAACTTGTCAAAATCAAAAAAAAATGAATGGATCGGAACCAATAAAGAAACCGAGTTTTCGAACCTTTGTGGGTTATACAAATTCAGAGTTTTACTACTTGAATTCACAGAGTTTAAATTGTATGATCAGAGAATATAAACAACAAACCTTTATGTACGTTGCAAAAAGAAGATGAGTTGCATATTTCTAGCTAGAAATAAGGTTTTATGAAGATTCTCGCCGTATCATAGTTTTCGTTTTTCTAACACAAATTTGGCACAAACTTGTAAATGGTCTTGTGTAAATTTGGGCAATGTTAAGTGTATTGCCAACATATACTGCTTTAGTGCGATGGTAACACAAATGTGGAGCTGGCAAGTAATTTACTGGGAGTAGCAACACATTATTATTATCTGCGTGCATATTTATTATCCGTTTGTTTTCTGCATACCAATCAATTCGTTAAGGTATTCCTTTTTTATTGTTCTCTTTTATATTTCTCAATTCGGCATCCAGCTTGTCCAAAACAAAAAAACAAAATGTTTCTCTCACACAAAAAAACAAAAAACAAAAAGGCACAAGGGTCACAACATTTAAATTAATTTTTTAAATTGCTTCAGTTAATAAGCATACGTGACTAATATACTACTGTGCCTATATAATCTATAAATAGCTCCTTGCCAAGATTAGCTATAGATACAAGATCCACTGCCTTCTGAAGGTCAGGTGTTTCTGACAGCCACAGGTCTTCTTCTCACCTTCAGTTCTCTTAAGTTTTTTGAGCTCTTCTATTCGTCTGGGCTTCTTCTTCTTCTGTTTATAGACAATGTTTCATTCTGAATGTATATAGCTCAAAATGACTGGAGCAATTTGCTAATTGCATTTTAGTGTTTTATTCTTTACAAAATCTGTTGCTGTCCTAGGTAATTTATTTTGTAGATTTAGTTAACAAAATGCATGCGATTAGTGGCTTCTTGTGTTCAAAATATTTATATGCCAAACCTTTTTTCGTTCTCCAGCAGGATTTCCTTTCTTCAAGCAGCAATTATATTTCCTTGCTCTGATCATTTTTTTCTCAATTGTTTGATTAAAAAGAATTGATTCTTGCATTTGATTGTTTCCCCTTGTTGTAAAAACCTATCGAGAAGGCAAGCGGTCTGGTCTTATATGGTTTAACCAACACCTATACATTTTTTGGCAATATACGTGACTCGTATATTTTAATATATTGTATGTTAGCGTAATATATTGTATTTTAGCGTACTTGATGTGGAGGACTTTTCGTTAGTGCATTTAGCTAAAGGCGGCATCACTCTCTCAATGAGTATGGGTTCAAGACTCACTGGTAGTCATTAAGTTATTTTTAAATTCTTTCTTCTTTTTTTATGAAATTGTGGATCGGAGTGTACCGGGTTGGTTCATTGGTTCTTGGTTTAAATGTCCGGATCAATCCAATTCATGTGATTTTGGGTTTTTATATGTATCAATTGGGTAAGGTGTCCGAATTGGGGAACTCACTCTCCGGTCTGGTTTTTACGACATACTCCCCTTTGAAAATTTATTGCACCACAAAAATGTCATGGGACACTGGTTCGAAAATGGGGAAATTGGTGTCAATATTTGTGTCAATATTGACACTGGTTCAAAAATTTCAGCGATTCAAAATTTGTGTGATGCTGCCCAATATTGATTCGAAAATGAGGAAATTGGTGAGTTTGAAATTTGTGTAACCAGTAAATCTGTGTTTTTGAAAACTGATTTGCTTGCCATAGATTTTGCTATAGTTTTCTTAGAAAATTAGTAACGACACGCGCATGTAAGAATATTGATCTAGGGATTTCTAAGAATTTACCTCTAGATCCTACCCGTCGGATCTAGCGAAGGTCGGAGAAGGAAGCCATATCCGCGTCCTTGCAAATCATCTGTCGGCAGGGATTCGACTCAGCTTCAGAGCATGCTGATAATGTGTTAAAAACTCATAAGATGATACCAATCTCAAAGTGTTGAGTAGCCATGGCATAAGCCATGGCTCTCTATATATTCTTTCTTAATTGGGGGGAGGGTAAGAAGCCCAAGGGACCTCCCACTACTTAGTAGTAGGGTGTAATGGAAATTAATAAGGAAAGGGAGGCCAAAAGCCTCCTTCAACTCACAACACATGATAAATAAATTAAAGATGCATAATTATTTTCAATTAGCCACTACAGATTTAAAAATATTATTTACTTGAATAATTCTTGAAATTTACATATTCTATTCTGTTTTCTGTTGGAGATTTATATATATATTATATTATATTAATTTGTAGCACTTAAAGAATGTGCTATTGTTATATATATATTAAATTGTTAGCACTTATAGAAATAACCCGTGCGCATAGTGCACGGAAACCCAGAAAATACCCACGCACAAGATGCGGGACTCGTACACAACTGAAAAGGAGAGAAAAATGTGTGTGTGTGGGTATCGTACAGTGATAAAATAGGGGAAAAAACAGGTGTTAAAATGCAAAAACGTAGGAGGTCAAAGTGAAAAAAGACTGATGGCAAACCTGTAAATATATGGAAGAGATGTGCATTTAGGTTTTATGAAAAAACAATGGCAAGTTTGCAATAAAGAGAATGAGGTGGGGCTTTTATTTAGAATTTCAACATCACCCAACACCACAATCAACACCACATTTACCCCCAAGTGGGCCCTACCATGCCCATGTGGCACACCCCCCCTTGCCACATGGGACAAAGGTTAAATGTGGGACAAAGGTCAAATCAATCCTCCTCTTTTGTAATAAGGACTAGAAATAACCAATGCACATAGTGCACGGAGCAAAAAAAACCAACACCAAGGATGCAATGCACACGCTCAACCGACGAAAGTGTGAGAAGAGTGGAGGTGTGTGTGCAGCGTCTGAATATAAAAGGGGGAAAAGCATATGCCAAAGCAGAGAAAAACCCCACAGAAAGAATGTCGTGCACGCGCGCAAGTCGCAACCGACGAAAAAGCGAGAAGAGTGGGTGTGTGTAAGCAACATCGTGGGGTAAAAGATGGAAATGCAAAAAGTGTAGGAACAGAAAGAAAGGGCCTACATGCAAAAAACGCAAGGTGCAAGATGGAAAAAGACCAATGGCAAACAGGTAAATAAGAAAAAGATGGGTGGTCATTTGGGTTGCATGAGAAAGCAATGGCAATCATGGGAATAAAGAGAATTGAGGAAGGCATACTTTTCTTTGGGATTTACTCATCACTGCCCAGCAATACACATCCCCCAAGTGGACAGCACCATGATGAAGTGGCACGCCACTCCCCTTGCCACATAGGAAAAATGTGTCATGTGGGACAAATATCCCATCAACCACCCTCATTTGTAATAAGGACTAGAAAGTACATGTGCCCGGAGGGCACGGAGACAACAGTCGCCCGGGCTCAAATGCATAGATAAGCAGAACCAAAGCGAAAAAAAGCATGGGTGTATGTATGAGGAGCGTCGGAGGGGCAAAAGGAGGAAAAGCATGTACTAAAGCACAAAAAACACCAAAACCTCGTCCCAAACCCAAGCCCAAAACCCCACCCACTCCCTACGGGGCCCCACCGAGATAAGGTTGTGCATCCATAGCCAATTATTTGTCTAAGCTGACTGGGACAAACGCCTCTCAAATGTATAATAGATTCTTGCTAATTGCTTAAATGTTATGTGGATTTTGGATTAAACTCATCCAAATATCTCTAGTTGAAACTTGTTAGCTTCCTTTCAGTTTTTTGCTGAAGTCAACTTAGATTTCGATGATCCCAGTTTTTACCTTTATTTCCTCGGCATTGTTTATATTTTAAGCTATGTAATGCAGATTATTTCTTCTCCCTCTCTGCAGGTTCAACATTCATCTGATGGGTCTACTTCAGAGAAACAATATGAAAGGCAGTGATTGCCAGGAAACTGTGGAATTAAACGACAAGTATGATGCAGGGAAAGCTAGCAAGGTCAAAACACCCAGGAGGTCATGTTCTTGTGTTGTCACTGCGCTCACTTTCCTTCAGTTCACCTTCCTACTCTATGCCACCGTCCTCCTCTGGTACATGAGCTCCTTAGTCGATCTCCCAGCCAAGCCAGACTTGTCACGGGCCACAAAATTTGTGCATCAATGGAAGCACATCATCTTACACCCTCAAACCCCTTCTCACATCCTAGAGAACTCTGTTGTTCAAACCCCGGCTGAGGTATGTGAGCAAGAGCATATCAACTTTGAGCAGAAGAAATCAAATGACACGCAGACGATAAGGCTCAAGAGAGATCTCTACGATGAGGTGTTGAAGTTTCAAAAGACGAGCTTTGGAGCCGAAACGCTGGATGAGCTTATGCGGACGAAGTCCAAATGGAGCTTGAAGGGCCCTAACATTCCAAAAGTTACAGTCATCTTGAACCATTTCAAGAGGAAGACACTCTGTTCTCAGCTCGATTCACTGCTTCATCAGACTCTACCTTTTCACCAAGTCTGGGTGATCTCCTTTGGCAGCCCAAAGGAGCTGTCGCTGGAAAAAATCGTAAGCAGTTACAACTCCTCAAAAATTAGCTTCATCAGCTCAAGCTACGATTTCAAATACTACGGAAGGTTTCAGATGGCACTACAAACAGGATCAGACTTTGTTTACATTCTCGATGATGATATGATACCTGGGAAGAGAATGCTGGAAATCTTGTCGCACGTTGGAGGGACAAAGAAATACCAGAACTCAGTTCTGGGTAGCATCGGACGGATATTGCCTTTCAGGCAGAAGGACTTCACATTTCCAAGCTACAGGAAGTTTCGGTCTAAGGAGGCAGGATTGTATCTGCCCGATCCTGCATATGACATAGTTGTCAAAAGAATTGTGCAGGTTGATTTCTTGTCAAGTTCTTGGTTTCTCTCTGCTGATCTTGTTAAGACTCTGTTTGTGGAGAAACCCTTCACTTTCAGCACTGGCGAAGATCTGCATCTCAGGTATCCAACAATTCAATTAGTGATGCTGCTTTTTTTCATGTACTGCTTTATGTGCGCAAATTTTGATCCGGTAATGCTTTGCTGCTGACAGTTATCAACTCCAGAAGTACAGAAATGCAGGATCCTATGTGCTACCGGTTGATCCAAAAGACAAAGCAACATGGGGAGATAGTGATCACAGGCTTGCTTATGTATCCGAGACCACAGTAATCTTCAAGGATACCGTCCAAGTCAGAGACGAACAATGGTGGAGGGCATTGTCTTCTGGTTACATCACTCAGTGGGCTGCAATGAACCCCCAGAAGATTGATGCTCTCTTTTATGCTCACTCCCTTGAAGAAGTGAAAGCATTGGCTCCTCTGTTGGAGAAATTCCGAGCAACCATCCGCAGGAAGGCCTATATTGTAATCTCAGGTGGTAGCTTCTGCCCTTGTGAACAAGCGGCCGTTGCCCTCAAGTGGCCTAGGACAGTGTGCAAGGAGAGGAGGTTCAAGATTTTTGATTTAGAGGTTGGAGCCATCTTGGGTGTTTCAAATTCGGAGGTCCCAATCTTGCAGACAGTATACTCTAGCATAAAAGGGCTTCTTAAAATTCACAACCCCAGCTTGGTGATCACTGTTGCTGATGTCGATGTTAATGTGAAGAATGCTCTAAAGATGGCCGCTGAAGGTAGTCACAACAAAACAGCATTGGTTCTTCTTCCAAGGCAATCAATTCCTAGGGTTTTATGGATGGCCGACCTCAGACAAACAGCTCTACCAAGTAAGAACCTTTGCATTGTGATTGATTTACTCAGCTTTCTCTTCAAACTACATATATTGCTGGTGATCATTCATGTAGAGCTCAACCCCTTCATTTCATGAATCGCAGATTGGAATAGGATGAGGATCTCAGTCAACGTCATCACTCAAAACCGTGCTTCTTCTCTCCAGAGACTCCTCAGATCCCTTCAGAATGCCTACTACATTGGAGACGAGATCCCTCTAAGCTTCAATATGGATAGAAAGGTCGATGAGGAGACTCTGAAGGTTGTTGGATCATTTAACTGGACACATGGGCCCAAAGTCATAAGGAGGAGAATCGTTCAAGGTGGCCTGATCCGAGCAGTTAGCGAGAGCTGGTACCCTTCCTCTGATGATGACTTTGGCCTCTTCTTGGAAGATGATATCGAGGTATCTCCCTACTACTACATATGGATCAAGTATGCACTCATGGCATACTACTATGACCCCCAAGTCTCTCTCCCTGAGCTTTCATCAATCTCTCTTTACACCCCACGACTGGTTGAAGTCGTTAAGGAGAGGCCTAAATGGAATGCAACCGAGTTCTTCAAGCACATCCACCCCAATACACCTTACCTTCACCAGCTCCCGTGCAGCTGGGGAGCAGTGTTCTTTCCCAAACAATGGCGAGAATTCTATGCTTACGTGGGAGAAAGGTACACTGAGGATGCAAAGCAAAACCCCGTGCAAATTCCCAAATCACGTACAAATGGCTGGCAGGCCTCATGGAAGAAATTTCTGATTGACATGATGTACTTGAGAGGGTATGTTAGTTTGTATCCAAATTTTCCAAAGCAAATGAGCTTCTCCACAAATCACATGGAGCCTGGGGCACACATCAGTGCTAAGGACAATGTGGTGAAGCACAACAAGGCGGACTTTGAAGTGCCATTGATGAAGGATGACTTCACCAGGATACTGCCTGTTGGAAAAATGCCTTCGGCCTCAAGGTTGCCAGTGCTAGACTTGTTCAATCAACCTACATCATTAAAAAGTCTGAAAGCAGCAGGGGCAAAGCTTGGACAGGATGTGATCGAGTGTAGCAATGACAAAGAAATTGTTGTTGTTGATCACAAGACAGGCATACCACAAACTTGCTCACCCTTCTAAAGGATGACTACCATCTCATCTCTCTTGTATATACATGTTTTTGTGTTTGTGTGAGGGAGTGGATGGGCGTGTGTTTTGTCTAGATATGTGTGGATATCATTTTATTGAAAATGTTCAAGAATAAATAATAAGGAATTATAATTTCCAGTTTAACTTTACCCTTGCATCCCTGATTCGATATCGATATACTAACCCTACATGTGCTAGCTATTAGTTCTAGTGTCACATGGAAACCGATCCTTCATAACAAATTGGGTAGCAATAAATGAATAAGAAGTGTCGGAATCAAACCCTCGAGCATTGATTGATAAGAAAGATATGATACATATCACCATATTATAGTTATCTGAGCTCTGTCAAGAAGCATATACTTACCTTAGCTTGACAGTCCTAGCTCATAATGTAAGACTACCCAATCTGATGAACTCTTGTAGCTTGTCGCAATGAATGACAATCAATAATCTGATGATTCTTTTATCTGTACCTAAAGTAACTAAACTGACTTTTCAACAGGTCGATATGTTATGACATGACTCATCGTATATTGTACGCCTCCCTGTCCTTAGGGTTCGGTGATGTCTTCCTTATGTGCCACATGCTGTCTATTGTTCTTCCTTATTTTCTTGATCCTTCCAACTACAGACTGAAATTTCTTATTCAAATGATCTCCCCGACCTCTTTCTTTGGCTATATTACAATACCATTCTTCTCAATCACCAATGCTTCTCTTAAAACATTCACACAAGTAGGATAATCTAACATTCTAACATTCTTTATAAGTTTGAATTAAAGTCCTTCGAAATGACAGGCTCTCTGCTTCTTATCAAGAAGAGGATGTGAAACAAACATTGAAAGTTAGGTGATTTTATCTACATCCATCTCTCTTCTAATTCCCAAAAAAAAATGAAATCTTATATACCCAATCTAGCACATCATTCCTTTTGTAAGATCGATCATAAATCGCTACTTTCTCCCCTCGATATCAATATCATCTACTATCAAGAGCATGAAATATTTTAACAATTCTCACACATAACAAGATTTAACTCAATATCTTCAATATTCCTACATCACCAAAAATAAAATAAGATCATATAATCTAGGTATTCTACCATTACGACAAAGCTAAGATGGTGTGGTTTTTTACTATCTCGTCATAAATATTTGCAACACCTACGATTTACAAAAGTCTTATACCTTTCGTAAATCAGTTAGTAAATACAGCGTATAAGCACTACGACACTACTGTATGAGCTTAGATCAATATTGCTCCTATCTAACTTAATCAACTCCATCCATTTACTTAACTTCAAAGACACTAGGTATTTGGTACTAGAATACCATAAGGTCTAACCTAACTCTGATACCACTTATTATCATGTCCTCAAACTCACAGCAGAAGGCTCCAGCAATAATCAAGAAGCAAGAGTGCATAACAACACACATACAATATTAGACCCATACGTGTAACAAGCGACAGTTGTCATTTTACATATATAGCAAATCACATGATAAACTTATCTTGTTAGTGTTTTAAATATCAAATAGCAGGATCGTTTAGGATCGTTTAGGATGGCTGATTTATATCAGACAGGAAATATCAAGAGATATATAAAGGATATGTATCGATATGAGGTTGCTCATATCGGACATTATAAATATACAAATCTTAATAACTAAAGAATAATTATAACATCTTAAACGTTCATATTTGATTATATCACCCGTATATTATCAATAGGATCTGATGATGACACAATAATGCACTAAAATAAACATTAGCATATTTCTTATAAAGTAATAAAATCTAAATTGAATACAAAATGTATCAAAAAAAACCTTTAACAATGACTTGATTCATATTTGTATCTAATCAATTAGACTGCTACTTAATTGTTATTAGATAAATGCAAAAAACTTATAACATGAGTTACCTTAGAAAAAATAAAAAACATTCATAAGAAATTAAGACATGTCAATATAACAAGTGGAAGGATTATAAAATAAAACATACATCAAATATTGCATATTGCATAACATTATAAAATAGAAAAATAAAATACATATTGAATATTACTATGATTACAGGATAATAATTACATAATAGTATAGAATAAAGCACACACCAAACGGGAAAAAAATTTGCAATATTAACCTGATATATTGGGCATATTGGCTAATATGATCCGATATCAGGTCAAATTTTAGAACCCAACATGGAAGACTATATCGTGTCATTTAGCTACCGATACCGATATATCGGCTAATATATCGACCATATCAACTAATATTTAAAGTAGTGATTACTATAGAAGTTTTAGAGCATATATATATAGCGCCAAATTACAACATAATAAGTAGCTCTTAATACAAAAGGCATCATCTAGTGAATTATGAGCTCAAAAATAGATACTCCATCAATCATCAACTCCTAATATTCCTAATATGCATCAGACTACAAGTTATGCGATATTTGAAATGATTAGAAAATCACGGGATGGGATACACGGCTCATTGAGTACAAAATTTCTCACCAGTGAACCAGACAGTTTTATAGATAGAAATATATATGATTTTTCTCATATTAGTCCCTTAAATTATGCGTAATTTGATATTGGTCCCTTAATTCTTCGTATTTTGAGTTTAATCCCTCAAATCTTAAGCCGTTAACCTAAATAGTCCATCCATCCTATATTCTGTTAAATTGTTAGATTAATTAACGATTAATTAACAATTAGTGTTAATTAACTAAGAATTAAGCCCTAATGGGAGAGGGAGGAGGGGGAGGTGTGAGGGGGAGGCGAACGTCCTCCCCACCGCCCCCCTCCTCGCCACCGCTCTCCCCCTCCCCTTCCCCCTTCATCCCCTTCATCCTCTCCCTCATCCCCCTTCATCCTTGTCGTCGCTCCCCCCTCCTCCGCCCCCTTCCTCCCCATCCATCCCCCACCTCCTCCGTCCCCTCATCCCCCCTCTTTCCTGCCGCCGATCCCCCCTCCCCACCTCCTCCCCATCACCCCCCTCCTCCCCGCCGATCTCACCCACCTCCTCCCCATTCATCCCCCTCCTCCCCACCGCCGCTCTCCCCCTCCTCCCCATTCATCCCCCTCTTCCCCCACTCATCCCCCTCCCCCCCGGCCGATCCCCCCTCCCTATAACCCCCATCCCCTTCCGATCTCCCCCCTCCTCCCCCTCCTCCCCGCCGCCGATCCCCCTCCCCCCTCATCACTCTCCTCACTGCCGCCGCCCTCCTCTATCTTATCAACGTCGCTACCCGCCGCAAACAAGCTGGACACGTCAGCACTAACAGTCACGTCAGCATTAACGGAGTTTTTAATAGAAAATTAGAGTGGTAGACTATTTTGGTTATAGTTAATGATTTGAGGGATTAACCTCAAAATTCGAAGACTTAAGGGACTAATATCAAATTATGCCAGATTTAATGGACTAATATGAGAAAAACCCAAAAATATATATCATTTAACAGCAAAATTTATTAGAAAATATCAATTATGCAGTATAGAATGAGAATATGCAAAATGTGATCCTTCGTCAAAATACCTTTTGTTAACAATGTACCAAAAAGGGGCATGAAACATATATATACTTTTCAAAATCAGATTTGAACTTATAAAAGATTCACTTGAGCAAATCCTTTGTATTCATTTGAAATGCATAAGACCACACGTCACACTTGTCAATTTGCGAATCTCCCCATAAGTACGATAACAATTACAGATCATTACCCAGTAACATAGGATGTAACAGTATCAATCAATCTATATGTAACCCAAAGACATTGTCCATAAGCTTGCCATAGGTTACCCAAAGGCCAATCAAACATATGGGAGTATGATTCTAGAAGTGACCTTAAGGACTATAAAGATAGCTCCTATGAATTCAAAAAGTGATTGTATGACGTAGCACTTTGTGACGTGGAGCACTTAGCTATTTATGGCATTTAATTCTCAGTGTCTGTCTGAACGTCAATCACTTATGCCCGAAGGCCAATCATATATTTAGATGTAGAACTCAATAGGTGACCCCCACCACTTAATGACTTGACAATTAACTTCTAACACCCATCTCAAGGCCATCCATATAGCTAGATGTGATACCATATGGCAGACTCACATAACAATGAGTTCATTCTATGACAGACTTTTGAGGGCTTGAAAACACAAAATTATTTCTCATCATTTTCCACACACAAAACGATCAATTACACCTATATTAATTATTTTTTGATTTTCATGTTATATATGACCTCAAATCAATTAAGGAGAATTCACAAATTTTCATGTCCGCATAAAAATTTCACAAGTTTTTGAAAATTTACAATATTATCACATTGAATATATATGATTATGATATGTAAGCTTTCAATATAATTGTTTTACATAACTCTTAAAATAAATTATTTCAAATCAAAATGTTAATTTCATGTTTACCATGACTGATATCGTAATAGGCAGGTGGACCAATATAAACACTGATAAGTCAGGTGAACTGGTATAAACAATCTGTCGGTATATTATCTGATTGTTACATACCTACATACCATAACAACCAATAGAGCTAGCAAGTTAAATCTAAGATGGGAGTCACAGCTTCAATTCCTATAATGCCTAAATTAGAATCTGCGAGCGATAATATAATACACCAAATGAAAAGAGAAAGTTAGAATGAAAATAATGTTACCTCCGTCCTTAAAGAGATGGCCTTGTATAGATAGTGTCAAGGGGTATTTTAGTACTTGCATATAAAGAGTGCATCTCATAAGTTGGACCAGCTTTCCTCAAGCCTATCATGCAGTTGGGCTTGTGAACATTTTAGGTAGTATACTATCAGTAGTCTCTCTTCAAGTTCAGTTCAATGGTCACATAAAATTAAAATAGTATCGGATCTTCCAGCCACTGCAGTAGATGAATCTTCCTGCAAATTTAAGGTGGGGGCAATTGAGCCTGTCTTTTGAACTATGGCATTTTGGCTCGCTCAAACATGATGCTTTGGCTTGCTAGGATATGTTAGCTTGGTTAGGGCATCGGAGGGTGTGCTTCGATGCTTGGACAATGGCTCGAACAAACTCTTTGATCATGGCATTTTAGTGAGGGTGTTGATAGGAGGACGGACAATCATTATGGAGAAACAAGTCTAAATCTAACCAACCTTATTTTACAATGATTTGGTCCTTCCAATTTAGAAAATTATCACCTCTTAGTAAAAGAACATTATTATCTACAGGAATAAGAATAATAGCATTCATATGAAATAAAATTAATACTACGAATACAACTTTATCTTGAAGTAATGATATAACCTTCCTATAGGTATAGATCCTAATTTTATAGATTCGTTATTTAATCTTCAGTTAAAACCGATATACTTCATAAGGGTATAAGAAATTCCTTTCACTAAAATCTAATATGCTTTCTCATCCTAATTAATTTGTATAAATAACCACTTTCTTATGGGGCAAGATAGTAATTTACTAAATTTGATTGCAATATTAGATGCCTACAATAATGTAACAATGGGTTTTTTTTTAATTATATCTATTACTTGCTTATAGATACGATAGCTATTATATAAGGCTAACAGTTTGCAAGATTAACTTAAAATGATTTTAATATTTGCATTTAATTATGAAATGGAGTAAATATACGCCAATCTCTATAGAGTAAAATATTAATGCTAATCTCATATAGAGTAGATCATATTTATAAATAATCTAGTCTCTATATAGCAAAGCATTAAAACTAATCTTATACAAATAAAGCATATTCATAAGGAAGCCCGTCTTAATAGAGTTGAATATTAAAACCAATCTCGTATATGGTAAAATACTTTTAATTCCTTGTTACTTATAAAGCTACTCTCTTAGAATTTTCGTAATATTATTGAATATTAGGAAATTATATACAAATTATCAAAAAAAAATCTAAAATCAGTTATGAGCAATTGACATAGATGTATTCAATTTCAAACAAAAATGAAAAGCATAGTTCTAATTCTTTAATTTGAGAGAAAATTGTGTATCAGGTGGCCAAGGAAGGGATTTCCTCCTTGGCCACAATATAGGCTGCCCATCACCAATCATGGGTGTGGGCCCAACACCCCCACATGGGGGTGTGGGCGGCCTAGATTATGGCCAAGGAGGAAATCCCCTCCTTGGCCACCTGACCCTAATTAACCTCTTAATTTAATTTCATCCGAAAAAATTATATTAGAATGAGATTATAAATTGGCTCTTATAACAATTATCATAATCTTAATAGCATGATTAACACTAAAAAACTAGTACACATGTGACTTACATCTTAGAATCAATTAGAATCATAATTTTAAAGTTAGAATCAATAAGAAGTATAACTTCTTCCAGTACGTGTAAACTACGCCAAAATGTCAACTCCAATTGTTATTATTCTTCCTTACCCACTTCACAATTCATATGAAATGAAAAAATCACAAGACTTGTCAATTGTATGTAGGCAAGACTATCAATTGCGTGTAGGCAAGACTCTGCTTTTTATACCTACAAGCATCATGGAGTTATAGTAAATACCATTATAGTCAGTTTAACTAATTGTATTATTTTACTATTATCATGTCATAATATCACATTAATATGTATTTGTAGTCACGTTATTACAAAGCACAGCCAAGGGGTGGCTGTGTTTGACCACGAGATGTCACTCCTCTCCTCTGATGGGACATTGCCATTCTAGCCATTAGCTGGTCATGTTTGACAGGGAAACATACATTTCTGACCATTACTAAGGTAGTCTCTATTATCCAGTATTAGGTATGTTCCATTTGTGGAATACAATTGCAACCGATTACAACATTTTGGGGGATCATTTGGTTGTGCATGAATTACTTTGAAATTGTGGCTTGGATAGTAAAGCAAAAAACTCAAAATTCATTGTGACACATAGGAGTGGAGTCCTCAATGAAGATTGTGAGATTATATGCATTATCAATGGGTTTGGCACCCCCGGGATCTAGACGAGTCAGACTTAACTCATTGCTCCCAATCTCTCCTTTTATAAGTTCAGTCAGCTCAGTGATGACTTCATCACCGCATCCAACACCACGACTGGTTGGTCCCAGCAAAAACTCATGTGAGATCCATCGGAGCCCATTCACTCTTTCCAGCTACGGTCAAGAGATCCTAACGCTTGTCATCAAACCGCTAAGCAATGATCACCAAATCAATGGTCACTGATCGTCTTCTTCATTGCTGTCGCTGCTTCCGACTTCGCGTCGCTGCTTCCGACTTCGCGTCGCTTGCAGTTGCTCAGTCATAAACACATCAACTCTTCCCCCTTGAATTCGACCTTCCCCTCAAGGTCGATGCAGACAGACTCAAGCTAACTACTTGCTTCCATCTTTTCTTCTTCCAGTTTCATGGTATATCCTCTCCACCTCCATCACACTAGTGACCCGTTGCCTCTGTGCTCCTTCAAATTCAGTTGAATATATGGCCATGGAATACAGGGTATCAGAACAAGAGCATCGACCATCTGAGCCAGAGCTTACAGTGGCATCCTTCAGAATTTCATCCAACACCAAGGAGACAACAGGTAGGTTTGGGTTCATCTCCTTGTGAACATAAAAATCATCATCAAACTCACTTCCACTATATCTACCATCGCCTTTCCTCAAGGAACTGAGCTCCTTGTCAACTGGAAAAGGACTGACCCCAAAAGGAAAGAACTCAGCATTATGAAGTTTACTGTCATGATCACCGCCTACCCTTTTCCCAACTAATTCAATTGTTGTCATTTGTTTCTGACCTTCTGAATCAACCAACGAAATATGGATGCTCACTGTTATAAGTGTTTGGAAATCTGTCCAACATATCAATCTTCAATCAACCAACGAAATAATGCCTGACCAAAATTTTCTACAACAGCACCTGATATCAATCTTCAATCATGGTTCCATATAGAAATACCCCAAATTGCTTTAAAACTAATTATTGGCCCAAGTCACAGATTGACTGAATTTTCTGTTTCGGCAGATATCAGAATATCAACTATTCTTTGAAAAATGAGCATAATAGCCGAAAGTCATTTTCGATAATTGAATTGGTACTAGCTCCGGAATATGAAGCCTGGCTACATGAAAGGAAACTCCCGACCTCCTTGTTGAAGGATCTGACATGAGCAACAACATTAATTCACAGTACGTCTTCATCATAGTAGCTCGTAAACCTAAGACTTCATCCGTCACTATAACTGATTGAATCTGGCACACTCTGAAATGCCTGAATTCCCAACATACAACACATCGTTATGGATATCCTCAATTTATGCCAACACTCCTTGTTACGACTTTTAACTGACAACAACAACTGCATCTCCATAATTTCAACCATTTCCCAAATCTTAAAAACTTCTCCGAAAGACTACACACTTCATCAAAAAATTCATCATCTGAATATCGGAGAACCTCTTCTGGAAATCATTCTCTTTGATATTAAAAACCAGAACCAACACTATATAAGAAGTGGCCTGAGTCTGTAAGTTCTCAAGAACTGCAGACCCCATTATTAGTAACATATGAATAATGAAGTAAATTGCCACTCCATTAGACCACTTGGGCACATTACAGTTTCTGATGCATCATTCTCTGATGACCCCATCTGAAAACCATAGAGAAGCTTGTAAAGGTTGAATCCATGATTATCTTCTCAGTGCCCAATAGCAAGGGATCCATTCATTGACATGATGCCATATCAGTCTTCAATCTCGAGTTGAATTTCAAAGAATTCAACCCATCATTCCTCCTAAAGCATGTTGTAAACTTCCTTTGGTTTGAACAAAGTCTGAACATATCCCTAAGATCCCTAAGATCCAAAACAATCTCCTAACTCCAGTCCGTCCTGTGTCATAAGCAAAGTTTCTCTAGAGCTGTTCCTTGGTCATTACCCTTGTCAGCCTCACTCTAATTTGAGAAAAATCCCACTTGTTTTCTCAGAAAATTGGTCATGGTAAAACCAAATACAGGAATAGTGGCACTAGTGGATGGAGGTGCTCGTTTCTTTCTTCCCTTCTTTCTAACACCATTTAAGCATGACCAAAACATGAGAGTCTTCTCGTTCTTGGATGTTCTCCCAAGAACTTCAACGAGACTGGGTATTGAAGGATTGAGATTAAAATAAGTTCTTCTCTCATCTATTGCAGTAGAAGATTGACGTTGCTCTTGCAACTGTTTCTTTGTTCAATTTCAAACCATTTTTAAGCTTCTCATTCACCCTGAGATTAAACAGAGGAAGATTGGACCCATAAGGCAGCAAAGGAATTGTTCACATACCTTCAGGAATTTTATCACGCACCTGTAGTTTGTAGTTGAGAGGGCCCAATTTCACCCGTCTTCCGTTTCAGCTTCTTTATTTCCTCCATCACCCATATCATCTTCATCTTCAACACCTTCCTCCTCCCCCTCCTCCTCCTCCTCCTCCTCCATTTGATTCTACATTGTGTATTCTTCTTTCCTTGCAACTTGAATTTCCTCCAATACTGCAGGGGGTCAGCTCTCTTCTTTGCTGCATCGAATCTCAGACAGTAAACCCAGAAAAAATAAGTGCAAGAGAAAATATTCTTTGTGCTTATGGTTAAACTGTGAGAAGTGTGATGTAGCCATCTGAGAAAGCTCTATGAATCTCACAGCTCACTCCTCCACCGTTCTCTCCTGTTTTACCATTTTAAAGACTTGTTCCATGTGGTCAGCACTTGTGCGGAGAGAATTATCTCATAAGAAATTTCTTTGAACTAGTGTTTTGCCATTCAATCTCAGTTCGATTGAAACTGAAATGGTTCACACTACTGTTAAAGAATGAGATGAAAGCAAAATAGAGCCTTTTCCATCTTCCATGCTCGAAGCAACCTTTCTCTCATATGATCAAATACTTGATGGATATCCAATAGTTGCTGTTCCTCGTCAAGATTCCTCTCGGCGCCACCATACTCCATAACTTACTGAGATACAATTGATCTAATCGTCGTTTGAGAGTTATGCAATTGATCAGCTCCACAACTCCAGTAGTAGCTCAGACTAGTGTTCTTAGTGGTCTGAAATCGAATAAGATTTTCAACAGAGCTCTTTCGCTGCTCAAATTCACTGGTTCGAGGGTTGAGATCAGGGTTCCCATGAGATCTAGGATGATTGTGTACCAAATCCCGCCAATCAATCCATAGCTTAGAATCAAAATCGGTTCTTGGACATGATCCAGCACCTGAACTCAGTGATTCCAAGTGTGCTTTCTTCTGAGCTCTGGATTTAGCGATGAAAGCATCATTTGGATCATCGTTCGAGAATTGGAATCAAGTTGAACCTGAAAATTAGATCTCAATTCTACAGTACCAAATCTTGATTGTAAATTGCCAATTTTAGAATAATTCTGAGATTGATCATGATTAGTGATTTGAGAGAGGTGAGATTCCATGTGTTCCATGATCCCAGTGTCAAGGATCACCCAGTGTCAAGGATCACGCTACCGCCGTTAAACTTACTCCGATCAACCGCTTTCTTGTATCTGTCACACTGTCGAAGCTCTGGAGGTGAGCGTAAACTTCTGAGTTCGATCGCAGCGTCAATGATCGTGATGTTGCAGATAGAAGCATTGGCACCAAGCTCCGATACCACTGATGTGGTCCTCACCCGAAACCTCCTGTTTCCGGTGAAGCCACTGCTGCTCCCGCTCCGCATATGGGTTCCAGCAAGAGAATTCAAGCGACAAAAGGGATATCAAAGGTGACGAACATTAAAGACAGGAGTGGATGAATTGAATTAGGGTTTGGAGTGATCAATCCATCAATCTAGGGTTACAATCTAGGGATTCAAACCCCCCAATAGAGCTTGGGAGCTTGGGATCTCTCAAACAAGATACATTCAACCAATCTTAAAATATCCCCAATCTATCCCATTTAAGTTCAGTCGGCTCAGATGCCGACTTCTTCAACGCACCCAACACCCCCCACGACTGATGGGTCCCAGCAACAACTCATCCGAGATCCACCAGTGCCCGTTCACTCTTCCCTGCAGTGGTCAAGAGATCCTATGCTCGTCGCCAACCCACTAAGCAACAGTCACCAAATCGATGGTCAATGATCGTCTTCTTCGTCACTGCCGCTGCTTTGTCGTCCATTGGTCAGGAACGCATCAACCTACACAGCTATATTGTTTCAGCAGACAAATCTAAAGAATTTCCGTGTGATTTGTTCTCCCCGAAGCTGAAACGAAACTAATACTTTGCAATCAATTTCCATCGCGAAAACCATAAATCATGTAACAATAATGTCAACCATAAACCTAGATATTGACTAAATTACGGCATCCAACTGTATACGCCTAATTTATATGGAAAAAAGGCAACAGAAGTAGCAATCATTGTAATGAATCATCAAGCATCAGTAACAATTATTCCATTCCATCAGTAATACCAGTTGAAAAGTGAAAAGGAATTTTTGAGAAGATACCCGGCGACGCAGTCCGATTCTCATATCCCATCGCAAAAACCAACTGCTATAATGACAAAAGGCCCTTAAGCCTGATAACAGTAACAGAATGATTCACATTTATCATATTTCTTCCCGCTCAAAGAATCGAACCAAAGGGAAATCAGAATCGACAAAAAAAGATCAATTCCAGTTGAAAATTTCAATAAAATAAAGGAAAGATGAGATAAAGAAAGCACCTTGCTCGAGAAAATGAAACCCTAATCGTTCTTTTTGTGAAGAATCGAGGAGAGCTGTGATTTGATTTGAAACTGAGAAAACGCGGGGTTAAGGTTTAAGAGACAGTGCTTAGAGGGAAGCTCTATTGCTGATTAGGGCTCGTTTAGCATTCTGAGAATTCCACGCGTGTGCGTATAGACGACGCGTTGTTATAAAATGATAATGGTTCTAGTCATATGCATTTAAGATTTTTCCTAGCAAATTCTTTGTCCCAAAAAAAAAAAAATTTTTCCAGTCAAAATTTAAAAGACATCAAATTAGTGTAAAAAATTTAGAGGCGTGACCACCATCGGCGAGGAACAATAAATTCGGTGCGGGCCCCTTCAGCGCAAAACAACAAATTAGGGAAAAAAATTTTAACGGGCGCCTTCGGCGCGGATGAGTTGGTCAGACCTTTGCTTGAGGGGTTAATTGAAACGGATGCCCAAAAAGCTTAGCCGCCTCTTTGAATGCACATGCCCTGTGTTTTTTTGTTTCAATTTTTTTGGATCAGCCGAAATAAGTTCGGCAGAAATAAAGTTCAGGCGACGTCCACTTTTGGTTTTCATTTTTTTTTTAGGGTTTTATTTTTTTGGGTCATTTTTGAATGAAGTGTACAAAAAAGAAAAGCTGTTGTGTTCTCTCAACAAAATTTCCTTCAACCCAAAAATTTTCCTCCAAAACTTGACATTACACTGTCACATAGGATAAGTTCAAAATCTGCCCTCAAATGTAATATAGATGTGCGCGGAGTAGAACGGTGGGTGCACGAAGCAACACTTTAAATGACATTGCTAAATTAAACAACTCTCAATTTTCCCGCATTGATGCAGATGTATATTATACAATAGAAGAGGTTTGTCCTAAGTGATATATCTATTATATATTTAACAACCTTTTTTGAATTCTAAGGCTGACTAGCACAAGATAAAGAGTGGTTGAGATTTGATCTTAGTAAAGAGAGCAGTGGAATTTGGTCCAGCTTTGAAACCATAAATGGGAGCTTTGAAATTTGGTCCAGCTTTGGAATTTGGTCCAACTTTGGAATGAAGTGAGCTTTAATGCCATGAATATGAGCTTTGCAATTTGGTCCAGCTTTGAAAGCAGCCAGTGAACCAGTTTCGCGCAGAAGTCGCCTGCAAAATTTTTTGTTACGCTAATTTGTTGTTCCGCACCAAAGGCGCTCGCTAAAAATTTTTTGTTGTTCCGCGCCGAAGGCGCACGCTAAATTTTTTTACGCTAATTTGTTGTTCCGCGCCAAATGCGTCCGCACCAAATTTGTCGTTCGACACCGAATTAGTTGTTCCGCGTCAAAGGCGACCGAATTTGTTGTTCAGCGTCGAATTTGTTGTTCCACACCGAAAGCGCCCGGTAAATTTTTTTCGCTAATTTGTTGTTCCGCGCCGAATGCGCCTGCGTCGAATTTGTTGTTCCGCGCCGAATGCGCCTGCGCCGAATGTGCTCGCGCCAAATTTGTTGTTCCGCGTCGAAGGCGCCCGCGCCGAATTTGTTGTTCCACGTCAAAGGCGCTAGCGCGTTGTTACGCGCCGAATTTGTTGTTCGGCTCTGAAGGCGACCGCGCTGAATTTGTTGTTCCGCGCCGAAGGCACCCGCGTCGTATTTGTTGTTTCGCGCCGAATGTGTCTGTGTCGCTAAATATTTTTACGTTAATTTGTTGTTCTTTTAAATTTTGGTTGTGGAAATTATTTTTAGGGAATAAAGATTTTGCTGGGGGAATCTTAAATGAATCGTGTCCGCAGCCACAAGTTATGACTAGTATATTGATATACAACCTTTATTTTTGGGAATTGCTACACAAACCTACTGTTTTACTCTACGCACGACCGTCCATGTACAAGTTTGCCACTTATTTACAAGTTTGCCACGGGAATTGCTCACTTCACTGAACCAGTAATTTTTGCCGAAAATATCCCTAGGTTAAAACAACCAAATGACGGCCGGCAGCGACACCATCCCTCTTTCCACACCCACTCAGTCGCCCTCTGCGACCTCCCCACCACCACCCCCATCCTCACCCCCCCCCCCCCAGCCGATCTCCCCACGCCCCCTCTCACTAGACCCATATTCCCAAACGACGACCTCCCAAAGCCCCTTCTCCATCTTTCCCCACCCACTCTGTCACCCTCTGCGACCTCCCCAGCCCTCCTCCAATCCCCCCTCAGCCGCCCTTAACAGGCCCCCTTCCTCTTATGCCGCCCCCTTTACCGATCTCTCCAGCCATCCCTCCCCATAGTAAATCGTCGTCGGAATCCTTGTCGTCGTCGGGGGGAGAGGCGGCGGGAATAGTGGGCAGACGATGGTAAAAGAGGAATAAGTGGTTGTACACGTGAGGAACAGATGAATGTCACACTTGTAAATAAAGCGGTTATGCGCGTGAATAAAACGGTGGGTGAGCATAGCAATTCCTTTAGTTTCCCCCCCCCCCCCTCATTTTACACATAATATATGATTCACATATCACAAACCAAGTGGATACAGCTTCTCAATCCGATTGTTACAAAATCAACCGTTTCAAAACAATAGAACATTTTGTGACTAGTGAATCGAGTGCCAAGTCCTCATAGTGTTCATCCGTATTTGGGTTTTGATTTTTTAGAATATATACAACAACCTAGAAAATAATTTCAAAAAAAATATGGGAGAAGTGGTATTTTGTGCTGCCGGCGTTGTCAGCACATGTACAATAAGCTCTACATTAAATTGCTCCAACTCTGTCAATGTAAATATTTATTAGCTCCAACTCTATCAGAGATGTTGTGTACATGCAAAATTTCATAAAACTATCAAGATCTTTGATTATATTTCAAATGACCAGTATATTCTTTTGAAATAAAAAAACACTTGCATAAACTATCCTAGTTTTTAATAACTACAATAACCACCATACGTTTTGAAAAATACTTTAAACGGCTTTATATGCTTATTTTCAAGTATATGGTTGTTTGAAAATTAAAAATTCTTTAGTGCTTTTTCGAAAATTTCAAAATACATGGTATATGTTTGAAATATGACCAAGGATTATGGTAATTTTATGAAATTTAATCATGTGTGCAACCACACAGATTATTCTTTTCAAAATGATTATTTTTTATACAAAAAGACAAATTGTATAAATTAGCTTAAAAGGAACTTCATGTTATGAATAGGACACATTGGGCCTATTGGATATCCATCCACATGAGTAACCAATATGAATACTATATAAAGAAGGCTAGGGGTTTCCTAGCCTCAATCTTCTCCAAACCTGTTTCTTGTTCACAACACGTTATCAGTACGATCATACTCGATGGAAGAAGCGACGGCTCATAAGAGGAAGGCGCCCGGCGGAAGCTCCGTCAATTTTTTTCGCGACGCAAAGCTTCGCGAGACGATGCAGAGTTTCTTTTCGGGCATCCCTCATCAAACTTCGCTAGATCTGGCGGACAGATTTAGTGGGTACGCCTAAACGTTTTTCTAGATCTGATAACATATTAAAAGTTCAAATTTTTATGTGATATAGAATAAAATAAATGAATGTTTATGCATGGATCTAACTTATTAGATCAAAAACCTAATTGTTTAAATGCTAAACTGATTAAAAATTTAATTTTTAGCCAATCTATCTGTTATTTGGTAGATTTTATTAGATCATTTTGTGCAGAATTTTGTTCATGATGTCCCATAATTTAAAAATCATAATCTGATAAACCCATGAACGGCCTGAAGCCGATAGCCCCTCCACGCCAAAGATCTTCGGCGTAAAATCTGGCCAAATTCGGCAGAAAAAGCGTGTCGCGCCCAGCGGGCGCGGCCGGCGGCTAGGGAGGGCCAGCCACCACCCCTCCCCAAACCCTAAACCAAAATTAGGGCTAGGTTTAGGGGAAGCCCATTTTGGGCTGTTGGGCTAAAGGCCCAACTAAAAAATAAAAATAAAATAAATCTGGAATTTAATTGTTTTGGGCCTGAATCCCAAACAAAAATAATTCTCAAGTGTTTTTACACTCATGGGCCTTTTCTTAAGCTAGCAGCCCAATAAGAAAAAAATCAGATTAGTTGATTAATATTATATTAGAACCCCTAATGGGCCTGAAGCCCACCAAATAAATACAAATGTAATAATATTAAAATTGTTTCCCCTGTTTTCTTGATGGGCCTGAAGCCCACATATAATTAAAATTTAAATTAATTTTAACTTGTTTATTGGGTTTAGCCCATTGATTTTCTTGAAAATCAATAAACAAGTATCCCAACGGGCCTGAAGCCCGCGGACATAAATTAATTTATTTTTCTCTTATTTTGTTGGGCCTGCAGTACACAAAAAGTGTAAATATATACATAAATAAAGAGGAAATATGCTTAATGGTCCCGAAGCCCGCTGGCCTAATATTATTAATTTCTGAAATCTTTATAAAATATATATATTAAATATATATTAAATTCAGAAATTACCGAATAAAACCCAGAAAAGTCCAGAAAAATCCTTAAAAATTTTGGTAAAAATTCTGGAAAATTTCTGAAACATCAGGAAAGTAATTGGGAGATGGGTTACAATAAATATTAATATTTTGGGGGATAAAAAGTTATTTTTCGTTTACGATGAATGACTTGTTGTTCAATTTAAATTTTTCTGAACATAATCTAACTGACACGGCGCATACTGCGGATGGCCAGAAGCCTCCGCCGCCACCACATACCCATAAAATTTTCCTTTTGGGGGTTAAATTCCCATGAAATTTTTGGTTATGCGTCATAAAATTCCAAGACATCTTATGAACAACTAGATTAATGCACAATTGATTTAATATTTTTGTTTGCATGTTAAAACTTAGTCTATTTTTTTATATAACTGTTTTTCATGTTAATACTCATACTAAGATTAAATATTATGGCACAAACAGATTAAATAATATTTCAACAAATTTAAATATTATATCTTTGTTGAGAATTGAACCTGAAGTTCAAATCATATTAAATGTCAAAACAAAACAAATACAATGGATTATGCGAAAATTATAATTGCTAACTTCATAAAAGATGCATACTTCGCGGTAAATAGATATATAAGATCTATGATCTATATAATCCAATATGGACACCAGAAGTTTTCCATAATACCGCTAAACTTTTTAAAAGAGTACTCTCCTTTATTTTTACAAGGAAAGATGTTTTTATCTAGCCTTGAATATAAGCATACGCCTGAAGTCGTGGCTTAATAAATAAGTGAGAAATATATTACGCACCCAGGTATTTGTTCCCTTTGAGCATGATTAACTATCCAAAAAAATTTGAACGACTCAAGAAAATGGCCTGAAGCCATACTCGAGCATTAAAATAGACTTTTAAAGGTCTCCAATTAATTAGAAAAGTGGAAGTATAAAATAATTTGCTCAAACTCATGATTATGTCTCCTTAGCAAGACTAATTTTCATTGTCCTTTATAATTAAGGAAAATTGAAATCAGAGGAAGTTCAGGATCAAACATGACCTGAAATAAAAAAATAACGGAAAATATTACTCGATATGGAGTAGGAAATGGAAAACTAAGATCAGAACCAGAAGCTCTGATAAGTACTCATACTGCTTTTGCAATATGAAAAGTAATTAGTTTATGCAATTGAAATATATATATATATATCGCTAGTCTAAACCGACGAAAGTCGACCTACTTATTGTATAATTAGACACTACTATAGGACAAATAAATTTCATAAACACAATTTTTAATCTGTTCCCATAACATATTTCTTAGTGAGTTTAAGTGTTTATATACACCTTTAAATAGTATTTTACAGTATAAGTCATTTAGAAAACCTTTTCTGTGATGTCTGTTTTTTTAAATTCAGGACTTTTTAAGCCTGAATATTCTAAAAAGATGATGTCTATTCCTCTTAAAATAAATAAAGCCTGAAGCTTTGTCCCAAAATAAATTCAAAAAGCGGAAAAATTGGAACACCTGAAGTGCCCAAAATCGTCCAAGGCTTAACTTAGAAACGATAAATATGCTACCCAGGATTGATGTTTGTTTAAACAAATCCTATATATTGGAAGAAAACAATGTTTATTCAGATTGGTGCATTTTCTTTATCCCATATAAATGGGTAAAAAGATTATGAAATCATTTCCACTTCATGTGGACATTGACCCTCGTAACATCCTCAAAAATAAATTAGATGATATACTTGCTATCATCATTAATGATGAAGACCTTTAGGTCTCTTGAGAGTTTTTAAGGGATATAATTAGGTTTTGTCCACTCCCTTAATATGACTGATGATGTACCTTTGGTGTACTCATCGATATATCCTCTAAAAATGATCATTATCCAACCACATTTTTTAAAAAAATTGGCAGTAACATTGGATAAAAATGGGAAATCATAAATAATTAGCAACAGTGGTTGCGTACACTAAACACACAATTAGAACCTTTTTATATGAGTCTGATCAACTCCATATAAACATTTTCTAAAAATGGGTTTAGAGCCCATCTTAAAGATGGTACGTCCGGAACGCTGTGTATGTGTTCATGAAGCAACACTACATAAACCGTCATGATGCCATAAAGAGAACACATTCATCAGGACTAACCAACTTTGATGAATAGATTCCAAAATCTCGTATGACTAAGGCATTAGTACACATCTTATAGATTGTGTGTTGATGGTAATAAGGATCCTGAAGATCTTTCAGTTCCCTATTTGGTTCAAAACATCTATGAGCCTGAAGCTCAAATTGACCATTTAAAAAAACAAATACATATGATCTGATTATAATCAGACTTACAATTTAAATATTGTCAAACTTTCACATTCATGCTGCTAAAAATCCAGCTAGGATTGACATACCAAATATAATGGATGCAATCCACCAGTAGCAGAAGTGGATGTCCTTAAGAGATGAAAGGACATACCACTAGGCTCCAAAGAGAGAAATCTACTACTGGAGACCGAAAAAGCAATACCACCACAGGAAAGTGAGCTCAAATCCAGAACCTTATTGCAACTTGGTTGCTAAGGACCCATTCTGGATCTGTCCATATTCTTTACCCATCCCAGAACCTTCACTTCTTAATGCATCGTGAAGGAGACACTTCTGAGAGAAATCAAATGATTGTAGTACGATGGGGTGAGTTTTGGGCAAGAAAGAACACATTTTGTCGACAAATTCTCTCATATTTCACTTCACCGATTAAATATAAAATATCGTTTCCACAACTTTGCTATGCCTGAACCAAACATAGAGATTTGGCCAAATTATAAAAATGTGGAATGAGGCAATAATAAGGTGAGCTGGACTCACTTATGAAATATGGGGTGTATGGACCTGAAGTCCTGATATCAAAAATGATATCAAATCCTGTGGGATGACTGAGTATTGTAGGAGAATTATAATAAAATCGTTAGCTATAAGCATTTCAATTTGATATAGCTTTAGAGGTATAAATCGCTCAAACCAGGAAGTAATCAAGTAAGATGAGCTGAACTCACTTACAAGATGAATCTGAGGCATCGACTGGTTTATGTCAAGGCGTAACCCAACAAATGGCAGAAGGAGGGAATTTTTGGTTGATGTTGCTATTGGATGTGACAAGACAACATTACATATATAAAATTTCTTCAACTGCATGTATAAAATTTTTCTTTACTTTCCTTTTTCTGTGACATATATTAAAAATATGATTAAAGGAAAGACAACCTAAACAGAGATCCTTAATGGACTCATACTAAAAGGTTGTTGTTTGCACATCTTAAAATAGTATTATTTTTTAAGAGAGCAAATTAAAAGAATTGAGATTATTTTAATAACTCAATAATATTATCGGATCTCCTGAAGAGAAAATACTGAAATATCTGTTAAAGCCTATCTATCAAATCTGATATGATATGAAAGTCCAATCTAGGCATAATTTCTTGGCTTACAGAATACAACATCCTGAAGATGACATTAATCATCATGAAGGTGAACTATCATCCTGGAGATGAACTATCATTCTGAAGATGACATTAATCATCCTGAAGATGAACTATCATCCTGAAGATGACATTAATCATCCTGAAGATGAACTATTATTAATCATCCCGAAGATGAAAACTTCATACAATGACGATTGATGAAGAAACATGAAAGTCATTATCCCTTAAATACACCTATCTGGTTGTATGGATACACATTAAAAGACCCCTTTCCATTAGCTGGAAGAGGGGAAGAATATATAAGGTCCATAAGTACCTTAAGTGTCTTTGAAACACTCTTTTACCTGGCCAACTGCATGCATCTCTTTTTGAGGGTTAGCAGTATAGTTATTAGCCAGGTACAAAGCATCGCCTGCAGCGCACTACTAGACCAAAGATATGTAGCTTTTGCACTATCTCCAAGGCTCGAGGAAAAATCCTCCATGTTAAATGTATTTGCATATGCAGGTTACAGATCATCGCGATGAATAGCATAAAAGGGACGTCCACCTCCTGAAGATCTACACAGAATCCTCCTAAGTCTACATCCTTCTACCATCTCGAGAAGCTCATCACCCAAGAAGTAGTTCAAGAACATACAAAGCCGGGTCCTGAAGTACCTCGCAGACAATGACGATTGAGACGTGGAATTGTCTACCAAGTCTGGAGCGCTCCTTTAGTTTCAGCTACTTCCTTATATGAGTGAAACTTGTATAGATAAGTGATGTTTGTACTTTACATTTGCTTTCGGAATGTTGTAGATGAGATGGATGTATAGACGCATAGAAGATTAATGTATAGATATATAGGATATCTGCAAGCCTGACGCTTGATTAGATAAGGGTGAGTCAACTGTAGAGTTGTAATCTTTTTCTTTGGCTAGTGGTTTTTCCCACAGGGTTTTCCATAGTCATGGTTTTAACGAGGCAACCACATTGACTCTGGATCCAGAAGTAACCACCCCTCGACACATCCCTAGATCAGGGGAAGTTATGGAGTGCTGTACTCTTTTCCATTCGCTGTTGGTTTTTTCCCACAGGGTTTTCCATAGCTAAGGGTTTTTAAGGAGGCAGTTCTCCCTAACTTGGATTTAGAAGTATCCAACCTTTAAGATACTCATTAGTACTAATGAATCATTCAGTATTCATAAGTTGAGTATACCACGTTGGTTGAATAAGGAGAAGTGTTATGAATAGGACCCATTGGGCCTATTGGGTATCCACCCACATGAGTAACCAGTATGAATATTATATAAAGGAGGCTAGGGATTTCCTAGCCTCAACCTTCTCCAAACCTGTTTCTCGTTCACAACACTTCAATTATTTTTTATGTAACAATAATTTTCACCGTGGTTTGTATTTCATTTACCCACTAGGCTATCGAGCACTTCACCCTTGGTAATGGCTGGCATGTGCGTATGACACATAAAGCAGAGGAGCCTTTTTTTTAGAGTTTTTTATTTTGTTGTTTGACAACATAAAACTTATTTTTGTATATGATACAACACTTTGATGTGTTGGTGTATCAAAACATGTATTAGGGAATCCAGTTCCCAACATTCTTCCCCCTTTTGATGATGACAAACATATCAATCAAACTCAATAAATTTAAAACAGTTTAAACTCTTACACCACTGACATTGCGCACACTCCACCTGACTTGATGCACCCTTGGTTTTAATGATGCCCCTTGAATTTCATTCGCACCCTTTTTGTCTTCACAAAAAGATGTGATGCAAAAAAAAATAATAGATCATCTCCACCTTCCATGTTTGAGAGTTGCTTCAAAACATGTATGCTATCCCTTTTAACATATGAATGCTTGAAATAAGAAATTAGAGCTTTGGTATCTTTTCATTAAGGATCATTGGGGTCAGTCAATAGTGTTAAATTTGGGTATCACCAAAATAGATAATAATGGCATGGAAACACTAAAATAGCGGGTTTAAATAATATCATCTAATAGGAACCCAAATCCAGCTAGGATTTGTTTTTATTGCATGTATATACAAGCAATCGTAATATACATGCATATTCTTTATAATCTTGTCTATATATGCATGTCTACCAATTATATCGTTGGAACCCAAACATAGGCATCATGCAGCATTATTTCTATCATGATGCATAATATGTGGTTTCTCCAAATGGTTACGATGAACATTATTACAAGCATTTGAAGTAGCACTGTTTTCAGATGCAAATTTCTTATACATGAACGCATAATTCTTTTTAACAAAATTAGCATGCAAATTCTTTTTAACATGAGTCTTCTCATAATTAGCTCTATGAACATTACTAGAAATAGAATTATGCTTACATGAAGAAGTTGCACGTACGTAAACATTGCTATTAATCAAATAATCAAATTAAAGTACAAACTCTTCATTTTTCAACTTACTCAAAATATAAATCGTTAGCAAGCACATCAATTCTAGCATTAAAGTCATTGCAAACATTCATGAGCATAATATTTTCCTCTTTCAAAATTTTATTCTCTAAGCTCAACTTTTCAATAATCAACTTTACATCATTCAATTTTGAAAGAGAAATATTATGCTCATTGCACACAATATCACGATCATGTATCAAAGTATCATAATTAACTTTTAAACAATCATGATCATGCTTTAATGAACTAAATTTATTTTTCAATAACTCATAACCAGTGAGTAGATCATTATAAGCATCTTTAGATATAGGGTTTACCTTATCACCAACTTCTTGTGCCATGAGACACAACTCTTTCTATTGGTTGTTCTTATTCCTCGTCAATTTGTTCTTATTCTTCATCAATTAATGTTGAGACATTGTTGGATTCCTCAAAACTATCAAGCATGTGTCATTTGATTTGCACTAGTAGATCCTGACACATAACTTAAAACTTTGTCAGATAAAGAGTCAAATAAGATTTTCATACCTCTTCATTGAGATTGGCCATTTGTTTCTCTTCACTTGACCACTTAGAGATTGGTGTCATGGTTTTACAATTGGGTTCCTTCATGAGACTCCACATATCATAGTCAAGGGATGTGATGTAGTGCTTCATTCGGTTCTTCTATTGACCGCATGACATGTTGTCGGCTATTGGGGTCTCGATTGATGTTCTCCTATGGAAACATGTTTCTTGTTGATGTGATCCTATAACCAAGCTATGACACCACGTGTTAGGTCTATGTGGATGGCAAGTAGACACTAGAAGGGGTTGAATAGTGTTTATGCAACTATAAAAATCTCTCTAGAGCATTCTACCCAAGTTGTTAATTAGAGTTACTTAATTAAAACTTAATCAACAATATTTATAGCAAGTAAAGAATTAAGCACACTGGAATAAAAACACAAGTATGCAAGAAATGGATAGAGAAATGCAACCCATACAAGATAATCACAAACACGATGATTTATCATGGTTCACCCAAACTACGAGCTACATACAGTCTCAAGTTCCACTTTGCATTTTCACCATTCTCTGAATAGTTACAACATGTCCACTTCACCATAACGGGTGAATGGACATGTATGATCGAAAAGTACACACTAGATGGGGTGAATATAGTGATCGACAAATAAAACGTACAACATATAAGTAGATAAAAAGACAGAAATCACAGCCAATCACAGTTGACACCAGATATACCATGGTTCGGTCGGACATCAACATACTCCAGCAACCCTTAAAATCCACTATAAGACCAATCAGTATCAACCCGCCAACAAACACTCGGGACTCGTAAATCCTATGCTCCAAGCCCACAAGCTCTATAAACTCGTAAACCACATGCTCAATTGAACTAATCTACCTAGCTGGACTCTGCCTCAATCCACACCACATGAATCGGGAATCCCAGAACTACGCCACATAGCTCTCTAACAACCAAAATAGTATAAAAGAAAATACAAGAACCAAGCCGTGGTACACCACAAAAAATAAATAGAACTCTGTTTGTGACGTCGATGTGTACTCGTCAATCCACTAGTAGACGGCTCTGTAATGGTTCCGACCGTTCGTCAATCGGAGATATATGTTGCGATATATGGCTTCGAGAATGTGCATGGTCATTTTTGCAATTTCTGATCCTTCAGGGTTTTTCTGCAAAAACTGTTCACCGACAAATTTCTGGTGTATGGACGGCTTTGCTCCTTGGTTGATTTCTTATTGGTGCTTTGCGTGAGTTGATGGCTGGCTTTTCTCTCCTTTAATTGTTGTGATCACCAATAAAATCTTTGCGCTTCAAATTAAATCATGTCATGACCTCCCTCTCTCTCTCCCTCTCTCTCGTTGTGCTTCATGGCTGTTGCGTAAGGGTTGATAATGCTTTGCTGCATGTTGATTTTTAACTGCAAAAAAAACAAAACAAAAAAAAACAAAAGAGCATTACCTTAATTTATAAAATAAAAAAACACAAACCTCAATTTGATCTGCTCGTTCAATTTGTTGGTGGCTTTGCTTGCGTCCACTGCACACAAAAAGTTTGCCCATTAATATACATTTACCATCTCTTTGAACTTTGATGTAGCTTAGAAGATCAACTACATGTCTTTTCATTCTTGAGCTTCAGGTGCCTTGATTGAACTTCATCACCACTACGATCTTTCCAACTTGAATGTATTCATGGTTCTTTGGGTGAGCATCATAAATCTCGACTTTGGGGGTCCTTCTCTTGTAAGCTTCATCCTCATAAGTAGGCTCCATAAGTCTTTGGTCCATAGCTTTTGAACTCATCGTATTAGCAATTTATGTGTAATTCTTGCACACTCATAAACTTGATTAGCACACTTAATTGTTTGATCATCCTCAAAATCATACAAGATCGTATCTCAACAGCAACAATTTTTTGACTGTATACTAGCCTACTTCAATCACATCAACTATCACATCAATTAGAAGACTTGTGTGTCAAAATGGTCGACTAGTCTGTGATACAGCAAGGGTTTGACCTAAATACTTGGAAAATGAGTTTTGAAAATATTTTAAATATTTTAAATATTTAAAACTATTTTCATGTGAGTGTGCAAGCTTCAATTCTATGACTTTAACATTCTAAGACAAGTTACATAAATTACAAAAATTCATACAACCTTTGAAATTCTTGATGCAGCTTTGGCCCGTCAACTTGTCTTATGGAGGGATTGCACTTCATGAGTCTTTTGGATGAGCTTATATTCTTCATGTTGAGCTTAAAATCCTTTAACTCTTCTTCTTCAAGTTTACTATTTATATCTCCATTTGTGAGCATGAGTGAATATTTTTGTCATGTTGACCATGCTGACTTGGCTTCATTAGAACGAGTCTTGTGTACATACGCTGACAAATCTTATTAACAACACTAATTGTTTTCTCATCACCCTGTGGGTGACTCAACATCCAATAGGATTGTTCGTCCGTGCTTGGCCCATCGGCATGGCCCGCATGGTCAATGTGCCAAGCCAAGTGATGGCTCGGCCCCGGCAGAGGCTGTTCCGAAGCACATCACCAACCCCTATCAACTTCCCTCCTCACAATTTCAAGCACTTCACCAACCCCTATCAACTTCCCTCCTCACAATTTCAAGCACTCTTTAACAAATATATTTGAAGGCGCTAAAAATCTACAACCGAGGAGATGACCCGATGGACTTAATACCAGGCCTGGCCCTGCCCTAGGGCAAACGGGGCAGCCGCCCAGGGCCCTAAGGCCCGAGGGGCCCAATTGACCAATTTTTTTAATTTTTGCAACTTTTCAATGAAATTTTCATTGATTACTCTTCCCGTTGCGCATTGGGAGTCTGGGACTTGGGGCCCACACAGATTGCACAGGAGCCTAACCGACGCCTGCATGCAGCACCAAATATCTCCATAGGTCAGCCGATTACAAATTTACAATCAGCTCAAGTCAAAGCTTTCTCCTCTGGGGCCTGCTGCCTGCTGGTTATTTAGACAGACTAGACTATATGCTTGCCGATTCGTGAAACCAGAAGGAGATGTTGTAATGACAGGCAGAAGATCAGATGCATATTCTGGGAGGTAACATAGCCATTGATAAATGATGTATACATATTGCATATGTAATTTGGTTGGCTACGGTGTATGTTGAAATCATCCTGTGTGTTCATCTTGCACTATTTTGTTGTCTGTTGCATTTATTTCAATGAGCTTTCTGAGGGAAACAGCATTTGTTATGGGAGTATCATTGATAAGTGGGTATCACTGTATCAGGGTGGCAGCCGCGTGATGCTGATGCTATTGCTAAGTGCTAACAAGCTTGGAAGTGGCGACTGACGAGGAGGAGGTCCAGAGGTCCAGAGGTCAGAGGTGATAACTGATAAATGATAAATGTCTTATGTTATTTTGTTGATTTTTTTCTCTTTGTTCTAGCTACTCGAATTTTGTCAAATATACGCGACAACAAATTAATATGATTTTTCTGAGAGAAAGAAGAAAAAATTTAGTATTTTAATTTTTAAAAAATTATATTTAAGGGACCCAAATTTTTAACTCGCCCTGGGCCCCAATATCTTCAGGACCGGCCCTGCTTAATACACAAGCCTGACGAATGATTTGCACGCCAGAATTGTTGTGGGCATCCACCAAAGTTTCATATGACTTCGCGTTGCTTGGGCATAGATCACCGTCTTTAAGGTCCCGATAGGCATGCTCCCACTCAACCCCTTGACATAAGATCAGGGTCAATAGGTGATGCACCCAACAAAGGGGGTTTCCACCAATAAGCTTCATTGTGTGTTCCACGTTTTCATGCCGGTTGACTCGCATGCATATCAGACTCCTTGGTCCATGTTTCAAAATGGATCAGATGGGGAACCATGGGGTGGGTGCTATGTACACAGCTTGTGCTGCATTCCCGGTCGCACCGGTAGTGTGTCTATAGGTAGGATCGTACACTCGGGCTTGTGACACTGGCATGGTTCGCAATGGTCGACGTGTCGAGCCAAGCAATGAACTGACCCAGGCAGGGGCTAGGAATGACAATATTGCGGGGCGGGGTAGGTATTTAACTACCCAAGCTTGCCCCGTCCTGTCTACGGGTCGGGACAGGACGGGTCTCGATGCGGGGCGGGGCGGGTAACTTCTTACCAAAACCGGGTCGGGCCGGTCAGGTCAAGTCATTACTACCATCCCTATGAATCCAAAATAAAAATTTTATTTCAAAATTGGGAGAATTATGATATATTTGATAATTGGGAATTGGGAATTGGCTCATTTGGGAGAACCGTGGAATAGAATATGAGTTTTGGGTTATGGACTGGCTGCATGGTCCGCATCAAAATAGTAAGGTTTTTTAGAACTTCTATAGTTTACCGGGGCGGGTCGGGGCGGGTTGGGCCGCATACGAAGCCCAAGCTTGCCACGACCCGTCTGCGGGCCGAGGCGGGCCGGGTCAAAACCGGGGCGGGCCGGGCCAGTCGGGTCAGACCATTACTGCCATCCTTAGCAGGGGCCATTCTGCATCTGGCAGATGTGCATCATTGGCCCCCATCCGGTTCCCTCTGTATTTGATTCTCTTTTTAAAGTTCTTTTCATCTCTTCCTTATGGTATTTATTTAAAATTGGTCTCTCGCATAAGCCTTGGACGGAATTTATTGCCCAATTGGGGCTGCATTCCCAACGATCTGACTTGCCAACGTTGCCTCGTGGTTCGGTAGGGACGGTACGGGACGGTACGGGGCTCTCACCCTCCCTTGAGCCCATTTCCAGTGGACTTGGGCTCGATCCATCGTTGAGTATGCTTCTTTAAACTACAATTCAGGTGATGTGGTTGCTCGATTCCTGTATTGGGCTCTTCCTGGTTCGCTAAACGTTACTCGAGGAAATCTCGTAAGCTTCATGTCCTCGCTTATTGATATACTTAAACTTGGCGGGTGGCCCTGCCTAACCTATGGTCGTGGTACGATGGAGATTGCTAGTGCCCGTCGGCGTGGGTTCCTTGCATGGGCTGTAGGGTCGGCGTGGGTTCCTTGCATGGGCTGTTGGGTCTGAGCGTCGAGTCGTCGACAGCATTTAGCACTCTGTGTTCCCTTCCACCACTAAGCGCATCCGACCTGACCGTCAGCCTGCACTTCGATCTGTCACGTTGGAGGGGGGAAAAAAGGCGGTGGTGGCGAACAACTCTATCCCACAATAGCTCTTCGCTCGCTCCATGCAACACAAGGAAAGTTGCTTTCTAGAATTATCAAAACACAATGGAAAGTTGCTTTCGAGATTGGGTAGAATGTTGTGACGTCGTGGAAGCAAACGCACGGAGGACATCTCCCGTTGATTTCCTCCGTTTTATGGAAAAAAAATAGTGGGTGAAATTTTCAGTGTTAATAATGCCAGCCGAGATTGGTGGTTAGACTTAGAAGTGAGAGGCAATGTGTCACCAAACGCAGCCCCATCATGGTTTTTAACTTGGCCGCTGGCACGTAGCTTTGCTTGCGCACTCAGCATCTTCACGCACGAAGCAAACCACCCCCCAGCCCACCAAAAACTTGGATGGAAAGCAAACACTGACCATTTTTCAGGTGAAATCTCACTCTCCTCTTTGCACCTCTTTGCAATCTTTTATGAGCCAAAAAGTTTGCGTTATTGTCGGCTGGGAGGCAATTTCTTTTGTAGTGGACGTTACATCACATCAACCATAGAACTCTTCAGCCCAGCTATATATGTACTAGAAATAACCTCATCTCTTGGGGGAGGGGGTGTTATGTTACATCACACGCGACGATGCGACATTGACACATGCGACAAACCCAATCACATGGGACAGATGCAATAAATATATCATATATAATTCTTTGAAGACAACTAACCGATGTGCCTTCCGTCACTCCGTGCATCTCGGTCATTTTAATTTTATTTGCAGCAATAATGTTAACGACATGCTAATTTGTATATGGTTATAATGTGAGCAATGAACTACCCACTACAAGCGATGCGGGTGAAAGAGTTTGAATCGATGTACGTATGATGCAAACTATTCATGTAAAAAAATACACTTTGAGAAATTCTCTTATGATTAAACCCCTTCATCGAAGAGTATGTTATAATTTTAATATAATTTGAGGATAGATTGAGACTAATGTTTTTAAAAACCTTAAAGCCATGAGATATTGGCTGGATTTATAAATATTTTCCTTATCTTGCTACATCGCACTAGCAACGCGTGGGGGCTAAGTTCGAGTTCTTGGAGGGCTCGCGGATCATGAACCTTAGGGTGAATATTTATTTTGCTTGGTATGTAAAAGAGCTTGTGATCTTCACCAACAGAGATTAGGACCTGTAGGCATCGCAAAAGAATATTCACACAAAGGTGAGTTTTTTAATTTTAGTATTTAAATTCATATTTTTGCAGTTTGACCTAGGTTATTATTACTAGGCTTTAGAAAATTTTGATTTTTTCCGCATTTTCTACTTATATTAAAACCCTAAAATACTTACATGAAGGCATATGCCTTTCCAACATGCATCAAAGTAGCCGTACCTTCAGTTCATGATACTGCTTCATCATCTCCTTCTACAACCCTTGATTTTGGCATTGCTTCTCTAGCTCTGTGGAGGTCCCCGATAAAGATGTAACCATTGAAGCCATTCAAACTCCTCAGCCACCCTACAAAGGCATTCACAATGTATAAGGCTCAAGTCTTTGGAAAGCTCCATTATCTCGCCAGCGGGAAGATTATAGAGGATGAATGGTACTGGTGCTTTGTAAATGGACTAGGAGTGGGCCAACAAGGTGCAGTCCATTATCTCTCCTCGAGTGCGGTTCATAACTCATATGAGTCTTCCACTGTCAGATATTCAGGGTCTGATCAATGTGGCGTCTGATATAGATAATGGTTTTTGCCTTATCTAAATCACCCACTTTATCATCAGCAGTGATGGCTAGACTGAAGCACTGTGAGCGTATGTGGAATTTAATATCAAGTTGCCAGCTCCGATAATTCTTGCCAGTGGCGTCCAGGACGTCAAAGTCAACACTAGCTATCTTTGCCATTTTATTTAAGCATGTAATTAGCAATAATTAAATATTTTTGAAATAAATAATTATGCAGACCAGACATATAGGCTTTTTGCGTGGATCGGCTAGTCACCATTTATAAAATACAATCCAAAGTCCATAAACAGTCCCATAGAAAATGAAGGAAAAGTACAACTTGGGAACCATGTGGGCCCCATCTTCTGGCAAGTTGATCTCCTCCTCCATGGGATGTGCCTTCAGCCTTGGTTATTTACAATTTTGATCCTCACTACATTTTCATTTAAAAAGAAAAAATGCAAGAAAAGTAAAATGGTAACAAACTAGCCGATCCAAAACCACAACGAAGCGAAAATTATGCATAACAAATTATTGAATATGCAACATGCATATAAATTTGCATCGCAGACATGAAGATATGCTACAAGCATTAAAATATATATTACCAAGATAAAGCATGCTGCATGCATTTGAATTTGTATTATATGCATGAATGGACCAAAAAATAAAGGTGAAAAGGAATCAAGAATTTATAATATGCCCCGATTAATCTCTGTATCGAATGTAGTAGCCCCGTCATTCAAATTTATTCCCAAAACCCTAATTCGGTTTGCGATGGTTTTCGTATGGTTTGGGCATCGGCTGTGTCAGGGCCGTGAAACATGCGTGAGTGTTCGTCAGCGGCCTACGTGACCGCAAAAATTACCGTGCTAGGGTTGTGGCCTTTGGGGTCATGTTTCACGAAAACTGGGCAGCAGGGGGTGAGGGTGGGGGGCTGCCGGCCCCCTCATGTCACGCAGGGGAGGGGGGCTGTCGGCCCCCCTCATGTTGCGTCGCCGGGGAGGGGGGCTGTCGGCCCTCCTCTAATCTTGTTGCGACAGCTTCGGGAGGGGTGTTGCTGGTTTTTCGACGGTGGGATATCGGGTAAAGCAAAGATCCCAAAGAAAATCGCCTTTTTCGAGCTAAATCCGTCCTCGAGCTCTAGCGACGGTTGATGAAGCATATGCGTGGCTGATGAAACACACGCGTGAGGGATCTACCGCCTTCGTCTTGCTTTCGCAACGAACGAAAATTTTTAGAGTCCCGTGCTGATAACGTGTTGTGGAGGTTACGACTACTGAACCTGCAACACTATATTTATAGTGGACAGGTTACAATTGGGTGGATACCCTAGACCTACATGGGCCTACAAAAGCCCATTCATAACATTATTTGATTAGTTATTTAATAATTACTAATCAAGTCAGAATCCGCTTAGAATTTGTTTAATTATTTTTGTCAATTCAATCATTATTTGATTAGGTTTATTATCTTTATCATGAAAAATGCTTACTTAATCAGGATAAACTGATTAATTTGTTTGTGATTTGAGATAAACGAAGCAAGAAATATTTATTAAGACTAATTTATTGTCATCATAATCATTAACATACTTTCACATTGGTAATTAATGTGGATGTTTAAGATATCACATATCTTAGTGTCAAAATCAATTTTGAAGAAATTATGTAATTACAAGCAATATCAAATCTATGTTGTGAGTTGAGGGAGGCCTTTGGCCTCCCCCTCAACATCTCACCATTACTCCCTACTAAGTTAGTGGGGAGTCCCTTGGACTCCAAATTCCTATTCTCTAATTAAATATATAGAGAGTCATGGCTTGTGCCATGGCTACTCCTTATGGAAGATTGTTTACACTTCTTCCTATCTTCTCTAAATTCCTTCAACACGTTATCAGCACCTACGCTCTTATTTTTTGAGCCTTTTCCTCCCGTCTCCCCTCAAAAATCCATCCTATACGCGCGAAGGAATCTCTTGTTGCGGCGACGTTGCGGCTATACGTTGCGGCGTTCCTCTTGGGCGTATTCGGAGCGTGGAATTTTCTATCTACGGATCTTCTATTTTTTCGATCTTTCCAAGATTTTTAATCTAGAGGTAATATCCATCGATCACGTAGATAGTACCAACAAAATTGTTTTTAGCTATGATATTACATTCCTTAATCTAGAGGCATGGTAGCAACACATACTTTGCAAACGGAAGATACATGTACTTGGGGAAAGTTTCAGCCTCTGACCAAGCTCGTCTAATGCAGAACTTATGTTTTTTATATTAGATATGCTTTTACATGCCATAAACCACTCAATAGGAAGCTGAAGATAATTTAATTATAATAAATGGAAAAAACTGCACTTTTAACATACAATTGCAGGCAATCTTTGAGTTGTCATACCTTCTCAATACCACCTCGAGATGTAACCTCCACAAAAAGCCGATGTAGATCAAGTTCTTTTCCTCCTATGGTAGGAATCCTGGATTCATAGATGCACGGTGAGATATTAAAAATGGTAAACCAAAATAGTCTGACATTTATTTGAGTCAACTTTTTTAATTATTAAGAAGCATAAGGACAGTTTATCCACATGCATCTATGATAGGATCAATTAGATATGACAAAATACAATGTTTGCAAAATAAGTGTCTAAACCATTGTTACCAGATGAATGGCACACTTTGATTCACAGTTCAGGCACTGGACCAGGTTATTCGATTTTGAACAGCATGTGCCATGAGGTAGACCAAATGTGATCATATTTGAGATCTTGGTACACCTGGAAGTGTTTTCTACAGTAAATCTCTTTATGTGAACATATAACAATAATAATATATTATATTTCAATAATAATATATTCTATGGGCCTGCAGCCCCATTTAGCTTAATCATTATTTTTGACTACCAAAATTGGGCCTGAAGCCTAGTAATTCCAATTGCAATCTTCAATGTGTTAATTAAAAATTTGATTCTGGGCCAGAAGCCCAAATATTGATAAGTTTTTTACTTTGGCTTATTGGGCTAGCAGCCAAGTTAATTCAATTGCTATAATTAATTTGTTAATTTTTGGTAAATGTGCCTGCAGCCCAAATATTAATAATATATTAAAATGATTAATATTTATGGGCATGCAGCCCCATTCAAAATAATAATTTATTTTAATTCTTTGTTATGAGCATGTTGCGTCATATTGCTAAAATTATAATACTCTTGCATTATTATTAATTTATGGAATATTAGGATTTTTCAAAAATATAATTATCTTAAAGATCTTGCAACCGCTCTGCCGTTAGTCAACTAACCTAACGGTGTATGACGTCTCCCCGTGGTCCGAAAGATTATTATATTTTATAGTCTATTTTTCCATATTATATATGCATGTGTTATATACATGCGTGGTTGTTTCTTTTGTGCCTACATCATATTATAAACTGCGTGGATGTTTATATAAGCTAAAATGTGATTTTTGGGATCGGCCAGTTTGATACCCTTTAAATTCCTTGCAATTTTATTTTCTTTTTGAGAGAATTTGTAAGTGAGGATTAAATGTATTAATGCCAAAGACCGGTGTACCGACAAATGAAGACGGATGCGAAAATTGGAAAATATAGGGACCCATTTGTAGAATATTGGACTCCCCGGATTTGGTTTTGATGATGAGCAAACATAAATAATCCATGAACTAACAATTTGTGAGCGCAGTATTGGAGATCGTCGCCAAATTCACGAGAACATTCAAAGCGACATCTCAACACTTCCCAAAGCTCGTATTCATGCCTAAAGCTTCGTTGAAGCTCTTGCGCCGTTTTGGAAGTTATGAAGATTCAATCGAAGCTCTCAAAGACCGTTTATTAAGGTTTTATTTATAGTCTTTTTAGCTTCGATATATAGAATGTTAAGCCTTGAGTATATCTTACCATTCTAACTTCATAACGTTCATATCGTAGCTCTAGGACCTTAGTACAAGTTCATTCTAACTTCCTCGAAGCGTCGCGCTTCGATTCGGACTTGTATGTGCATGTTAGTTGGTACAAGAACAAGTACTGACCGACTAGATGGTGATCTAGTCGGTCAGCAACTCTTCTTGGACCGACTAGTTTGATTCCTTAATTTCTTGGACTTTACTGTTTACAGTTAGTCGGTCTACGTTGACTCACCGACCGACTAGTTGTGACTTACTGTTCATGCTAAATTTCTCCTAAGCTACTGTTTATCGTTAGTCGGTCTAAGACCGTTTGGTGACCGACTAGTTGACAATATAGTCGGTCAACTTTTGTCCTTGGACCGACTAAGTCAACTTGTGTTCAGACTATTTCATTTTGCCTCTTAGTCGGTCTACGTTCACTGACTGACCGACTAGTTGTGAAACTAGTCGGTCAGAAAGTCTTCTTGGACCGACTAGATTTCTAGGTCTGAAATTCTCTTTCTTCTCAGTTCCTCTCTTAGTCGGTCCATGCTGTTTGACTGACCGACTAGTTGATGAACTAGTCGGTCAGTGATTGTTCTTTGACCGACTAATTCTCACAGATTTCTATCCGTTGGAGAATGACCTAAGTTGTTTTTATGGGACCCTATAAATACGAACCTAGGTCATTTCTATCTAGGTTAGAGCTTCCATTCAGAGATTCATTGAGATCAAAAGAGATAGCCATTCTCACTCAAATCTAAAGCTCTCTTCCTCACAAGAAACCCATTCTCTCTCTCATTTCTAGATCTAGAATCCATCTAGAGACAAGGGCGGAGCTATGTAGGGGCTAAGGTGGGCTATAGCCCGGGTAAGTATTTGAATAAAGTCATGTATACTCTACTACAAAATCAAATGGTAGACTAGTTGGTAGAGCATTCATATGTTAAGATGGAAGTCTCTGTTTCGAGCCTGGGCATGCCCAAATGTGGTAGAGAATTCATTTTTTCTTCTATTTAGAATCTATTTAGAAAAAATTTACTTGATAAAAAATTTTCCTTAATTTTTTCCTTTGTTGTTTTTGGTGGTCCTCACTTTACCAAATTTCTTCTGGGCTTCATACTTTCAAACCCATCATATTTTAATTATCAATGTGAACGTCGAGAACTCATATTTTAGAAAAGATTTTAGATTTCGATGAATCGATTTCTCGAGGAATTATGCTAGTCCATTACTAAAGATGCTCATGTCTGTGGATTTTTTTTGGGAAAAGTTTGAATTTTTTGATATAATTTATAATTAATGATGATCAAGATGTAACCTTTTTAGCCAAAATCCCGAATAATTTAGTGTATATACTGTTAAATTTATATAGTTTAATGACCAATGTGTAATATTTTCTAACAAATTGATATCAAGATTACATATTAACCTATTGACCACTAACAATGTTGTTTTTGGATGAATGAATACATTGAATAACATGAAACATTTCCGATTTGTGATCTAAAGAAGTCACCTTTATAAAATTGAGTTCGTTCTTTTAACAAATTTTCTTGCAATCAAACATGATCTAAGCTCTTCTTCTCCTTCAACACGTAATAAAACACTATTTATAAATAACTGAATATTAAAATTGTATTTGCAACTGTACTTTGCACAAAAAGCCAAAAAAACTTGTGCCAAAAAGATCCAGAAATGAAGCATATTAACAAAAATAAAAGAAAATACAGAATACCTATCAACACAAAAATCCCCCCTTTTTGAATAAAATGTCTCTAAAAGGCTTGCCCGCTAACTGTCAAAATCCAATATCCCAAACCTAATTTGCATCTTTTTTGTATTTGGTTGGTAGCCCAGGGCGGAAACAATTCCTGGCTCCGCCCTTGTCTAGAGAGAAGCTTGTTCTTGGTGAGCTCTTCAAGCTATTGCTTGATCCAAGTCTCCAAATCATCCCTAGGCACCGATTGCTGGTCATTTCCTTGGTGCTAGGTCTTGGTGACTTCATCTTCCTCAAATCCTCCATTTCACCTATTGGGTAAGAAAAACTCAAGGTATAGGATTTTGTGGTAAGTTTGCTTATTTCAATATAACTCATTTATATTGCTTGTTGATTCTCTCGGTTGTGAGAGAAGGTTGTGATCCAGGGTTGTGGGATTCACTATTGCCGTTGTTGTATGATTTGATCTTGTGAAGGTTTTTCACAAGATATTCATAGTGGAAATCTTGAGTTAGGGTTTCTAACTCAAGTATCCGGAGGGGATCCGGGTGGTTGGGACGTAGGATCACCGGGAACAAGTCGGGGAGACTTGGGTGGATCCGAACCCATTAACATCATTTGTTTACATTGTTAATTTTGTTGTTGTCATTCAATTTAAGCTTCCGTAAATTGATTTGGTAGTTGTTTGCAATTTAATTTGGAATTATACTCCTTATTATTTTAAAGTACTATTCACCACCCCTCTAGTACTTGTGCAGTAGCTGGTAGGGCATTACACCATTCTGGGGTTTTCAAATTGTATTTTTCTTTTATTTATGGACTGTATATTCGGACTTGGACTTTGTAAATTTTTTGGGTATCTGGCCGATCCCCACATTTTACTTATTTTATTTTTTATGCGTGAATTTCAGTTTTTATTAATTCATGCTTGTTTTAAATAACATAGATAAATGACAAAATTAGCGAGCGTTGATTTCGAGGTCCTTGATGCTGCAGGGAAAAATTACATGAGTTGGCGAGTGGACCTGAAGTTCCACTTGCGTTCAATGGCCCTCCTTGGCTCAATTTTGGCTCCTTCGTCGGCCCTAGCAGCGGCCGATGCTTCTGCTACATCTAGCAGCAGCACTCCTACCACTGTCTCCGATGTGGATAAGGCGAAAGGCATTATCTACATTAGGAAACATATAGTTCGGACCTTAAAGGCCGAATACCTAACGGTAGAGGACCCAATGGAGCTGTGGACAGCACTGGAGGCACGGTATAAACATCAAATTGATGTAATATTACCGCATGCCAGTTATGAGTGGGAAAACCTCAGACTTCAGGACTATAAGACTGTCGCTGAGTATAATTCTGCACTTCATAATATCACCTCACGCATGAAGTTGTGCGGTGAAGAAGTGACAGAACAACGCATGATGGAATAGACATTTACCTTGTTTCACGAGAAAGATACAATCCTCATGCAGCAGTATCGTGAACGCAACTTCACGAAATTCTCTGATCTGATCCCTTGCCTACTTAGGGCAGAGCAGAATCGAGATTTACTGCTCGCCACTCATAATTTACGATCAGCTGGCATTGCACCTATCCCTGAAGCCCACCACGTTGCTCCTCAGAAGTGGAAAAACAAGAAGAAGGCTAATAATAACCAAGGAAAAGCTGTGATGAAGTATGGACTAGGATCAAAACCCCCATCCAACAACAACAATAGAGGAAAGAGAAACTTCACATTGAAGCGAAAGAACACTGCCCAAGTGTCACTTTCTAAGAAGAACTGGGAGGATAAATGACATAAATGCGGTATGACTGGCCATTGGTCAAGATACTGCCACACTCTTCGCCACCTCCAGAAACTATATCAGGCAAGCCAGAAGTCTCTGCCTGAAACAAACTTGGTGGCTGTTCAGCCACCAACGATGTTTACTGCAAAAGACTTCGAGAACGTCGACCTGCTCAATTAAGCTTCATCTTTTATCTATGCATTTAAAATTCCATATAGCTTCGTCTTTAATTTGCTTAAGTACGAACTTTTATTTTGAATGTCTTTTTACATTTACTTAAATAAAATTTCGTTTTGCTTATAGATGAAATATGTAATATTGTGGACAGTGCCTCGTTGCACGGGTGTAGCATTAATATTGCTCCCACATACAACGAGACTATAAGATGCAAATTTCTCCCCTTAAACATATAGGAAATTTCCAATTTTCAAGGATATTTCATTTAAACAAACATAAATTGAAAACTGTGGATAATAAATATTGAATATCAATATGTAAATCGTCAAGAGGATTGCCAGAAGCCCATCTACTTACGATTTCATTGGGCCCCCGTCGGGACCATATAATTACAGATATTCATCCTATAGAAAGCCAACTTGACTGAGCACCAGAAGTGCCTTTCATTGCCATAGTTTTTAACTCTGGCAAAATGGACTTGTTCATCCTGGATCAGCGATGATGAACGCATCATCAAATGAATCCATTGGAGAACCTGAAGATTCTTCAAAAGGTTGAGTTTCCTTGTCCCCTTTTGTCATAAGGGACAACTAATAGAGATACCTTCCCTCCTGAAAGTGGGATTAGAGTCTCCTGGCTTCATTGAGAGAATACATGATGACCTTTGCGGGCCTATTCACCCCGCAAATGGCCCATTTTCGGTACTTCATTATTGTACTGATAGATGCATCTACTAGATGGTCTTATGTGTGCCTTTATATTCACTCGCAACCTAGCTTTCTCAAATGCTTATAATGTGGGTGAATTTACTACACATATCATTCAAGACTTCTGCCCAGCAACTGGCATTGAAATTGAACATCCTGCAGCATGTTCATACCCATAATGGGTTAGCAGAGTCTCTGGTTTATAAAATCCTAGTTACCTGTTGGTGTTTAGGGACCAACACACTGCATTCCGCATCGCTTATCACGATACGACCCGTTTGTTGCCATATCTTATTGCTGATGCTTCTTGCTTATGGTTTACCAAGTAGTGATAAATGTGAATTTGATAAGCAAAATCTCATTAAAATAGGCACGCAGTCTAAAGAAGCCTGAAGCTTCTGAGACCATATCATTGGACATAAAAGTCCTAATCTTGTTATGATCCGCATACTTTTTTTGTGTGAAGTGGAGATCCAGAAGATCCTTCACATTCAGACTAAAGTACATTAATTGTCAGATAAATTTACAGACAACCAGAAGATTGTTCGTTCACATGTCCCTGCTGCCAACACATCAGCTATGATTGACATGCCCAAAGATGGATGCAATCCACCGGCAGCAGAATTGGCTGTACCTCAATTGAAAAGAGGACGCAAATTCCTCAAAATATAAAATTCCTCAAAAGAGGAAGATTCCTGGATATATTAAAATGATCCAACTACATGATGCTGAGCTCAGACCAGCAACCTCTCCACTCCTAATTTCCCCTGCAGAGGAAACAGCAGGAGAAAAATCATTATATTATGTATGTACTGGAGAGGTACTAGACAGACATAGCATAGTCATCAACGACGGTTTTGCTTTCGCTATTGCCGTTCACGTCGCTGAATACGACGATGACGTCTACCCACTTTTCTATAGCATAAACACATAGATTGGCCAAAGTGGGACGAGTCAATAAGAGTAGAGTTGGACTCACTCTTGAAAATCAAAGTCTTTGGACCAGTAGTCCATACACCTGAATGTGTAAAAACCTGTGGTATATATTTCGGATTTCATATAGAAATTGAAATGAAGGAAATGTGATCATTTTCCTACTAAGCCTAAACTTCTCTCAAAAAGCCAATAAATGCAGCTCATGGACGTTGTGACTGCATATATATATACAACAATATATATATATCTATATAAAACTTCCAGAAGGGTATACTCTACCCCCAGAGATGAAAGAGAGACGTAGAAACGTCTTCTCCATAAAGGCTACAAAGATCATTAGTTGATCTTAAGCAATATTTTGCCCGTGTATCTTTTTCGAAAAGATCCTTGACAGTATTTATGATATTCGCCGTACATGTGGTCGAATTAAAGCTAATAAGATCTCATACAGAGACCATTGAGATATCAGATAGCTTTAAGCATACATTGGAAATGAAAAACGTAGGTATACCAAGGTATTATCTCGGCTTATATATTTAACACTTTCGTGGTGGAACCCCTTAATATCCTTCATACACATGGAGTTTATGAAGAATGATGTCCATTTTGCAACCTATTAAAAATGGATGCTTATTTATGACACCTTTTAGTAGCTGGAAGAGGGGGATGACATCCTAGGTCCCGAAGAGCCTAGCTCTAGTGTACTTGCTACACTTCTTTATCTGGTCAATTGCACGTATCTTTGATAGAACGTCTCCAGTAAAGTTGTTAACCAGATACAGTGTTGTCCTGGAGAGCGACACTAGACCAAGGATAAGTTGCTTCTGCGCAACTTGCAAGGGTCAAGGAATATATATTGCATATGCAGGTTTAAACGATGACTAAAACACAATAGGCCGACCACCTCCTAAATATCTACACATCATCATCCAATGTCTACATCTTCTGAGAAGCTCATCATCCAAAAAGCAAGTATTGAAAACGCTCAGCCAGGTCCAGCATTACCTTGTAGACACACTGAAGACTGATTCAATGAATACTTTAGTGGAGTCATCTACCAACTTCGAAGAGCATTCCACTCCAGAACGCCACTGCTTTCCTATAGCCGCTAGATGAGTGAAACTTATATAGATTAGTGATGATTGTATTTTCTTTCAGAATATGATGGATGTATAGACGAATAGGAGATGATTGTATAGATACATAGGAGATTTGCAAGCCTGAAGCTTGTACAGATCAGGGGGGAGTCCCTCGATAGTTGTACTCTTTTCACTTAAGCTGCTGGTTTTTCCCACTGGGTTTTCCACAACTAAGGTTTTAACGAGGCAACCACAGTGGCTCTGGATCCAGAAGTATCCACCCCATTAGCATACCAAATCCTGAAGTATTCATATGCTTAACCCAAGGTAATGGAGAGATGAGGGTGAGTGGAGTGTTGTGAGTTGAGGGAGGCCTTTGGCATCCCCCTCAACATCTCACCATTACTCCCCACTAAGTTAGTGGGGAGTCCATTGGACTCCTAATTTCTATTCTCTAATTGAATATATAGAGAGTCATGACTTGTGCCATGGCTGCTCCTTATGGAAGATTGTTTACACTTCTTCCTACCTTCTCTAAATTCCTTCAACAATCTGTATATTATTGTTGTTATTATCATCGTTAATGTGTATTGTTATTGATTGTTTTTTAATAGTATCGTTATTTGTTATGATCAACACATGCATTACACGTGCTTACTTGCTAGTTAAAAAAGATATAGATTATATTAAATCAGGATATTAATCCAACCAACTACGGAGGACCCGACCGAACATAAAGCCAACCAACATAGATGGTTGCAACGTCACATAGGAACTCCTGTGTGTTTAGCAACTCCTGCGAATAACCCCACACCATTTTTCTTGCTTGCCTCGCTGGCCGTCGCCGAAAAAACACACTGTCCTCACCAAACTGTTTAACATCAGAGTTAACGGCGTCAAGACGCGAGACGCGCCCAGTCACTTTTCGCCACTCTTTTATCCTCTAGAACTCGAAAATAAAACGAGCGCTTTCAATCCATTTGTCCGAAAGAGCGATCGAATCGAGCATACTCAGCTGCTCTCTTTCTTTCTCTTTCTAGTTTCTCTCTCTACTTCCTGTCTCTTCAACTCTTCTTGTGGTAACGGCGGCCGCCGAGCTTCCGGCGTGGAACATTGAGAGAGAGGGGGGATCGACTGATTGATCTCAAACTGTTCAAGGTGACTCTTTTAATTCGAGGCTGTTATACTCTTTCTCTAAGATAATTCGGTAAAGTTGCTGGTTTTTGAGTTGAATCGTCTGGTTTACGTTACCAGCTTCCAGTTCTAGTATTTTTTTCCCCCTTTGACGTTGGCTTTTAATTATTCGAGCTAAAGATTCGTTTGTTTTATTAATTCGATAAAGCTGTTTGTTATGTGTGCTTTTGTTGAGAATAATAGTTTGTTGATATCATTTTTAGGCTGCAAGGTTGCTAGCATTGGATTAAAAAACTAAAAAAAGCTTTGAATAGCGGACTCCAATTTAACTCTGTTTATAAAACGAGATTCATTCTCTGAGATCAGGCACATATATGTCGGTCAACTGGAAAACTCTGCTCGAGATAACACCTCATGTTAGATCATAAGATTTTTGAATTTCTGAGAACATTTGTGAAACGAAAATTATATGTTTTTGGCAAACAACTGTCGTAGGAATTGATCATATTGATTTTGGTCATGTCAACAATTGTGTTCTAAAGAGCTTAATGCATGATATTTGCAGATTTAGCTTGCGTGAGAGTTTGTGGCGTCAAGGAAGAAGGGAAAGATGTCATCCAAGGGATTAGGAGGATGCCAGCTCGGCATGATGAGTTCCCTGGCTCTATCGGTGGCGTCATCTGTTGCCATTGTCATCTGCAACAAGGCTCTCATGAGCTCGCTTGGTTTCCCTTTCGGTTTGTCTCATATACCTCATTTGATTACAACATGACGTAATCTACACATTGACTTTGACCGGGAAGAAAAACATAACTAAATTAAAACCAGGTCAAGCATTATAGCTAAAAGCATTCTGTTACACATGCACACTCTTGTGGTTTTTATCAGAATGTTGCATAACCACATCATGATTGCATCACGAGCGTGAACAATAAAACTCAGTGGTCTCATTGAGCAGCAACAGGCGTATATTTGCTAATGTTGCCTGCAGTTGACCATTAATCACCATATGATCTTCCAATTATGTTAACTGTTATTAAATGAGCTGAAGTTTACCGAGAATTGATTTGCACATTCTCTAAGCTAGTAGCTTAGAGAACTAGACATAAACTTCTACCCGCAGATGCATATTGGAGAATCACTAGAAATTGCCCATGCACCAAGTGCACAGAGAAAAAAAACCCCCACATGAAGACGGCGCGGTGCACGCTCGCAACCGAGAAGGAGTGAGAACTGTGGGTGTGTGTGTCGGCAACGTTGGGGGGTAAAAGGGGAGCAAGCACGCAATACGAAGGCCAAAAGGACTAAAATGCAAAAAAATAAGTGCGAAGTTGGAGGGTTTTTTTTGCAAGTAATTGGATTGTTTGTTTGTTTGTTTGTTTGTTTATTTATTTATATATATTTTTTGGTTTTTTGGGGGGGGGGGGGGGGGGGGGGGGGGGGCACTTATTTTTAGTTTTCATGTGAGTGGGGGGCTTCCCCCACGGTTTAGGGGGACGTTGCCACGTGGGACAAGCCCGTGGCAAGCCCCCCCCCACCCCATATGTATAAAGGATATCAAATCAGCAATTTTATGATTATCTCTAAAAGGTGCCCCTTTTTGTTTTTGTTTTTGTTTTTGAAACAGCAACGACTCTGACAAGCTGGCACTTAATGGTAACCTTCTGCACCCTCCACGGGGCACAGCGTCTCCGATTCTTTGAACCCAAGTCCATTGATGGGAGGACGGTGATTCTGTTTGGCGTGCTCAATGGCACTTCAATTGGGCTCCTCAATCTCAGTCTTGGCTTCAACTCGATTGGTTTCTATCAGGTTGCATTGGGTCCTGCAATCTGATTTTTGCATCATCCTCTGGTCAGTGGTATGTATTTATGCTAAACCTTACTTTCCTTTGCAGATGACTAAGCTGGCAATCATACCCTTCACTGTAATGCTGGAAACTGTCTTTCTGAAGAAGAAATTCAGGTAAGTTTCTCAGTAAATACTGTTTTTTCTTATTGCTAAATTACAGAAAGTTGCTAGGTAGTAGTGAACTATGATGACTACATTTAACAACTATATTATTTAAGATAATAATAAATATGCAAATCATATAAGTTATGTAATTTAAACATCTTTATCTTTTCCCTATGCATACTAGGTGTTCCATAAACCTAATGTGACCATTATATATGACAGGTCAATGGCCCCCGTTTATATAGGTAAACTCTTGTTTCTGCATGAAAGCTATATGTTTTTGTGTTTAAGGATGCAATACGAATAAGAAGACAGTTAGTTTGCTGGAGAAAAAACCTTAAGACTTTGAAGTGTTTGAAAAGATTGTAATTTTACGAGTTCTCGTAAAATGAAATGAAACCACCACATACTATTTTGAGGGTATTAAACAGTAACCTCTATTAGGTAAAGGGATGAAATGTCCTAATTTATTCACTTGATATACCTAAAATTTTGGAGAACAGAATTAACATTCAGCCAGTTCAAATTCATGATGTCAATAGACTAATGACTACTATGAGGTGGTTCTATCAGTTGGTTACAATGCTTTAATGTGAGATACTCCCAGGTTTAAGGGATTTTCTACAATGTATTCTATGGTAATGTAAACATGTTAAACTTATGCTCAGCGATTTTTTCAAAAAGGATCAGTCTTCTGGAATTGGATTCCATTTTCTCAACAAGTATAAAAATAGATTGTTTGCCTTATTTTTGGTATCTTTGTGGAGAAATGCACCACTGATTTTCCAGCTTGTGTATACATAGAGAAATACACTACCTTGCAGTTAAAATAGTAAAGATATATATTGGTGTCTTGTACAGCCAGAGCATAAAGGCCTCTCTACTAGTATTGCTTTTTGGTGTTGGTATAGCATCTGTCACGGATCTCAAGCTCAATCTTGTTGGATCCGTCCTCTCTTTACTTGCAATTGCTACCACATGTGTTGGACAAATTGTATCCTTCCTTTTATTTGAAGATTGTTTCTATATGATATTGGCAGTTCCTTGTTTCCTTCATTTAACTGAGCATATTGAGTGATTTTTTTTGGAATTCTCATGAAACTATTTTCCTTTTCATACATCAATATGCAAGAACATGTTTGTATTGTAGCATGCAGAATCCTTAACTTCGATAACAAAAGATGACAAACACAATACAGAAGAGGTTGAAGGTGTCATCCACGCAACTGTTGTACCAGTCTTCGCCCTACCAAGCATCTATACTGTTCCTTACTGGTCCTTTTGTTGATAAGTGCCTCACAAAGCGAAGCGTGTTTGCTTACTCCTACTCCCCTATCGTTTTGGTGTGTCACTGCCTTGCATTCTCTGGTTATTTGTACATTTTTTGTGCTCACATGCGTGGAAATTCCTGCATATACATACATATAACATCTATACTGCTATAAAAGAGTGAATTTTGGATTTTGGTTTGAATGTTAGGTCAGACAAATTTTCAGTTGTCATTATCTCGGAAAATACCATTGCTTTCGACGAAACCAGCCTTAAAATCATGAATATTTGCAATCTGAAGTATTTTAATTATATATCATGTAACTCAGATTAAAGTGAAACCAAAAGTGCTGAAAGCATGATTTTGAATAGAAAGCACGTATCCAATGATATATAACTTAGCCTACATTGATTGAGAATAGATAACTGAAAGAAGCTGTGATGTTTCAGCTTTGTAAGGTGTTTGCAGCATGGTCAGCAAACGACAAAATTGACGCCGCATTAAAAATGTTTATTTTGACTGTTTTAGAATAATTAACTATGATTTATTAATTGATTGGAAATCATCATGATAACAATTTAATTATGACTAAGAATACTTGATTCGGATGATCAACTTGAATACTTGATTAAGAAACGCGTTACATCAGAAGTCAAGTACGACTAACAATTCCCATTAATTATTTTTACTACAACTATGAGTTTAATTAATTGAAAATTCTTAAGTGTTTTGCATTCAATCAAAAATCATTATAAAATATTATTACTAATGAAATTTATATTTGATTTTGATTTTCTAGCTTTACTCTGAAAAAAATCATTATTTAATTAGGATTACATAATTAGTAAATAATCCTTTGTTTTGAATTGATTTATCACTGTCATTATCATGGCTCTGGCACACTAACCCAATGTAAAGTAGGTGGTTATATTATTAAAAACTGTTAAATTCAAAACCGAGTATAAACATAATGTAAATACAATCAATGTTAATATATATATTTTCTATTATTATTGTCATTTGTTAAAATCACACACATGTGTGAACATGCCCAGTGAACTATACATAAAAACAAGCAGATATTGTCAAGTGCTGAAAAATTGTATTCACTCATAAGTTTTGATTCTAGAGGTATTCTTTTAATAATACATGTTATTGAAAAGTTAACTCACAGATGTTTGTTGAACACTGCTTTGTTTTATATGAAGAATTAATTCTTATCCATGATATATATGATATGTCTTGGTTTCGGTATTCTCTGATACTACAAAGGGAAATAAAAGGTCTTGGTAGTAATTGGTCTGGGTAAACACATACACAGCATGAAGGCGAGAAAAAAAACAGCACACTTTAAATTTATTTTAAAAAAGGGGGAGCCCACCGGAAATTTCTGAGTTAACCCTTCAATTCAAATTGTCTAAGTTTGTCATTTTAGTTTAACCAAGTGTAGTTGAAGGATCCTCAATTGGCGTCTACTTATGAAAGCGACTAATTTTGCAACATTGATGTGCATGTGTAGGAATTCATTGTTCTTTCCTGTTTGATGGATGTGTAGGCATTCATTGTTCTTTCCTGCTTGATTGCGGTGTCTGTAAACTTCAGCACATTTCTGGTGATCGGAACAACATCACCAGTGACGTACCAGGTGCTCGGCCACCTTAAGACATGCCTTGTCCTTTCTTTCGGCTATACTCTTCTGCATGATCCCTTCACTGCCAGGAACATTCTAGGCATCCTTGTCGCTATCTTTGGGATGGCACTGTACTCTTACTTCTGTGTGAAAGAAAGCAAGAAGAAACTGACTGGCGATGCCTTGCCTGTCTCCCAGGTTTGGTTCTCAACTTATTTGGTTCTCCTTACTTCGTAAATTCTTTGTGAAAATTTTGGATGTCAGGCCTTCGTTGTCCAGTTACGTTTTGAACTTTGGTTTTTTAATTCTGTTTTACATACATTTGGCAAGATTTTTTCTGTTTTTATGTCTTAGTTGAAATAAAATGTCTTGAAGACGAAATGCTTATCTGAAATACATAAATTTGTCACCATGAATTCCTCCAACTTAGATTCTCAGTACTTACTATGTCTGTTAGGATGATATTAACCGAATCAATGCCTTTATTGCTGATTGACGCCAATATGCAGAAACAATTTTTCCTACAAAAGACAAACAGAGAAACTACAATGTATTTTGATGTGGATCGGAATTATTTGGCACTGCATATCGGCACATTTGTGTGCTTCTCTATTTTTGTTTCCATACATACAGTACTATTTTGGTTTCTCCATTTTCTCTATTTGTACTTCTCTATTTTGGTTTCTATCAAAATGGTTGGTACTCCTTGATTTAGAATAGTGCCAGACTTTGAAGGTTGCACCTGTGTGCAAACTGACAAAGCTTGTCTAATTTGGTTTTGTCTGGCCTAGTTAGGCCCTAAATTTTAATTCCACTATCAGGTACAACTTTTCAAAATGGAATTACTTAGTCATTTTGATGTCTATTAAGCTGCTTTTCAAATGTAGTTCTCTTCATGCTTTTGTTTTCAGCTGCTTTGCAAATGCTTTCCCAGGTGCATGTTATCAACATACATAATGCAATAGAAAGGATGGCTTTAACAACAGTAGTTGTATTATGGGACTTCTCAGCTGTGTTTGATTTGGTCCGGAAGCTGTAAAAAAATTTCCAGCTTCAAGAAACATAAAAAATTGGTTTAAAGAGCTCAAAAGCTGTATTTGCTCGCTTGCAGATGAAGGACACAGAAGATGCACCACTATTGGCTGCCAAAAACAATGGACATCACCAAGATAAAGAGAACAACGATGCCAAGAAAGCTAATGAGGTCCCTGTTGTCAAGAACACTCTTGCTTAGTACGATAATTTGTTGCAACTTGTAGATCTGAGGCTGTGGATAAGTCCTTTTTTATGATTTCTTGATTAATTGGGTTTGAGTGTATATGGTTATGATTCTTTTAACAGCTGAAAAGCTCCAAACAACAAATATGCTCTTATATTAGTAAATCAATTTTTTTTTTGAAGGGATCTCTTGCAAGATGATCGAAATTAATGTGTTGTTGGTGTCCATAATGCCACATTGTCTGTTTGGTCTGATTCCTTCTTTAGGATTGATGCAATTCGTATTGTTACTTCAAAATGATACATGTAATGACGCTTTTTGAAGTCTTTGTACAGATTTATCATAACGCAGAGTGCAACTAAAATTTTACTTGTGGCAAGGGCAATTGCAATGTCATATACATCAGTTCTTCGACCACCTTGATTTCATATTTTTTTGTTGATAGGTTGGTTTGTTTCATCCGAGCTTATTGATTTTGTCAGTGGAAACCATGAGAGTTTCTTAGTTCGAGGAAAGCATGGAAGGCAATAGACCTTGAATGCAATGGAAGAGGCATTGGGGAGTGGGCAATGTGAAAGGTTTGAGCCATAGGGAGGGGAATAACAAAGGATGCACACATTTCTGTGGAAAAATTGCAGTTACAATTCATGTCATCATCCCACATATTATGTAGTTATTCCTGTATGTTAACCAAATAAGAGAGAAGAGAAGATTTGTGGATTTGTGGTTAGATGTTCACATCTCCATCTTGCCACTTCTCTTTCTCTTTTTCATTTCCTGAATGGACAAGGTGCATAAATCCTATCATCATCCCTAAACATGGAAGACAAGGAAAAATAGAAAGAGAAGGAAGAGAAAACGCACTTGTGCTGTGCATGATAGGTGATATTTATTAAATCAACATATATGATTACTTTTTCATAGAAGCATCTTAAGTATTCAAATTATCATTTCAATATTCATGAAGGAATTATGGTGGCCGTGGTTTTGTTTTAAAAGAGCAATTTGTCGAAATTTCAATCTCTCTATCCAAGGAAAGAAGAAGAAACTATTTAAAGCAAGAACTAATTTAAATCCATACTGATTCTCAACCAACCGTATGGTGGGATTCAATGTGGGTGTTATATCTTCTCTCCATCAAACCTCTCCTCCAGTTCAAAACAGAAATAACTGCCACCAAGAATCCAGTTTTAGTAAATTGCTATTGTAAGCCATTGACATTTTTCATTTTTTTCAGAAATTCCTTTTCCTAAATATGCAAAGACCACAATTATTCTGATTAGGAGACCAGCTGACAATCAGTTGTATCATCATTTCCCCAATCCATCCATCTTCTCGCAACTCAAAAGAAAGAGAGAGATACATACACAAATTTTTTGTATTTTTTTGCTTTTTTGATTTCATTTTCTTTTCTATTTATTTATTTTTGTTGGTTTCCTGGGAGCAAGGAAGGGTGTTCTTATATTGAAACAAATTAACATTTTGTCTTCTTTTAGCTCCCTCTCAGAGAGGACATCGAAAGAGAAAGAGGATATCAGCACCTACAAGAAACTTCTTTCTCGTCTGTTGGGAAGAGTTTTCTTCTCAGCAGACGAGGGAAGGAGGAAGAAAGGAAACCTGTTAAATATTTTTTAATAAAGGAATATTTTTCAAATGGGTCCCTCACAAAACGATGCAAGCATGGAAGGGTGGCTGTATCTCATAGGAACAAATCGTCTTGGGTTGCAATATTCCAAAAAACGTTACTACGTTTTGGAGGGCAACATTCTGAATTGCTACAAGGCCATTCCACAGTCAAATGTAGAGGTAATTCTTTATTTTCTTTCTATATTTGGTTCTTATATTTTTCTGTTTGATCCCTTTTTGATTTGACTACATATGAACCTTGTCTTTTGTGGGATGTAAGGTGAAACTTGACATTGTTGGTCTGGATAACTCATCATTATTGGCACCATAGCCTCTTCCTATCAAAATGAGTTTGGCTATGGAGCACGATTCCATGAAATTTGACTAAGTTTTATGATAGGCTTTAGCCCTGTCATCAACCCTCTCTTTAAGGAGAGCTAAATGCCCAATGTGGTTATCTTTTAGTTATAGATAAAATCAATTGCCAAACAGAAATGCGTCTCCACAATGTAACATGAGGAAATGCGTCTCCACAATCATTCATCAAAATGCGTCTCCACAATCTCACCCATCGATGCACAAAAGGAGATGAAGGTTATCTGTCTCCATCTTTTTCTCTCATTATAAGATGTTTAGATGATGAAATAATGTCTCTGTTGTAAGAATATTTTGATTATACTTCCATCAATTTGATTTGAAACCTTGTTGCTTAAAGATGGTAATCTTGAAAGGTTTAGGGTCTCAATATGGTTTCCCCTATATATGCCTGCAAGATGAATGAAGTAAGCTTCCATTTTATTTTTGTTTGGTGAAAGGGTGCTAATCGGGCCGAATGGGCAGAGCTTTAGGTTGTTCACGTTTGTTCATCAGTTAGGCAAGCTTAGAATTTTTTTTCAAGCTTGGTTAGTTAACTTATCAAATGAGCCAAGCAAGCTCTCAATGAGCTTGAGCCGAACATTGAGTTTTTCGAGCCTATTAACAATCTTATGAGAATAAACTGATTTGAAAATACATGCTAAAATAATATAAATTAAGATTGATTTTTAAAGGAAATGGGATATGATAATTAAGATTCTCTAATCAAGAGATGGTGTACTAAATGATCTGTGATGTTAATCGAATAATCATTAATAAACTAAAAAAATAAATACAAAAGCTGATTGTTAGTTATCACAAGATGACAATATTCTATTTGAATTAATTACCAAAAAAATATTCTATTTGAATCAAAGAAGGATCATATTAACATGATGACAATATCTTGTTAAAATAAAGAATGAGAATCACACAAGAAAGAAAAAAGAAATAGAAAAAAAGTTGAAAAATACAGAAGAACTCACTGAAATGGAAGCCACAGCTACATTCTTTCTTGCCAATGTTAGAGTTTATGCAGTGCAATAGAGATTAATCCTTGAGGATAAAGAAAGCAATGCTTTATAATTTATTTTATTTTTGGGTATAATATTAGAAAAGTGTTTTTCTAATTGAGGGGAAAATGTGAGATATTATTATGTAGAATGGTGATTGAGTTGAAATATTAGTCTAAATATTAATAATTGAACCAGACGTATCAAAATTAGACTCCATTACAATATCCATTCTGGCTTGTCAAATTCTTGATTTGCTAAAAACTTGAATTTGAGCCAATCCGAGCCTGTCATGTCCATATCGAGTCGAGCTCAAGCTTGAGCTAAGCCAAACCTTGTGACGCTGAAGCTGGTTCATTAATTTTAGTGAGCTAATATTTCCGTTCAAATTTGGCTCACTAATTACTAAATGAGTCCGAGAGAGTTTTTACTGAGCCAAGCTCGAGTCCATTAGCACCATGTGTTTGGCGATGCCAACCACTCGTCAGTGATAGTATGTGGAAGGAGAGGGAAACTAGAATAGTGTGTTGGGGCAATTCCAAGTAAGCAGTACATTAGCACATTATCAAATAACTGAAGGTTTTCATAATTGTCGGGAGTAACAATGTGGAGCAGCACATTAACCCATTATCAAATGACTTAAGGTTTCCACAATTGGTGGGAGTAAGATGGTGGAGGCTTCAACATGCAGAATTGACAGGCCATTGCTCAGAGCTCCGTGGTTCAAATTATAAATATGGCAACTATGTAAAAAGATCTCAAGTTTTTGGATATGATGAAGCAGCTAGGCATATGATTAATGGTTAATGAAGAAGCAGGCAGTAACTCTAAAAAGCAAGAATGCTAATACTATTTAAAAATTACCATATCGTCAACTATTCCTTTATACATAGCAAATTGTCTTTTACTATTTCTTTCTACTTTCTATTATTCCTAAAATTTTAAACCAGCATCACAAATAATATGATATTCCAATTTGAACATTGTGGACCATTTGGATCCAATAGAAGGTGGATGGGAAGAACCAAACAGAACCCATGTTAATCCTAATCATTTATGTATCCTTGTACATATCTTTCAAAACTAAGTTTCCAAGTCTACCCCCGTCCCATCCCTCTATATTCATGTCTAATCCAAACCTTACCTCTTATATGTGAAGTCGCTTGTTCAGGGCTTGAGCGCAAAACAAATGATTCTCTTGCTCTCTTGTGTGCGTGCTCTCTCTATCTCTCTGCCCCCCCTCCCCCCCAAAAACAAAAAAAAACACAATGAGGGGGGGGGGGGGGGGGGGGGGGGGCTCCAATCTTAACCCTAAAAGAAAAAAAGGAACCTAAGCTTTTTACTACAAAGATGCATGGGAATAAGACTGCAAACAATGTCACAAATTTGCATTGATCAATGACATCATTTATTTTCAATTGACTTGTGATATCTTTCACAAATAAAATATCGTACTATCTTTCAGTGTTAACGGGGTTGCTGGGCTATCCAGTTGTAAGTTGTAACTAATATGTAGGCTCTTTACCTAACAGCTTAAGCTGTGGCAAAAATATAACAACATGGATATCGATAATTGTAAATTATCAAGGCTAGGTTTTGAAGGCGATTAATAGAGACTGATTAGACATCAGTTTAAATTTTAGAAGACTATTTGTTTCCTTAAATCTGGCAAGTGAAAGATTCATTATGAATAGAAGCTATACCATACATATAATTCACTGCCGTCTCACTTGCTTGTATCAGATACATATTGGTTAGCAGGTAATTAACGCTTGGTGATTGTGTATCACGTATTCTTGTGAACAAACACATGAAGAGACTAAACTTTTAGAAGTATACTGCTTCCACAATTTGGTTCACAATTAAATATGATATTTAGATTCATAAATGCAATCTCCCTAGTTTCTTAATGCATGGTAACAAGAGTTCAAATAACCATTGATTTACATAATTTGACAAATTATCATTTTACATTCGAGATATAGTATTGCCTTCATGTTATAACAGACCTTGTTTGGCGGTAAAAGTTGGGGGTGTTGGAGCTTTTAAGAGTAGTAGAAGAGGGCATTGTGCTTGAAACTTTCACATCAGAAATTTCTCCAACCCCAGCCTTGAGCTGGAATAGGAGCATGACACTTGGCCCCAAAAAGCAAGGGCAAGGTGCATTAATATTTTCCAAAAATGCCGAGAGTGCGATATCATCATTTCCTTGCATTCCTATACCCTTTTTGTATGATTGGCTGTAGTTAGTCGGGGGATAGGGTCTAGCCCCACTTCAACTCCCAATGTCAAGCACAACCATAAAGAAGTTTAGCACGTAAGTACTCCTACACCAACATAACATAGCCTCACCGTTCGATATAAATAAGAAAAATATTAATGTTTAAGTTTACGTGCACATTAATGCATCTCTTGTGTGAGACGACTAGTGTCACGTCTTCCCACTGCTTTTCAAATTAACCATAGTCAGTAATTAGTCAACACCATTTATGATCTTCATTATAATAAATTTCAATTAAATTCAACAATTTTTATCTTTTGACCATGTAACTATCATTAAATTCAACCGACCGCATCTCTAGATTCAAATCATTTACTAATTTTTATAAAAGCAAACATGATACCTATCTAAGTATTTAGAAGATCAGGTAACAACTCTTGACATCTAAATTTTGACACATCTATCAAAACGTTTAACGAGCGTTGCATGTGCAAACGATCCAGTGTATGTAACTTGATGGACCATGTTATATCATATACTAATTTGTCCAATAACTAACTTATCCATGATATCGTGTAACCCACTTGTTTTTATTTTGTCGACATAATTAGAGCTATGATTTTCTGATGGATTTCATCCTCCACATTGTTTTTATCTTGTTGTCATAAACATTTTATAATTTATGGTAAGATTTTATCCTCTGAAATCGTAAGGAGGCCCAGCGGCAGACTTTGCTTAAGCTTGTCAATTTCATCCAGTTGTGCTCCAATCACAACATTCAACAGGTGCAAAGGGAGCTTGTCTACCCCTTTACACTCTTCACCTTTGATCTGTCATCTAAACTCATGCCATCCATGTCTATCATAACAAATAAGCCAATCAAATTCATTTACTATTTTCTTTGAAGGTATAAAGTACCGCTGGCTACAATATTCAATTAAATGATTCAAACTCAAAATTTGATCGTATGGAAATTGTAGAGAAAGGATCAGGTCAAGATGATAGACCAGGAATGAAGAGGAACACAAGGATCCCGTTAAAGAATAATACGTTTTAAGGTTGGAATTACTAGAAATAGGAATTATGGCTTTCAGTTTTAAAACAAATAGGAAACTTATAAATGTTGATTATGTGAGCCAAAGATACTACACCAGTTCTTAAGATAGCTGGACTATACTGTAGTTAACCTGACCTATTTTAATGTGGAACGGAAAGACTTGACAGATGTGGGATGTGAATTAGGAAAAAACTAATTAGAAATTTGTAATGATAAATGATAAATAGGTTTTAGGCTTCTCATCATGGAAATCAAATGATCACCAACTTCAATGCCATACACACGAAGATTTCTTCTGGCCTCTCGATCATATGATTTCTTATCCACTCTCGCACCTATCATGCAAAAAATTTTAAAGTTGCAAATATAGTTTACAAAGCTTCAATTTTTATTGAATCATTCTTTCATATCTAAAAGTTTGATGACAGACTTTTATTTATATAAGAAACAAATTCACATCTAAACTCATACGTAGACTCCTAATAGGATTCAAACATGTAAATAAATAAAATGAAATGAAATAAAAGAATCTTTCTTCAAATAGGAAATAGGAAACTCAAATAGACTCTTAATAAGAAACTTAAAAGAACTCAAATAACAAATATAAAAGGCCTCAAATATCGTAAATATTAATTAACTCCAACTCTAAAATACCAAATGAAAGTTGGATTCCCATCAATTCTTCCCGGTTTTGAAAAAAAACCGATATAACGAATGATGATAATGATGCGTAGCCTGACAGAAGTTAGAAATATTTAATAGTTAGAAAATACTCATCCTTAAATTTTGATATGAAGCAAAATGCAAACTTACAGATCAAAATTTTAAACGTAAACTTACAGATTAAAATTTTAAATTTTGATATGAAGCAAAATGTAAACTTACAGATTAAAATTTTAAGACTGTATCAAAGTTATGAAAAATAGGAAGGTGTGTAAAATCTGCTGGTTGGTAGACTACGAAGGATCGTTAATGATAAAATCGATATGCTCAACTAGCTCAAGTAGTGCCACTAAACTAAGATTTGACATATGATCAACATATTTCTCAGGATGTAGCTCGAGCTCAATCATTTGCTCAAACCCAAGCATGGCCTTAGACTCCGGCTCAGGATTGGATTCAATCACCGGTTCAACCTCGAACATGGACACAGATGCATCCTCGTGCTTAGATGCAAACTCAATCTCAGGTCTTGGCATTGGTTCAACATCAATACATGACTCCACGTTAGGAACATGATCTGCATTTTGCTCTGATTGCTGTCTCATATATAAATTGAATGCAACATTGATATCTTGGAATTGTTTCGTGAGCTCTGTACAACTATCTGTTAATGACTTTTTGTCATACAATTATTTGAGTTGCCTTGGTAAATGTCTTAGGAGGTATCATAATTACAGTTGGATCTTCATCTTTGATTAACCCTGGTATGTTTGGTAATTTTAAAGCAACCACTCTTGCGCTTCATTACTTAACTTGTGCTTACCATACAAATATTCATCCCTATCAGACAAGTTATAATAAGAAAAAGACGCTCTAGATGATATTTTCAATCTTCATAGTCAGATTGATCAATATATCTATGAAAAGATTGGATTCATTCTAATTTATTACTTTGAATCTACTTTCTGGATGCTAATGATAGTGTCGATCGGTATGAATAATCATCATAGTATGCTACAAAATAAACTCAAAATAGCTTAAAATAGCTTAAGAGAAGTTATTGGTCGATTTAACTTGCGATTCGCATAAATGGTTCAAACATTGGATTTAAAATTGGAAAACAACCTTCAAATCAGTAAAACAACCTGTCAGGTCGGATATTAAGCGGGTCGAATCTGTTGCAAATTGAAACCCCTATTTGAATCGTGTTCTGATCTTCTGAATGGATTCAAATTGGGCTATTTGATTCGGGTTTAAATATGATCCCAAAATCAAATCGATCTCACGGTCAAATTGGAATCAAACTGGAGTTAGCTCATCCAACCAACCCTACTTTAATCAAGTTGTAGGGGCTTTACTTGTTCACGATGCAGAATGGAGAGGCTGGCAATGCTGTTGGAGTTCGACAGTGAGGACTATGACCATAGTGGACGGCGATGATGAATAAGGGATGATGGCAGATCTCCATTCGAAAGAATATGACAACGATGAGAATGACAATGGAGGCGAACTGGATAAGATATATGGTGGACTTTTAAAGATAATGACGAGTTGATTAGCAATGCTTCAATGCTAATAACAACGAAGATGGTAATGATGATTTCGTTGGTGATGGGTGAGGCAGGTTAGGGTGTTCAATTGTATTTGTGTTTTGATAAACTTATGATGAAAATGGTGCTAATTTGAATTGGGTTTTGGATTAAGGCTTTGGTTATGTGTAGAAGATGAAGAAGATGAAGATGTGGATGTTTGCAATTGGGTAGTGTTTTGATTTTGAACTTTTGGGTTCGGTTGATGATAAAAAGGAGAGCTTGAAGGCGGAGAGATGGTGGGGTCTGTTGTGATTTTGATGATGATGGATGGATATGATGATAATGATGAACTGTTTTGTTAGGGATTTCTATTGCAGTTCAAAGGAAGATGAATCGTAATTTGTGGGATTTTTTCTACAAACTGAACCTTCTTTTTTTACTGTGGCTTTCCTCCATGAAAATCAAAGAAAGTGTTTTTTTGTCGAAACCTAAAAGTTTAAAATTTAACTAAAAGGGAAGAAGAAGAAAAGAGTACGATGGTGGAAAGATTGATGGTAAAAATTAGGGATCTTGGTTTTGATAACAGAGCTGATGTGGATACAAAATGAAAGGATTTAAAAGATGTGGTGGAAGAAACTAGGGAAAAATAATTAAAGATTTGTAAAGATAAATGATAAATAGGTTTTAAGCATCTTACTATAGAAATTGAACGATTACCGATTTTAATGCCTCGCACCTTAAGAGTTCTTTGGAGCTCTTGCCTAGTCGATTTCTTACCCCACACTCGCACCTCTCATGCAAAAGATTTTACAAATTTAAATATAGTTTACAAAGCTTCAATTTTTATTCAATCAATCCTTTACATCTAAAAGTGCGGTTACAGACTTATATTTTATAAGAGAAGTTAGTTACTTTATATTTATAAGAGAAGAAACTAATGGATATCTAAACTCATACCAAGATTTCTTAAAACGTTCAAACACGTAAATAATGAAAACAAAATAGAATAAAAGAGTCCTCCTTCAAATATGAAACTCTAAAGATCTCTAAAAAAGAAACTCAAAGGGACTCAAAAACCTCAACAACTAAATCGGCTTAAACACTGAAATACCAATATGAACCCAAGTGGATTCCCATAAGCTTTTATCATATAATTTTCTATTCCGGTTGTCTTCATTAATATATTACTGACATCTATCATTTTTCTTAGAATTTCAAATGCAAGCTTGTTTTCTGTCTATTTTTATTATTTGTGAGGTTGTATTGCTGTTGGTACGTGGTAATTTTAAAGAAATGCCTGCAGTAGATTATACATGTGGCTTTCAAACACTGCACCGTGGCATACACATACACAGACGCACAAAGTGTCTATGTTCTCATTTGTTAACATCCACCCTTTTCAGCTCTAATTAAGACTAAAGCAAGCACGCACTAATGGGCTACTAAAAAAGTTGCATGTATGATGAGATCGCACTCAGTGTCATTTTTGTAATTTTGGGTCTAGTGTGTTTATGTAATTTTAGGAAAATCCGATTAGTATATTAGTGTAGGCTTAAAAAGATTAGGGGTATGTTGAATATTGTGTGAGAAATCTCTAGAAAGTTAAGAGAAACCCTAGATTGTGGAGACTGTAGCAATATCTATCGAATCAGTGGTTTGGGAGAGCAGTCCACATCTCAAACGTGGTCAATTATCCTTATTTTCCGGTCTATTCAATAAAAATCAAATTTTTATATCTCAAACCATAGAAAATTCTATTAAATTGGTATCAAAGCACTCGATTTTGGCATGAATTGCGGTGGAAACGGAAAATATTGAAGTTTTGGAAGAGAAACGAGAGTGAGATGGGAGAAATAAAAAATTCGATGGAGAAAACAAGAAATTCAATGGCCTCCATCGAATCCGGTGTGAAGGAATCGATCGACGGGATCAAATCCAGGTTGAAGGCATTGGAGGCAAGGATGGATGCTAAGATATAGACTTCCATGCAAACCCTAACACAACGCTTATCTCAATAATTGTTTGATCCAAAAGGGGTGAATAATTCAGATCTGGGCAACGTTGGCGATAATAATCCAGATTTGGAGCAAAAGGCATGATCTTTGACGAACGAGAAAGAGAAAGCCGACAATTTTATGCCAGATCCATCTCCGATCGACATAGATATGAAGTAAAATATGAGATTTTGGCCGACAACCAAGAGAAAGTTATCGTCTTTGAGGAATAAGTGGTTAGATCTGATCAACGACAACTACTACTATGCCGATCCAGGCACCACTGCCCTTGGGATGAACCGAAAGGGGACGGCGGCCTCCTCACTCATTGCCAGAGGCACCATGGTCCCTTGGCGGTCCGCCAGGGGCTGAAGGCCCCAAGGCGGACCGTCGGGGTATCGAAGGCACCTGGGATGGGCCGTCCGAGCCTAGACGGGCCCTGGACCGAACCCCATGACCCGACGACACTTTTAAGGGGCTATTAGGCACATGGTTTTCAGATGGAAAACCACCCGAGCATTGGCGTCAATGTTTTGGGCACGGAGAACCTTGAGCCGGACTGGGGGACCATCGTGGTGTTTATCCGGGCTTCGTTGAGGGTGATGGAGACCTTGGATGGCCCAACGACAACGGAGAAGGCTCACTAGGTTACAGCTAGACTACAGGAGGCCCCTGAAAAGACATCTCTTTCAAAAGTAACGATGATGTCAGAGGAGTCATTACAAGCTTTGACCCAAGAGGGGATGAGCACCCTCGTTCGGAGTAGGGTGACCAAGAAACTTCATGTACCACCTTGAGAACAAAGTGGCTCTTTGGGATGGAATAATGATGAGATCGCACTTGGTGGCATTTTTGTAATTTTGGGTCCATGAAACGTTTCTGTAAATTTGGGAAAATCTGATTAGTATATTAGTAGGGCATTTAGAGAGATTAGGGGTATATTGAAGATTGTGTGAGAATCCACTAGGAGGTTGAGAGAAACCTAGATTGTGGAGAGTGCTGTCATTCTATCAAATCAGTGGGTTTGTAGAGCGGTCCACCCCTTGAACGTGGCCCATTATCCTTGTTTTCCTTTCTATTTCAATAAAAATCAGATTTTTATTCTCAAACCCTAGAGAAACCTATCAGTGTACTACATGTTGATTCGTTGTCTTCTCAGGATTCTGTAAGAAGTGTGGTGATTGATTCCTGCATACGTGTGGCAGAAGGTGGGAAAGAGAGAATGCATAAAAATGTAAGAATATGACATATTTTTGCATGTTAAATCAGTATGTTTATTTGTTTACTCTGAATTTGGGGCCAACTTGCAGTTTTGTTTTACGTTTACGCTATACAATGCTCTTGATCATACCGATCGACTTAAGGTGTGGCTTCTTTTGTTACTAAAAACGTTCTCCATTTAATTAAAGTTTTGCAGTATTTTGTTTGTCCACTTCTGATGGGTACTATGATTGGTGTTAACATAACAGTTTGGTGCTAGTAGCTCCGAAGAAATATCCCGATGGGTCCAATCTTTCATGGAAGCATCATTGAAGGTTCATTAGCTTTAATTGTTAGATTCATTTAATTAACAAATAATTCATAAGCTTGACATCTCATTTTGCAGGATTCCCCAAGTGATGGAAAAAATGGCATGGTTTCTCCCCCAAAACGAGGGAAATCGTTAAGGTTATACCACACCTGTATTTATACATACCCCTCCACAACTTCATTATGAACTTTGTGCATTATGTATTGACACTTTTCTTTCCCACATTTTTAAGTTTGTTTCTTATTTTTTCTTTCTTATCTTTTGGATGGTTGGCTTGAGTTTGGTGTTGGTGTGAGTGGATAGATTTTGGCATGTTCTCTATCTACTATATATTTTATGTGTCTTTCTCCAGTGATGTGTTGGTCTTTTCTGTTTTGTACTGTAAATAAGTACCAGATTTTTGGCATGTGCATTATGAACATGTAATAAAAATATAGATGTCTAGGACCTTGTAGTTTTAATATTGCAGAACCTTGGAGTTTTAACATTCCAGAGAACTTTTCATTTATTGTTTGTTAAATACCAGATTTTTGGCATGTGCATTATGAACATGTAATAAAAATATAGATGTCTAGGACCTTGTAGTTTAATATTGCAGAACCTTGGGGGTTTAACTGTTGGGGAAAAATCCGGAAAACGCCTTGAGATCAATGCGGAAAACCAACTCTAATAAACTGATCAGGAATATCGGGCTAGCAAAAAAAAATCTAATCTCAAAGTCCCAACAAAATTCCCAAATGACCTTGCAATAGAAAGTAGCAAACGAATCACAGCAACAATTAAATCAAACGCAGACACAAAAGAATTTACCCTGGTTCGGTTGTAAACAACCTACATCCAGCAATCCAATCCGAGACGATTCCACTAGTAGAGAGATCCAAACAATTAGGGTTACAAATCGCTCCCTCACACGTGAGTAATAACTTGCCAAACGGAGCAAGCCCTCACGAATCCACTCAAGAGGAAGAAACCAATGAAAGAGGAGAGAAGAAAAAATCTCACCTTTCTCTCAAGAACACAAGCCCTAAAAAACCTCTCCCCAAAATGCAATGGGAAGCAAGAAGCTCTCACAAGAACAACCGACCCTCTAAAAAAACCAAATGTCGGCTACACTTATTAACCCTAAGCATCGATGGTTTAAAACAAAACCCAAGTGAAACGGCGGATGAAAACAGATCCAGGCCGTCGCTGGTCGCGCGCGGGCCCAAGGGCTGCTCGACCGAGTCAGCCTGCTACTCGGTCGAGCAGCGAAAAAACAACCGTATCCGCTGATGCCATGCCAGATACACTCGGTCGAGTATCAAAACTACTCAGACCGAGTCAAAACCAACTCGGCCGAGGAGCAAAGCTACTCGGGCCGAGTACTACATGGAATTCTGCTCCCAAAAAACTTCCCAGCGCTCCGTCGACCCGGGCAACAAGCTGCTTGACCGAGTAGGCTGCTGCCTGACCGAGTAGCCTGGAAATGAAGTCTCCACGATTTGAATCACCAAAAAAACAACACTCTACCTTGATTCAAATCTCATCACCATTGACTCTGGCATCTTCACGCTACGCACCATCACCCTCTCTCTAGGATCATCATCGTATCGGAAATCGCGCCCTCTGGCGCCACCTAAGCCAAAAGAGAAATCAGCTCCAAGCAAACCTGGAGCTTGACGGCGGGAATTGGCTTGGTAAACATGTCTGCGGGGTTCAAATCAGTCGGGATCTTCTGAAGTTCTATCTCCTTCTTCTCCAACTCAAGAAAGGAATCACGCACCTCAATATGCTTCATCTTCGAACTGTATGCCTGGTGCTTCGCCAGATGAATGGCACTCTGGCTGTCACAATGCACATGTGACAAACTCTGCGGCACCCCCAAATCTCTAAACAGACATCTCAAATACTTGGCCTCCTTCACAGCTTCCATCGCTGTAATCAGCTCGGCCTCTGTGGTTGATAGCGCAACTATAGACTGTAGGACCGACCTTCACGATACCGCGGCAGTGCCCAAACTGAACACATACCCCGTGGTAGATCGCCGACTATCTCTATCACCTGCGTAGTCGCTATCGCAGTAACCTGTCAGCACCTTTCCGTCCCCTCTCCCATAGAGGATCCCGACACTCGCTGTGTCTCGCAGATATCTAAGAATCCACTTGACGGCCTGCCAATGCTCCTTGCCAGGATTAGCCATATACCTACTAACCACTCCAACGGCCTGTGCAATATCTGGACGCGTGCAAACCATCGCATACATCAAGCTTCCTACTGCACTCGCATACGGCACCTGAGACATGTAAGTCTTCTCCTCATTGGTGCTTGGCGACTGACTCACCGACAGCTGAAAATGAGCTCCCAAAGGTGTCGTCACGGGCTTCGCACTATCCATCCCAAACCGGGCTAGTACCTTCTGTGACAAGCTGAGCTCATGCTTCTTCCGATCTCGAACAATCTCCATTCGGAGAATCTTCTTAGCGGGCCCCAAATCCTTCATGTCGAATTCTTGCCCTAGCTTCTCCTTCAGCTTCTTCACCTCTGACATGCTATTAGAAGCAATTAGCATGTCGTCCACATAGAGCAACAAATAAACCCTCTGGCCATTCTCAAGTGTGCGAACATACACACATTGATCCTTGATGCTCCTCTCGAAGCCTACTCCCATCATGAAGCTATCGAATCGTTTGTACCACAGCCTGGGTGACTGCTTCAACCCGTACAACGATTTCTTCAACTTGCACACCAAAGTCTATCTCCATTCAACTCTGAACCCTTCAGGCTGCTGCATATAAATTTCCTTATCGAGGTCTCCTTACAGAAAGGCGGTCTTCACATCTAGTTGCTCCAACTCCATGTTCATGCTAGCAACTAGCGCCAATAACACACGAATGGACCTGTGTCGCACAACCGGTGAAAATATTTCGTTGTAGTCTTCACCTTTCCGTTGTGCAAATCCCTTGGCCACCAACAGTACCTTATACCTGACGTTGTTCCCATCTTGAGCTGAACTTTCCTTGACCTTGTATATCCAACGACAACTAATAGCACGCTTCTCGCTAGGTAACGTCACCAAATCCCAAGTGTCGTTCCGGTGAAGAGACTCCATCTCCTCCTCCATAGCTCCTTGCCACTGAGCGACATCTCTTGACACTATGGCTCCACCATACGTCGCTGGCTCCTCGTGCTCTAGGTTGAGTGCATACGACGCCATATCATCGAAAGAATATCCGGCATAATCCTATGAGCCCAATCTTTCTGGCGCTTTCTTCACCTTCTTCGATCTCCGCGTTCCATCATCACCTGCATAAGTGTCAACGCGTACCTGAGATGTACTGGGTGTGTGCACATGGTCCTCAGCATGGACCTCATCATCTCCCTCAACTGGAGCATCGACCATCAATTCTTTGCCTGGTCGCTGAGTGGGCTGGACCGGAAGACTAACTTTCTCCGGTGAAATCTCCTCTGCGGACGTGTCCCCTTTTGAGTGAGAATGCTCCGCCCTGAGCATTGCATCCTCATCAAAAGTAACATATCTGCTCACTATTGCTTTCTGACCATCTGGATCCCACAAACGATATCCCTTGACGCCGTGACAATATCCAAGGAAGACACACTTCTTTGCTCTTGGATCCAACTTGTCGCCCCTCTCGTGTACATAAGCAGGGCAACCCACAATGCGCAAGTACGAGTAATCATCAGCTTCACCACTCCACATCTCCTCAGGGATCTTGTAGCCAATCGCTACTGAAGGAACTCTGTTCACAATGTGCACATCAGTCGAGAGTATCTCTCCCCAGAATTCCTTCGCCAAACCGGCTGAGTGCCTCAAACACCGCACTCTCTCCAACAATGTTCTATTCATCCGCTCCACCACACCATTCGACTGCGGATCACCGGGTGTGCTAAAGTGTCTGTGGATCCCATGGAGTTTGCAGAAATTTCCAAACTCCCTCGAGGTAAACTCACCTCCATTGTTAGATCTGAGCACTTTCACGTGCCTTCCAGTTTGCTTTTCTACCATGGTCTTCCACTCTCTAAACATATCAAAAGTTTGATCCTTAGACTTCATTAGGTACATCCAAACTTTGCGAGAGTAGTCATCAATAAACAAGACAAAATACTTAGCTCCCCCTCTTGACGGCTCCGGGCACGGTCCCCACACATCGGTGTGTACATAGTCAAGTGGTCCTTTGCTAGTATGCTTCCCCGTGTTAAACTACAGCTTTGTCTTCTTACCGTACACACAGGATTCGCAGAATTCAACACTCTCATTCGAGACTTCAATCAACTTTCTTCTTCGGAGTACATCAAGCGTTTTGTCACATGGATGACCCAAACGGTAATACCACAGCTTCGCCGAATCTCTGGAAACTGCGCTCGAACTGCTTACGTCTGCTTCGCCTTCAACTGTGGTACCTTGAAGGGCATATAGATTTCCAAACTTCTTTTCCTTCATCACAACCATGGCTCCTTTAGAAACACGAAGTTGGTTCTTTTCAAAGACCGACTTACATCCGGCATTGTCCAACACACCTATGGAGATTAGGCTCTTCCGCAAATCTGGGACATGCCTCACATCGGCAAGTGTACGCACTATGCCGTCATGCATCTTAATCCGAACGGTTCCAATACCCGCAGTTTTACACACTGCATTGTTCCCCATGAGGATTGAGCCCCCATCTTGCTTGGAACGGTATGTCGCGAACCAACTCCTATGAGGAGTCATATGGTATGTGAGCATCCACTGTCCATGAGCCATGCCATATTGGCATCACCTGCAATCCCTGCAGCAAAAATCTCGGTATCTCTATCTTCATCATGAACTTGCTTACCATCAATCCCCAAAGATGCTGAACCGGAATCCTTCTCGGTCTCCTTTCCTTTCTTCCTATTCTTGATGGGGACAATGACTCGAATAATGACCCTTCTTGTGGCAATTGTAACATGTGATGTTCGCAAATCTGTCCTACGAATGTCTCGACTTGGAGCGGTCATTATTCTTCCTAAAGCCTCCTCTCCTTTCTTGTCGACCCCTCACATGCAATGCCTCCTCGCGGTTACTCACATGATCTCTACCTTGCACCTTGCCACATAGTTGCTCCGTGTGAAGCGCCGCCTTCACCTCTTCCACGGTGAGAGTAGTTCGGTTGTAAATCATCGACCGAACAAACTGATTATACTCTTCAGGCAATGAGCACAGCAAGATAACCGCTTGTTGCTTATCTTCAATCTTCACATCCATACCACGCAACTCTAGCACAATTCTGTTCAATTCATCCATATGATCATTCACTGCTGAACCAGACTTCATCTTGAGAGTATACAGCTGCTGAAGCAAATATAGGCGACTCGTAAAAGACTTTTTCATATAGAGTCCCTCAAGCTTCTTCCACATATCAGATGCCGTCGCCTCATCCAGGACTTCCCTCAGAACATTATCTGATAACGACAATTGAATTGCGCTGTTCTCCTTCCTATCCATCTCTGCCCTAGCGGATGCAGTCACCTCCTTATCGATATTCGAGACATCGAATACAATCTGGTAACACCCCGTCTGCATAAGAACATTCTTCACATTCGTCTGCCAAATCCGAAAATCAGTCCGGCCGGTGAACTTCTCAATGTTCAATATTGCCAAAGACACCATCTTTCTTTCGCCACTAACTTCCTTTGCAATGAAAACACAAGCTCTGATACCACTTATTGGGGAAAAATCCGAAAAACGCTTTGAGATCAATGCGGAAAACCAACCCTAATAAACTGATCAGGAATATCGGGCTAGCAAAAAAATCTAATCTCAAAGTCCCAACAAAATTCCCAAATGACCTTGCAATAGAAAGTAGCAAACGAATCACAGCAACAATTAAATCAAATGTAGATACAAAAGAATTTACTCTGGTTCGGTTGTAAACAACCTACATCCAGCAATCCAATCCGAGACGATTCCACTAGTAGAGAGATCCAAACAATTAGGGTTACAAATCGCTCCCTCACACGTGAGTAATAACTTGCCAAACGGAGCAAGCCCTCACGAATCCACTCAAGAGGAAGAAACCAATGAAAGAGGAGAGAAGGAAAAATCTCACCTTTCTCTCAAGAACACTAGCCCTAAAAAAACCTCTCCCCAAAATGCAATGGGAAGCAAGAAGCTCTCACAAGAACAACCGACCCTCTAAAAAAACCAAATGTCGGCTACACTTATTAACCCTAAGCATCGATGGTTTAAAACAAAACCCAAGTGAAACGGCGGATGAAAACAGATCCAGGCCGTCGCTGGTCGCGCGCGGGCCCAAGGGCTGCTCGACCGAGTCAGCCTGCTACTCGGTCGAGCAGCGAAAAAACAACCGTATCCGCAGATGCCATGCCAGATACACTCTGTCGAGTATCAAGACTACTCGGACCGAGTCAAAACCAACTCGGCCGAGTAGCAAAGCTACTCGGGCCGAGTACTACAGGGAATTCTGCTCCCAAATTCCTAGCGCTCTGTCGACCCGGGCAACAAGCTGCTCGACCGAGCAGCGAGCTGCTCGACCGAGCAGGCTGCTGCCTGACCGAGTAGCCTGGAAATGAAGTCTCCTCAATTTGAATCACAAAAAAACAACATTAACATTGCATAGAACGTTTCATTTATTGTTTGGTCGCGGTCACTTGTAGGTAGTATATCCTCATTAAATGAATTCAATTTCATTATTTTATTAGTATAAAAAAGGATGAAAAAAGTTGTGATGCCTAGCGTGAAATTGAGGACGCCAATTTTTTCCTCTTTGTTTCCATGGTTGCATGGGTGCATGCACACGTGTACTCGGTGAAGAACTCTCTATGTTGCTATTTTCTGTTTACATTGGTTTCAACAAGTTCTTTTTCCAAATCTTCTCAGTTCTTTAAGAGATGATATCCTTCTGATGCTATTTTGGGCAGATGAGCTGTGATGCCCACTGTAAAAGATGAGTATCCTTGGCTAACTACAGTCTTCGTAATAAAAGTTGGGATCTTTACTTCACAGTTCAATAATTATATGGCTTTATTTATAATAGGATTTAGGGCTGAAATTTGGGAATTTTTATTGAAATCAAAGAGGAACACACGATAAACGACCCCTTTCGAGAGTGAGCTGGCTCTCCACAATAGATCTACAAACAACTACTAAACTCACTAGATCTATGAACTACTACTCTAAAACTAGGGTTTATCACTCAAAATCAACATTACCAGCAAACGACGGCTACCCTAAACATATATAGGAGCAGATCTGGTCATATAAATGAAAATTACTAAATCAGCACAAAACCTTCCAAAAATGAAAATTACTAAATCAGCCCAAAACCTTCCAAAAATACCCATTGACTAATTTTGCTCCACTGATCCCGCTCCAATCGCCTTGCGTCTCCTCCGCAGATACGTAATGATCTCATCATTACTCCCCCAAAAGAACCACCTTGTTCTCAAAGTGAAAATCAGGAAATCTCTACCCAATGACATCATAAGGCTCCCAAGTCGTCTCATGGTGTGGTAGGCCTGACCACCTAATCAGCACCTCGCGCTCTGCTGCCTGCCCCTGGCGAACTCCTATGACCTCCGATGGCTCCAAAGCACCTCTATGTCAGCTGTCAGCGTCGGTTGTAGTGAGGGAGACGGCATGTGGTCTATGATGGCACGCTTCAACTAGGTAACATGAAATACGGGGTGAATTGCTGAATCTGAGGGTAACCTCAGTTGATAAGCCACCTGCCCATTGCGCGCCTCTGTCTCGTAAGAGTCAAAGTAACGAGGAGATAACTTCTCATTCCTCATGTGAGCCAGTGATCGCTGTCTGTAAGGGCGAGGTTCCAAGGACACCATGTCAACCTCTGCAAACTGAACGTCCCGTCTGTGCTTGTCAGCTTGGGCCTTCATCAGCTATTGCGCCTGCAACAAATGATGCTTCAACTCTTGAAGCATCTGGTCCCTCTCTGCTAACAGCTGCTCCACCTGAGAGACTGCGTGAAACCCCGACCGTAATGCAGCAAATGCAGGGGTCACTCCCGCACAAAACCCTGAAAGGGGTGGTCTGAGCCACCGTATGGAACGAAGTATTGTACCAATACTCCGCCTATGTCAACCATTTGGCCCACTGCATCTGTGCATCCGAGACGAAACAAAGGAGATATGTCTCGATACTCCTGTTGACGACCTTCGTCTGGCCATCAGTCTGTCGATAGTACGCCGTGCTATGCTTCAGCTTTGTCCCCTGCATCTTGAAAAGCTCTCTCCAAAAGTGGCCGAGAAAACAATGTCCCTGTCTGTAATGATAGCCTCTGGTATCCCATGCAATCGAACCATCTCCTTGATGAATGATGCTGCCACTGTCACTGCTGAGTACGGATGCTTCAACGACACGAAATATGCGTACTTACTCAGCTTCTCAACCACCACCGTGATAACTGTGTAACCATCCAACTTCGGCAGCCCGTCGATGAAGTCTATGGTGACATCCTCCCAAACCCTGTATGGCAACACGAGCGGCTGTAACAATCCTCCAGGAGCCGCCGCCATATACTTGTGATGCTGATGCTCGTAAACGTCACACTTGGCTACCCATGCTACCACGTACTTCTTCATCCCCTACCAATAGACATCCTTACGCAATGCTGGTAAGTGTTGAGGACACCCGAATGGTCCACCACTGCACTCCCGTAGAACTCCTGTAGTAGTATAGGAACGTGAGTCGAGCTCCTTGGTAAAGCCAAACGTCCTTATGCAATAAGCGTTGCCCGTCCATCTCTTATCCCAGATGTGCTGATGGATCCTGAAGTAATGCCGCCCTAATCTTGTCCAGCTCACCATCTTCTGCTCTCTCCTTCATTAGTGACCCCAATCCAATAACATCACTAACGACAAAGCTGCCAGCTGAGAGTCTACCTCCCTCCTCGACAAGGCATCGGCTGCCTTGTTCACCAACCTGGCTTATATGGATCTCAAACTTATACCCCATAAGCTTCGTCGGCCACTTCTGATATTCTTCCGTAACCATTCGTTGATCCAGCAAATACTTGAGGATACTCTGATCAGTACACCAGAAATGGTTGGCTCAGTAAGTATGGCCCCCGTTTTTGAACCGCGAGGACTATGGCCATCAGCTCGCGCTCATACACCGACTTAAGCCGTGCTTTAGCTGACAACACCTGACTGAAGTACGCGACTGGCCTCTGAGCCTGCATCAGGACCACTCCTAGCCTATATCCAAACTCGTCAGACTTCACCACAAATGGCATACTAAAATCAGGAAGAGCCAACACCAGTATGCTCGTCATAGCCCTCTTCAGTACCTCAAATGTTGCAGTGACTTCCTCCCACAGTGGAAATTCTCCTTCAGCTACTCCGTCAAAGGCCACCCAATAGTGCTGAGTGCTTGACGAACTTCCTATAATAGCCCGTCAAACCTAAGAATCCATGTAACCTCTGTAACGTGGTAGGGCACGGCTGCTCCACCATCGCCATGATCTTCGAACTCTCCGCCTATACACCATCAGCTGAAACTACATGACCCAGATACTCCACGCTCCACTGGCCAAACAAGTATTTCTTCCAGTTGGAGAAAAGATAATGATGCTGTAACTTCTGTAGCGCCATCGTCAGGTGCTCTACGTGCACCTTCCTAGTCTGACTGTAAACCAGTATGTCATCGAAGAAAACGAGCACGAATCTTCGCAGGTAAGGCTGAAACATCTTGTTCATTAAGGCCTGGAATGTAGCTGGGACGTTGAGTCAACCCGAAGAACATGACCAAAAACTCATAATGGCCTTCATGGATACTGAATGCCGTCTTCTCCACATCTTTCCCCTCATTCAGATCTGGTGATAGCCCGACTTCAAGTCGATCGTCGAAAATATCGTGGCCCCATGCAACTCGTCCAGTAACTCATCGATCACTGGAATAGGAAACTTGTCGGGTACAGTTTTCTTATTCAGTGTCCGATAATCTACATAAAATCTCCAACTTCCATCCTTCTTCTTCACGAGTAGCACCGGACTGGAGAAAGGGCTAGTGCTGGACTGGATCACTCCCGCATGTATCATCTCATATACCATCTTCTCAATCTCCCCCTTCTGAATCTGAGGGTAGCGATAAGGCCTCACACTGATCGGTGCAACACCCTCCTTGAGCACTATGGAATGCCCGTGGTCTCGTGGGGGTGGAAGTCCACGAGGTTTCTGAAAAACCTCCTCAAACTGGTCTAGCACCTGTCGTATCTCCGCCGGTTGTCCATCTCCTGACCCAATGTCTCCACTGCTAAACCGTGCAGCCCTACCAAGAAATATCCACCCTCCGCCTGCAAGGTTCTAGCCATCACCTTCAGGGAAACCCGCAAACGACACAAGCCTGGATTCCCCTGAAGCATCACCAACTTGTCCCTTCCTGGTACTCGATCCAGATCAACTTCCAGTAAGTCTTAGTCTTCCCCAAGCTCTACATCCATTTCATCCCCAAAATAACATTTGTGCTACCCAGATCCAATGGTAAAAAGTCATCTACAATTCTGACCCCTTGGAGGGTCAACACCATGCCCTTGCATACTCCCCTCCCACACTCTATTTGGCTGATACACATCATCACCCCAAAACTACCCGTATCCACCAACTATAACCAGTGTTGCTCCATAATCCAGTTGGAAATAAAGTTGTGGGTGGCCCCACTGTCAATCAACTGTCACCTCCTGCTCCGATATCTCTCCGATCAACTTCATATCGTGGTTCGGTGTGAACCCCACTACATGGTTGATTGACACCTCTGCTACATCCAAATGTGTTTGCTCCTGCTCCAACTCTGTCTCCTCCAAAGGCTGCCCAACGCACTCCTCAACCTCTGCCTCTCTGTCCTCCTCATGTACCAAGAGTACCTGTAAGGTACGTTCCCGACATTTATGGCCAGGGCCATACTCCTCATCACATCTGAAACACAATCCCTTCGCCTTCTTATTCGCCCACTCTGTCTCTGTCAACCTCCGAAAGGGCCCACTAGGCTGTGCGATGCTACTCTTTTTCTTGCTCGTCTGACTTCCCCCAGTCTGTCCTACTACTACTGCTGGCTTCTGCTCTCCTGCCTAGCCTGTGCTGCGAAAATTTGTCCCGCTCCAACCTCCTTTCGCCTGCCGCTCAGCTGTGTTCTTGTCCTCCGCCATCTGCACCAATTCCATAACATCCATCAAACCCCTTGGCCGATGCATGCGTAGCTTAGCCCGAATGTCGGACTTAAGCCCCTTCATGAAGCTTCCTATCAAAGCTGCCTGTGGAATCCCCTTCACCTGGTCACAGAGCGCCTCAAGTCGCTCTATATATTCATTCACAGTACCCCCTGCTGCAGAGCCAATAGTTGCTCGTACAAGTCACCTCTATGGGTATCTCGGAAACGATCCAATAAGCACTCCTTGAACCCCTCCCAAGATCTGATATGTCGTCACCGATGTCTCCACTGGTACCTTGCGATGGCCTTCCCCTCCAAACAAAGTCATGTCGCCTGCAATTTCTCAGGCTCAGACAACACATTCACTTGGAAATACCTCTCTGCCTCTGTAAACCCAAGAGTACCGTTCCTCTCCTTCGAAAACATGCATCTTCAACTTTCTGACCCTATTCTCCAACCCAAAGTTTCCTTGATCTGCCATCCCTATTGGCAGACCTAAATGGAACTGGTGCTGCACATTAGGTTGGGCCCTCCCTTCATCCCACAATCCTCCTCCTATGCCGCCATTCTCCCAACCTCCCTCGTCCCCAACTGGACCCAGGTGTTGCCAAGTGTTACCCCAAGGATCTCCATGACCTCTTCCTTGTTGTCGCGCTCCCACTGGAGGCCCCTCCCTTCTTGAATGGTTAACCAACGCCCATGGTCCTTGATGATGATCTTGAGGGTTCTCGGTTAAAAAATGGGAACGCGTCAGACCGCGATGAACACCCGAACCATGCTCCGGGGGTCGTTGTGGACCCAAACCAACTCCTGGGGTTTGTTGCACCCCCTAGGAGTTACCTGGAAAGCTGTGTGGCTCCCCTCCTATGCTCTGGGGGTCGTGCGGCCCCCAGGAAGTACCCTGGGGGTCTGTGCGGCCCCCAGGATGGTCCCTGGGGGTCCACGCGGCCCCAGGGATGTCCCTGGGGCTGCGCAAAAGGACCAGTGGGGCCACCGGCCCCCTAATAAGGGTAGGATGTCGATGTCCTTCTCCTGGCACCTCGCTCCGTTCGGATCTGCTCCCTCGCGATCTTTGCCGTGTTCCGCGGTCGTCTCCTCGCCCAAGATTATGAGTTTGTTCTTTCCCTTGTCCAAAGATGATTTCTTTGGCCCTAGATCTGAAGAATGTGTATCAAAGTTACCATTTTAGATTCATCTTCCTTGCAATGAATGTTGCCTTAGTTCTCCATCCACGTCTTCATCATTGTCGCGAGAGCGGAGACCTCCCTCTTGACGGATTCGATCTTCGTATCTATGGCATCAACCTTCCCATCCCTGGTGTCAACCTTCTCCTTTAGGGCATCGATCTCCCCCACCTTCTTTAGTTCTTCCATCTTGGAACTCGCTCACGTAGCCGCCATGTCGAATCTTCGCTCTGATACCAATTTGATAGGATTTTGGGCTGAAATTTGGGAATTTTTATTGAAATCAAAGAGGAACACTAGATAAACAACCACTTTCGAGAGGGAGCCGGCTCTCCACAATAGATCTACGACAAACAACTGTAAACTCACTAGATATATGAACTACCACTTTAAAACTAGGGTTTATCACTCAAAATCAACATACCAACAAATGACGGATGCCCTAAACATATATAGGAGCAGATCTGGTCATATAAATGAAAATTACTAAATCTGCCCAAAACCTTCCAAAAATGAAAATTACTTCATCAGCCCAAAACCTTCCCAAAATGCCCGGCAATTAATTTTGCTCAGCTGATCCCGCTCCAATCGCCTTGCATCTCCTCTGCTCATAGGTAAAATGATCTCATCAATTTGTTTTTTGCAAATCATAATTTGATTTCTTGAAATAAACACCGCTACTTAAAGCTGAGTTAATGTGAATAAGTTGCCAGGGGATGGTGCTATCCTGTGGCAGAAACCAGTTGGATTCAGAGCTTTTGAAATTTAGATCTACTATAGGACCAATATAGAGTATAAAGTATATAATCTGTCTATATGTTAAAAGACATACTACGAAATGGAAGCCTTTTTATGGTCTTCACAGCTAAAATCATTTCTCTGTCATCTTGACTGATAGATGCCCCAGCTATGGCTGATTTGGAACCTGAAGAGCTAAAATCATTTCTCTTCACAGCCTTTTTATCTGTCAGGTTGTAGCCTTGAGAAAGGTCCTACTTTTTGAGAACCTTAACTGATGAGTGTGTGGTAAACAGGTTGTTTGTAATTTGCATCCCCAGTACAATGGAAGGCACAAAAAAAATATCCCGTGCTTCTACGGTCTGTCGGTATTGTTGCATGGCTATGAGGAAAATTCTGAAGGTATGAAAAGTTCCTAACAAAGGAAACTTGAGCGCTAAAACTAATCATAGAAGAGAGCTTACTGGATGCAATGGCCATTTGTTTATTAGATTAATTGTTTCTATGGGAGTTTTTGTTGTTATTTGTAAACGGGTACATCCCTTTAAGTTTTTGATTACTTATCACTTTTAAGAGCATCTTTATATCATTTGTTTATCAATTCAATTATGGGACAAAATCTATATACCAACTTCCATCAAGTGGTTTTATGTTAACCTTTACAACTTAAATCTGTAATGCCCTGCTCCCCAGGTGCCGTCACAATTGAAACAGTTATATACGGGTCCTGCAAGTGCCAGTGAAGTCAATGTGGAGCAATGCAGAAAGAATGGAAATATTCACAGTATAACATGTAACGCAGTATTGAACAGGAAAAAGAGACAATAAAATCTATACTACGACTGAAAAGTAAATACAACACTCACCTGTCGCTAGCTCAGTGCTCAACGTCCTGCATTGGAAGTCTGACTCCTCGTGCTCATACGCCTTCACATGATCCTGTGCGTCACCTAGTGGGCAACAGAAGTCGCACCACGCTCAATAGAGTAGACAATATCTAACAAAGAGACAGAAAAGTAACGATGCACAAAAGGAGATATGAGCATCATGTATAATGGTACGGAAAAGAAATGTAATATGTTATGATGATTAAATGACCACGAACTACTGCAAGATGGTACTCACTAAAGCGAACCAATTCTAGGCCGTGACTTATGATGGAAGAGTACGGTGTACAACACGATGACCTTCTTGAGACCGCAAGGGCGCCACCTCGGGTCGAGTAACAGACTACTTATGATACATTCAAATGTTAGTACACAGAATCTGCATCGTGCCTGGAAAATGATAGTATCGAGAATGATTATGCCTGATCGTGGAATGAAAATCCTCCCAGACGGGCCGAAAGACAGGTCACATTTTCTCCCGTACTCTCACAATCATAAGTTACCCTAAAACCCGGTGAATCAAGCTGAATTAATCAATTATTAGTTTTAGTGTCATGATATTGTCTATGTTTATTATCATGTAAACTACGTAGTCAAGGGGAGTCCTTAAATAATAATTGACAGTAGCAACCAGACATGTCCAGAGTCAATCTTAAGTCCACCAGTCATCCAGTATCGTGTCAGCATCGTACCATCACAAGGGACATCCCGAGACTATGCAATTTAACAATATTAAACTTCATGGTACAAGCATGCTCCAGGAGATAATGAAATGACATGACAATAAAGCTGGCGTAAAGATAAACTAACGCATGTATGTTCTCATGATACGCCAAAACAAAACTGATATATTAAAAGAAACAACTCACCAACTCATTCATGCAATGAACCAAGAGACGAAGAAAACAAAAGAAAGCTTGAAAGTCAAACTCACGATGGCGCTAGAAGGTCTAGGCCACAGGGATCAGATTTGGGGTCTTCTTATCACGTAGTGGGGGTAACCGTGCATACGGCAAAGTCCACAGGGTTTCTAGTAAGGGACCAGGGGTTAACGACCAAGACAGCGGGGGAACGAGGCTTAGATCCCAAGTAAACCACAACAAAACCCCAAAACAACGAACATAGGATTCAGCCGAACCCAACCAAGCAGCAGAAAAGCCAGCCACCACTCAATAACCAGAAAAGGGCCCAAAGCCGCAAGCAAGGGACGACCAAAACAACAAGCAGAACCAACCAAACCCAAATAGCGAGCAAGGACATCCCCTGAACCCAACAACCCAGAACCCAACGCAACAAGTAAGGGACACGTCAAACCCCACGCAATAGCAAAGCCAGCCACCGAACCCCCAAAATAGCATCAAGGAGGTCAGGCGAACCCAAGACAGCCCCACATCAAGACACCGGGACCCCACACAAGCAGGCGAGGCATCCAACCCCACTAGATAACAGTTGGAAATCAAACCCTACACCAATCACCCAAATCATCCTCTTCAGACAAAAGAAATCGAAATTAAAAACGGAAATAAGGGGATAGAGTCTACCGCAATTATGTCGATAATCAGAAAAATTAAGAACCTAACAATCCACAGCAAGATTCCTACTAGACCAACTCAGAGAAAAACCGAAGCGTCAGCCGAAAAGCCTAAAAACATATAAAATAACTTACAGCTGTTGTGTAGAATGAAGGAGGAGGAGTCTATTAATAGCAGACAGAGAGACCCGCAGAGGAGGACGAGGCTGTTGGTGTCGAAAAGCCCCAGAGATGGGCTACCGTTGTGAGGAGTACGTGAGTAGGGGGAGGTGTGCTGCTGACGTCGTCGTTGAGTGCGAACGATGAGAGGGGACGTGGGAGTGCGAACGATGACAAAGGGACGTGGGAGAGAGGACGGAGGGGACAAGGGGGGTGATGTCGTCGCCAGCGTGCATGAGACGCAATCTAAAACGAGCCCTCGTGGGCTCCTTTACTGTGGGAATGAGAGAGAGGGGAAAAGGAATTAAGGGGGCCTGTGGGCTGGGCCTGAGTGGGTCAAGGAATAAAAGAAAAGAAAAAAAGAAGAGAGAGAAGAAGAAGAAGAAGAAGAAGAAGAAGAAAAATGGGCCATTACACAATCTTTAGGTTAACTTTAGCAAAAATGAAACCGTGGAAACTTCATTTTTTATTTTTTATAGCAAAATAGTTTGATATCCTATATCTAACATCTCGAAATTCTAATCATGTGCTTTTATTTTTGGATAGCTCATTAAGGTTCATGCTACGCCCTTCCTCTTTAAGTGTTCTTGATGCAAAGCCAAAATATCATAGTTGGACATCCTTATCTGGTGGTCAAATTTTCAAAAGCTATATTTGAATATTGTCATGCAATTGTACACTTTGAACTCCAGTGTTTGGTGTAACTACTTTGCTGCACCTGTAATTTTGCTCAATTAAGCATATGCAATTGTATTCAATGTGAATTTTGTTGATGACAATGTTGGAATTATTCTCAGTGGTTAGCATTGTGACATTACAGATTGAACCACACCATGAACAGAAGTCGTACACACTCTATAGGTGCGCACACTTGCCTTTCAGATGTTAACTAGTCATCATGCTAAACAATGTGCTAACTCTTATCATTTCTCTGTAATATTTAAGTTGCAATAAAATAAACCTTCACCAAGACGAATTTGACTATTCCTATTGCATAAAATTTCCGAGCAATCTTTGTACTTTCTAGTCCTTCCACTTGCTTTATCTTATTTTTGCTGTATTTTCCTTGAAAACTTACTAGACTGGACGACTGTCTCGTCTGCTCATACGGATCCAAAGGCGCCTGATGTCATTGATTCTTCTGCTTGGACAATATTTGGATGCACAAATGGTAAATTTCTTTTCAATCATCTCATTTAAAGAAAAAATTCCCGTATTATATATCTTCAGTTCTTTTTTTTGTCCTATAGGCTTAAGGCTGTTTAAAGAGGCAAGGGATGGTGATTTTTCTGAAAAGGTAGCTTATGTTTAATCATTTTGGGAAAAAATAAAAAATAGTCATGCAATTTCTTGAGAATTACTTATTCTGTTACTTTTTTTTTCCAGAATTGGGACTATCATTCAGCCATAATGGCTGTTGGTGTTGTTGATGCGAATGCAGAGGCCGTTTTCCAGACATTGATGTCTCTCGGGCAATCAAGATCAGAGTAAGGCTATTCCAATCTGATTGATATTACCTTTCGGTTTTAGTTCATCAGTCAGCAAGTACATGCTCATGTAGGAGAAGTCAGGACATTTTCTTTGTATGATAATCAGAAGCCAATTACCCAAACAAGTTCTAAGATGCAGATAAATTTTTGGGATATATCTCTTTGCTTGTGTTTTTTTATTTTCCTTTTGAGATTTTTGAGTTCTATTTATTTAAATTAAACTATCAAAAGAAGAGGAGAGCAATGATATGGGCATGAATACATTTGGATTCTTTTAGTATCATATTGAACTATGTATTTGTTAGAGACTCGGCCCATACTAGGCCCCTAAGCTAGCCCATTTTTAGAGACCCAGCTCATACTAGGCCCCTAACACTAGCCTAGCTAAGGACTCATCCCATACTAGGCCCCTAACATTGGTCTCACATCCCAATTGTTAAATATTAACTAGCATCCAACCTAAAATCAATTTGGTGTTAGGTGGAGAGGCCCTCTAATATTTAAACCTTTCATTTCTTTTGCTCTTTTCCTATGTGTGACTAATTGAGATCGTAACATACCACCACGCTTCCGACAACCGCCGTTCACGGCGGCCCACTCTGACCTTTTACCAGGTCGTCCCTTCCGTTTCCGACAACTACCATCCACGGCGGCCCACTCTAGATTGCCCCACTCTAAGTAGCCCACTCTGATGTTTACCAGGTTGCACCCTCTTAGGTCGCTCCTTTCTCAGGTCGTCCCTTTTGCAACGTGGGTCATAGCATCTGGCTTGCTCTGATACCATTTGTTAGAGACCTAGTCCATACTAGGCCCCTAACACTAGCCGAGCTAAGGACACTTCCCATACTAGGCCCCTAACATTGGGCTCACACCCCAATTGTTAAGTATTAGCTAGCATTCAACCTAAAACCAATTGGTGTTATATGGAGTGGCCCTCTAATACTTAAACCGTTCATTTCTTTTGCTCTTTTCTGATGTGGGACTAATTGAGATTGTACCATATAGACTTAATGATGTAGGACACAACCGATTTAGTGATTTATGGAAGAAAATAACTTGGCTTCACACCAAGAGATCCAAGGCTTCACACCAAAGAGATTACCTTTCACATGGTTTGAGGAAAAATTTGCTTTCAAGCTTTCATTATATGTTGATTAAAATAATAAGTCTAGTGGCCTTTATATAGGCGTACAACCAAATAACTAAAAACAAATAAAATCCTAATAGATAAGATCAAATAAAAACAAATAAAATCTAAACTAAAATTCTAAATAAAAATCCTAACAGAAAAATCAAATAAAATCCTAACTGAAAATCACAACTAAACCTAACTAATCAGAACTTGATCCTCATCATTCTCCTCCGCTTGAGAACTTCACCTCCTGGTGATGGTACGCAGACGTAGCACACCTGCACAGAAATCAGTAGTCCTCGACAGTTGGAGAAAACGCGTCCACGAACTCTAAAGTGTATCATGATGCAGATTGGTCGAAGCGCATCCTCGGATAATTTCTTCCAATTCACGAAAAATAGAAAAATATTCAGCATCTATCTGTTAGTTGGGAGAGGAGCATCTAGGATCACGAACTCAATGTGCTCAATTGGATCCAATGGTGCTTCTAGAAGCAACTCGGGCGCATGCTCCACAGATGGTTCCGGCTCAAACTGTAGTACTGGGTCAATCTCTGGTTCATGCTCTAACTCTGGTTCTGGTTCAGGCTCTTGCAGAGACTCCAATACTGCCTCAGACTCCAAGTCATACTCATGCCTTAACTGTATCTCAATCTCTGGATCGGGATCAGGCTTTGACTCAAGACTTGGATTAACCTCTGTCGTGGGCTCTGACTTAAGTTTGTATGCTTGAAGAAGAACATCATGTATCTCACGTATCAGCTCTATAGGATCCTCTCTTACTTTCGGGCTTGAGGATTGCTGGAATGGCTGGGGAATGTGCTGATGCCTAAAAGAATATCGACATCGAAGAGCAGATCTGAATGCTGACCATCGATGATAAGAAACTTGAAGACTCAAGGACCAAGATAGCGCTTCTCCACCTAGCTTGAGATAGGCATACTTATATTTTGCATTATTAGATAAATCAAAATTGGAAAAGAACTTTTCTATATAGTACTCGCAATCATCATATCCGAATTTATCCTTGAAGCAAAAAAGATTGGTAATTGTCTCCACTTCTCAAGCTCAAAATTTGTTCGGGGAATATAATCATCGTAGTAATCACGGTTATATCCCATAATTTAAAAAATATTTGATTGTTTAAATGGTACCTATGCGCAGTCAGCTGAGGCAGCTACCCACTGCGCAAACGGCACTGAATTCTGGCTTCAAATGGATCTGAAATCGTCAAAATACAAAAGTTGCGCAGAAATTCCTACGAGCGGTACTGTAGCAGACAGAAAATACTGTAGCGTTACTGTAGCAGGCAGGAAATACTATAGCTGGACAGTGCTGCTACTGTAGCAGCGCGAAAAACTAGGTTTTTTGTTTTGTTTTTTGGAGGTGACTGATCTGAAGAGTAGGGTTAGGGTTTTGATTTTTTTGAAAAATTAGGGGAAGATTTTTAGAAAAAGAAAGGATTCATTTGGCTTTGATACCAAGTTGATGTAGGACACGAACGATTTAGGGATTTGGGGAAGAAAATAACTTGGCTTCACATCAAGAGATCCAAGGCTTTGCACCAAGTAGATGACCTTTCACAGGTTTTGAGGAAAAATTTGCTTTCAAGCTTTCATTATACGTTGATTAAAATAATAAGTTTAGTGGCCTTTATATAGGCTTACAACCAAATAACTAAAAACAAATAAAATCCTAATAGATCAAATAAAAACAAATAAAATCTTAACTAAAATTCTAACTAAAAATCCTAACAGAAAAATCAAATAAAATCCTAACTGAAAATCATAATAAAATCCAGCTAAACTTAACTAAACAGAATTTGATCCTCATCACTTATATTAATATATGGTATTTGTTATTTGGTTCTGTGGTTTTATATCATGCCAAAAAATGAATAAATTCCAAAATGGAAATTTACCATGCACGGGAGACTTTTTATAGACGTAGGCCCATTAGTGGCACGAGGTTAGACTATGTGACCAATGAGGTACATTTCCTACCCACCATCTAACTAACCCATAGGTAAGAAGATTAGATAAGCCTTTCGGCATGACTTTGGTACCAAACTTCGGGGTTAACACCAAAAGTTTGCAGTCAGTTATAGTATTTTGTCACATCCTTTATTGAGCTTGTGTTGGTGGAACGTTGTGCTTCTTAGCCCCATTTTGCTGGGAAAAGGCTTAGTTAATGTTATTCATTCTGATGATGAAGTAAGAGATGCTTCAAGTAACAGGTCTCAAGCCCCTTGCAGATGGGACTTCTGTCTGTCACGTGGAAGCATAATCGAACATCTGAATGATAACACTGATATTATCCACAAAAAATTGCTCGGCGATTGGTTACCAAGGTCAGATCAGAAACATTTAAAGTATTTGAATTTTTCTCATATGTTCTTATAAATAATTCATGGTTTTTTCCTGTTATTAATAGTCTTACTAGTTTGTAGGAGAATGACGAAAAGGGATTTACTACTACGACGCTGTTGGAGGAGAGAAGGTGATGGAACATATGGTAATGCCTCATCATAATATTGGAAACCCATGAGACTTAAAGATTTATCCCAAAGTAACTCTACTGTTGCAACCTGTCACAGCAATTGTATACCATTCTGTGTTCCACCCCAACTGTCAACCTGAGAGAGGCTATGTTCGTGCCAGCATTAAAAGTAATGTACGCTTAAAACTTGTCTACTGGACCTTAATTGATAAGCTTATCTGCAAATTTGCTGAAGTATCTGATATGTTTTGCTTTGTCATTCAATTTTCATATATTTGTGTAGCTGGAGGGTTTGTAATATCTCCTGTGAACCATGGTAAACAAGCAGTTGTTAAGCACATGCTTGCAATTGATTGGAAATCTTGGAGATCTTATTTGTTTGCCTCATCTGATGAATACATCACAATACGGATGCTAGCAAGAGTTGCAGGTAAGCGAGTGATTTCATAAAATCATACCATTCTATCTCACATGAATTCCTTCAGCTAGCATTTAACGTATGCATTTGAATTATCTTTTCAGCTTTGCGGGAATTCTTCCGAGCGCAGCTTGACATTGGTGCCCGCTTCAACTATTCATCAGGTAATTTGACGAGGGACATAGGGTTGACACAGAACGATCAGGAGCAGATCAAGCGTGAAGTGCACTCCGGGTGTGAGAAGAACAAGGATGGTTATGTAGAAGAGTTGCAGCATCTTTCTCCCAAATGTTGGGACATGCCTGAATCATTCCTTCAACTCAGTGAGGACTCAGCGGAGGAGTTGCAATATCTATCTCCCACAGCTTGGGACATATGTGATTCATTCTTTCAACGTGATGATGTAGCTGAGGAATTCTTTGATGTTCCTGGTGAATACGAAGTTGACCAGTCAGAAGCCATGAGGTCTTCTAATGAAGAGATGCAGTCTCAGGTGAATGCTTACCTTAAGCTTAAACAAACATCCTGCATGTTCTGACTCATGGCTTTTCTTCTTCTCTCTCACTCTCTCTCACTCAAGCTTTTCACAATATGGATGTACCTTTTGTTTTACTTTGGTGAATTAATTGACAACTGGATAATGATTTTCTCAGAATATTTATGCAATTTCTTTGAACTAATAGCAGCACTTTCAGATCTCCCTCAAACAATATTGCATGATGACCCTCGTACATGGGGTGATTAAAGATTCAATTGAACATAAAAAAAATAATTTTCTGGTTCTTCTCATGGATGCACTTCATGTGCCATATTAGTATGAAATAGATCCATTTGAGGCATTTATTATAACAATGATAAGAACTAGATCTTGAACAGAAAGCACCACCATAATACCTTTAATACTGATCATTATATCGATGATGACCATCAATCAATCTATATTAGATAGGCTTATGGAACTTGCCCATTGGTGTTATACCTTGCAATGCTGACAATGGATCAGAAAATCAACTTTCTGAACCAACTTATCTCCCAGGTTTATTTTGGTTGCAATTTTTATGGCCTCTGGTTTCTCCAATCTTATTGGTGAATGATGTTTGAGACTATTTTTGAGCAGTTGAGAATAGCTCATCTTTAGACAATATGGTTCATGATAAATTAAAATATCATTTCTATCAATATCTATGTCATCTGTCCACGTGCTGGTTTGTTCCTTGTGTGCAACAAAAGGCTTGAATGTCAACATGCCATCTAAAGAAGTCCTTCCGACATTAATTCTAATGCATGGAGATAACGCTAGAGAATGTTTTTCTTGGTATCATGTCTCCTTTGAAAGGATGTGTTTGGAATCATTAGAGTTTTGATGGATAAAATTAGGGATTTTAGTGGAAAGATGGGATTTTAGGGCTAGAAAATGGAGATTTGAGGAAAAGATTGCTGTTTTATTGATAATAAATTGAAAATAGAAGAGAATACAATATAACTTGGGTTTTTCGGGGGAACTCGCTCTCCCAAGCCGTCGATTCGAGAGGGGGCCGCGCTCTCCAACAAAGAGAGAAATTTCAACTTTTCATAAGTTCTGTCCAGATTCGATATAAAATCTATAATCCTCATAAGCCCCTATTTATAATAATCATATTTTTCAAAAAATTTACAGAAATACCCAGAGATTCTAAAAAATTACGAAAAGGCCCAAAAATTATGAAAACGACCAAAATCGCAAAACTTGCATCATCGCATAAGACTTCGTCATTACTACATGCCTGAAAAATCAACCTGTCCTCAAGATGGTGTCATGAACTCGATGGTCTCGTCACTCCAAGTGGAGATGCTTGCATGTGCCTGGCTCATCCCCTCCACGTCTTCCGCTTCGCATTCTATCATCAGTTGTAGCTTGCGGTTGTGACAACGATGTCCTGGGTGAATTTTCATCGCAGCTGAAACACAATTTTTTCGCCCGTCTATCCCGCATCTCAGCATCTGTCATATGTCTGAACTGTCCTTCTGACTATAGCTCAATATTCTTTTCTTTACTCTCATGATCTCTTTCCGCTAGTGTCTTATGTCTCACTACCGGTTCTTGACTGCAAAAAATGGGTCCACTTCAAGCCACATGGACATTCGCTCCTCTGTAAGACGATCTTCCACCATCTGGGCTAACTCCATCGTTTTCAGCAATCACATCGGCTTCTGTATGTGGAGTTCAGCGCGGATGTTCGCCTTGAGCCCATTCATGAAGCTCCTCTCTACAGTCTCCTCAGGTATTTTCTTCACCTGACCCAAGAGCGTCTCAAACTTCTCCATGTACTCCTTATGCCATCAAGTATGAGTGATAGTAGCTGCTTTTATAAGTTCCCGTCAAGGGTGTCTCTAAACATGTCCATAAGAAATCCTTGAGCTCCTCCCACGAATAGAAATGGGGTCGCTGCTCTCTTTATAGGAACCAGAGAGCGCCTTTCATTTGAAACAGATGCCAGTCGTCTTCAATTTTTACCTCTCTATCAGGCGTGTCACCACAAAAAACCTTTGACACAAAGAACCTTTCATTTCGGTAGATCCAATCGTAAGGATCATCATCCTCGAACATCAGCATCTTTAACTTCCTCGCCCGGTCATCAATCACAAGTCTCTCCCTGCCTGCTCGTCCTCCTGCATGCATGTTCACAATAAGAGAATGATAATTGTCGTGGCATACCTCTATGTATTGCCCATAGCCTCTCTACGGGTTGTTGCATCTGCCTCCATTACTGTCCCAGTCATCATCATCCAAAAAATAGTCAACATCCCCTCAAAGCCCGGGTCCTCGTCATCATTGCTTCGAAACTCCTCGTATGCACGAAGGACTCGGTGTCCTCGCCTCTCTGCAGCAAACTACGGCCTACGAAGTCCCTGGAGCTCCTCCAAGTCATCCTCAGGTCCCAGGAGCATCTGAAAATTATCGTCGGGATCTCGACGAGCCGTCAAGAAGCCGTGAGGTCCTTGGCGGCTCTGCAGGCCCTATGCAGTGCGCTAGCAGGCCCATTGGGGCTGGTAGACATTCTCGCTGCCTTTTCCATATCGTCCGTCACTTCCTCAGATATTTCGTCTCCGTCGGAGAGAAATCCTTCAATGATTTGTTAGCTTTTTCTTTTCCTTTGGCTAAAACTCACACCTTTAACCCTCGATCTTCATCGTTACCCCCTCCGTCTGACAAATCCGACTTCACTATATCTTTCTTTCTCTTTAGGGTTTACAATGCCTCCTTTATCATGGATGCCATGGAAGATTGTAATCGAGAAACGATCATCTCCATGGATGACATTTCCTCCCTTATCGACTGAAGTTGATCCTTTATCGCTTGTTATTGTTGCTTTAGGGTTTCTATTTTGCTCTCCAATTTCTCTTCCAAAAGGTCCATCTTTTTCTTTGCTTCCGCCACAGCCATCAGATCGTAGTGATCGTAGTGCTCTGATACCACATTGTTAGAAACCGCTAGTGTTTTGATAAATAAAATTACGGTTTTTAGTGAAAATATGATATTTTTAGTGGAAAGATGTGATTTTAGGGCTAGAAAGTGTAGATTTGTGGAAAAGGTTGTTGATTTTATTGATAATAAATTGAACATAGAAGAGATTATAAGATAACTTGAGTTCTTTTGAGTGGAACTCGCTCTCCCACGCCGTCGATTCGAGAGAGGGCTGCACTCTCCAACAAAGAGGGAAATCTCAATTTCTCACAGGTTTTTTCTCCAGATTCGATGTAAAATCCCTAATCCCCGTAATCCCCTATTTATAATAATCAGATTTTTAAAAAAAATACAGAAATACCCCTAGACTCTAAAAAATTACGAAAACGACCAAAAATTACTAAAACGCCCAAAATTGCAAAACTTACCCTGCCACATAAGGTCTCATGTCTAAGGGGCAAGAACCAGTGGATAAAAAGCCAATAAGAGGAGTACCACATGCCATCTAAAGAGTACCATACTAAAGAAATATTCTTATTTTCTATCTATCATTCTACATGGACACTATCAAAAATACAAGTATGGAATCAGATCATAATAGGATTATTTCGATTGTGTTGCATCATATGACTTATTAAATTAAGGTAACTTTTTGCTCAGATATTCTTTCAAGTGTCAAAACAATTCCATTACGTATTTCTTTGTAATGTGATTTTCCACATTAACTCATCAAGTGCGTGTCTTATATAATGACTACATGGAAATTGCATTGTCTCAAATTATATTTTCTGGTTCCGTTTGGTATGTCAGTTAGTGCCGCTGCCTGCAGCTTCAATTATTGGAAAAGGATTGCTGGATCATCCAGGTGAGAATCATATAGGTTAACTGCAGATTTGCATTCATTTTAAATCTCTGTAGCACTTTTTTTTTGGGTAAATTTACCCGTTGTCTCCTTTCAATCACTCCATTCATAAAAGAGATTATGTTGATTTTTCAGCAACACCAATTGATGATATGGCATCATGCTCCTATGGAACTACACTACCAAAAGACACCAACTGTACAATGTGCTGTAGTTGGACAAGTGCAGATCCTACAACTTTTCTCATTCGTGGCGCATCTTACTTGCAAGATCATCAAAAGGTATAATGACATACTTATCTACTGTAAATATGAACCCGGGAAGAAGTATATATCTTTCAGTAGGTAACTAAGATATTTATATGCCATTTAGATAAAGCGCATTATGGGGTTGACCGATATGGTCAAATTACTAATTTACTTGCATGAAATATTATCTTCACTTCCAGCTATTGTGTTTGTGGGACAAATCACTTTGCTTCCATTTCAGATAGTCAAACCTTTACTAGATTTATGGCGCGTTCAAATGCATGTGAATTAAAATTATTATTTACACAAAATTACACATTTTGAGTTAGAAAATAGTATATATTAGTAAATGATTAGGCTTGAGTTTTGTTAAGTATTTAATGATGTTATATCATTGGAAAATAAGAATAAGTACTTTAATTATTCTGAATTTAATGGAGGACATTGAGTTATGGTTATTAAGAGTGAAATTATGAATTGAAAGAAAGATTTAATCTTTGATCCAAATAACATATTATATTTTTTTCAAAAATTTTGTTCAAAATAGGCATTACTTAAGTCTAAGACCTAGAATCTCAATTCCAATTGGAAGGGAAGGTTAGAGTTGTAGGTTGCTAAACTATTTTAAAAAGACCAAGTTTGTCAATTTTTGTCTTTGTTCTTTTCGCCTCCAATTCTTACATTCCTTTCATTTGTTTTTCTTTTTTTCTTTTTTGAACTTTTCTATTTACGGCTTTCACGTTTTTAAAGGGTTCTCATAATTAATAAATACACTCTCAAATTAGAATTTAAGTAATAGTTCTATTCTAATTGGGATCCACTAACTTTTTTAAAATATTTAATGATAAAGAAGACTCATTAAATTAAATTCAGCCATAATTTAGTAGCTCTGTTTGATTAGAATTGGTGAAAAAGGCTTATTTGACTGGTAATAGATTAATTAATTATGATATTTATGATTTGAACTCGGTCGATACCGATACATGTTGTTTGCATGATATTAGATTTTGAAGCATGCCTATAACGAGACTGGCTGGTCCCACTGATACTAACTAGTAACAACTAATATAAAAGGAGTTTTAAATACTCAATTACTAAAACATGAAATTCTCATATAATGGAGTTGAAAAAATCTCATTTCATAATCAAAATCAAAGATCAAAATATTGGTCTTTGATCAAATGAATTTAAAGAGAGAAAATGATACCTTAGATGATAGAAATGATCCATGGATAAATGAAGCACTGGCTAAAGATGATGATTATGTGCAAGCAACTATTTTGTGCCAAGATACTAATATATAAAGTATGATTTGTCAGATATGTACCTCCATATATTTTTGATACAATCGATACCAATATGATAAAGCAATAAAGCAGCATCCGATACCGAGACCGTAACCGAGATTTCGAATCTTGATGATTCCCTAACTAATTCTGTCACACCCTACAACATGGGCTCGCAACATGTTTTGCAAAGAAATGACAGGTCATGCAGTTAATCAATGAAAACAATCTAGACATGTGTAGATGTATATCAAAATGCTTAACAAAAATTTCATATATATATATATATATATATATATATATATGGAAACGTTACTTTGAGAACTTTTGCCCGTGAGAACTCTGTGGGAACTTTTTCTCCTTGATTTTTTTGATAGATACAAACCGTTAAATGTGTTCTATACATGTTAATACACGTATATGTCAAAAATCAAGACAACCCCCCATGTTTGCCCCTTGATCGGATCTGTACAAAATGTTCTATTATTTTGAAACCGTTAAATTTGTAACGGCTTGATCGAGTGTCAAATCTACTGGCGTTCACCCATTGTTTTTCTTAGTGTCTAGATATGTATGGATTAAACGGTGGAAAAAATTTGGAATTTTTTTAAAAATAAAAAAATCAGTTCGCACGGGAAAACCATGCAAACAGTTCCTAGCCGAACATGACCATATATGCATACATGCGTACATGCATACATACGTACATACGTACATACATATATATATATGGTAAAAGGAATCTAGGGTGCATCCTTAAATGAAATCTAAGGATGCGCCCCCATTTTCCCCATCTCCCACGAAATATTTGGAATTTTTTTATGGGTTTGTTGTTCACCTCATGGATGATCAACATACCAAATTTCAAGGGAGTCCAATACTTTTTGAGCACTCATCTACCCCTTGTAACTTCAACGGTAAGAAAACATGCTGAAAAACCCATAAAGTTGCAAGGTGTAGATGAGGGCTCAAAAAGTATTGGACTCCCTTGAAATTTGGTATGTTGATCATCCATGAGGTGAACACCAAACCCTGAAAAAAATTTCAAAAAAATTGTGGGAGATGGTAGAAAATGGGGGCGCCTTCTTAGATTCAATCTAAGGAGGTGCCTTAGATCTCTTTTACCATATATATATATATATATATGATTTAATAAAGAAAAGGTGGAACCTGATCTAATAGGTTAGGTGTCAAGACACAAAAAGGTGGAAAGTACAAGCCCCGCATGTGCTTGTACTCGTTGGGGGACCCACCTTTGTGTCTTGGCACATGATCTACATGAATCCCATATATATATTTGCAAGCTTACAAAATTGTATACATCATACTATTTACATACTAACAAAATATATCAATGAAATATGTCATGATTACATATGCTACCTCTATCTTAGAAGTCAGCAGTTTTCATCGCAAAATCTGTATTCTCGTATGCTGGGGCCTCATCTAAGTCTGACCCAACACCTAGTGGTGCAACAAAAATGAAAGACTATCAGGTGAATCACAGTAATTCTAGAACCTTGTAATTAAAATATGTGAGCATGTGTAATTTTAACTAGTAAACATGAACTGGAGCAGGTGACAGATTAATTAATATTATCTAACAGGTAGGCACTGGAATTTAAGACAAACATGCAGCTGAATTAATAATTTAAAGCAATACTAATATGCTACTATTAATTATACCAATATTAGACTGTGAATCATATTTGAGAGTACATTAAGTAACCATGAGTTCATCTCGTACCACATGGATGCTCACCCGGGCCAGGCCCAAAGTAGGAACAAAAGTGGCCATAAGTCCAAAGAGTAACAGTGTGAGACTCAATAATTAAGTCCGACAGTATATCAGGGGTCCGTCGGATTCATGATGTAACTCGTTTGGATTAGCTGATGTGGTCAACGTCAATGAGAGCATGTCTCTAGTCCTCCTGCACTCTCACTAATATGATTTATCCCAAAACCCAGTGAGTCTGAACTGTCAAGTGTATGTCAAGTGTCCCAGTGATACAGTCCAGGTGTAATTCTAAATTGGTACTATTTAATTATTTAAAACATGATTTAGGAAGTAAAACTTTGGACTATGTTTTAGGGTCACATTGAAACTAAATCATATGATGGTGTGCTATGTCATTCCAGTTCCGGTCATATTATTAAGACTTTACTCCATTCAGTTATTTTAACAGTGTGTTCAATAGAGCAATAACAACAATATTCCAATTTCATTTGGCTCTCATAGCACACTCAGATATCAATTATTTCCAATGGTATGATAACCGTGCAAGATTATACTATGATTATTCACAACTAGGAGCATGTGGCATATGGTTGATAGACACAATGAAACATTTAATATGTCATAGAGGTTACACTAATTTAAACAGTTAACTTGGAGCATCCATGAGTCATTCTAATTTATAAGTGTAACTGGAGCACATGCATGGTAGATAACATTTAAAGTATTCTAATCATGCTAAAAAGTATAAATCCGAGACATAATTAGTAAATTCGAGCTAACTTGAATGTCGATGTAGCGAATGATGCCGCATTTTAAATATATAGGGGGATGGACAATGAGGGAGGGGCAACAGTGGAGATGATAATTCTCATTATTGATTGCTTTCAGAACTTAATCATTTGTTCATGGTTTTATGATCATTCAGGCAGTATTTATGATCCAACATGTAGTAAATTATGATCCTTCAGACAGTTGCCTTATATATGATCCAACCGACAGTAATTTATATATTTCTAACGGCTTTTGGTGGCTAAACCCTCATTTACAATCATTGTGTAATTCTAAACCAACTCTGACATGTACGGTAAAGCCCCTGAGTTTCCATACCATCCCACGGCCACCACCAAGTCTTAACTCTAGCCAAAACATCATTTACAGCCGTTATTCAAAAGTGGACAACATCGGAAAATCCCGAAATAGTCATGGCAGGGAAAACCCCATCGATCAGGTACGCCCTAGGGCATGGTACACGGCTAGGTCAAAGGGAGGCACGACGAGGCCTAAGGGGCACACAGGTCACGGCAGATGAATGGGGGAGGTCGAGCAGTTCCAGCTGTGGCGTAATACCCACGAAATAAATCTCAGATGGGAGTAAGGAATCCTCAGAAGGCCACAGCCAAAACCAAAAGCCCAAGTGACAGTCACATCACATCTAGGGACAGCGGCGAGGGTCTCCGCCAAGTTTCGACATCACCTGAGTCTTGCTCAGAACCATCATCGCAAGCATATAAATGAAAATCACATTTAAATCAAAATTAAAGAATTAAAGTGATTTGTCAGAGATCGACGACTGTCGGTAAATCGGAGCCTCGTCGTTGGTGGCTACAGCTACTAAGGCAAACTAATACCGAAACCGAGTTCAAGCAAGAGAGAAATCATAGCTTTCTTTTTTGGAAAACAATTTTTTTCGCGTAAAATCGAAACCTTCGGTGAACCAAAGCCTCGCCGTGGGTGGCTACAGCTACTAAGGCAAACTAATACCGAAACCGAGTTCAAGCAAGAGAGAAATCAGAGTTTTCTTTTTTGGAAAACAATTTTTTTCGCGTAAAACCGAAACCTTAAACTCAACCGAGCTTAAATAGAGGGATAAGAAGACTTATGTAGTTAGATAGATGCATGAGTGGTTGTAAATCAGCCACGAAGTCGATCAGCCTCAGATCGTGGCGAGATCATGGCGAAGTCTTAGAGATTTAGGGTGTGGAGAATCATGAGATGATGCGTGCCTTGTGAGGTGGAGATAAGAGAGGTAGTCTCGGTCTAGCTACGGTCTTCGCTTCTCGCCGAAGGAAGCGTAGGAGTGAGAGAAAGAAAAAGAGAGGTCTGTCGCTCGTCACCGCCTCAAAGAGATCGCAAGGGGGGAGAGAGACAGATCAATCGTGAGAGGGGAGTGATTGCCACTTGCGATGCATGTGGCCCCTGGGGTAAGGGGATTAAGTGGGGCGGTTTTGGGCCGTAGTGGGCTGGGCCGCAGTTGATTGGGCCGGGAGAAGAGAAAAAAGAAAAAGAATAGAGAAAGAAAGAGAAAGAGGGATGTGACGGGCTTTCTTATAAAAATGTGATTTGCATTCTACCCCTTTTACAAAAATTCCTCCATTGGAATTAAAAAACAAAACTAAGATACAATAAATAAATGGGGATAACGCTCACGCATCTTATCATCTCTTTTCCAAGTGGACTCTCAATGCTACATTACTTTCACCAAGTTGACGACTCTGTTCTGAAGGGCCTTATGCTGACGGTCAATAATCTGCACCAATGGTTGTTTATATGTCAGATCAGGCCGCACAGTAATCTCAGAGTGATTACCATGCGTTGGGTTTCCTATATACTTGTGCATCTGAGATACATGGAATACATCATGCACTCCTTTTAAGGATAGAGGCAATGCAAGTCTGTATGCCACTTCTCCCACCACTCCAAAATATCAAAAGGCTCAATGTACTGAGGGCTAAGCTTCCCTCTCCGGCCAAATTGAATTATACCTCTAGTAAGAGAAATCTTCAAGAAATCATGGTCAACTGGCTGGAATTCTAAGTCTATACACTTTGCATCTACCGAGTCCGTGTACCGATCATGTGCTAATTGAAGATTCTCGTTAATTCTGCACATAACATCCACAACCTCTATAATCATCTTTGGTCCCATCAGCTCCTTGTCACCTACATCATCCCAACTTAAGAGCGATCGGCACTTCCTCCATTATAATACTGCAAAAGGTGCCAAACTGATACTGGTCTGATAACTGTTGTACGCAAACTCCATGAGGTGAAGGTGATCTTCCCACGATCCCTTGAAGTCTAGCATACACACTCGCAACATATCTTTCAAGATTTAGACGATGCGCTCTAAATGGCCATCTGTCTGAGGATGATAGGCCAAACTAAAACTCAAGTGGGTTCCAAGATGATCTTGTAAGCTCTTCCAGCAATGTGGTGTGAATCGAGTGTCTCTATCTGAAATGATGCTCACAGGAACTTTATGTAGCCTGGCAATCTCCTTCATGCACTTCTTGACATGCACTTCTGTTGACTGGCCAACTCTGAAGGGAATAAAGTGCGCTGACTTAGTCAACCGATCAACGATTACCCAGACATCGTCATTGTGCTTCGTGCTTTTAGGTTCACAAAATCCATTGTAATGTGCTGCCACTTCCATACTGGAATATGTAAAGGCTGTAATAAACCGGCAACACGTTGATGTTCAGCATTCACCTGCTGGCATAACATGCACTCTATCTTGCTCCGTGCAACGCTCCTCTTCATGTCATGACATCAGTAATGTTGCCTCAGGTCCTTATACATTTTGGTTTTGTCTGGTAGAATGGAATATAAGGAACTATGAGCTTCCTTCAATAATGCTTTTCGAATATCTCCAGATGCACACAAATTCTGTTGCCATAACGCAAGGACCCATCTTCATGGATTCGGAATTCTAGCCTCGGTCCTACCAACACCATATTCCTAATCCTCTGCAGCTTCTCATCACTCACCTGAGCAGCCTTGATTCTATCCACCAGAGTTGATTGAATCTGCAATTCTTCAAGGAGGCAACCAGCCCAAACAAAATCACATCTATCCACATTTTCCTGATCTTCTGCTGTAGTCTTCACTGAATCATGAGTGTCATCACTGCTGGAAGACAACTCAACACATCTGACACGACATTGACATTCCCAAGATGATAATGACGGCCAATATCATAATCTGACATCAACTTAATCCATTATCGTTGCCCCTATATTAAGCTCCTTCTGAGTGAAGATATACTTCAAATTTTTACGATCTATGAATACCTTCACATGCTCACCCAACAGGAAATGCCTCCAAATCTTTAATGCAAAAATAACCGCTGCTAATTTGAAGTCATGGGTAGGGGTGGGCAAAAAACTTGATTCCGCTTCCGAACCCGGTTTCGGACCCGAATCCGATTTCGAACATCCGGACAGTTCGGGTTCGGGTTCGGGTTCGGAATCGGACAAGAAAATCTCAACCGAATTATTTTGGATTCGGTAACCGGAACTACCTCTAAGAATCCGAGTCCGACCCGATTCCGAAACTTACAGAGTATACATAGCATTGCAGGCAAGTGTATCTGACCAATGTTGGATTATTTCTGCCAATTCTTCAACACGTGAGTCATTTGTCCCACATCGATCGGATGATGAATTTTTACTTCATATTAAGTGCTTTCAGCACCAGTAGACTGCATATCCATCGCGTAGTCGTACGGCCTTGTGGAATTAACTTAGGGTCGGAAGTTGTTCATTGGAGGACATCCAAATAAACCAATTTAAACCCAACAAATTCAGTAATCTCACCGATGTGGGACTATGTTTACTCCCAAAGAACCAAATCTGGTTCAAAAAGTTATCTCACATTTGTCCTACATCGGTTGTATCACACATGTAAAACTAGTTTATATTAGTACTACAAGCTCAGCCCAACAAAATTGTTTGGTGTGTCGTCCCACGCTGGGTCGAATTGTCAGAGCATCGTGTTTGCTCAAATCGGATTTGGGCGTCAGTTCCGGTTTTGATATCCGATTTCAAATCGGATTCTGATTGTTTGGATCCGATTTACTGGAATCGGATGCGGGCTTAATTTATTCCGTTCGAATTAATTCGGATCGGATTCGGATTGTTCAAAAAAATTCGGGTATACCCGATGCCCACCCCTAGTCATGTGTGGGATAATTATTCTTATGGTTCTTCAACTGTCTGGATGCATAAGTTACGACTCGACCGTGTTAATGTAGTACACAACCAAGTCCTATACCCGATGCATCACAAATACCTCAAATCCTCTCGTTCGATCAGAAATAACCAAAATTGGTGCCGATGTCAATCTCTTCTTCAGCTCCTGGAAAACTTCATTACTTGCCTTAGACCAGATGAACACCACATCTTTTCTCGTTAATCGCATCATAGGCTTCGTGGTCTTTGAGAAATTCTTAATGAACCTCCTATATTAAACATCAAATCCCAAGAAACTGTGAATCTATGTCACTGATCGTGAAACAGGTCAGTTCTGAACAGCTGCTACCTTCTCATGATCAACAAAGATTTCTTATCCAGACACCACATAGCCTAATTAAGCCACATTGTTTAGTCAGAATTTACATTTGCTGAGTTTGGCGAACAGTTAGTGTCTCCTCAAAGTTTCCAAGATCTTCCACAAATGTCCAGCATGTTCCTGGGCGTCCTTCGAATATATCAGGATATCATCACGATAAACAACTACGAACTTATCCAGATACTCATATAGTAATTGGTTCATGAGGCTCATAAATACTGATGGCGCATTGGTGACGCCAAATGACATCACCAAGAACTCATAGTGCACATACTTGGTTCTGAATGTAGTATTGTGGATGTTCTCCCTCTTCACTCTCACTTGATGGTACCCTGTCCTCCAATCCAACTTCGAGAAAAAACTTGATCCTCAAAGTTGGTCAAAAATGTCATCGATGTGGGAAAGAGGATACTTGTTCTTCACTGTGACCTTGTTCAATTCCTTGTATTCGATGCACGTGTGTCGAGATCCATATTTCTTTGGCACCAACAATATATGAGCACCACATGAGGATACATTGGGTCTTATCTATCCCTTCTTCAGCAGTTCATCCAACTGGGCTCGGACTTCTTCTAACTCTGGCGGCACCATACGATATGGTGTCTTGGACATTGGCTGGGCACCTGGTGTTAGATCAATGGAAAACTCAATGGTGCGTTCTGGAGGCAATCCTGTAAGATTGATCGGAAACGCATCTATGAATTCTCGTACTACCTCTGGTATTTCTGGTTCTTCAACTTCTATGGCACTCACCACAGCTTCTGATGGTCGGGCTCTAAATTGCACCAGCCCCTCAGATCTGTCTCCGCTGATGAACTCGAACTTTGGATGATTAGACATCTTGAACACTATCCTCCGTTGACGACAGTCTATGGTATCGTAAAATGTCCCCAACCAATCCATTCCAAAGACAGTATCAAAACTTGGCATCTCAATCACCAGAAATCTGTGAATATCTTTCGTACGCAGATCATTACATGACATTGCAGGTATTTACTAGTTGGTTTCATCATCCCACCACCAATACTAACATTCCAATGGGTAACCAATGGTTTAATATGAATAGTGTGTGCGCTAACGAATCGAGTGGCTAAGAAGTTGTAAAAGGCTCCTGAGTCGAAGAATGTAATGGCGAGTCTACCAGCCACTAGTACTATACCTAAGATTAAAGATAATATGGTGTCCACTCTTGCCACAGTATTGGCATACAAGATGTGGCTGTTGTTATGCTGCCAGCCTCTTGAACTGAATCTGATGCACTGGTCGATTCACATGTCTAGCTGGGGGCAGTGGTCCCTTCAGTGGTAGTTGTGGATGGTGGTGGTCGCCTGACGAGCCCAGAACTTATACCTAAAATCCACCTGGCGGTGTCACGGTCGTCGGGCGCGGTATATTTCCTAGGTGTCGTTCTGGGTTCTATCAGCAAGCGGACGGTGTCAAATAATAGTATAAAGGATTGTCGAATCTCACAGGGACAATGACAGTGTATTGAGGTCTCAGGTTATTTCTAGATCTCAGAATGAGATAGCAGTCGGTTTAGAAAGGTTTGTTGTGATGGTGTTGATTCAATATAAGAAGAGACTATGGTTTTAGGGATCACCGCTAGGATCGTTGGAAGTCGACATTAGGCTAGGTGTTTTTACGTTGTATTGGGTTTATCGGATTGGTCTCTCAGCTCGTACCACTCTCGTGGATTGGAGCTTCGAGGTACTTCGGTGGCTATCATTGACGCAATGGCGGTAGCCATCAATGTAGTAATATAGTTTGTTAGTAGATCCCCTCAAGGCATGAGCCGGGCATGTTCACGAGTCTTGGTTGGATCCATTAACTTCCTAATTAAATTCTAAGGCTACTCCTTAAGCTAATCAATTCCACTGACCGTGTGCATGATCTCAGTACGAGTTCTCCTAGAGATTTGGCTAGATCAACCAAAGTACTCTCCTTTTATTCCCAACACAACCTAAAAATCCCAGATCTACATCTTTTTCCTAAGATCCTAGGGCTAACCCATTAGCCCTAGATAGAACTACTAATACATGGCAAATAGAACAAATAAAGATGCAGTTTTTACCATGGAAAACATCATAGCAATTAAAACAAGTAAATGATGAGAATTTTACGTACCAAAATCAAGAGAGAACAATAGCCAATAGAAAATAAGTGATATCCAATATATTCCAAAGCGCAAGAGACAGTAAAAATCCAATTTTTAGCAATGACGGCACAGTGGAAACCCTATATCTAAAAACACTAATTAAATCTCTCCTTTACTAAAAACAATTCAAAAGCTCTCTAAAACGTCAGGAAAATTGTCTTAAATACATAGAGGGTGGACCCCGCAAGAAAATCTGAAATTCTGGAAGTTTGGGGCCCACATGCCACCGACCGAGTCGGCTGCTCGGTCGAGTATGCGCCTGCTCGGTCGAACATGCACCTTAGTTGCTGCTTGCTTGAAAACGAATTCGGGCTACTCGGTCGAGTAGCCCACCTACTTGGTAGAGTCGAACATAGGTCGGAACTCCTCTCTTAAATGTCGCTCTGCCTACTCAGGTCGAGTAGGCCCTGCTCGGTCGAGTTGTCACAGGATCAAATATTCTTCTCTTAAACGTCACTCTGCTAACTCGGGTCGAGTAGGCCTCGATCGAGTAGAATGCTGGTGGGAGGAAGCTCGAAACTGGATCGACTCGGGTCAAGTCGTCACTCTGCTTGGTCGAGTAGAACGTGCATGTTTTCCTGCTGGATTCGCGTGTCAGCTCGACCGAGCAGCTGTTTCTACTCGGGTTGGCAATCCCGGTCAAAATGGGATAAAAATTATAAATAATTTTATACCCCGGCCAAAATTAAATTTAATTACAAAAATCGACCAACTTTTCATCACATCGGACTTCGCTCGCCTGAAAAATAACCGGCATTGTCAACCACCATCAATTTAAATAACCGGGGTTGGCTATCCCGGTCAAATTGTGTTCAAGATGGCCGGGGTTGACAACCCTAGCCATTTCATTGAACTATCTGTTGAGAAACCACAAATCAGCCAGGGTTGCCAACCCTGGCCATTTTGCAATGACCACTTTCCCTATGTGATGTGAAGTTGATCGGTTTTTATAATAAAATTTAATTTGGTCGATTTTAAAATTATTTTTAATTTTTGGCTAATTTTGAAAATTTGTCCTTTCTATCTAGATGCCACAAAATTAATATTGTTAAAAATCATCTAGCCTGCTTGCAACTCTTTTTGCCAACTTCTGTGCCCAACTCCTTTCTATCTAGATGCCTGTTCTTTTGTAGGAAAGTATGATTAGGAAAGTTGAGAAAGTGTGGAATCTGATGAGAGAGAAATTGATGTGTAGTGTGTTCTTTTGTGGGAAAGTGTGTTGGATTGTGAAGTTGGAAAGTTGATTGTGGGACCCACTCCGTGTAGTGTGTTCTTTTGGTTGAAGAAGTTGGATGAAGAAAGATTGGAGTGGGGTCCACTGATTAGAAATAAATAAGTATGAGCAATTAGCCCAATATAATTAATTATCTAACACTTAATTAACCACTAAATAAAACATTAATTAAAGATATTAATAACATAACACTATCATATCATACAATATTACTTAAAATATTAATATATTAATAAACTAAACTATTCATTATTAAACTAAATTAATAAATAAACGAATTGTGAAATGTGTGGCCCACGTATTGATCTCTCCCCCTCTCTGTTCTCGAATCAAACCTACCCCTCGTCCTCGACATCCCTTCCCCTTCCACCGGTGACCCCCGCCCGCACTGCCTCCCTCCGATCTCGTTCGACATATCCGCCATCCTCCACCCACGCCGCAACGACCATCAACCACGCCTCTTCGACTATTTTCTCTCCAACAAGCTCGGCCCTTCGGCGGAGCACCACCGCCTCGATGCCATCCTCCCAGCGATCACCGGGGCACCGCCACCCTCGCATAACCCCGATGTCTCTCTCCCTCGCTCCACCGCTCCTCCGAGTGTCGACACCCTCGAGCCACCATCCCTGCAGCCTCGACTCACCAGCGCTGCACTGCCGCTTCGACCCTCCACCACCATCTCCGACCGCTCCCACGTCGACGGAAGCCCACCCAAGCCACCGTCACCGCCTTTGCCAAATCCACCGCCGTACTACAGCTCGGAGCTGTGAGGTGCACATCCGACAAAAAAATTAACGGATTAAAATTGTTTTTAGGTGCGGGGCCCACTCATTCAGAGTTGTGAAGGCGAAAAAACAAGCAATGAACGCTGATTGGCCGGTGAGAGAAGCGGGGCCCACAGTTTGCAAACTTTCCTTTGTAATCCGCTTGAAACACGGAGAATACAAACGGAAGCTGAGATTCCCAAATTTGCTGCCAACTCAGCCTATTTTCTTAATTCTCAAACTCTTGCAACCGAACACACACTCGGAAAGTTACCCAGGATTCTTCCCAAATAGTTGATGAATAGTGGGTTTCATCTACTTTCTCTCCAACAATCTAACAAAAGAACAGGCCCTAATTGTATGGCTTTGGAACTTTTAATATGTGTTGTTACTTTGTCGATGTGACTCTTTTTCTGTCAGATTAAAGCTGAGAGCACGTTGATGAAAATGGTAGCTGCTGACTGGTTAAAGTCTGATAACCGTGAAGATGATGTTGGTGGTCGCCCTGGGGGCATCGTTCAGGTTCCTATCTGTTGTGTAACCTTTTACATTCAGAATTAAATTTTGTTCTGATTCACACAAAACCCTTGAACCTTGCAGAAATCTGCACTCCAGGACCCCAGCAAATTTTTCTTTATTGTGAACATACAGGTGCTTTGTTGCCTACCTTCTTAATTGTGAATACCATGCTAGTTCTCTAATTCTTAGTGCGCCTTCGAGTTCTTGAATATCTAATTGCAAGTTTGAAACCAGGTCCCTGGTTCTGGTTCAAGTATGTACAACCTTGCTTTATACTATAGGATGGATTCACCATTGGAGAATGTCCCCCTACTACAGAGCTTCATAAAAGGAGACGATACATATAGGAATTCAAGATTTAAGCTCATCCCGTTTATATCTAAGGTCGGTAATTTGTTCACATATGCCGGTTGGCATCTTAACTATTTTTTTCACACCAATTTTTGCTATTACGTGTTGCATCATCTTATTTTATAATTTGATCTGTTTCTTTCCGTAGGGATCATGGATAGTGAAACAAAGTGTAGGGAGAAAAGCGTGTTTGATGGGTCAGGCACTGAAACTCAACTATTTCCAGGGGAGAAACTACTTTGAGGTGAGAACAAAAACTTACATTGGCAAAAATTATACAAGAGAAATTAAATGTAAAAATTGATATAGTTGCATCTACATTTTAGCAATCTGAGCGATAGAACCAAAATTTGAGACTGAATAATTTCTTCTATAATCTAGCAAGAATGAGTACATATTTCATAGCAATCTGTACATTTTTTCTACCTTTCAAGACAAAGAAATGCAATTTTCACTAATAAAGTAAAAGATGCCTATTTGAGCTCAAGATCATGTCTCTCACGCATGTAGTAAAGATGCTTATGATGTCATCATAAATCTTAATTAACATGCGAAGTGACAGTAATGACACCCCCCGCGCTTAAATGCAAACTCTTCAGGTTGATGTAGATGTCGGCTCGTCTGCAGTGGCCAAGAGAATCACCGGTCTGGTTCTCAATTACCTCAGTAGTCTGGTAGTTGAAATGGCATTCATAATACAGGTAATGTAGCTAAGATATTATTACTATTTCTTTGCTACATCATATGTTTGCGAGTGTGTATGCATGTGTCTATGTATGCTCTTTGTGTGGACTGGGATAACGTTCACTGACAACCCAATTCCGAAGCAGGGCAACACTCAAGAAGAACTACCTGAGGTCCTCCTCGGAACCTGTCGTTTGAACCATATGGATGCCTCCAAAGCTGTTGCAGTATACTCGCCTCCACATCGAGGTAAATCTCTTACTTCTTGCGTGGGTATTATTATTAGTATTACTAATTTCCTTCTTTTCTCTCTTCAGAGTTCAGACTGTTTCAAGTTTCTTGCAGGTTGATTTTGTAGCCAATATGATTCTACATATGGTAGCTGGAATTTTGATATGAACTGTAAAGATGTACTGAAATTCATCGTTCTTTCATTCATTGATGTATCATTATTGATGAGTTTGCAAGAAAATGTAGTAAAGATTATTAGTACTGCAGTATGATCATTTTGCTGTCTCAGTTTGGAATCTTCTTTTACCCTGACTGAGAATGCCATCAGCCATGTTCGAATCCCTTGATCAGGTTTAGGGAAGCGATTGCGGTAGTCGTATAAGGAATATCAAGCAAATCAAGCAAGCCAACCAAATCATCACAATATCCGACGGTCATCATTGCCACCTTCATCAGATAGTGACCCGATGCATTGGACTGAAACTTGACAAGATCCGCAATCAATGTTTGTTAATAAATCTAGATTTCTGTCCGCATGTAAATTACTATTATACCCGTGATACCATGTGTATTTAAACACATCATGAGAAATGAAAAGATTTGCCGGTTTCTCTTCATCTTCTTCTACTAGTCACATATTTTTTCCGCATACATAATTTCTTCGAGTCGATGGTATGAGCTTTGTATCATGGATGTTGTAGCATTTGCAGCCACCGCTCATGCAATTAAGCAGCTAGTTTACAGGCTAATTTCTGATCCTGGTATTAATTGGATTGTGTCGCTGTTATCTCTCTGAAAGAACTTATCCTTGATGTTGTTGTTGTTAATGAAGAAGAACAACGAACGGCATCTCTCTTTTCATTTAATGAATGTGAATGTGGTAATGATTCAAGATATCCTGATTGTTTTTCTGAAAATTATTCGAGTATCATAACGTTTTTTTGTGTGCGCATCCCTTGATGTCCTCGAGCTGCCAAGTTTTTTAATAATGATCAAAATGACTTCTTCTTCTTACACTTCTTTATCCTGCCATTGTTGTTGCTTTCTTTCTCATTGATTTCTTCTTCTTCACCATCATAACTGTTATATTCACCTTCTCCTCTTGTTTTCCTCCTGCTAGCATCAGTCTCCCCCTCAACGTTGGTTGTGTAAATAGAAGATGAGGGAAGAGTGGGCGGGGAGCTCGACAGAATGGGCTGGGTCTAATAACCTAAAATACTCGACCCAAACCACCTAACAATTGAACTGAACCCTAACAGCTCAGCCCCGGTGGCTGACCTATTAGATTCACTTGTTAGATTCAATGTTGATCATTCATGATACTTAAAACCCATCTTAAAAAAATTTACAAAACTATATATATGTTTGCCGGCACGGTAAGCATAGGGAAATTTCCTACTAAGGTAGCATGCATTATTCTGATAATAAAAAAAACAGTTGCAAAATAGTTCCAAAATCAACTTGAACCAATCAACAAACTAATCAACAAGCATGTAAGATCTGCTAGTAACGTTTAAAACCTCAAAAAAATATTACCAAAATTCCATTCTCCTTGGCCAGACGCCGCCATGCATAGGTTTGCATGAAGATCACAATAAAGGACCCGTGTACAACATCATTACAATATACAACAATTAGATTTCCAAAATTGCCTCCCCAACCTATTCATTTCCAGCTCCCCCTGTGATTTTCATCATCATGCTGGTTCTGGTATCCACAGCTAAAAAATACTGCAGGCTTTACTTCGATAAATAGTGGACAAGGTTCGAATACGGTGCCATTTGACAAGCTTTTGGCCGGGGGATGAAGCCATTGCCCTACCGCATCGATTGTTTCACAACGATTTTCATTTCAACATGTTCATACCTTGAGTTTGGACGTTCTTCTCCTCGCAGTTACAATTATAAAAATAACAACAATGAACAAGAAAGCCAAAATGACCAAAGAAAGGAACCTCCAAGTGGGGAGACCTTGCAAGTTACTGTCTGACCCTCGTATTTCCTGCATCAAATACAAATTTTTTTAAAATTGTAAGTACGTCATATCAAAATATAATAATTTCTTAAATTCCAAACTGGGGGTACTCTATGGTTTAGTTGCTAAAATTAAGATGAAACATCCAGCCCTTCATCTATCATCAAATTCTCTCTCCCTCTCTCCAGTATAATGGGATTGTCTTCCAATTTGATATCAACGGCAGTAAATTTCGATGGTAATGGACAAAATAGCCATAAAACATAGTAAGCCAAGACTGCCACACAAATGAAGTGTATGATCATATGGTCGATGCATAAAGGAAACAACCTCGATACCCCGGGACTACCACACAAATGGGGTTGTGTGCGTGTAAATTCTATATTACAAGGTAATATGTATGTTTATTTTTACATGACACATGTGGCCACGGGTTCGCTTAAAAAGGTTCACTAGAAAACAAACAGAATGCTGCAAATTATCCTAATTTCCAGTAAAACCGACGAGGCTGTTTGTATGTTAAAAGCTGCCTGGTCTAAAACTAAATAAGAATTCTAGTAATATATCGTGTACAAAGAGAAAAAGATGTAACCACCATAAACTTGTTCATTTATTTGTTTCATAAGCAAAAAGAAAGCTGTCAGAAATTAGGGAGAGATGAACACATCACCTTCGCAGCGGAATAGAGGAAGAACGCGTCGCCTTGGATCGTGCTTGGAATCACCGGAGGAAACCGAACAATTTTCACCACCAAAAATTACCTTCTACTACTTCTTTATTTGTGTTGGGAGAGAGGAGAACGCAAATCAATTCCATGCTTTAATTCTCACAGACAATGGGGTATAAATAGGGTTAAAGGGGAGCAGTTTTCTACCGTTGAAAACTCAACGTTAACAAAATAACGTAAGGGTAGTTATTAAAACAAATTTGCATTGGGAACCCTGAACTTCTGTAAATTGCACTTATCCACTAAGGATAACTCAATTTACATATAACCCCTTATTAATATGATATTTACGATTTACCCCATGGATTAAACCCGTCATGGGCGTACCCAATTCCAACAAAAGCTTTGCCCTTCAACATTATAGACTAATCTATAGACAAAAGAACTTGGGTTACTACATGCTGCCCCAAATCCACAATAATACCATGCTTGAGGTAAGCATGCAAGGACGTTCATCGTTTTATATTATGGTTTAATCCAATACTGCACGTACAATGTTCTGAACAACATGCAGGTGAGCAGTGTTATTTATCTTGACAAAATTTCAAATTTTCAGGACTAACCTTTCTCGGTAAAAGAATGTGTTGCTGATTCAAAATTTCTTGAGTTTTTTGCATGAGATGCCGCTGCTGCTGTAAGAATATATCTTGTGCATGCTTGTATAGCTCCACATCAAGGCTGTTCAGAGACAGGATCTCCTGAAGAACTTTTTCAGGAACCAAAAGTCGTGCCTGTCAGTCAAAAGACCCGCTTAATTTCAATAAATTGACTTGGACTATTCCCACACATCTACTAGAGTAGAAGTCTATATCATAGCGCAAAATTAAAGCGCAAAATTAAAGCAGAAAATCCATAACAAGTATAAGGGGGAAACAACCATAATCAGATTGAAATGCAAGAAAACATGATGATTAACTGGACGAAGAGTTGTCCATAACAATAATTAACCTTGGATGAGCAATGCAAGTTGGCATTTGAAGCCAATCTTTGGGTGGTGAGCAACAATGAATCAGTAACTCCAAAAATTATTTACTTTGGCTAGCTTCTTCTCCAACACTGGGGATATGGAAATCTCATACGACGTTTTATGTGAATAACCATCACACATGTACGAACATGATACAATTAGGTCCTTGCGGCCGAAAATTGGAGTCAAAAATTTCGGAATTGTGGCGGCGTTGACCGCTTCCCAAAAGCTGATCCGACCAAAGAGACAACGCGATCCACCAAGACCATGCTGGGTGGCCTCGGCCGAGTAACGGGAGATTGGAGTGGCCGGGGCACGGAGCCTACCGGGTGGAAAGGTCAACGGTGCGGGAATCGAGTCCTCTTGCTGCTCATCTCTTCCTTATCAACATAAAGTTGTTCTGATGTTTTCTCCTTTATTAAATGTTTCCAATAGCGGTCCCTTTGCCTTTTTGTTTTGCTTTATGTGAGGCCGACTGCTAGCTAGGTACGAAATCATACAGCAATATATTACATAACTTCCTCTTGAACAAAATTATCATGCTTTCCAATGTGTCTGAAAGAAGAGTCATCATTTATTATGTGGTGGCAGCAACACTTTGTAAGCTCTCATTTCCTATAACTCCATCTCTAAACAGCAATGAACATTTGCTGGTTCACACTCGACACACATAAGAATCAATAGGCGAAGCACTTATGATCCTGCACACATTAGTCATATAAATGAAAACTGTTGAAAAAAATCACTAAGATCTACGGCCCACAAGTATAAGACTTAACTGAAAAGTGTGCTATGTTTTGGGATAGAAACCACCATCCATAGTTTAGTTTATGTGTATATGAAAGCTAAGTATCCTTTTGTGAACAATTAATGCATAAGAATGTGCCATCAACAAGAAAGTATACGCACAATCTAGGATATTACATAGACGTTTTCTTTGGCATAGCATATTATCCTTTAAACATCCGACAACTACATTTCTCCTTAAAAGGTAGAGCTTTCGCGTGCATGCACCTTGAATCTTGTGTTCTTGGTTTCTTGCTTTCATGCTATGAATAATCTTCATCCTTTAGTAAGGTTTGAGGTCTCGCTTTCGGTCTCGGTGTCGCTCTCCCGAAAATTTAGGTTTCGGTATTGGTATCGTCCGTTTCGACGGTTTCGGAAGTGAGTTTCGGTTCGTCCGTATTGGTAGTTTCAAAAATTGCAAATTACATGTAACTAACAATATTAGTTAAAATTTGTTACTAATAAGATAATGGCAAGCTAATAAAGATAATTTGTAACTTATAACATAATTATGAACAAAATTAATTAAAAATATGCTATTCATGTTAAACATTTAGGTAAAAACACTCTCTCGTTAGTTACAATATGGCAAACTTGTAAATAATGCATAATATGTTTAGACAAATGTAGAATGCGAATAGCATGTCAATATCTCATTTTTAGGGTTTTTTTAGAATTTTTATTTAATTACACAGTTTTCTTTCTCCGTCTTCGACCGATACCAGTCAGTAATCGGTATCGGTCGGTATCGGCCGAAGCTGATCGATACCGATCAGTTTCGGCCGATACCGAAACTGACCCCTAGCTTCGGTCTCGTCACCCACCAATACCGAAACAATACGCCCGATACCCAAGGGTGTCGGTCGAAACCTCAAACCTTGATTCAGAGAGTTACAAATTGCTCTCATGTCTAACAGATTACTTCTGTGTAATATTTTTAAACTTTATTTTTTATTTTTTTACTTCAACTATGTGGAATTTTCTCTTTTGCGGCCATCTGCTCAAAGTTCTTGAGTTACCTGTGAAGCTGGTGAATCTTATTATAATGTAGGTGGAATTGTCAATATGTCCTGGCACACTTCAGGAATGATACAAAAAGCAAACTGTTCATCCTTACAACATACCAGAGAGCTCTTCCAAGCCCAATCAAACAGACGGAGACGAAAATTTTCCAATTTGGAGTTTGAAGTCCAAAGTGCCCCCGAGATTGTCAGAAAATGAGTTCACAAGTTTTCGAATGTCACGGGCATCACTTCAATCAGACTTTGAACAAGGATGCATATTAGGGTTTCAATAAAGGGGTATTCTGAAAAATGGCTAGTTAAAAATTGTGAAAAGCCCATAATGGCAGCAAAATTTGAGATTATGAGTTCTTATTTGTTTAAAATATTTTAGGCTAGTTCTTTATTCTTTTTCTTTTCTAATGTCTATATTTTAGTTTATTTCCAGTTTTATTCCATCGGGACCTCTTTAAATCATGTAGCATAAGAAGCATATGCCAGGGCTTTGAAGATGGGATAAGTTGCTCTAATTATTAAAGAAATTTCTCTCTCAAACAAGTTTTGTTCATCCCCATGAACCCAAGTTCTTTGATGTATGCCAAGTTTATCTTCAAAGTCAGCAGCTACGGTTGACAATGCACTTCGGTTCTGCATAGGGTGATCATGGAGTAGATGCACTAATTATGAATGACTTTCAAGATCAACAATAACAATCCAACTACTTCACAACTTCCACAGAAGATGGAAAAAGCAAACTAGAATCTCGACCATCTGTTAATGATGGTAAAGCAACGGCAAAATCAATGAGGTGTGCATGCCATAAATTCAATTTTGTAACGAAGATTCAGTATGGCGATGGATCTTTCATTTCTTAAGAGGCAGCTTCGTAGAAAGATTTTTGTTGATTGTATTATTGAGGTTAAGCGCTTATTATTCTTCAAGAAAACAAGGTGAAAGAAGCCACTTAAAGGGGAGCTTCAGCATGTGGGGACATGTCAAAATGACCGTTCGATATGAGAAGGATCTGGTGCGAATATGGACAGAGACAATGAAACTTTCTAAGCCTGGTATTTTCCTCCAAATTATGAGCAAGTGTTGTTCCACCAGTTGTGCTTGTACCGACAAAAGTCAAACCATGTCAGATAATTGATTCATCGTTCTCTCGGTCTCTAAACTAACATCTACCCACAAATTTACAAAAAGTATGGTCCTTGCTGTTCGTAAAGGTTGAACCAATAATAACAACACTTCATAGTCAAAACATGGATATATTTTCGGACTACAGAATCAAAATTTATTGAAAATTTTGCTATTTCTGATTTTAAATTCGGTTAGAATATCAACGTGATTGACCATTCGTGCATAAAACAACACCGGTTCCGCCAATCCATAAATCTTTTCGATCGAGTCAACATGGGACGAATTATAGATGTGCCCCTCCAAACTTCACTATGATAAGATGTGGTTTTGTTCATCCTTACAACACGCCGAAAGACTGCTCTCTGAAGACCGACTAAAAAAGAAAGATGTTTCAGTCCAAATTGGAGAATCAAATCTACACTGCAGCATCATTAAACTGGCCTTTCCAACCTTTCCAACACCATGAAATAAATTGAATTTTACTTCGAGCAAGGAAGATATGATGGTTTCAATGCAGGGAGTTTTCTGAAAACATTGTAAGCCGGTTGCCCCCAGAAAAGACAAAATTTGAGAATAGAAATTTTTTTATTATCATAGTTTGGTTATTTTTTAATTTCCTGGATTAATATTTTAATTTATTTTTAGTTTCATTTGATTATGAAATCTTTTTTTTTCACTCTGTCAAGTCGTGTTAGACTATAAAAGGCATATTCTGAAGTTTTAAATATTTGAAAAGTTTTTTTTTTAATTAATAAAATTACTATGTCAAACAGGTTTATTGTTCCTTCTGCATTATATATCCTCAGTGGATTCCCGTTTATCTTCATGGTAAGTGGATTGGGCCTCGATCATTTAGTTATTATACATCTGTTATAAGTAATATTGATTCCAATAACATAAGGTTAAATCTGCAAAACAGAGCCCAGTATTAAGGTGATTGGAGGTTGCACACTGATTCGCTCAGATAAGTGAAGCTCTATTAACACCAGGATAACCCGATGTGCACTAAGCCTCAACGGCACTGGATGCTTGTATCCTTTTTCCAACCAGTTTACAGTATACATGAGAGTTAAATGAGAACCTGAAGATCAAGTAACATACTATAGTTGTCAAACGCGTAATTGGACTAAAAAAGAATATAAACATAAGATAAAAATCATTTACATATTTCAGTACATTTCTGCTTTAATAATGCCAAACTACTCTATACTCCCTAAGTGGAATTCAGATGCTAATTTGAGTGTCATGGACTCTTATAACCTCATACTTAACAAAGAGAAAAAAAACAATTAATTAGATTCATAGTTTAATTCAATTCAATTTTAATAGTAAGTTATCAAATCCCCACAGAATAATCCTCAATTCCAAATGACATGAGTTAATTAAAGAATTAATGGGCAACAACTGTCATGTCGCTAATAGACAATCAAATCCACACTTAATAACCTCAATTCACGACAAGTGTTATAATAATCCTCAGTGTCAGCACTCTACTTTACCAGTGCACTAGTCATAGCCCGTGACCATAGATCACAGAACATCAAAATATTCTTTTGAAAAATTTCAACACATTCAAAATCTGTCCCCGCAAAAAATTATTTCAGCCTCAATCAAATATTTCCCCCAACAAAAAATTTTAAGTTATTTTAACCATATTCATACTAAAATTTAGTTCACAGTTCAACCCAAAAATTTTAGTTCTCCCAAAATTTAGTTCCCTCCAGATTTAGTTATCACCAAAATTTAAAATTCTAGTTCCTCCCAAAATTTAACTCCATCCAGAGTTAGTTCTTCACAAAATTTTAAATTAAAGTTTAGTTCCCCCGGAGAAATTAGTTCCCCAAAAATTTTCGTTCCCCCAAAATTTAAAATTTATGATCCCAAATTCCCTCCAGATTTGGGGAAAAAATTTAAAATTTTCCTTAACATTTTTACAGACTCTCATCCTAACCATTGATTCCTCACATTACCAAAAAAATCATTGATTCATCAAGATTAAATCACAACCATCTTTCTACCCACACTTTTGTCCTAGTCAACAAACACATTCAAAAACACCCCTCATTTGTATAATAGATGTATATCTACTATATTTAATGGGGGAGAGGTCAATCCAAACATCAAGGCAGCCGCCCCCTCTCCCAATTTTCTTTTTCTTTTTCTTTTTTTTCCGCTACCTCCTTTTGGTGGGACTCTGATATGATTTGCTCTAAAAAGATAACAATTTCATATTTAAGAGAAGAAAAGAAATATAAAAGTGGAATTTTTAGTAGATTTCTGGAAATAAGAAGATAGATCGATCCTTTTCTGGAGTGGATCTCTCCCTAACTTGTGTTAATGGAACAAGTTTAATCCCCCACGAACCCTAACAATATTTCTAAACAAATGATCGATCTTCGTAGATCAAAACTAGGGTCAGATCGTAGGCTTTAAACCCCCCTCCTAACACAAAAAATAATGAAAGACTAATAAGCCCCTCTAATTGCTAAACACACAACTAAAAAATAAGCCTAAAGAGATAAGTCACCCATCGGGTCAAGTAGGGTCCAGGCCCACGTCTTGGCCCACGTCTCGTGCAGCGTGCCGCCTCCTCTTGGTGTAGACCCGGACCTCATCATTACTCCCCCTCCAAAAACGAACCTTGTCCTCAAGGTTGCAGTCTGATAATTGTGTCAATCTTCTCTAATCTAAGTGCGGGCGTGGCTCTACCTCGTCCTCACCTCCGTCAAGCTCTACCACAACATTCTCCTCCTTTGTTGCAACCTGGTGTGAACCTCTCGTCACACTTGAAGCAAAGGCTCTTAGCCCTCCGCTCACTCATCGCTACCTCTGTCATGCGACGAGTCAACCCTCCCGGCCGTGTCTCCGTAGCATCCCCATTGTCGTCGTTGGTGCCCCCACAATGGTATTGGGTGCCTCAGTAGGTACTATACTGCGGTATGTCGATCCGTCCACATGCCCACTAGACTTCCTCTCTTCAGCCAACCTGTCCTCCACTCTTCTCGACACTCGCATCATGGCAGTTAACCCCTGAGGGTCATGGACCCTCAGCTCAGCCCTAATCAGGGGCTTCAGCCCCTTTAAGAAGTTTCCCTCCATTGATTCGTCAGATACACCTTCCACTCGGCTCAAGAGTCTCTCAAACTTCTCTATATATTCCCGCACCGACCCGTCATGCCTCAAGGTATATAGCTGCTCGAATAGGCCTCCCCCTGGATCTCCTGAAATCTCTCCATGAGACACTCGGTTAACTCCCTCCAAGTCCGTATAGGCCTCTGCTTCTGGGTCCACCTGTTCCAAGATAGTGCTTCATCTTTGAAGCTCAGTGCTACTGCCCTCAGTCTCTCTACCTCGATGAAGCCTGTGACGTCAACGTATCTCTCAATCAGATACAACCACCCGTCAGGATCCTTCCCGTCAAAGAGGGGCGCATTCAACTTCCCCATCTTATTCTCTGAGTTGACGTCACCTCGTGGTGGCCCCTCCCTGTTCACCACTTGGCGTCTCTGATAAGAAGGCTCCTTGACCCTCCACTGTGCCTCCGGATGATGTCTTCCGTATCCTCGATCTCCTCCCCTGGCCCTCTCGTTAGTAAGTTCTCCTACATCTTCCCACTCTTCATCCTGCTCCAGACGCATCCCCTGCTCTCGCCGAGGCTCCCATGGAGCCGCCCTCATTCGCCGCCCCCCCCCCCCAAGGGGTGGATCACCTCCCATGGCCCCCATGTGGGACCGCCAGGCATCAACGCCGCCCCAGGGAGCGGAAATCCCCTCGCGGCCCCCTGGTGGGGCCGCCAGCCGTCAACGCCCCCCAGGGGGAATCCACCCACGGCCCCCTGGTGGGGCCGCCTGCCCTCCCCGCCCACCACAGGGGGCGGATCTGCCCTCGCGGCCCCCTGTTGGGGCCGCCAACCCTCACTGCTCCCCGGCGGCAGCGAAAAGACCCACGCGGCCTGCTGTTGAGACCCCCGCGGCCTGCTGTTGGGGCCGCCACCCCTCGCCCCCCAGAGGGGGCGGATCTGCCCTTGTGGCCCCCTGATGGGGCCGCCTACCATCGCCGACGCCCGCATGGGGCGGATCTGCTCCTGCGGCCCCCAGGTGGGGCCGCCTGACCTCGCAGCCCCGGTCGAGGTCGAAACCCCTCCTACGGCCCCCTGATGGGGCCGCCCGCATGCGCCGCCTCCCCAAGGGGGAAATCCCCTCCCGCAAACCCTAGTAGAGTTCTTCCGCCTTCGCCTTTGCCCTGGGTCGTCTGAGAATTCAGATCTGAAGATCCCGATGTTTTCGGATCCGGATCTCGTTGAAAAAACTGTTGTGGCATCTTCGCCACCTCTGCGAACCCTTCTTTCATCTCATTGGAGCGTTGCTCCGATATCCGCTTCATGCTCGCCTACAAGGATGCGTTCAGATCTGTTTTCAACTCATCCTTCAAATCGGTCATCTCCTTCCTCAGCCCCGAGATCTCTGCATCGAGTTGCTCCTCCAGAGTTTTTGCCGCAGCCACTCGCGTGTTCGGCATGGAATCGAAACGCTTTGATACCAAAATGATATGATTTGCTCCAAAAAGATAACAATTTCATATTTAAGAGAAGAAAAGAAATATAAAAGTGAATGTTTAGTAGATTTCTAGAAATAAGAAGATAGATCGATCCTTTTCTTGAGTGGATATCTCCCTAACTTGTGTTAATGGAACAAGTTTAATCCCCCACAAACCTTAACAATATTTCTTAGCAAATGATCGATCTTCGATAAACAAAACTAGGGCCGGCTGGTAGGCTATAAACCCCCCTCCTAACACAAAAGATAATGAAATACTAATAAGCCCCTCTAATTTCTAAACACACAACTAAAGAAAAAAGCCTAAAGAGATAAGTCACCCATCGGGTCAAGTATCTGGGCCCACGACTTGGCCCACGACTCGTTCCGCGCGCCGCCGCCGCCTGGTGTAGACCCGGACCTCATCAGACTCACAAAAAACTGCAAAGCTAAAAACAACCAAGTGCAGGTGCACATGCAGAGGGACTAGTAATTTTATAACAGAATGCAATGAGCTCTACAATTTTGTGAAAATTTTGAACTTCAATTTTGTGTGCATCTTGCAAAGCTCAGAAATCTAGTACTAGTAACATGACCTTCTATTCTAATGATTTCACACGTGTTAATGAGAAATTTCTTGCCATGCATATGGCATGCATGTATGCAGCGACAGTTCAAAGTTAAGTGGCTAGTGAAAGGCGGAAGAAAGATTTTGTTTAACCAGGTAAATAGAAAAATAAAAGCAACGAAACAGAAGTTACTCACTCTAAAATTAGCACCAACAAAAACACTAGATAACGATATGAAATTTTGCTATACTCTGAGAAATCAACTAAACACCAGTGAGAACCAGAAGGACAAAGAATGCATAGCAGTGACAACTTCCAACTCCTGATTTACATAGACAAAACGTTTGCACACCAACCTCCTTGGAAAAATTTGCAGGAGCAATTCTTTTCAAAGACATGGTACGTCGAGCACCTTGTGATTTCCGCAAAGTAGAGATACACACTTCATAGGCCTCCATGAGTTGCCCAACTGTCATCTTCTAAACATGGAGAAGAAACAAAAAAAATGTGAAAAAAGAAATCAAAAAAAGGTAGAAGAAATCAAGAAAAAGAATGGTGACTTTAAAAACAATCTAAATAAAAATAATTCCAACCTTTTCAATAAAAATAAAGATAAAAGATAAAACGAAAGTAATTTACACTTTGATTTTTCGTATCAGTATCCACTGGAGTACGGCTTTCTCCTGCTTGTTGGCTGCTGATGCTATGCTGTCATGAATACGGAAGAGTAAATGTGAAATTCATCATTAATGAGGCAAAGCATCAAACCAACCATACCTCATCCTGATTTACTCCATCATCGGGATCTTCGCCAGAGCTTATGTCTGTTTGAGAAAGTTAGGTGTGTGAGACATTTGCATTTCTTCGATCCATTTAGTTTATTGACATTAAGTGCTGAAAGTGTTGAAGTCTAATCATTAGCTTCTGCACTATAGCTAAAGGTAATAGACCCTGAGGCATACACGGAAATGGATCTCCAAATTATTGAAAGAAAAAAAGGAAAGTATCACTTACTGGCCCTTTACACTCTGCATGCGTGCACCAGGGTAGTGGATGGGTGTGTTAATGAGTGTTGTATCGATTTGTGTTTATGTTTTTTTTTTATTGTTTTGGATTTGCATGTGGGCGTGTGGAATTTTTTTCGGGTGGGTGGGTTGGTTGGTTGGTGGTTGGTTGGGGTTGGGGTTTGGAATTACATGATTCAGTCTGATTCTACCTGACAGCATCAATATCTGTTCTGACTGTGTTATCTGTTTGTTTAAGCATCTGACCCATCAAAATGGGCTTGACAATGTAGCATGACTGAAGTAAACAAAACTCCATGAATGCCCTAACATCGGTGTGATGTTAAACCTCTACCAGTATGAGTTGGGCCAAATTCATGACCGGAGTACTTATAAGGGCGGGAGGGGTTGGAGAAACTTCAATGGCTAATTACATGTAGTTGGATGCGTTTTGCATTTAGACCCAGCCGGGGCATTTTCGGAATTTTCAGATCTTAAGGTGTATTTTTGTAATTTTCAGCATTAGGGAGGTTTTTTCGTAAAACCTGCAATTTTTTCTTTTATTTAAGCTAGGGCCGGCTAGGAGATGGGCATGCTTGATTATTTTGTGAAAACCATTATTCTAGGTGTACACAAACCCTAGCCGGTATATCTTAGGCTTTCTTCTCGAATTGAAAGCTAGGAGAGCAGCCTCCTCTCGAATTGTGACCAATTATCCTTTTATTTCCAGATTTCCTCTTATAAAAATTCCACACTTTTCCTCTTCCACTTATAAAAATCCTATTTTTATTCCTACAAAAAACCTAGACGCATCAAATTGGTATCAGAGCACGTTGATCCATAACGAACACGAGATCAAAGGATAGAATCGGCACGTTGGAAGAGAAGTTTGATGGCAAAATCAAAGAGATCAAGAAGAAAATTGATGACCAAGGGGCAAAGACGGATCGAAAGTTCACGCAGATCATGAAAGCCCTAAATGAAACAAATCAGAATTTAGCTGCTCTTTCAAAGATGATCAAATCAGATCAGGCCGAAACCCTAGATACAGACCAAAAGGCGAAGACTTTAGCAAAGGGGAATGGCAAAGTTGATTCTTTTCACGAATGGCTTCTTTCAGACACAGATTTGGTGTCGATGATGAAGAACACGACTTCAATGGAGGCATAGAGGCGCGACAACAATGCATGGAAACCCAAGATTTTCAGGGGCGAATTGGAGGCCGAAGCACCCCCCACCCCAACGAAACCGCCAGGGCCCTCGCAAGACCTTGGCGGCTCGCCTGATGCCCCTGGCGGCCCACCAGGTTGCAGTCGCAGGACCGTCGGGCTCACTGTGAGCCCCCGACTGCCCCGAGGAGGACTGGACAGCGAGATGGGTTCGGCAAGGGGTTCAAGGGCCCCGAGCAGATTATGGTGTTGATTTTTATGTAGGGAGACCCCCAGGACCTGATGTATAGTATGAAGACTACAACTGTTACCACGAGAATGATCGAGTGGAATTCGTGGAGGGAGGAGCAGATTGGGAAGACGCTTGCTGGGAGGACGCTGATGGAGAGGCCATGTGCCCTGCAGGATAATACTGTGACATACATGATCCTCCACATCCACGACTCCATGACCATCACCTAGGGAGGGGAGCACTTGGGGGTTCACAGCGAAGACCAGGGTCAGGAAGCTGAAAATGTATAATTTTAGGGGGATGACCTAAACGGGTGGATCTACAGAGCCGAGCAGTATTTTGAGGTGTTGCGGGTTAAAGAGACCAAGTAGTTGAGGGCCGTGGGGTGTGCCTGGAGAGAGAGGCATTGTCGTGGTACAGATGGACACAACATCGATGGCCTTTTCACTCGTGGGAGAAGTTCACGGCATGTCTCCGGGACTGGTTCGGAGAGATTCAGTGGGACGACATGTATGAGCAGTTGTATGCCTTAAGGCGGGAGGGTACGGTCAGAGAGTATATAGAGAAGTTCGAGATGTCGGCAGGCCGTATCCGTGGGATTTCAAGAAGGGCTTAAAACCCACCATCAGGGCGGAGCTGCAAATCCAAATGCCCCTAGGTTTGTTAGATCGGATGTGCCTAGCAAGAATTGTTAAGAATATGCTAGCGGCGAAGAAGCGAGCCCGAGGAGCATGGAGCAGATCCACTTCTCGAAGCCAGGTGGCGACGGGTGAAGAGAAGGCGTCATCAGAAGGGCTCCAGTCCAGCCACGAGAGGAACATGATGCGGCTGCGGCGGCTAGGCAAGAGGAGGGGCCGGCTCAGGAGGGTATTCGGGTCTACCATCGGAGACGGCGACTTGGGTCCACCACGGACCCGGTCCCAAACTTGTGATTATTCATAAGTGGGGAGGGCAAGAGGGTAATTAGACTTTTATTAACCCCTCCCCCAATAAAGGGGCCGGCCGGCCCTAGGTAGCGGATCATCGAAGAATTGAGAAAAGGTAATTAGTTCTAGTGTAATTCTTTAGATTAATTAATTGTTATCTAGCTTAGATCTATTTTGTTCTAGGGATTATTTAGCGTTATTTCTCGGTTCTTCGCATTATAAACCCTAGCGTAGGAAGTCCACAACCAACAAAAATCCTACCTTTAATCCCCACAAAAAGCCCTAATCGCATCAAATTGGTATCAGAGCGGTTGATCCATGACGAACACGCGAGCCACAGAGCGGATTGAAGTCTTGGAAGGAAAAGTTGAGAAGATTGAAGCCCAAATCAGCAAGGGTTTCATCGATCTAAGGAAAGAAGATGCGGAGATGGCCGCGGAGATCCGGAAGGAGATGAAAGAGAATCAAGAGAAAACGGAGGCCAAGATGAAGGAAAATCAAGGGAAAACGGAGGCCAAACTTGCGGAATTGACGGAGGCTATAGCGGCGTTGACCGCTCACCTTGTACCAAAGGCGGATCCAAGCAAAAAGGAGCCACCTTTGGCGAAGGACAAGGGGAAAAAGGCAATTTTTTTAAAGATGATCCGGATCTAGACGAAGACGGGGGGCTTCGATCAAGGAGAACATGCGTGGGGAACTCACCAAAATCATGCGCCGCCGCGCCACGACGACAAGGGGACCGGGGGGAGACCCCGGCCAACCGGCAGCCCGGGGGTGGCCGCCGACCCCCCAGGGGCCTCTGAAGGGCCCGACGAACCCCCAGAGGAGCGGGGGGGCCGCCAGGCCCCTGGGAGGGGCGGCCGCACCCGCCGCCGCCCCTGCGGCCTCGGCGGGCCCAGGCGCCGCCGCCTGGGGCCCGCCGGCCAATTTTCAGGGCAGGCTGTCCCCGACGGCGGCCTGGGGGGCCTCGACCGACCCCAGGTGGGGGACCCGAGGCCCGTCGGACCTCTGGGGGGCCCACCGACCCCCAGGAGGCCCGACAACCTGGTTCGAGGATTTCCGGGCCCACAGGGGCCCCGCCCGAGGTCCGAGGAGCACAGTTTGGGGGTTTTCAGCCTTTTGGGGGACCGGGCGGAGAATTTCAGCATGTTGGAGGGTACCACCAGATCACAGAGGGCCCGTCGACTCAGCCCCCACCCTTTGGGGGAGTTAGGGGAGATTGGAGAGCTTATCAGGACCCCCGGGAGGCCACCAGGCGGAGTTTGGACACCCTCAGGGAGACTGGCAGGGGCATGGAGCAGGGGGAGTCTACCGTGATCGAGCTGAGGCTTATGTTCCAGACAGGCGACAGGGATACCAGCACAGGGGAGGTTTCCAGCCACATGAGAGAGGAGGGTTCGCTGGCGGGAGGCGTCTGAGGAAGCTGGAGGTGCCTGTTTTTGAGGGGGGAAGACCCAGATGACTGGCTGTACCGGGTGGAGAGGTACTTGGAGGTGTCCGCTGTCCCAGGAGAGAAGTGGCTTCGGGCGATAGGGGTTTGCTTGGAGGGAGAGGCTTTGGGCTGGTTTCGCTGGACAGATCAGCAGCAGCCTTTTCAGACCTGGGCTGAGTTTACGACGCTCCTGACGGAGCGGTTTGGAGGAGGACAGGCTGGTGGCGTGTTCGAGAGACTGTACTCGCTGAAGCAGGAGGGGAGCGTGGGTGATTATATCAAGAAATTCGAGTCGCTCTGCCACCGAGTTCGGGGAGTTTCTGAGGAGTCGCTGGAGGGCTGTTTCATAAAAGGGTTGAAGCCCACGGTGAGGTCGGGGCTGAGGCAGTTCGAGCCCGTCGGTTTGCGCGGGATGATGACACTGGCCAGGAAGGTGGAGGATCACCAGGAGACAGAGCGGAGGGCCCGCGGGGCGTGGGGAGGTGCCACTTTAAGGAGTCAGGCTGCTACTGCAGGACAGAGGACGGCACCTACTACATGGACCACACCGGGCCAGGGGGTGACAGCCGCAGCTGGGAGCGGTACAGATAGGAGGCAGGAGCCCCGCGGTGGGGGCAGGTGCGGAGGATGACCGATACAGAGATACGGGAGAAGCGGTTGAAGGGGCTGTGCTTCAGATGTGATGAGAAGTTCACCCCCGGACACCGCTGCGCTGCTCGGACTCTCCAGATACTGATAGCAGGCGAGGGGGAGGGAGAGGACGAGGTTATCACCCTAGTGGCAGGAGAGGATGATAAGGAGATGGAGCATCAGCACTTGGACCTTGCAGAGGTGTCCCTAAATTCCGTAGTGGGGTTCACGCCGAACCACACCATGAAATTGGTGGGACAGGTGGGTAGCCAGGAGGTGATAGTTTTGATTGACAGTGGGGCCACCCACAACTTCATTTCCAGCAGACTGGCGGAGGCACAGGGCTTGCAGATGAGTGGCACTGGGCGGTATGGAGTGATGCTTGGCACGGGACAGGTGACACACAGCACTGGTGTCTGCCGCGGGGTGGTTGTGGCGATTCAGGGAGAGCAGATCGTCGCCGATTTCCTGCCCTTGGAGCTAGGGAGTACAGATGTCATCCTGGGGATGAAATGGCTGCAGACCCTCGGGGAGACTAAGACGAATTGGAAGATGTTGAGGATGGAGTATCAACATGGGGGAGGGCAGTGGTCTTGCAGGGGGGCCCCAGTCTCTGTCGTTCCTTGGTGTCTTATAAGGCCATGTCCAGGGCGATCTACACAGCAGGGGAAGGCTTCTTGGTGGAGCTACAGGCTGAGACAGTGGCAGTACAGAGTGAGGACCCCACACAGGCAGTAGCACCGGAGGTAGAGCAGTTGTTGTCCCAGTTTGAGGAGGTCTTCCAGACACCGCAGGGGCTGCCACCACACAGAGATCATGAGCACGCCATCGTTTTGAGGGAGGGCGTGTCCCCCATCAGTGTGCGACCCTACAGGTACCCCCAGGTACAGAAGGACGAGATTGAGAGGCTGGTGGAGGAGATGCTGCAGGCAGGGGTGATTCAACCGAGCACGAGCCCTTTCTCTAGCCCTGTATTGTTGGTGAAGAAGAAGGATGGCAGCTGGAGATTCTGCGTGGATTACAGGGCCCTGAATAAGGAGACGGTGGCAGATAAATTTCCTATTCATGTGATTGATGAGCTACTGGATGAACTCCACTGGGCAGCATATTTTTCAAAGATTGATCTTAAGTCTGGTTACCATCAGATACGGATGAGGGCGGCCGACGTGCCAAAGACTGCTTTCAGGACCCACGAGGGGTATTATGAGTTCCTGGTCATGCCCTTCGGCCTGACGAATGCACCGGCGACATTCCAGGCCTTGATGAACAAGGTTTTCCGACCTTTTCTGAGGAGATTTGTGCCGGTCTTCTTTGATGACATTTTGGTGTACAGCCGGAGTATGGAGGAGTATGTGAGGCATCTGCGGGCGGTGTTGCATGAGCTACAGGAGCAGCAGCTCTGTGCGAACAAGAAGAAGTGTCTGTTTGGCCAGCCACAGGTGGAGTACTTAGGACACGTGGTGTCAGCAGAGGGAGTTGAAGCCGACAGGACCAAGATTGCAGCCATGCTAGACTGGCCGGTGCCATCCACTTTACGGGGACTGCGAGGCTTCTTGGGCTTGACTGGTTATTACAGGAAATTTGTCCAGGGATATAGCACGATTGCTTGGCCTCTCACCGAGCGACTAAAGAAGGACAATTTCCATTGGAGCGAGGAGGCTACCAGGGCGTTCGAGGCCCTGAAGCAGGCGATGACGTCGGTGCCAATTTTAGCACTCCCAGATTTCAGCAGACCATTTGTGATAGACACCGACGCATCAGGGTATGGCTTGGGGGCAGTGTTGATGCAGGACCAGAGGCCGATTGCTTTCTTCAGCCAGACTCTGTCAGCACGGGCGAGACTGAAGTCAGTTTATGAGAGGGAGTTGATGACGATTGTACTAGCCATTCAGAAATGGCGGCCCTACTTGTTGGGTAGGAAGTTCATAGTGCGGACCGACCAGCGGAGTTTGAGATATTTATTGGAGCAGCGCATGGTCACCGAGGAGCACCATAGTGGCTCTCCAAGCTGGTGCATTTTACATTCGAGATACAGTACCGCCCAGGCCTGGAGAACAAGGCGGCTGACGCCTTGTCACGCCGCGAGGAGATTGCGGAGATAGCAGCCATTTCAGCACCAGTCCTCTTGGATTGGGAGCCCTTGAGTAGAGAGATTGAGGCTGATGCAGATCTGGCGAGGATCCGTGAGGCACTGCAGCAGGGGTCCGCTGACTTTCAGGGATACAGCATGGAGGGACAGAGGCTGCTCTACCACGGCAGGCTGGTGATTCCCAGGGGGTCCGCCCACATTCCCATGATCTTTCAGGAGTTCCACGGCAGCGCCATCGGCGGACACTCCGGAGTACAGCAGACTTATAGGCGGATGGCGAGGGAGCTATACTGGCCCGTGATGAAGAAAGACATTGCCCAGCGGATAGCGGAGTGTGACGTGTGTCAGCGTCACAAATATATGGCAATGGCACCAGCAGGTCTTTTACAGCCATTAGCCTTGCCAGAGAGAGTCTGGGAGGATATAGTATGGACTTCATTGAGGGGTTGCCGCGATCAGAGGGTTACAGTTCTATACTAGTAGTGGTCGATCGGCTGAGCAAGTACGCCCATTTCATACCCCTCAAACACCCGTACACTGCAGTTACAGTGGCAGCAGCTTTCATGAGGGAGGTGGTTCGCCTGCACGGGTTTCCAGGCTCTATAGTGTCAGATCGGGACAAAGTGTTCACTAGCAGCTTCTGGCAGGAGTTATTTAAGGTGCAGGGGACCAAGTTACGGAGGAGCACTGTCTATCACCCCCAGACAGATGGACAGACAGAGGTGGTGAATAGGAGTGTGGAGACATATCTGAGGTGATTCGCTTCAGAGGCACCGAAGCAGTGGGCCAGGTGGTTGGCGTGGGCAGAATATTGGTACAATACCTCGTACCATTCGGCAGCACAGAGCACCCCATTTCGGATCCTATATGGCTGTGACCCGCCACAGTTGATACATTACAGCAGAAGAGCCACGCCGATGTCCCAGGTCGAGGAGCATTTGACTGAGAGGGATAAATACCTGGAGGAGCTGAAGAAACACCTGTTGAGAGCCCAGCAGATCATGAAGACCAAGGTTGATGCACACCGGCGAGATGAGCACTTTGAGGTTGGGGACCGTGTGTACCTGAAGCTTCGACCTTACATGCAGAGGACCTTAGCCCGTCGGAGCAATGAGAAGCTAGCAGCCCGCTACTATGGACCTTTCGAGGTGACCGCTCAGATCGGGAGAGTGGCCTATAGACTGCAGTTGCCCGCCACTTCGACCATTCACCTGATGTTCCACATTTCGCAGTTACGACGAGCCATCGCGAATCACACTTTGTCACCCACTCTCCCACCCACTCTCCCCACCACTCTGACAGATGACATGGAGGTGCTTTTGGAGCCTCAGGAGTTGACGGGGATCCGGCAGACCGCAGGCGGGATTCAGGAGGTCCGGATTCGTTGGCGGGACCTTCCCGACCACGATGCTACTTGGGAGGCCGCTTCAGTGATTCGCAACCAGTTTCCAGACTTCCACCTTGAGGACAAGGTGGCACTTTTGGGGGAGTAATGATGCGGCTGCGACGGCTAGGCAAGAGGAGGGGCCGGCTCAGGAGGGTATTCGGGTCTACCATCGGAGGCGGCGACTTGGGTCCACCACGGACCCGGTCCCAAACTTGTGATTATTCATAAGTGAGGAGGGCAAGAGGGTAATTAGACTTTTATTAACCCCTCCCCCAATAAAGGGGCCGGCCGGCCCTAGGTAGCGGATCATCGAAGAATTGAGAAAAGGTAATTAGTTCTAGTGTAATTCTTTAGATTAATTAATTGTTATCTAGCTTAGATCTATTTTGTTTTAGGGATTATTTAGCGTTATTTCTCGGTTCTTCGCATTATAAACCCTAGCGTAGGAAGTCCACAACCAACAAAAATCCTACCTTTAATCCCCACAAAAAGCCCTAATCGCATCAGAACACCAAGCTTCAACCGAACAGTAGGCATAAGTGGCTCACAAAGACGAAAATCCAAGAAAGGCGCACCATGGGACTCTGTTTTTGTTGCGGCTAGAAGTATGAACCAAGACACCGTTACAAGGATCCGGCTATCGATCATTGAAGATGAAGGAGGCCAGCTGGTGGATCAGGAAGAGCTGTGAGGGGACGAGAACCTCCATCTGGATTAGTGAGCCCTTGGTTTTCTGATGCGGTTCAGATATTGGCCCCCAAGGGCATTTTGGAAAATTCAGATATTATGTAATGTTTTCTATTAAGAGTCTATAGTCGGCCCTATAAGGGTTATGCGAGATTTGTTGAGTAATTCCTCTAGTTTATTTCTTTAGTTACTAGATAAATTGTAGTAGGAATTTTCCCATTTCCCTTAATTTAATCCATAGCTAGTCGTTCTATCAATTTGTAGTCATTAATTAGCGAGTAGCTTATTTTATAGTCATTATTCTATATTTTCATATCTGATTCCACAATTAAATTCCAATTTTTATCGTTCTTTCCACCCAAAAATCCCCTTTATTGCAGAACTCTAGCAGATCGCATCAATTTGGTTTCAGAGCAGTAGATCCATGGTGACGACGCGAACCAAGGAGAGGATTTACTTGTTGGAAGAGATGATGGAGAAATTCGAGAGCAAAATTGAAGAAGAGTTTCAAGGGTTGAAGAAGAATACAGAAGATCAATTGGAACGATGTTTCGCGCAAATGACGGAGATGATCCAACAAAGTTCAAAATTTGACGGCGATGATAGAAAAGCTAGGTCCAAGCAAAAAGGAGCCACCTTTGACGGATAGGAAGGAGCAAATTGTTGTTTTTGACGAAGGGTTCCTCGAAAACGTTGAAGACGAAGGTACCCACGCAATCAATCAGCGAAACACGGCCAATGTGGATGATTTGGAGGCTTTTCCGGTCACTGCCCCACGTCAGGGGGTGTACCGAACCCCGGCAGCCCGGAGGAGGGCTACCGAACCCCCAGGAGGGTCGCCCAGCCTCGTTGAACCACTGGAGGGGGCGGCGGCTTACGGGAAGGGCCGCCCAGCCGTCCCGTCGCCACCAGGGGGCCATCGACCCAGGAGGGGGGCCGACAGCCCCATTGGCTGCAGATTGCAGGGCCTGTCGGCCCAGCCGAATCATGTTGATGGGCCGCCGACCCATTTCAGGGCTCGGCTGCCCCCGGCGGCCCACTAGCAGGGGCCGTCAACCCAGCATGGGGGCGACAAGCTTCACCCCCCTTTTCAGAGCATTCAGGGGCCCACTTCAGGGTCCGACAGGCGCAACCTCCACCTTTTCAGCCGCAGAATGGGTTTGTTGGAGCCTTTCAGCCACCCGGAGCATACTATACGCTTCTTGGAGGACGGACAACCTTTCTCCCGCCTTTTGGGAGGTTACAGGAGACTGGAGGGGTGCATCAAGGGCCCAACGGAGCACACCTGGAGAACTATGGTCGACAACTGGGTTACGATCAGGGTGACAGAGCAGTTTGGGGGGAATTTCATGTGGGATGGTGCAGAAGGAGTAGCTCGGACTTCATCCGTAGGGTATTTGTATGAGGGACCGCCTCAGTTTCAATAGAGACGTCATGACCATCTACAGGAGAGAGGAGGAATTGCTGGGGAGAATCGGATGAGGAAGCTGAAAATGTCCATGTTAGAAGGGAAGAATCACAATGGCTGGTTATATCGTGTGGAGAGGTATTTTGAGGTGGTCATATTACATGAGGTGGATTGGCTTAGGGCCGCAGGAGTCTGCATGGAGGGAGAGGCTTTGGGATGGTTCAGGTGGACGCAGCAGCAGAGGCCGTTCGTCACGTGGGAGGAGTTCACCACCCTTTTACTGGAGCGTTTTGGAGAGGTGCATGCCGGTGGAGCTAATGAGAGGATGTATGCTTTGAGGCATGAGGGGACTGTGAGAGACTGTATCAAAAAGTTTGAGATGCTTTGTAGCAGAGTCCGAGTGGTATCAGAAGAGTCCTTGGAAGGGTGTTTTATGACGGGGTTAAATCCCACGATTAGATCCGGACTGAGACAGCGGAAGCCTGGTGATTACTTCAACAAGGATGGTAGAGGACCATCAGGAGACAGAGGAGAGCCCGTGGAGCATGGAGAGGCTCCTCTTTTCGAGGGCAGTATCCTGGAGGGGGCAGAAGACGGCCATAGGCAAAGCAGCATCCATAGACGGGGCAACAACTAACAAGGAGAAGTGGGTGGAACCACGACATGGAGGACAGACACCGAGAATGACATAGGCAGAGATTCGTGACAAGCGGGCCAAAGGTCTGTGTTTCAAATGCGACGGAAAGTTTACTCCAGGGCACCGGTGAGGGGACCGTACTCTTCAGATCCTGATAGTGAATGACGATGAAGAGGATGGAGAGGGCGTGGTAATGCTGGAAGCCGGCGAGAAAGATGAACAGGAGCACATGCACGTTGAATAAGCCGTCCACACACTTCACGCACCACCTTGAGGACAAGGTGGTTTTTCGGGTGCGGAGTAATGATGCAGTTCGGATATTGGCCCCAGTGGCATTTTGGGAAATTCAGATATCATGTAATGTTTTCTATTTAAAGACTATAGCCGGCCCTAGGAGGGTTATGCAAGATTTGTTGAGTAATTCATCTCGTTTACTGCTTTAGTTCCTAGATAAATTGTAAGTAGGAATTTCCTCATTTCCCTTAGATTAATCCCCAGTTGGTCGTTCTATCAATTCGTAGTCGTTACTTAGCGAGTAGCTTATTTTGTAGTCATTATTCTATATTTTCAGATTTGATTCCACAATAAAATTCCTATTTTTATCGTTCTTTCCACCCCAAAATCTCCTTCTATTGCAGAACTCTAGTGGATCACATCATTTCACGACACCACCTTGAGGACAATGTGGTTCTTCATGGACAGAATAATGATGTGTTTTGCATTTATGCCCAACATGGGCATTTTCGTAATTTTCATATCTTAAAGGGTATTTTGTAATTTTCGGCATTAGGTGTTTTTTTAAAACCTGTAATTTCTGTAATTTTTCTTTTATTTAAGCTAGGGCTGGCTAAGAGATGGACATGTTTGATTATTTTGTGAAAACCATTGTTCTAGGTGTCCACGAACCCTAGCCGGGAGATCTTAGGCTTTATTCTCGAATTGAAAGCTAGGAGAGCGGCCTCCTCTCGAATTGTGGCCTATTATCCTTTTATTTCCAGATTTCCTGTTATAAAAATTCCACATATTTCACTCTTCCACTTATAAAAATCCTATTGTTATTCCTACAAAAACCATAGACGTGTCAGGTGTATGGTATCTTTTTTAATGCATCAAAGGATTTCAAGATACCACGTGTATAAAAGATTATTATTTTGAAAAAGGAGATGTCATCAATGGGAAGATACAAAATCCTCAAACCTTTAGGTGGGCCCCCAATAGGTTCACATGTATGTGCATTACGCTAGCTACATCCACAAAAGCACAGACAAGATGTGCATCCACATACAATAATAATGTCACAATAGGCATGAGCAAGTATTGTCCTAGAAAATCTTACCATTTTTTATAGATGCCTCTTGATCTGGAGGAGAGTTTAAAGCTTCAGACTGGGAAAGAACCTGCGCACCAACCATATTTGCAAATATTGTTGCCGACTCCTTGTGATCTTCAGTTAGTCCAACATATAACATATGATCCAATCTATTCTGCAGCAATCAAAGTAGCAGGCAACATACAGTACGAATTGATGATAGTGATTGATATCAATAGCATAATTAAATGCATTATTCGAAATTTAGCTTATCAAACCTTCGCAATTTCAAGTACATATCGTGCAAGTGTTGGATGCTTTCTCACACAATGGCGCACTTTGTGTGATTCATCAATATAAGAGTTGTTTGTCAGCCCTGCCACCTGCCAAAGCATATCAGAGAGAATAACAAGACAAGAATTTTTTATGTAACCGACATAAAAATAAAAATAAACAAAAACAATATGTTTTCTTCTTCTTTTTTCTGTTCTTTTTTTTTCTTTATTTTTCTATTAAGGGGGGAGCAGGGGCCATTGACGTGTGGAAGAATACTAAACAAGCATTGCGATTGACAAGCATTGCGATTGACTTGAAAACCTGTACTCCTTGTTTATCACCATTGTTTAGTTTCAAAAACTGGGGTTTGGTGGAGTTTGGATCCTAAATTGAGCTTTCAAAAACTGTGCTTTGTTTGGGAACCAACAGAGTTTTCTGAAAGGTTTGGATGCCCACAAACCTTATAAAACTGATGTTTGTGAGAATTCAAATCTGGAGTTTCACAAACTGTGAGAGACATGTTCGCATGGCTACAAAACATAATTTCAAATTAACATTATTAACGTAACAAATCCCCGGTTTCAAAAGCTAAGTTGCCAAACTAGGCCGTAATGGTTGAATTAATGCTCTGAATATTGCCTGAATAATATGTGATGGAGTCTGTGATGGGTTGAATTAAGTTGACATAAAGTAACATGAAACCCCCAAATGCACGGCTTGCATGCAGTTAAGAGGACAAGTTCGGAAAAAAATGCCCCAGTGAGGTACAAACCTACATAAATGGTTCTATGTATACTACTTTAAATCAATTGAATATTCACACAGAAAAGAGCCAGGGAAGGTCGCAGGTATTTTTATTTCCTTAAGCATATGTGTCAATGATATCTCATGCTAATAAGTGGTAATCTGATACGAGTTGCTTCTAAAGATAAAAAATCAAATTTACGAGAAGAAAAGAATTATAAAGTGGAATTTTATATTGGAAATAGAAGATAGAACGATTCTTTTCTGGAGTGGATCTCTTCCTAACTTGTGTTAATGGAACAAGTTTAATCCCCCACGAACCCTAACAATATTTCTAAACAAATGATCGTTCTTCGATGATCAAAACTAGGGCAGCTCGTACTTTAAACCCTCTTCCTAACACAAAAGATAATGAAAGACTAATAAGCCCCTCTAATTGCTAAACACACAACTAAATAAATAAGCCTAAAGAGATAAGTCACCCATCGGGTCAAGTAGGGTCTGAGCCCACGACTCGTGCCGCGCGCCACCTCCTCCTGGTGTAGACCCAGAACTCATCATTACTCCCCCCCAAACGAACCTTGTCCTCAAGGTTGCAGTCTGATAATTGCGTCAATCTTCTCTAATCTAAGTGTGGCGCGACTCTGCCTCGTCCCACCTCCGTCAAGCTTTACCACAACATCCTCCTCCTCTGCTGCAACCTCCAGCTACATGGCCCTCCCTGCGCAACGGTGTCCTGGTGTGAACCTCTCGTCACACTTGAAGCAAAGGCCCTTGGCCCTCCGCTCCATCATCTCTGCCTCTGTTAAGCGGCGAGTCTGCCCTCTCGGCCGTGTCTCTGTAGCGTCCCCCTTGCCGTCGTTGGTGCCCCACAGTGGTCTTGGGTGCCTCAGTAGGTGCTGTACTGCGGTATGTCGATCCGTCACGAGCCCCCTAGACTTCCTCTCTTCAGCCAACCTGTCCTCTACTCTCCTCGACACTCGCATTATGGTAGTTAACCCTTAAGGGTCCTGGACTCACAGATCAGCTCTTACCGTCGGTTTCAGCCCCTTCAGAAAATTTCCCTCCATCGATTCATCAAATACACCCTCCACTCGGCTCGAGAGTGTCTCAAACTTCGCTATATAGTCACATACTGACCCGTCCTGCCTCAAGGCATATGACTACTCAAACAGCCCTCACCCATGGATATCTTGGAATCTCTCCATGAGGCACTCAGTCAACTCCCTCCAAATCCGTATAGGCCTCTGCTTCTCGGTCCACCTGTACCAAGATAGGGCCTCGCCTTCGAAGCTCAGTGATACCGCCATTAGTATCTCTGCCTCCGTGAAGCCCGTGACATCAAAGTATCTCTCTATCTGGTACAACCATCCATCGGGGTCCTTCCCATCAAAGAGGGGTGCTTTCAACTTCCTCATCCTAGTTTCGGGGTTGATGTCACCCTGTGGTGGCCCCTCCCTGTTCACCGCCTGGCGTCTCTGATAAGGGTGCTCCTCGACCCTCCACTGCGCTTCAGGTCGCTGCCTCTTTTACCCTCGATCGCCTCCTCGGGCCCTCTTGTTGACGAGATCTTCTACATCATCCCACTCATTAACCTGCTCCCGCCGGTGTCCCCCTTGCAACCACCCTCCTTCGCCACCCCCAAAAAGAAGCGGATCTCCTCTCGCGGCCCCCGATAAGGCCGCCAACCTTCGACGCCACCCCACAGGGGTGGAAAACCTCCTGTGGCCACCCGGTGGGGCCGCCTGTCCTCATCGCCACCAACAGTGGGTGGGCCTCCTCCTGCAGGCCCCAGGTGTGCCCGCCAGCCTTCGCCGCCCCCCCCCCCCCCCCAACAGGGGGCGGAATTTGCCAAGCGCCCCCTGCGGGGGTCGCCACCCCCCGCGCCCCCAGAGGGGGCAAAACCGCCCCCTTGCGGTCCCCTAGAGGGGCCGCTTGCCTTCGCCCCCCCCCCCCCCCCCCCCCCCCCCGGGGCGGAATCCACCCTGCAGTCCATTGCTGGGGCCGCCCGCCTACGTCGCCCTCCCAGTGAGGGGGAAAACCTCCCGCAAACCCTAGAGGGCTTCGTCCGCCTTCGTCGTTGCCCTGGGTCGTCTGAGAGACCAGATCTGAAGATACAGATGTTTTTGGATCCGGATCTCGTTGAAAAACTGCTGCTGGAACATCTTCACCACCTCGAAGAACCCGTCTTTCATCTCCCTTGAGTATTGCTTCGAGATCCGCTTCATACTCGCCTCCAAGAACGTGTTCAGATCTGCTTTCAACTCGTCCTTCAAATCGGGCATCTCTTTCCTTAGCTCCAAGATCTCTGCATCGAGTCGCTCCTTAGAGTTTTTGATATCGTCGCTCGCATGTTCGTCATGGAATCGAACGCTCTGATACCAAAATAATACGATTTGCTTCTAAAAGATAACAAATCAGATTTACGAGAAGAAAAGAATTATAAAGTGGAATTTTATATTGGAAATAGAAGATAGAACAATCATTTTCTGGAGTGGATCTCTTTCTAACTTGTGTTAATGGAACAAGTTTAATCCCCCACGAACCCTAACAATATTTCTAAACAAATGATCGTTCTTCGATGATCAAAACTAGGGCCGGCTCGTAGGCTTTAAACCCCCCTCCTAACACAAAAGATAATGAAAGACTAATCAGCCCCTCTAATTACTAAACATACAACTAAAGAAATAAGCCTAAAGAGATAAGTCACCCGTCGGATCAAGTAGGGTCCGAGCCCACGACTCGGCCCACAACTCGTGCCGCGCACCACCTCCTCCTGGTGTAGACCCGGATCTCATCATAATCTGAATCATGAGTTGGGACCAATGTGAAGATAAAATTTCATCACTCACATTTCACTCTAGATTTTCCAAATTGCAGAATAAGTACAATATGAAAATCTGGATAGTAATCATGAGTTGGGGTGGAGATAAAATTTCATGACAGGCATTTCACTCTAGATTTTCCAAATTGCAGAATAAGTACGATCCAGATTACATACCCTCCTATTACAAAGGATAACAATTTTGATTCTTATGATAATTTGTACTCCTCTATGTCTTCCATATTTGCAATTGCAGCTACATCTCTCTAGAGAATGCAAAGAATTATTGTTTGTTGCTAGTCGTAGAGATTCTTCATGTTACTGAAACTTAGGCAAAGGGAAAACTTGACTGTTACTGTTCATTTTACATCGATTTCTGCAGCTATACATACTTCATCAATTATATAAACTTCATCAATTATATAAATTTTTATTAAAGTCTGCAAGTCCTCTTGTGTTAAGGAAGGTTACAAAAATATTGGGTTCATAAAGTGTGTGTATATATATATATATATATATATATATATATATATATATCCTAAATCCTAAATAAAAAAAGACCACCTGTGAAAAATTGCTTGCAAAAATTTACTAATTATTTGGAAGGCATATAGCATACCTGAAAGGTGGCTCCATTGTGAATGATCTCGTGAGCAACAGGGTCATTAATGAAATCATGTAAAGGCATGGCCATGTCTTCCATGTCGTATGGATTACCAGAGTCCCTAGTCCACTTACTTTTCACAAGCTTCCTAACATCTCTCTGTCCAACAATCAAATAGAAACAAAATAAGCATCAAAGCAATTAAGTGCACACATAAATGTTATATTTGATCATGTAATGGATCTCGCATTATTTGTATGAATATGGCTCTATAACATTACGTCTTCTACCTTATAGACCAAAAGAATTTTGTTACAGAAAAGCTTTTAAAAGCATGATCGATTTGTTTTCCCCAACTTTTCCACGGGGTCATGTGGCACCTTTTATCCCTACATTTGCCCTGGACAAGATATCGGTGGCTAGATGGGCAACATCAATGGCAGCTTAACAATACAGTCCATGGCATTTGGTCAATCTTTTTGGTGTAAACTTCTGTATATTACGTCATACCCCCATTGTCCTACCCCCATTGTCGATTCCATTTCACGTGAAAACATATGATTATGATTATGATGATGAGGTTGAGATCACAATCGCTTGAAAGATTTTTTTGAAGTCTCAGCTATCTGAGACATGCTATTGATTCATCCTAGCAAGCTGCAGTTATCATTTAATTTCAGAATCTCTGAGGCAACTAAGCACCTTTCTGAATTTGGAACCAGACATAATTACACTAGACGACTTGATGGGACTCATTAAATTGTGCAAAAAATGAACTCGGTTGGGAACTTATGGTTACCAATCCATGAAACAAGATAGATAGTCTGACATTGAAGTGCAATTGAGTTCATTTTCTGCATTTCTGGCCAGTGTGTTGCCACCATGATTAGTATATCCTATTGTACAAAACAACTGGTGTGAGTTAGTTGAAACTTCGGAAGATGACCCAATCAGAACTTACTGATACCTGTTCACAAAAGCTGTTTCGCCGGTGTCTCCAAAACATATATGTACTTTTTATTCAAGAGATTATTGGTACTTCAGGCCAGTGTGTTTAGGACGTTCTTCAATAAAAAAACATAAGTTCATGTATTGTTACATGTGCCCTCATATTTCACTTTTTCAATGTACCAAACATGTAGCACTTCGACACTTCAGTTCAGTATTACCTGTAACTGTATAAGAACATCCGACAGGCATATCAAAACATAATATAAAGGAAAGTTACGGTATCACATCATAACCATTTCAAGGTAAAATGCCTATAATTTCATCCATATATCCCGCTTATGCTGATGATGGGGGCATGTACATCAGTACATGTCAAATATTGTTTTGTTCCTGCCAAATATATGGAGCTTCCTGTGACAAGCAATTTTGGAAACCATGGATGCCCGAGTCCTGACACCTTATCCAATGTAGCAACACTAGCTTCACGTGATTTCAGCACCGAACTAAAATAATAATAACAATAAAAAGCTCCCAATATAGCTATCCCTGGATGTTTTTTACCATGCTGGAATAGCCATCTGTATCATCCTTCCATTTATTTTGGGTATATGGTTAATTGATATAATACCACAGATGAGCATTTATCTCAAATGACAAATATTTGGGGTCTGCTAGTTTATCTCAAAGCTGTGGGACCGACTACATGGACATGAATGTTAGCAAAATAAACTTGATCTAGCAATATGAAAGCTTAGCTAATACAAATAAAATGCCTTCAGACAAAAAATCATTGCTATAACAAAAAACACAACTTGTCTGATCAACAAACCCACACCTCTGAAATGAAGCTTTCTACCTTCTAAGTAATGAACTAAATGCATTCTGAAATTTATTTGCAGTAATCATGATTTTTCTTGCTTCAAACACTAAATTATGATCTTAGCAAGGGTTTTATTCCTTCATACTCTGAAGTATGATCGAAGAAGAAGAAGAAGAAGAAGAATGGAGCTCTTAAGGGTATGAGAACATCTCAATATCGACACTCAAGAAAAATCGTCTTAGAGCAACATATTCCACTTATAAAACTTTGAAGAGAAAAAACCAATATGACAAAGCAGCATCAAACCAAACTCAATAGCCAAAAAGATAATGTAACAAAGTGTCACTTCTAATACAAACAACCATCAAATTTGCCAACAGAGCATGATGGAAATGAAAAGTTACCCTAGAAAATAGGTCCTCCCTCATCCATGGAACCAGGTGCTTCCAAGGCCAGATGTCCAATGTACTTACTCCACGGGATTTAGGACGTATTCGTCCAGACATTTGGGTTACTGAAGTTAAGTTTGGATGCACAAGAAACCTAGCAGCAACTTCCACAGAAAACTCATATGTGCTAAAGACACGATCAATTGGATTTCTCAATATTGTTACCACTGAAGTTCTATCCTGGGGTAGTTTTGACATCAAACTATAGTCATCATGTGTAACCATCAATCTGCAATTAGGTTTCCTGCATACCGAGATCAAATCAATCTGATCAGTGAGTCGATTAGTAATATAACTAACTAATTCAAAGCTGATGATTGCAATCCTGCATAAATGCCTAAAGAATTGCTGTCATTACAGTAAAAAATAAAAATAAATTGCTTAAGTAGATTAGAAATATTTTGCATGCAAAGATAATTCATTAGATGGTCCAATCTGCTAAAAGAATGAGATCTTGAATATGTAAAAACTAAAAGCTCATTGTCCACAAATAAGTCAAGGCCGCATAAAAATGGCAAATGCAAAACAAAATTGAGAAAAATCATCGCAAAAAAGTGAAACATAAAATCTTGTGAAACGTATGATAATCTGATGTGTCTTGCATCCGTGCAAACAGGATGTTACTGCGGTTTGTAGAAATATTGCATAGGATTATCTGAAACAAGAAAAACCAGAAGAGAATAACCTTGGATCAAAACGTAATTTGTCATAAGATCGAGGGCATTCCTGATCACTTGTGTATAGCTTCCTCAAGAAACTGCCAATTACAAAATTAATTAGTAACCAATGAAAAAGTCATATCATAGTAAGAGACGTGACCACCTCCTTTTACCAGAAGCATCTGGAAGTACATACCAATGGAAGTATGCACGCCCTCCTGTTCTGGGCACATGCAAGAAAAATAACAAATCCTTCAAAGTAAGTTTGTCTTCTTTGGTCCCGTTATCACTTGAGGCTTTTGCCCAATTCTTGACTGTGTTTTCACAGTGAAAGAAATCATCGGAAGATACAAATTCTGATTTCGACACTAGAAACAGAGAATCCAACCATAATCAGTTCGATGATCACATAAAAATCATGGGTAACACAGCTCATGAAAGTTTTTCACACCATAATCCTATCATGATTAACAGCATGGCTAGCTCGTAGCTTATAATAGTTTCACACATCGTAATCCTTTTTTTCAAGCATTAGCACCGAAGGTTCAATAAGGCTATTGTTCGGGTAAAGACACTTTCTTTAGTGGGGATTTACAAAAGAAACATTATATAAAGAAAAAAATGGTGTCAATTGGATGAAGATTCTGAATGCATTAAGCTGTTTGCATAACCCAGCTTTAGGATACAGAAAAAGAAAAGGAAGCTTTTGCAAAGTTGTTACCAAATATATGACAACATACAAATAATCAGACAATTCCATGTATCTGAATTGTACTAAATCATCTCAGTGAAGCTATGCTACTCGATGTCTTCACTATGGAGAGTAACCAGCATCAGACTCTTTCCGCCACATATATACCAATCCAACACCAGAATTCTTTTTGGTCCCTGATTATTTAGAAAGAATCCTAGTCCTGAAGCCAGTGCCAAAAATTCCATCTCATTGTATTATTCAGTATTCCCTAAAGCTAATTTATTTGTTATTTAAAGTTCCTGATGTACTTCAATCCTAGAAAAAGTGAAATACATGTATTGAAAGGGACATGTATTGAAAGGTGGGGCCTCAAACAAATAGCATAAGCTTTTGGGTTAGAGTGTCCTAGCCCACATTATGCCCTCACCGGTTTGACTCACCGTGAGAAACCCCCATCCCCCCATCCTATTCTAACAATACCCAAGGGGAGGGTTAAAAAGGGTATAACAAACTGGAATACTTCCAAGCTTCAATACACTCAAGATATAAAATAAATCAGAATTAACATGTACTAATTGCAGATGGTGCTTTAAGGCACCTATCAGTGCTATCAAACCATATACTTTGGGAGCTAGGAGCGTAATTGATTATGTTCCTTTTTTTCGTAGTTAGGAGATAAATTGTAGTTAGGAGATAAAACAGCATGTACAATGTCTGATAACGAATGAATAGCCGAAACCAAGATATAAATAGAAATAACATGAAGGAAGTTAACGCCATCAAGCAGAAGATACAAATACATATAGCCACCAATCTGCTTGCATCCATTCTTCTTTCCCAGTTTCCAACGGAGAAATCTCTTTTATCACAATATTAATTGGCCATTAGTTATGGGGACTTGTGCGATGAGAATATGTCAAAAAGACCAAACAGTTAACTGAAGGGTTGGAAATAACCGGTAACGTACGTTTTTAGGATTCTGGGGGAAGAAATCCACAAAAAGTTCAACAGGAACAACCACTGGAATGTTAAAATAAGAGCGGTGAGAATGATGAAGATGACGGGGGAAAGGTAAAAGCAAGCACTGCAAAATTTACCGAACGAAGTTAACAAAAGCTTGTGCAAATATATAGGCTTGTATATGCCAGAACTGAATAACAAAACCACTCATCTAAAATCCTTTGGGTTAGCTACATAAATCCTTCTCACCAATCAAATCAATTATGGATCAAATAAAAGTAACTTAGAAAACCAGCATAACAATGACAAAAGTACACACAGAAAATACATACCCAATAAAAGAAGAACCATTAATGTACCAAGTATTTGCATACATGCCATACCCTTTGTTCCCTATCCCCGAGTTCCTACACGAGAATAAGAAGGCAAACAACCACTCGATCAGAACGCACATTGAGAACATACAACATATATGCAAGGCAGTAAGCATCCATTTGTTAAAAACATATACATGTCTACAAAAATTTAACACATTAACGGGAGGGAAAGGAAACACGCACGCGTGCGCATTAGTATATGACCCCGTTGATACTAAGTATAGGTTTCATTTTAAACAAGCGCAACAGATAATAAGACAGACCATTTTTGGCCCCATTTTCCATTTTGGCAGTTGTTCTAATTTTTGTATTCTCTGCTTCTGTAAATTATTAAGGGAAGAAATGAACTGCTAACAAGGGGAAGTCCTGAGTTTAGTACAAACCAGCAATATAAACAGTACATCGTCAAAATCTTCGCAATAATTTAATTGGGACAAACATTAAGATCGTAATGACAAGAACTAACAACAAATTCTAAGATAATACCGCAGCTAAAAAAACATAATATTTCTCAATTTTTAAGTCAAATGATTTCGAAATACCAATTAGAGTGGAGATACAAATCTGCCTCCTTTATTTTAAAAGAGACGGATCTTTGCTTCAATCAAATTTTGGCTAATCAAACAGCAAAAATAGCGCCGAGATCTCCAGTCAAACCCTCTTCAGAATCCAAATACACCCACAAAACCATATATCCCACCAAAAACCCCAACCAGATCGCAACCTTTTCAAAAGAGGAAAGATCAAATGAAGAGAGAAAGGTGAGGTCCGTACCAAACCGGGGGTTCAACTCGAGATTCAAAGGACGCGGATGTCATAAATCGGCGGGAGATGCCGGAATTCTTGCAGGCAGGTGACCCGCCAACTGAGGGGACGCAGAGCCCGACATCCGAACCTTCTAGGGTTCTGATTTCTTTGTCCCCCCCCTTTTGTCAATTTTTAGACGGCGAGCGGAAAACCAGTTGAATTTTTTTAAAAAATATATTTAATCGAGGATTCCACGTCTCTCGCCTCAAGAATCGCGGGTGTTGGATTATTGGTCCGATGTCGGATTTCGGAGAATTTTCATACCATACGGTGTTCTAAAGTTCAAAGCTCACTATATATGGAATTGCTATGCGCACTCACCGTTTACTTACACGCACACCGACTTTATTTACAAGTTGCACATTACTCTTATTCCTCTTTTGCCGCCGTCTGCACCCCCAACACGACGAGGAATCTGACGACGATTTACTAGGGTTTGGAAACGGAGAGGCTGAGGAGGTCAGAGGTGGCGGTGGTGGGGTTGGAGAGTTCAAGGAAGGCGAAGGATGGCTGGGGAGGTCGGCAGAGGGAGAGGGAGTAGAGGGAGCGGGTGGCGGTGGATGTCGGATGAGGAGCGACGGATGGGACGATGCTGGAAAGGTCAGAAGAGGGGTCGGGAGTGCTGGGGAGGTCAGCGGAGAGGGATTTGGCGGAGGGGGCGACGGAAGATGAAAAGGGGGCTCTCGACGTCGGAGGAAGTGGAGGCGGGGCTTGGGATGTCGGATAAGGGGCATGTCACCGATCGGCCATTGCACACTCATGGTCATTTTCGGAAATTTGTCCCTGGTTGTGCGCGCTGAGTTATTTCAATGTCAAACTTGTAAATAAGTGGATTGTGCGCAGGAGTAATGGCAAACTTGTAAATAAGCCGGTCGTGCACAAAGTAAAATGATAGGTGCGCGTAGCAATTACCCAATATAATTAGATACAACTAAAATTAAATTAATCACATTATATTGTGTGTTTTGATGTTATAGATCGAGAAATAACTCGTGGACATAGTCCACATGCACACACACAAAAACACACATATGATGCGGGGCCCACGCAAATAGACAAACAATATAGAAGTGTGGGTTTGTGTATTTGTCTGATTGTAAAAGGATAAAAGGCAGTGGGTAAAGTGCAAAAACCCAGTGTGCGGCTAAGTGGGAAAAGTCTAATGGCAACCCCGTAAATAAGCTAGCTGATGGTAGGTTTATTGGGATGGTAAAGGCTGAATGGCAAACATATAAATAGGGAAAGATGGTAGGTGTTGTGGGGTATTTTTGGGGTGTTGAAAAGACAATGGCAATCACATAATTACGTGGGCTGTAGGGGGGTTTGTTTGAGGGGTGATATGACATCCCATGTGGCACACATCTCCTCTAGCCACATGGGACAAAGATTCCACGTGGGACACTGGCATCGTTGTACTTCCCTATTGTAACATATGCACACAGTGCACGGTGGACACAAGGAAAAAACCAACACACAAGATGTTGGACCCGAATGCAACAACAAACTAGATGAAAGTGTGTGTGTGGGGTGTATCGTTCGGTATAAACAGTGTAAAAGCATGTGTTAAAGTGCAAAAAATGCTAGGGTTCTGTTTCAGAGTGTTTTCTCACTACAATGCGTTGACCGTGGAGAACCCGGTCAACGTGGTCAAGGGATCCGCTTTGGGTCCCTCGGGGGCTTCGAATCGGTGCAGAAGGGGCGAGGGGAAGCCTCGGCCCTGGTTGAGACGCTCGGCCTCGGACATACGCGCTCGGCCTCGGCTGGGAGGGGGACGAGGGGTAGCCTCATTCGCCCGGGTAGATGCACGGCCGTCTGGCGGCGAGGGTGAGTCTCAGAACCGATTAGGACGCTCGGCCTCGGTAGGGCGTGCTCGGCCAAGGAAGGCTGAGGGTGAGGGGAAGCCTCACCGTCCGGTTGATCGAGTGGTCGGAGAGGGGCGAGGGGTAGCCTCGGCCCGTTGATCTGTTGTTCACCTGCGTAGACGAGAACGCTCGTCAGGGGGCCGGACCTTGGTTCCGGCCAAATCCCCTCCGATGCCTAAGTCAGATAGAGATCTGAGAAAGGAGGCCCGGCGGAGACGGTCCGACTCGTGAGGAGATCGTGACGGCGTCTCTCGGCGCGAGCGGGGGAGGAAGGAGATGAATTGGGGGAACGAGGTCGTTGATGGAGTACCTTAGGTTTTGTTACCTGAGATGCGGTCCCTTTCTTCGTCGTCTTCCTGGCCCTTTTGTAGAGCCCCGGCGTTGATCGCCTCTGACCCACGTCCCACGTCCGCCATTGATCGTGCCCCATCAGTCCCCCCTTGCTGCCGCTCTCTCCGCCCTGCCAGCACCTCCCCATTATCGCTCTTTAGTGGTCGCGCGTCCGGGGGAGTGGTTTTCGCAGGAGTGGGCGAGCGACCAACGGGTTATTGGGGCCGGGTCGGATCGGTGTTCGAGAAGGTCCCTTGTAGGGCCTTTGTCGAATGGGCTTTGAGGACGCAGATGGGCTTTTGACCAGCAGTCGGGCTCCTGGGCTCGTGCTTTACGGGTCTCGGCCAAATAGGCGTAACAATTGCCCCCATCGGTCGGGTTGATCGGCCTTGGCCGGTTCGGCTCGGCCGATGTGACCACTGCCGATTGTGACGAGCTCGCCAGTCGATGCCGACTCATTTATTAGTCGTCATCATGAGTTGGCCCGTTCGATGTTTTTAAGGCGCGGGTTCCGAAGCGCCATCGGCCTTCAGATGCTGCCACGTGTAGCGGCAAGCTTATCCCCGCCGCTCGCGTAGTCGCCTTAAATTCGAGAAGCCGAAAGGTTTGTGAGCCGCCATTGGTGGGGTCGATCAGCCTCGGCTCGCTCGGATCACCCGTTATGTCTCCTGGGATTCCAAGCGGCGCTTCGATCGAGGCGAGGCCATAAATGCAGGTCATGATGAGGCGGATCGATTGGTCTTCAACTGGCGCCAATTTCGGAACGCCGCCGACTCTTCGAGCCTCGCCACGCATTCTTGTCAGGCGCTTCGAATTCTCCCCTGGCGTATAAGATCCCCAGTTGTGTTGATCTCCACTTCTTCTTCGCTCCTCCCGGTATTCAGAGCCTTCAGCAACCCGGAGTTTCCCGTCGCCTTCGCTTCTTTGTCCTATCCAAAATAGTCGAGAATAGGTAATTCCTCTCTTGCTTTCATCCTATGGCTGCTCTTAGGATAGGCGGTTCTGGCCGGAGGACGAGGGGTCCTCCGGAGTCCGGACGGGGCGAACCCCGGCTAGGGGAGTCTGGTTCCCCCGCCGGGAGTCGTTCTCTTCAAGATAAGGGGAAGGGGAAACTTTTTCCAGACTACGCCCGTGATGACGTGGCGTTGGCTGCCGTACGGCTTAATGTGCCCCCGGTTGTCCTCCGCACGCCGTCGAGGACCCCTCCTTCGGTGGCCGCGGAGATCCGGGAAAGATATCTCTGCTTCCCATACGAGGTTCGGGTTCCATTCGTCGACGAGCGGATTTGCCTCCCGAGGAGCAATGAGGTCGGCGTCTACGTCGAGATGTTCCGCCTGGGTCTTCTTGGGCGAGGCCCAGATTCTGACGAGCTGGGGCAGTTCTGTCCATTCTCGCCCGTCGTTAGTTCTCTCAGACGCCGACCGGGCAGCCGCTGCGCTTCTGTTGGCTCTTCCTTTGGAAACGAAGTCCATTTGGTCTTTGCTGGACGACCTACTCCTGAAGGCCGTCTTGTGGTCTCCGGGTAGGTCGCTTTTTCATCCCCGGATCGCCCTATGACTCATCCTGATTTCGATCTCCTTTGCAGGGATGGCTGGCCGCGAATTCGTCCGTGACGTTGACGAGCTGATCCGTCGTGGAGCCGCTCGGAGCCGAGGTAGTACCTCTGGAAGGGTGCCTCGGAGGACCGTTGAGGAGGAGGTGCGCCGAGCCGAGCCTGCCGTGGGTAAGGTGGTGGCCGCGCCTCCCGCCTCTTCTTCTGGCGATCCCCTTCCGGGGGGTGAGGATGGTGCGAGGCGGAAGCGTTCTCCTCCGGCGCCTTCGGAGCTCCACGGTGGAAAGAAGAGGAAGGAGGACGTGGATCCCTCCGGCCCGGCAGGTTCCGCGCTTCCCGTGGTGACCGCCGGGGATCCTTCGATAGCTCTGCCAGCCACCCCCCTCGCAGCGTCTTCGCCCGTATCACCAGGGGTCGGGGCCTTGTTGGCGAGCGACTTGGCTTCGATTGTCGTCCCTGGGAGTTCGATGTTTACTGACCGAGCAGTGGCCCAGCAGGTTGCCGAGGTCTCCGTCCCTCCCCAGGACCGCAGCCTCCTCAAGAAGATCCCGGCCGACAAGATGTCGGATTCCTTGGTCTGGATCCTCCAACAGGTTCGGTTATCTTGCTATCCTCTCTTTCTCTTTATCCTCTTCTTAGCCCATGTCTCGTCTTTTCAGGGTTCAGCGCTCGCTGTGGAGTTGCAGTGTCGAGCCGTCCGCTTGAGGGAGATGGAGGAGTCTTCCATGAGGGCTCAGGAGCGGGCCGGGGCGGCCGAGGTGGCCATGATGGAGGCCCAGATGGAGTCTCGGCGCCTCGCCCTCCGTGTGGCTGCGTTGGAGGGGCAAGTGGGTGACCTTGAGAGAAAGCTAGGGGATGCTCATCAGTCGGTTGAGGAAGCGGCGGAATCGTTCCGTCTGGAGAGGGAGGATCTTCAGAGGGAGCTGTCGGACCGGCGTCAGGTAATGCGGCTGGCGGAGGAGGTCGAGAAGGGCGTCGTCGAGACCCTGGGGAAGGAGATCTTCGAGGTTCTCAGGGGGGCCTTCGGTAAGTATATAGACATCATCGCCCCCCGGATCGTCGAAGTCGTCCAGTCTTCCTTCCGGGAATGTGCGGAACGTGTCCGGCAAGCCCCTCCGCCAGTCGAGTCCCCTCGCTCCGAGCAGGGCGAAGCGCCCGAGGATGTGTCCTCCCGAGCTCGGGCTCCTTAAGCAGTCCCTCCCAGCCTTATCCTCAAATTTTTAAGCATCCGCTTCGCTTTGGGCCAGTCTACTTGAAATGGATCCCCGGCCCCCGCCCTCTCCTTCAGCCCCGCGGCCAACAATCGCTGGTTGCATGGCCGCCAGCTTGGGTCACCTACTCTGGGTCTTTTGTCAACCAATTTTGTTTTGTCGGTGTCGATCTGAACTCTGTCATTTGTCGCGAGTAGGTTGTTTGTAGGGTGTTCCCTTCGCCTTGATCCCCTGTAAATAAGACGCATTTTTGTACTCGGGTTAACTATTATAAATGAAATCGACTTACTTGGAATTTTTGTGTACTCGGCGTTGTTGCCTTGTTCTTGGCTTGGGAATGGACGAAACTGGCGTTGGCTGGGGGTATTATCCCCAGACTTAGGGGCGCAGGAGTCGGTCAGCGAGGGCGAAGCTTCTCGACTTAGGACCGGTTGGCGTCCATGCCTCCTGGGGAAACTGCCCCCCAGACTTATGAGCGCTGGAGTCGGTCGGCGAGGGCAAAGCTCCTCGGCTTAGGACCGGTCGGCGTCCGTGCCTGCTGGGGGAATTGCCCCCAGTCTTATGAGCGCTGGAGTCGGTCGGCGAGGGCAAAGCTCCCCGGCTTAGGACCAGTCGGCGTCGTGCCTGCTGGGGGAGTCACCCCCAGACTTATGAGCTCTGGACTCGGTCGGCGAGGGCCAAGCCCTTCGGCTTAGGACCGGTCGGCGTCCGTGCCTGCCGGGGGAATCGCCCCCGGACTTATGGGCACTGGAGTCGGTCGGCGAGGGCAAAGCTCCTCGGCTTAGGACCGGTCGGCGCCCGTGCTTTGCCGGGGGAGTCGCCCCCAGACTTATGTGCACTGGGGTCGGTCGGCAAGGGCCAAGCTCCTCGGCTTAGGACCGGTCGGCGTCCGCGTCTGCTGGGGGAATTGCTCCCAGACTTATGAGTGCCGGAGATAGTCGGTGAGGGCAAAGCTCCTCTTCCTCCTCCAGTGAGGCGGCGGTCCCCGGCCTTTTGCGTTACTGGCGACATGTCAACTCCGTCGGAATTTTAAATAAAGACAATAAAAAGAAGGCGTTTGTACTCTCATGGGTCCAGTTGGACCGGTACATTTGGAGGAAACGAAAAAGGGGAAATGAAGCCAAACAGAGGGATGTAAAACTAGATATCTCCCTCATACTTAGGCCGCCCCCGGGGGGAAGGATGTTGCCTGCTCACTCTATGATGCGGAGGGGGCCTTGGATGGTGTTGATCTTCTTCCCCTTGTCCGGCTGTGTGGAGGTCCCTTCTCCATGGGCCGGCTCGTCGGCCTGATTCCTGGTGTGCCCTCGGCTCATCAGCTTCTCAATGTCCTTCTTCAAATGCCAGCAATCTTCCGTGTCGTGACCATCGTCCTTATGGTACTTACAGTACTTCTCCCTGTTCTTCCCGCCTCTTTTAGCCTTCGGCGGGGGGCGATCAGCTCGCTCTTCCTTCTGTACTTGGGCGAGAATGGCGTCTGGGGTGGTGTCCCTCGCGCTTTCCCCCCGTTGCCTGTTCCTTTGTCTCTTTTCGGTCCGGTATCCTTCGGGGCTTGCTCGTCCGCCGTCGCCACGCTTGGTCCCTCGAGCGGTTTTTCCTGCATCCTCGGCCAAGGCCTCCTCGGTCAGCATAAAGCGCTCGGCCCTTGCCATGATCCCGGGGAGGTCCTTTGGGGGGTCGTTGTGCAGGGACTTCTTGAGGCCCCTGTGGCGAAGCCCTTTCTTAAGAGCCGTCTGGACCACCAGGTCGGGTGGGTTGTTCACGTTTAGCCTTTCCGCATTGAAGCGGCGCATGAACTGTCGGAGTGGTTCGGCCGGGCCTTGTACTATGTTGAACAGATGTTCTGCACCAGGTTTGATCAGCCTCCCCGCCATGAACTGTTTGCAGAACAACTGGGCGAGTTGTTCGAAGCTGTCGATGGAGCGGCCGGGCAGGCTGTGGTACCAGATCCTCGCCGCTCCCCTGAGAGTAGAATAGAAGCCCCGGCAAAGCAGGTCATCGTCAGCTCCCTGGAAGGCCATGTCCCCCTCGTAGTCCATCACGTGGTGCGCCGGGTCTCCTATTCCATCGTACTTTCCCAGCACCGGGATCCGGAATCGGGAGGGGACCCGTGCGTCGGTTATTCTCCGTGACAAGGGGCATCGATCTCCGTGGATGCCTCCGGGGATGCGGTACTCGCCTGCCTCTAGATCGACCGGGGGCGGGGGTACCACCGACGCCAGCGGGGCTGGCTCCGCAGCCTTCGCCACGCTGGGGGCCGGGCTGTCCCGACGTTCCCGACTCCTCCTGCGGGAGCTCCTGCTCCGCCGCGATCGGTCTCTCGAGTGGTGTCGTTCGCTTCTCCTGCGGCGGGACGACCGCGATCGATGAGACGAGGCCGTCCTTGATTCGCCGTCCGTCCCTTCGGTCTCTCTTCGGCTCCTTTCGTGATTGGGTGAGGAGGCGCGTGACCTCGCCTGACGAGAGCCGGACAGCGTGAACCGACGCTCCATGTTCGGTTTCCGGGTCCCGTGGTCGTCGACCACGGCGGACCGCAAGTGTGGGGGACCCCCCGCCCATCGATGGCTGTCGTCCAACGTGCCTCCGTTGGGTGGCGCAGGGCCGACGAGCTGCTGCACCGTTGCGACCAACATCTGGAGGCTCGCGTTGGTCTCCTGAGCTAGGGCGCGGAGCTGTCCCTGCGTGGCCAGTTCTGAGCCGCCGGCTTCTTCGGTGGAGAGGGTGGGGTGGCCGCTGACGGGTGTGTCCTCGGGATTGCCGTTTGTTGTGCCATTCCCCTCCTCTGGGATGGGGGGCATGCGCTTCCTCCCATTGCTGGCTCGTGCCATTGTTGGTGTGGTTTGCTTCTTCGTGGGACGGTTTCTCGTTCCCACAGACGGCGCCAGATGTTTCAGAGTGTTTTCTCACTACAATGCGTTGACCGTGGAGAACCCGGTCAACGTGGTCAAGGGATCCGCTTTGGGTCCCTCGGGGGCTTCGAATCGGTGCAGAAGGGGCGAGGGGAAGCCTCGGCCCTGGTTGAGACGCTCGGCCTCGGACAGACGCGCTCGGCCTCGGCTGGGAGGGGGACGAGGGGTAGCCTCAGTCGCCCGGGTAGATGCACGGCCGTCTGGCGACGAGGGTGAGTCTCAGACCCGATTAGGACGCTCGGCCTCGGTAGGGCGTGCTCGGCCAAGGAAGGCTGAGGGTGAGGGGAAGCCTCACCGTCCGGTTGATCGAGTGGTCGGAGAGGGGCGAGGGGTAGCCTCGGCCCGTTGATCTGTTGTTCACCTGCGTAGACGAGAACGCTCGTCAGGGGGCCGGACCTTGGTTCCGGCCAAATCCCCTCTGATGCCTAAGTCAGATAGAGATCTGAGAAAGGAGGCCCGGCGGAGACGGTCCGACTCGTGAGGAGATCGTGACGGCGTCTCTCGGCGCGAGCGGGGGAGGAAGGAGATGAATTGGGGGAACGAGGTCGTTGATGGAGTACCTTAGGTTTTGTTACCTGAGATGCGGTCCCTTTCTTCGTCGTCTTCCTGGCCCTTTTGTAGAGCCCCGGCGTTGATCGCCTCTGACCCACGTCCCACGTCCGCCATTGATCGTGCCCCATCAGTCCCCCCTTGCTGCCGCTCTCTCCGCCCTGCCAGCACCTCCACATTATCGCTCTTTAGTGGTCGCGCGTCCGGGGGAGTGGTTTTCGCAGGAGTGGGCGAGCGACCAACGGGTTATTGGGGCCGGGTCGGATCGGCGTTCGAGAAGGTCCCTTGTAGGGCCTTTGTCGAATGGGCTTTGAGGACGCAGATGGGCTTTTGACCAGCAGTCGGGCTCCTGGGCTCGTGCTTTACGGGTCTCGGCCAAATAGGCGTAACAGGTTCAAAGTGAAAAAAAAATACCGATAGCAAACCTGTAAAAATGGGAAAGAGGGATGGGCATTTGGGTTGTATGAACAAAAATGACAAGCTTGCAAATAAGGAGAATGATAGGGCTTTTCTATGGATGCTCCACGACATCACCCGAACCCACCCACACCCCCACACCCATCCCCAAGGGTTTCCCACTATGATGATGTGGCACCCATCCTCCCTTGCCACATGAGACAAAGGCGCCATATGGGACAAACAACCTGTGCACATAGTACACTGTGACCCAAGAAAAAACACACACATATGATGCAGGAGCCACATGCAACTTAAAAAGAGAGAGAAGTGTGTGTGTGTGTGTGTGTGTTTGTGTTTGTTTGTGTGTGTGTGTCGTCCGGTGGTAAAACGGGAAAAATCAGGTGTTAAAGTGCAAAAAACATAGGGGACAAAGTGAAAAAGGCCGATGGCAACCCCATAAATATGGGGAAGATGGAGGGGCATTTGGGTTTGATGAAAAAACAATGGCAATCTTGCAAATAATGTGAATAAGTGGGCTTTTGCTTGGGATTTCCACAATATCACACAACAACACAACAACCACCACACCCATTCCTAAGTGTGCCATACCATGCACATGTGGCGCCCTGCTCCCCTTGCCCCATGGGACACATGTGACACATGTGACAAACATCCCATCAACCCCTCTCCATTTTGTGATATAGATATGTAGATTGAACTGATTGATTTCGAAAAAATAATGGAGGGTTCTAAAATATTGGCTCATATGTCATATGGTACCCATTATCCTATAATTACTATTAGAGAATAATCGAAAAGAAATGCACGGTGCCCATGCCATGTTAGACAAACAACCTATGCACATGGTGCATGGGGATCCAAAAAACCACAAACAAAATGCGAGACCCGCACGCAACTAAAAGGGGGGGGGGGGTGTGTGTGTGTGTGTCATCCGGGGATAAAACGAAGAAAAACATGTGTTAAAGTGCAAAAAACGTTAGGGGATCAATGTCAAAAGGCCAATGGCAAACCCATAAGTATATGGAAGAGGGAGTGGCATTTGGGTTTGATGAGAAAACAATGGCAAGCTTGCAAATAATGGGACCGATGAGTGCTTTTGTTTGGGATTTCCACAACATCGCCCAACAACACAACCAACACCCCATCCCCCCAATTGTGCCCCACCATGCCCATGTGGCACCCTCCCCATTGCCACATGGGACAAAGTGCCACATGTGACAAATCCTATTAATCCCCCTCATTTGTCAGATATACTAGAAATAACAACCCAAGAAAAAAAACACACAGGATGCAGTGCACGCGCACAACCGAAAAAGAGAGAGAAGCATGAGGATGTGTGTGTATCGACGAGACGTAAAAGGAGTCAAATTGCAAAAAAAAACTCTTAGGGGCAAAGTCATAAATCCCACACCAAACCACAAGGGTCTAAAAGGTGGAAAAGTAGGAGTTAAAGTGCAAAAACATAGTGGGCCAAAGTGAAAAAAGAACGATGGCAGACATGTAAATATGTGAAAAAGGGAGAGATATCGAGCATTATGAAAAAGCAACGAGAAGCTTGCATTTAATTGGAACGAGGGGGGCTTTTGTTTTGGGTCTCCAAACCCACACCGCAATTGCGCCCACCCATTCACCCCCCATGTGTGGGGATGAGATGACATGCCTATCCATCAGCTACATGGAACAAACCATGCAAACTGGGTTTGTCCCCGTCAGCAAAAAACTCTCTTATTTGTATAACAGTATACAGATTGAAATGAATGATTCCGAAAAAAATAATGGAGGGTTAATTTTCGAGGCCGCATATAATATCTTAGCTCATATGTCATATGATACATATTATTCTATTATTATTATTAGAGAATAATCGAAAAGATATGGCATAGTGCTCCTGGGTGAATTTAAGTGGTTTTGCTTGTTCATTCAACGGTTGCAAATTTAGTGGTTTCGCAAGAATAAAACTTTTGCAACTTTTGGATGAACAAGTAAAACTTCTTAGCTTCACTTAATATTTGATGTTTTGATGTTTTAGAACACGAAGATCAAAATGAATGGTTTTGACCATCCGAAAACATACGAAAGTGTATGAACTGTTTCCGTTTGCATATGTGCCTTAAATATATATCACGTATGTATCCCATTATTCTACCTCGTTACTATTATTTGTGTCAGTAGTATTCCTTTATAAATATTAATTAATTAGTGAATTTTGCATTGTGAATGAAACAAGCAACGAGCAAGGAAGAAATTTTGGGCTTAACTTCCAAAAACTAAGTTATTTGTGAATTTAATAACACTATTATTAAATTTGAAAATTCATCCCCCCCAAAAAAAATTTGTAAACTAACAAAAACATCCCTTAATTAAAAATACTAAGAAAATCACAATATTTTCTCAGCACCAGAGAGAACCAAGCCAATCTCTCAACATCGGAGAGATTCTCACTCAGAGAATTGAAATTACAAAACTCCTAAAGTCTAAATTTATGTTCAATGAGTCAGGCACGTGAAGAATATCAAATAGAGAAATTCTCGGGTTCTTTCTCAAAATAGAGACAAATGATTGAAAGAATCGTAGTGGTAACTGAATCAAGTGTTAGATACATATATATAAAGAGGTAATCAAATGTCCAAAAGATTAAGAAAACTAGCATTGCAATAATTTTTAAAAGGACCCAGCCAAAAACTGACTTGATTAGTAGACTAGTCACTGCACCCAGTCGACTAATTGTACTGTATCGGGAAGAAGAAATCATTTTATTACTCAGCCAATAGGTTGATTTGTCGACTAAACTCTGTATTAGTCAGCTAATAACATCATTAGTCGACAAAACTCGGTATGGAAAAACCAAATTACGTATAGTCGACTAACAGAACCTGGCATGGAAAACCCAAGTTAGTCGACTAATAGAGGTATTGGTTGATTAAACAATGTGCATATATACTAGTGAAGTATTTGTTTTGTAAATGTCGACTGGAAAGACTTATTATGGATAATAACATAATGAATCATATGTTTAACCCAAGAACCTAGTAATGTTGGTTTTTTGACAATTAATCTTCTAACAGTATAAAGTACAATTTTTGTATACGTGTGGTAGAAGTTTGTAGATTTTTTGTAAACGTATGGTAGAAGTTTGTTTGGGCTAGGCCGAAAAAGCCCTATAGCTAACCTGAAGGCCACAACATATTGGGCCCAGCCAATAATCATTCCTACATCCAAGGCTATCAGAATTCACACAGGGAAAAATATGCGCAACGTATTTGCTACCCAACGTTAGCCACAGGGGAAAATCTGCGCTAGTTTTTTACTCCCACATCGGAAACTATTAACAGTCACCACGCTTCTGATGCTATAAAGAGGGGCCGCTGGGCCGTTAGCAAAGTCACGCAACTGCGTGGTGAGCACAGAGCAAACTATTCTTTCGCCTTTTACTAAAGAATACCGTGTGCTCGTCACTCTAAGCAGCATACGCCACTTTTTGGAGGGTTTCCTTTTTAACAAAAAGGGTTCCAACAATGCTAATCATGTTATGAATCAACTACTGAGGGGAGAGCCCTCAAGTCTATATTTATAGCCAAAGGGGAGAATACAAGTGGGCTTATACAGATATGGGCCCAAACACTTGGGTTGGCCCAATAACTCATCCAACCCAGTAAATACCCATTCACAACACTCCCCCTTATCCAGCCATAGTTGTGGACCCTGCTCATGAATACTTCAGGATTCTGAGCCTGTATGGGTCTCACGTGGGGTGGATACTTCAGGATCCTGAGTTGGTGAGATTTGCCTCGTTAAAACCTTTGGCTATGGAAAACCCAGTGGGAAAAACCATAGTTAAGGAAAAAGAGTACAAACTCTGCCAAACTCCCCCTGATCTGTACAAGCTCTCAAGCTTTCAGATCTCTTAGGCGTCTCATTCCAATCCTATGTACAAGTTTTCTAAAGGTAGCAGTAGGAAGGGCTTTAGTGAACAAATCTGCCAAATTGTCACATGACTGCACTTGTCTGATGTCAATCTTGCCATCTCTCTGTAGCTCGTGCGTCCAGAAGAACTTTGGTGAAATGGGTTTCGTTCTGTCGCCTTTGATGAAGCCACCTCGTAGCTGAGCTATGCAAGCAGCATTGTCCTCGAACATGGTAGTGGGCTCGAGGTCTCCGGTCTTCAGTCCGGTCGTAGACAAGATGTGGTGGATGACTGAGCGTAGCCATACGCATTCTCTGCTTACTTCATGGATGGCAATGATCTCCGAGTGATTGGATGAGGTCGTCTTCAAGGTTTGCTTGATGGATCTCCAGGAAATGGCTGTCCCTCCATAGGTAAACACGTACCCAGTCTGTGATTTTTCTTTGTAGGGATCAGACAAGTACCCTGCATCAGCATAACCTGCAAGTGTAGAGGATGTTCCATTTTTGTAGAAGAGTCCCAAATCTGTAGACCCTTGGAGGTAGCGCAGAAGGTGCTTAACCCCGGTCCAGTGGCGCTGCGTAGGCGCTGCACTGTATCTGGCAAGCAAATTTAATGCGAACGTTATATCGGGACGCGTGCAGTTTGCCAGATATAGTAGTGCCCCGATGGCACTCAGATAGGGAACTTCCGGACCAAGTATATCCTCCCCCTCTTCCAGCGGCCGGAAGGGGTCTTTATGTGCATCCAGGGATCGTACAACCATAGGTGTACTTAATGGATGGCAATGGTCCATATGGAATCTTTGCAACATTTTCTTCGTATATGTGGTTTGGTGTAATAGGATTCCGTCTTTCTGATGTTCAATCTGTAAGCCAAGGCAGAATTTGGTTTTGCCTAGGTCTTTCATTTCGAATTCTTTTGTTAGGCTTACAGATATCTCAGTGATCTCTTCGGGAGATCCTATGAGATTCAGATCGTCTACGTAGACAGCTATTATCACGAATCCTTTTTCCCTTTGTTCTTATGAAGATACAAGGGCAGACTTCATTGTTCGTGAATCCTTGTTGAACAAGGAACTCACTGAGTCTATTATACCACATTCTTCCTGATTGTTTGAGACCATACAATGATCTTTGTAGCTTAACAGAATAGACGTCCCGAGGTCTATCTTTTAGTTCAGCAGGCATTGAAAAGCCATCAGGAAGTTTCATGTAGATCTCCTTGTCGAGATTGACGTATAGATACGCAGTCACAACATCCATTAGCTGCATATCTAGGCCTTCCTTTGCTGTTAAGCTTATCAGGAATCTGAACGTGATCGCATCCATGACCGGGGAGTATGTTTCGTCATAGTCTATACCCGGTCTTTGGGAAAATCCCTGTGCTACAAGTCTAGCTTTGTAGCGTGCGATCTCATTATTTTCGTTTCTTTTTCTGACGAATACCCATTTGTATCCCACAGGTTTGACACCGGTAGGTGTCTGGACTATTTGCCCAAAGATTTTTCTTTTCTGAAGCGAGTCCAGCTCGGCTTCTATTGCCTGATTCCACTTTGGCCAATCATCTCTACATTTGCATTCAGCAACTGAGTGTGGTTCATAATCATCATCGCTTCCGGCGACGTGAATGGCAATGTGAAACGCGAAGTCATCGTCGACGACTGTACTCTTTCTGTCCAATACCTCCCCTGTACGTACATAATTTAGTGATATTTCTGTTTCTCCCGGCAGTTCCTCTGCAGTGGATTCCGGGAGGGGAGAGGGTATGGACACGAGCTCGTTTCTCTGTGGGGGTATCGTCCCAAGGTCTCCGGATATTTTTCTTTTTCTTGGATTTTTATCCTTGGAGCCTGGTGGTCTGCCTCTTTTCTGTTGAGGTGCAGCCACTTCTGCTGCAGGTGGATTGCATCCATCCTTCGAGATGTCAATCCTAGCTGGAGTATTCGCAGCAGGGATGTGTGATCTGACAATCTTCTGGTTGTCAGTGAACGAGTCCGGTAATCTATGGACTGTGTCCTGGATGTGTAAGATCTTCCGGATCTCATCATCACATTGTCTTGTTACCGGATCGTAGTTGGTCAAGCTTTTTGTATCCCACGTCAACATTTGCTTTGCACTAGACTTTTCGATGTCTAGGCCCATTTTGGGGAAATATGTCTCATCAAAATTGCAGTCTTCAAGGCGTGCCTTGAAAGCGTCCCCCGTTTGGGGTTCTAGGTATCTTATAATGGAGGGTGAGTCAAACCCTACGTAGATACCTAGGTGACGTTGAGGGCCCATCTTGGTCCTCTGTGGTGGTGCAATGGGGATATAAACTGCGCAGCCGAAGATTCTCAAGTGAGAGATGTTCGGCGGCGTTCCATATGTGAGTTGCATTGGAGATAGACTCAGACCTCCTGAGGGTCTAATTTTTATTAGTGATGCAGCATGCAAAATTGCATGTCCCCATGCATCCACCGGCAACTGGGATTTCATCAGCAATGGTCGTGCGATCCATTGGAGTCTTTTAATTAGCGACTCAACTAACCCATTTTGGGTGTGAACATGTGGCACCGGATGTTCAATTTCTATTCCCGTTGCCTGGCAATATTCTTGGAATGACTGAGAGGTAAATTCCCCCGCATTATCCAGACGTATTTTCTTTATTTGGTTGTCTGGGAAATGCGCCCGCAGCTTTATTATTTGTGCCAAAAGCTTTGGAAAAGCTAAGTTGCGGGTTGAAAGTAGACACACATACGAGTATTTCGAAGATGCATCAATCAGTACCATAAAGTACCGAAAAGGCCTGCTGGGGGGGTGGATAGGTCCACATATGTCTCCGTGTATTCTTTCAAGGAAGCTAGGAGACTCAATATCCACTTTAAGTGGTGATGGCCTTGTTATTAATTTACCCTTAAAGCAGGGTACACAAGTGAATTCTCCCTTCTGAAGAATCTTCTGGTTCTTCAGGTTATGCCCATGGGCTTGTGCTAGGATGCGGTGCATCATCACAGATCCAGGGTGGCCAAGTCTATCGTGCCAAAGTAAGAATTTGGCCGATGTCGGACACTTCAGGTGCTCCGTCAGGTTTGCTTCCTCTCTCCGAATTTTTGTATGGTAGAGACCTGATGAGAGGCTCTCAAAACGTTCAAGAATGGTTTTAACTCCATTTTCTTGAGACGTTACATACAGTAATTCATTTTCTTTGACATCTGCTGTTTCCAAGTGGAATCCGTTAAAACGGATATCTTTGAAACTTAGTAAGTTTCTCTTGGAATTCGGAGAGTAAAGTGCATCTTTTATTTTTAGTTTGTTCCATTGGGGAGCAACAAGGTTGCATTCCCAGAACCTTCAATTATGTCCGATTGCCCTGAAATTGTGTTTACAGGGCTCTTATACGGGATAATGCTATGAAAATAGCATTTGTGTTGAAGGATCGTATGTGTTGACGCGCTGTCTACTAAGCAGTCATGAGAGCATTCCATCTAAAAAAGATGAGTAAACATTTGCATTCAGAAAAGCTAAATTTTATTCAACAGAATTGAAGATACATAAAAGCTCTCATGAAATAAAATGTTCATACAATAGAAATGCTAAGATAAATGATAACAGGCTAATCAAGCAGATTATCTGACTCGAAGTCTTTTGCTGTAAATTTGACTGCATTATTCGCAGCCACCAGGTTTGATTCAGCATTCTTTTTCTTGCTTTGTTTATAAAGCTCCTGGAGATGCACTGGGGTCCTGCACACTCTAGACCAGTGGCCTGTCATGCCACAGCTGTGGCACTGGTCTTCCCAGTCCCTCTTGGGTGGGGGTGCATTGTTTTTCTTGTTATCATTCCTGCGCCAGGTGAACTTGCGCTTCCATTCATTCTTGCGCTGCTGTGGTGGGCCCTTGGCTCTTTTCTGTTGTCCCCCTTTCTGTGGTCTTTCTTTTCTTTTATTGTCCCTCTTCTTTTTGAAGGAAGAGGTATGGTGAGCTTCTGGTAGGGGGACAGTGCCGGGAGGGCGCATATTGTGAGTGGCGAGAAGAAGCTCTCTGTTTTGCTCGGCCATGAGATGACATGACAGCAGCTCTGAATACTTGGTGAACTTACGTTCACGGTATTGCTGCATAAGTATCGCATCCTTTTCATGGAAAGACGTATACGTCTTTTCCAGCATGCGATCTTCTGAGACTTTTTCACCACACAACTTCAGGCGTGAGGTGATGCTAAAAAGTGCTGAGTTGAACTCAGTAATGGACTTAAAGTCCTGCAGTCTCAGGTTCTCCCACTCATATCTCGCCCTTGGGAGTATAACATCTCTCTGATGTTTATACCTGTCCTCAAGGGCGGTCCATAGCTCGAGTGAATCTTCGACCGTAAGGTACTCAGCCTTTAAGGTCTTGTCCACATGGCGGCGAATATAGATGATGGCTTGCGCCTTCTCTATATCGCTAACATTTTCTTTTTCAGTCACAGCAGTGATGAGGGACTTTGCCCGCAGGTGAAACTTAACATCTAGCTGCCAGCTTAGATAGTTTCTGCCTGATGCATCCAGCACTTCAAAGTCAACGCTTGCAATTTTAGCCATTTATCTAGCAGAGCACAAACATGCATGAATTAATAATCAACCAGAAAAACATTTTCATGCGGAAGCAATATTTAATGAAAAGCTAAATGTGTGGATCGGCCAGTCCCACAAGAAAGAGTCCAAGAGTCCACAGTCCAAATTATACAAATTTGCAGCTTGAATTAAAATGAAAATACAACTTTGGAAACCCAGTGGGTCCCATTTAATATCTTCGTCTTCAAGCGTAGCTTCCGACTCCATGGAAGTAGGTCTTCTTTCTTTGACATTTACATAAATTCCTCACTACAATTTCTCTCAAAAATAAAAGAAAAGTGCGGGAAATAAAACTGTGGAACTAAACGGCCGATCCAAAAACCACATTTAGCAATTCATGCAAGAATATTGTGCTCATCGACATTTTCATCCACAGACATCACAGGCAGTTTATTCATATGAGGATAAAGCAATATTTAATCACTTAATAATTATTGGACCACTGGGCAACGTCATACACCGTTAGGTTAGGTAACTAACGGCAGAGCGGTCGTAGGATCTTCCTAATTATTAAGTTTTTAAATAAAATGTACAACCACGCAAATAATATCCACATAATTTTGCCAGAGATGTGAAGCATGTAAAAGAGATTAGGATGCATAGGTTGTAAAGTAAATGGGTTTAATCAATCAAATTGATTAAGAGCCCAAAATTAACATTTTCTTTGTCAGAGGGAAAAGCCTCCCTCGTCATCCCAAAAAGTCCCCCAAAAAATCCCCAAAACGCCCTTGTCTGCCCGATATTTGTCCCGTAATTTACCGTGATTTTTCACGAATATTTTGCCTTTGAATCCCCATTTTAAATTAATTTTTAGGCTAATAGGTTGCCTTTTGAGGCACATTCATAGCCCTATTGCCTCCCCTCATTTTTTTTGATGAAAATCTGTGGGCCTGAAGCCCACAGATCTGCTGTGGGCTTCAGGCCCACAGATCTGGCTTTTTTTGGAAATCTGTGGGCCTGAAGCCCACAGATCTGCTGTGGGCTTCAGGCCCACAGATCTGATTTTTTTTTGATTTTTTTTTGAAAATCTGTGGGCCTGAAGCCCACAGAGCTGCTGTGGGCTTCAGGCCCACAGAGTTCTGTATTTTTTTGTTAGGGTTTACAGGGGGTGGGGGGCGCCGCCGCCGCCGCCCCCCGCTGCGGGGGGAGCGGCGGGGGCCGCCGCCCCCCGCAGAGGGGGGCGTGGCCAGGGGGGCCGTCGCCCCCCCTCTGCGGGGGGGGGGGGGGGGGGGGGGGGGGGGGGGGGCGCCGCCCCCCTCTGCGGGGGGGACGGCGGGGGCCGCCCCCCTCTGCGGGGGGGACGGCGGGGGCCGCCCCCCCTGCAGAGAGGGGGGGCGGCGGTAGAGGCCGCCGCCGCCCCCCTGCAGGGGGGGGTGCGGCGGCTGCCGCCCCCCCTATGGGGGGGGGGCGGCGTGGCCGGGGGTGGGCGGAGGGGGGGGGGGCCGGCGGCGAGGCCGCCGGCGGGGTTTGATTTAGGGTTTGGAAGAAAAAATTCAAAAACCCTAAAAAAATTTGATTTTTGGGATGAATAATCCGTCGTTTTCAAGGCGACGATAAATCCCCATGACGATCTTGTGAGATCAAGGGGAGGGGTAATCATACGTATGATTAAAAACTTTGTTTTTAGAGTTTTTACCTCTATATCCGTCCTCCGGATATAGCGACGGTTGCTCGAAGCCCTACGCGGATGACGACCCTTGATGGAGGAAGCCTTGCACCGCGCTCGTGGATCTCCCGTCTCACCTTCGCCTTCGCCTTCGCAACGAACGGAAAAAAAATTTGTGGAAAAAAAATTTTAGAGGCTTGTGCTGATAACGTGTTATGAATCAACTACTGAGGGGAGAACCCTCAAGTCTATATTTATAGCCAAAGGGGAGAATACAAGTGGGCTTATACAGATATGGGCCCAAACACTTGGGTTGGCCCAATAACTCATCCAACCCAGTAAATACCCATTCACAACAAATTATAAATTTTAATAAAATCTTATTTTTTTAAAATAAAAGGTATGTCTCTCAATTTTGCTCATTAGGTGGTAATTCGAAAATCAGAATTAACAGAGTTAGTTTGATACAATAGATTTTTCAGGTTTACTTAATTTTCATCTATTTTTAAGGTTTAATTAATTTTCATTTAGAGGTCCTTGTAAAGATGGAGATGTATTTGGGTTTTATGAAAAAGCAATAGAAATATTGAAAATAAAGGGAATGAACCAAAATCTCATCTATCCCCATTGGGCCCCACCAAGATGAGGTGGCGCAACATGGGCCAATCGTTTGTCATACTGAACTTGTGACTGGGACAAACGTCAGATCAAAAGTTCCTTGTATCATAGATGTTTTTATCAGACATGGATTAAAATATGTGTAAAGCAGTGGCATCTCATTAAAAATAATTCCTACATATTTAGTTCCCTCTAAATTTTAAAATTTTACTTCTTCCAAAATTCAAAATTTAGTTTCCACTAAATCCATTTAAAATTTAAAATTTAAGTTCCCCAAAATTTAGTTTACTCAACAATGTAAAATTTTAGTTCTCCCGAAATTTAATTCCATCTAGATTTAATTTCCCTAAAATTTTCGGGGTTTCTCTCAAATTTTTTACCAACTCTCATCTTAACTATTGATTCCTCAAGATCCAATCTCAGACATATTTCTATGCACCTTTTTGTCATATCGATCAAACCCATTTAAAAATATTCCTCAATATTTTCATGAAAAATTTCAACCAATTAAAAATCTATGTCTATACAAGTTTGCAGCCTCATTCAAAATATCTTATCCCAAAATTTAACTGTCGCCTCCCCCACTCACCTCCTCCACAGTCCATCGTTTGTCGTCCCCTTCTCCGCTTATTGCCCCCCCAGCCCACCCCCCTTGCCCCTCCACCGCTTCCCAATCACCCTCGTCCATATCCCCCCCGCCGCCACTCCACATTCCCCTCCACCCCAGCCCCCTACCACACCGCCCCTCTCCTGCACTCAACCACCCCCATCCTCCATAATCCGTGTAATGAGCAATTAGGTCTGTGTAATGAGTAATTATTTCTAGGTTTTAAAAGATAATTAGTGTATAATTAAGGTATGTGTACTCAGCAAAAATTAAGTGGTATGCGAACTGTGGGCTGTGAAGTGAGAAATGTGAACTCAGGCATGTCGTCGACAAAGGGCGTTTTGGGAAATCCGGCATGTGAACTGAGCAAAAATTGTGAATGTTTCAAAAAACTTAGGATTATACACAGAGTAAAAATTTAAGCAATCTCCAAAGGGATTTATGTTTTTAATATTTTATGAATATAAGCTCTCTCTATCTTTTAATATTGATTTTATTATTTTGTGTTTTTGGAGCGAGATTGACGTATACATGTTGTCACGCATAAAAACCTTACTTTTAACTTTTCAATTTTTTGAAATTTTTTCTCCCATGTTATACATATTTTAAAATCTCACATATGGGTAAAACTCAGAGTGGATTTTTTTGTTGTTCATCCATGATGTATGAAAAACACATGTAACTTTTTTTCAAAAAAATTAGAAATAACCCGTGTACACGGTGCACGACTCGAAGAAAAGTCTGGAATAGGATGCGGTGCACGTGCGCAAACGAAAAGGAGTGAGAACTGCGGGTATGTGTTAGTGTCGTCAGGAAGTAAAAGGGGCCAAAGCATAAAAACGTGTGGGGGCAAAAAGAGGAAAAGCAGAGACTAAAGCAAGGAAAAACCATCAAAAACCATCCCCAAAACAATGACCAAAACACCACACAAAACACCCCCCTTGGACCCACCTAGGGTTGTCCCAGTCTGCTTGTCCCCGTCAACTTAACTCGTGCACAGAGTGCACAACGAAGAAAAAAAAAACACACACATCCAGACGGGCCCCACATTTCCCATGCGGCACAACAATGGCCAATCAGTTGTTGCAGTCAACTTGTGACTGGGATAAAGGCTTGTGACTTAGACAATTTTAGGTGGACATCTCTCTTTTGTATAATAGATTAGTCATAACCCGTGCCCTCGGACACGGTTCATTTAAGATATCTCCTCAAAATCTTTGTTCTTCCCAAAAATTATTTCCATCACCAAAATCTAAACGAACAAAAATCTATCGTCGGCGCGGGTGCCTTTGGAGCATAACTCGTGCCCTCGGGCACAGTTCATTTAAGATATACCTTTAAAATCTTTGTTCTCCCAAAAATTATTCATCCTTCCAAAATCCAAACGAATAAAAATCTAGATTCGGCGTGGGCGCATTCGGCGCGCATCCCTCAAAATCTTTGTTCTCCTCGAAAATTATTTCACCCTCTAAAATCTAAAGAAAAAATCTAGCTTCGGCACGGTCGCCTTCGAGTGTAGGGAAAAAAATTAACCCTAGGGTGGGTGCATAAGTGTGGGGGTGGTGTGTGTTGGGTGTGGGAGTAAAAAGTGAAATGGGATGGTTTTTTAAAGCAAAAAGTGGAGAATGATATTCTGCGTAAATGTAGTGATTGTGCGGAGGTGCACGAAAATGAAAGGGGAAAGTGCATAAGTATGGGTGTGTATAGGGTGTGGAGGTTAAAAGTGAAATTGGGGGGGTAGCAAAAAGGGGAAATTGGCGATATTCTGCGCAAATGTAGTGATTGTGTGGGGTTTGAAAACCTAAGAGAAAAACAAAAAAAGTTGGGAGTAGACGTGGCCAAATGCTGGCCAGATTTCAACTTCTCGATTGTCCCAACAGAAGTTCAAGTTCTCCCAATTTTTTAAATTAAATCTTGACCCTTGGATGCAAAGGATGTGCATGCATCCTGATCATTGTTGATGACTGGGACTTACCCTAGTAGCCCTAGTATTCAAAAACAGTTGTGTTTTATATAATAGATTAGTCATAACATGTGTCCGCGGGCACGGTTCTTAAAGATTTTCCCCCACGAAATCTTTGTTCCCCAAAAAATTATTTTCACAGCCAAAATTACACGGAACAACAAATTAGCGTAAAATTATTTAGCGTCATGGGCGCCTTCGGTGCGGAACAACAAATTCAGCGCGTGAGCCTTCGACACGGAATAACAAATTAGTGTAAAAAAATCGGCGCGTGTGCTTTCGGCGCAGAAGAACAAATTAGTATAAATAAATTTTACGACACAAAACAACAAATTAGCGTAAAAAAATTTAGCAGATGCCTTCGACGCCGGAAATTATTCTCATCTTTGCTTTATGGGTCAAAGAGACGGTAAGCTTCACGTTGAGGGAGAAATCATTCGATCTGTTACAGCATTCGATCTACAACATTCAGTGCAAGTTAATGTTTTTTTTCCTAAATGCATTGATTGCGTGCACTCTGCTATTTCCAAGAAACTTGCATTCCCTATAAAGTTTCATTTCCCTAGAAATGTTTTTCTCTTCAAAACTTTCCACAAATCTCATTTCAACCATTCATTACTTAATATTAAATTCAAGCCGTCTTTCTATCAACCTGTTTGTCCTAGTTAGCTTGTCCTAATCAGCCTTAAAATTCCAAAACAGTTGTGTTTTAATATATAAATATAAGGATTTACTGTAGAAAAGGTGGCACCTCATCTAATAGATCAGGTGCCAATATACAAAACGTTGGAAAGTACAAGCCACATATGGGTTCGTACTCGTTGTGGTGTACACATTTTTGTGTCTTGACACCTCATCTACTTGAATCTCTTGATATAGATATAAATGGTATATATATGTATATAGGCAAAGAAATTTTTATCACACATACATTATTTTGTTTTAGGACTATTACACGGAAGGAAAAGGTGGTACTAATGAAATAATGAATTCATGTAGACAGTTTGGTTAGAAAAAAAATATTGTATTGAATAATTAATTAAACTATGCAGCAACAGAAAAAATTAAATTACAACAGATCCTGGGCTTTGATGGGCTGAAAAAAAAGAACACATCTCCAAACATCTCCGTGACCCAAATTCTACAACATTATCAATTTATCATCGGTAGCCGAGGGAGATCCAAATATCAGCCCTAAGCCGTTTATTATGGGCCTTGGTGAGACTCACCTATACTCAATGAAAAAATTAACAAATAAATAATAATATATGTCTTTTAGGCCCACAAACCACTAAATTGTGGCCCACATATGTCAAGGTCTGAAGATCCATCATTAAAGTGGGCCCTCGGTAAATGATGATCTCGCATTGGATTCAAGAATCATTACCCACCCGTGCCCCTACTAACATCACAACGATGTTCATCAACAAACAGCAAATCCCGACAGCAACGGTCCAACGCCTCTAGTTGCCGTCCACGTGGTGAGCAACTGAGCCACATGGTAAAGGCCGTAGATGGGTCGGATCCGGATTAGATTCACGTAGTTAAATTTATGTAGGTATTAATCAAAATTTCTTTCTTAAACGATGGTTTTATTTTATTAGAAGAGAATTAATAAAATTTATCATTTATCGTTTTTTTTCTTGCTTTACCAATTAGATTATAATGAAATTTATCAGCTTCAATATCTAAATAATTATACCTTTTGTTTTTGTTATCGGGTCTTGTTCATTTTGATCATTATGTTATAAAGTTCAAGTGAATCTACGTGGGTTTTTTACGTCCACCTACTTCTTGCAAACAGTTTTATGTAATAGAACCTTTTTTCAACCGTTAAATGGATGATCAAAGAACCATTTGTATCGGCTTCAAAACAAATGGTTTAGCGTTTTAGAACATGGAGATTACGATGAACAGATTAAAGACGGGTTATTTTTTAAATTAAAGAAACTTAGGTATGACATTGTCAAACATGAAAACTCCGATAACATGATAACTAGCTTAAAATATAGAGTGGTATATGCAAACGGGGCTAATCAAAAGAAATTTCATTATAATCTTAGATGATATGATATGAAAATTAAGCTTTAAAACTAGACGAAAAGTTATATTATAAACTTTCTTCTTTAAGTCAAATGAGGGCAGGGGGAGGGCGGAAGAGATGGCGGGTTTTACTGCCCGGAAACAATTTTTTTATGGTCAAACCCGAAACCCGAACCCGCATTTGGCGGACACACTCAAACAACGCTCTGCTCCATTCTATTCTATTCTATTTCTATTCTACCCTCAACTTGATTTGATTTGACTTGCTGCGCTCATTCATTCATTCATTCTTGGATTTTGGGAAATATTATTAATTTTGTGGCCATACTGAATTTAAGGTGGGCACTTTTATAAGCGCTTTGTTTGTTAGGGGTCAAATTAAAATTCAACATCTTCATCGGTTTATTTAAAACCAATAATGAAAAACAAGAGTATACGAAACGGGACGGACCGAACCTAACGAACCGGCTCCCGAACCGAACCCAGTGCTGACCGGATCCAGACCCAAACCCAAATGTATTTAATTAAAACCAAGAATTGTTGTCCGTACAACTGACCATTAAATCCCCAATTGATGGGTTTTGTTTAATAATCCCGACGATAATTATATTAAAACACCCCACGCTTGCGCCGCATTAGATGTGAATCCGTTGCCTGCCGACGACGACAAATTTACAATTAGTCAAATCAAACGCTTGGTAGGATTTTCACAATATAAATGTCTCGTTATATTCAAACACAAATTTTATTATATTCACAATCACTGCATTACTTAATGTAATCTTAATTACCCCTAACAACAGATCTAAGATTCGCGCGTAGTAGATTAGAATGAGTTGGCACATAAGCACACTTAAGATAACCAGATGGAATCTAGATCATTAAAAAAGCGCCCGTCTTAATACCTTTAGATGCCCAAACAGGTCTTTTTTTAAAATTAAAAAAAACATCATATATATGGTTACTAGCAATAACCCCTCTCACGCGAGAGAAGAGTGAGTGTGAGTGTGTGTATTGTCCTGAGGTTGGTTAACGGGAAAAAAGTGTCAATGAGAAGCCTATAGATAAGCATGGAGTCTTCCATTGACAGAGGGAGGATGGGGACAGAGATTTGATCAGCAGCGCTGGCTTCACACCAAAACAGAGACCAGGACTCGGTGTTTGTGAGGCCAAAGTCATCATAAATCGAGAGGAATCCCATCAAAGCATGAGACACAAGCCTTTATTGTTTTGTCAACGACATCGAAACTTTGTATTCTTCGAACTCTCAATTCAACCCCTTTAATGAAACATTTGTCCTCGTTTCATGGAATGGTCCATTTTGATGCAATTTTTTTCCTTCAAAAAAAATTTGAGATATTATCCCCACCTCAAATTGTTCTTTTGTTGCATGAACCTGTCAATTCATTAAATTTGAATTTGATAACGCAATGGGAATTTAGGCTTCAATTCACTGTAAAGCATCTGACTTTGATTACTTCTATCTGTGATATAAATAGAGAAGAACAATGTCAGTTTCATTCACAAAAACCCTGTCAAAACAATCATTTTCAATACACAGCTCAATAAACACACTTTAAATTAAAAAAAAATATGCATGCAATCTGAAATTAGGTCAAAAATCCTCAACCCATCACATCCAAATTGCACATCTTAGAGAAATATCCTGCAGAAAATTCAACACATACTATTGCATGACTTCATCCATGTTGTGCTTGAACAGCAACCAGACCCACAATTTTGAACACATTGCCTTCTTGCTGAATATAACCAGGTAACCAACAAGATGGGTCTAAAAATTCAGTCCTTTAAAAACGATCAACATTTAGAACTTAAAACAAAACAAAAAAGTTTCTTTTCCCCCTTCCCATGGGATGCAGTTGGCATCTGATATCAAAAACTACTAGCTCGTTCAGCTGTACATTTTGACGTAGGTCGGTTTTCCTACTAGCTTCCTATCTCATCGCTGCGTGAATCCGTCAGTATTGTCAGCCTCCTCGCCGTTTTCATGAATTCACTGAAACAAAGAGCAAAATGATAAGTTCAGCTTTGTTTCAGGCAAACAAAATGTATGTAAAAATATATGTAGCATAGATACAGCACACACTGTGATACATCAGATTCATCATAGAAACAAACCGATGCAAGAAACCTATAAAGAATCAATACGGTAGCATGTTATTATGGAAATGTGAAAAATATGTTAAATACCACCAAAATCCATCAAGATAAGTGAAACAACGATAACGATATAAATTGTGTAATACTCACATGAACGGCGCATCTCCAGTGTGTTTAACAGCACCAGCTGCATCGCGGTAAAGCAGGTGGCTCATTATATCTGATTTGTCGATCCCAAACATGTCTGCAAGCTTCCCGTACAACTCCTCGTACGACCCAAAGACGGAAAGATCCAGACTACGGCCAACATCATCCGACTCCATGAACACCTTACAGTGTCCAGTCTGCAATCCTAACTCAGTTGCCCGCTGATCCCTAAACCAGCTGGGAGAGTTTTCACCTCCGTTCTGATGATGACTCCCAGAGGCAGATACGTCCGACGATGATAAATTTGCTACTTTCTCATTATTCCCGTCTGATGAACTGTTCCCAGAGCTACTAAGGGAAATCTGCTGCTCGGTGAGTATTGGCTGGCCAAAGAGCACCAACTGAGATGGCTTCTTGACATTGCATGGTTTGTTCATTGAAGGACTTCCAATGGTTAGCAAGCAAGAGATATCTTTGTCAATGGCAGTGAGTTTTGTTGGCAACGATGACGACGTGTGATCAGGAACCCCCCGATGATGGAACCCCCCGTTGAACAACCCTGACTGCAGTTTGCTGAGGTGGAGATCTGAAAGAGATATACCGTATTGAGCATGCCTGGTTCCCTGTATGCCTGCAGGAGTGCTGTCTTGGGGGAGGCAGCCCAAGTGGCTGCTTATGGTCCCATGGAGGGCCGAGAATGGAGGGGGTTGGAGTTTGTGGGAGTCTAGCTGGAAGTCGGGGTGTTGGGGGATGCGTAATTTTTTTCTCGGAGGGGAGAATGGGGCTAAATGTATGGCCGGCATGTTTGAGACCAGCTCTACTAGCCACGGGCTCACACACTTCACATTCTGTAGGAGGTCAGGCTCGTCCCATGTCACCTGCAAACCATTTTTAAGAGCGAACACATGATACTGAGACAATTCAATTCTCACAAGCATTCGTAGAGCTAATCATCCTAGCACTAGCATAATGGACGAGTAGGCAAAACGAAGAATATACAGAATTGCACACAAATTATCGTCATATCAACATGAGGTATGGTTTGAGTATCAATAATTCCATTATGCAAGCAAGCCTACCGAAATGAACATTGAAGGATACTCAAAATACATGAGTACCAAGTTTGCGCTCGGATAAACATGCTGAAATACAATTCGCAGCTTTCATGTCTTGTTTGTGTCTCGTCTAGTTATATATGCAAGATTGGGAGTGAGCCCTATGGATTTTCATACACCATCTGTTTCAGATAAGAATCCACAATGACCCAAATTGGCATAGGAAATCTAGGAATAAAAATTACTGACTCGGACGTAGATTGAAAAATGGAGCGTAAAATGCAACAAATATTATCAGGCCCACGAAAATAATCAAAGGAACATTGTACGAATATGCACACACAAATGGCACAGAGCAGATACCTGAAGAAGCCTCCAAGGAGAACTAGGCCAGCGAATCGGATCAGCAGCCTGAACAGAAGAAATTGTCCCCATGAACCAACTGATCCTCGACGAGTCCTCTGTTTCAAACGGCATCTTAAACCTCATCCCTGGACACCATTGGACCCTCATTGCGGCTCTCACTGCTGCTGCCTTCACACAAAACTCCGGAGTACTGGCCCTCGGATAGTACACAACCTCGAAAGGCTGCCCGGTAGCTGCAAATCTTGCTGCTTCAATCACTGATTCGGCCCTCACTCTACTCTTTCCCCTCATGTTACCACCGTTAATGTTACCTCTCATCAACTTATTCTCTTCCTCCCTCAGAAACGCCGAGAACCCCCCATAGGCCGCCGACATCGGCGAGTTCCACCCCAACGGCTGCTCCGGCCCCCCACCGATCCCTCTCTTCGCCCGTCTGATCCCCACACATAAATCACCATTCTCAGTCCTCAAGAACACGATCGAATCCCCGGCCACAAGCTTCTTCTGGTTAACGAAATTGCTCCATCCGGTCGTCAGCAAGTGCCTCCTAGGGGTTCCTCTATAGATATGCCTAAACTTCCAAATCTCCCCGTGTACATCCTTGGCAAGAACAGTTTGGACGGGAGGGTCCGCCGAATAGTCCAGTCTCGGAAAGATGGTCTCGGCGCAGTAGCGGGGGACGGAGAACCCCCCTCCGTTGTTGGCATCGGACTGAGTTAAAGTCTTGGCAAAAGACGCCGGTTTCTCTTGCAATTCAGATGGCACATTGCAACCAAATCCAATTGCTTCATCCTCGCTGAAATCAAGCTCATTCTGTCCAACGGGGACAAGGCGGATCTTGGCAAAGACCTCGTCGGTCTCAGAATCAGCCATGAATTTGACAGCGGTGACCCGGGAGAGGACGAATGCTGGGATTCTTGGTGAATTGCTGAAGTCTACGGGATGTTGGGCATGCTCGGCATGGCCTTGAGGGAAGTAGTAGACTTTTGAGTTCACTGATGGCATCTGTACCATCCCCCCAGCACAAGCGTGCCAGAGCTGAGAGTCTAAACATTTCTCAGTGTCCTTCATATTTGTAGTAGTAGTAGTTGTTGAATCTTGTGTTGATGATTTTCCAAACATTAGCATCGATTGGGGTAACTGATTGGTTGATTTCAGAAAATGTTGCGTCTGTAAATAGATTCTATAGTGGTTTTAATTTTTGATAGACAAGGACCAATTATACTCAATACTTGAAAATTATCAAATTTAATTGCCAAAAAAATCAAGAATCAGAGAAATTTCTTACCTCTCAGCAAGCAGATTCATTGTTTGCACTTGTGGGTCTAATTTGCTTTCTTTTGGGAAATAACTAGTGATAACAATACAGCCAAAGTGTCATAAATTTAGCCGTAATTGTGCCAAAAATGATGGATTTGTACAGCGAATGGGGAACAGATGAAACCCTTTTCCTGAAAAAGGGAAGAAATAGATGAGAAAAAAGGTCATACCTTTTTTCCTATCGCAGAAGGAAAACTTGAAACCTCCCCTTTGATTTAGAGAAAACTAAGAAGACCCACATATCTTTTCAAGCTCCAAATTGATCAGCGGAATTCAAAATTGGAAGTTTCAACTTCAACTGAAAGCAAGAGAACTCTCAAAGACCACTTATTTTTCCCTTAAAAATCACAGCTTTCCCAGCAATAGGCCACCATTTCTAACCGAAAGAGCACAAACCCACATGTAGACTGCAATAAAGTTCTCTCCTTTTGTAGAAATAAATCAACAGAGATCCAAAGCAAGAAGAGTCAAGAGGAGGAAGGAGAAGATTCCCTCAAAGTTAAAAACTGCATCTTTTTTCTTTCACACTCCCTCTCTCTCGTCGGATCTTATAACAGCTCTCTCTCTCTTCACCCCTCACAATTCTCTTTCTCTCTCTACCTGTCCCTCTTTTTTTGGCTGATGGAAATTTTTTAAAAATAAAAAAATTCAGTAAAAATACAATATTTATCAATTCTTTCTTTTGCTGCTCCCCGCTCAATTGTGGCAGTGTTGCTCAAAGTTACAACATCTGTTGCTTCTGAACACACGCAACATCATGCTGTTATCTGGTTGCCTTTTATCATAATGCACCCTCCCTCTTTAAAGTTTTACATTAACATTTCTTGAAAAAACTTGGGTGCCAAAAACTGATTATCCCTTGTTGAAATATTAGAATAATGACTATCGTAAACAAGGAAAAAATAAATTAGAAGAGCAGATTTGACTCGACAAACAAGTGCGACTCTCTAATAAGATGAGATGGTACTAAAAAAATGCACCCCTCGTAAGCTCAATGTTACCCATCATCGGATCTTGCAACCAGACGTCTGTCTATTATTCGTCAAAGTATTATGGTTCTATTTCAAAGATGCAAATTGCATTCTTTAGGGAAGGACATGGCAACCTGAATGTATTGAGGGTTTATGTCAAAAATTTGCGGGAAAAAAAAAAAGATTAAGTGATTTCTCAAATTATATTTCCCAACCTCAAGTAACTATAAATTAAGAATTATCAAGGGATGAAAATAAAAAAAGGCCAAAAACCAAAAACAGCCTCGCTGTTTCCCAGTAAACCGTGGTCCCCTCTTAGAGGGTGACGTCATCGGCCCTAACTGGCCCGTCGCCGTCGGCGACGGCGGCTGGTTGCTCTTGGGGCTGGAGCAAATGAGATCCGTGCTTCCTTCCAATCATTGCCCTCAGCTTTCGCGCTTATTTACGCCGGTGCCACTCACTCATCTTCATCTTCTTCGGTTAATTGTATAATAATAATTAATTAATTTGTTAATTATCATGCTGATAAGATTACCTCTTTAAGCCCATGCTTCGTTGTCTTCACTTGACTTGTATGAAGTGAGGATTGAAAGTAACACGCATGTTTCATGTTTGATGGTGAGAGCGTTTTGGCATGAAGATTGTGGTGCATAAGTTATTTTTTGAAAATCCAACATTGTTTACCGTGCCCAGCTAAAACCTCAATATCTATATTACAATTGAGGGCATTTGTCCCGGTCACAAGTTGATTGAGACAAACGATTGGCCATGTGTGCGCCACCTCATCTCAGCGCGGCCCAGTGGTGGATGGGTGGGCAGGGTTTTGGGCTTGAGCTTGTTGGGTGGTGTTTTGGGGGGGAGCCTGTCGCACACGCTTTGTTTCGTTTTGGCCTCCGCTTATCTCCGCATTTACGCACATGCGACGACTGCCTCCGTGTCCTCCGTGCACATGCAATTTCAAGTCTCTTATACAGAAGAGGGAGAATGATCTGATGTTTGTCATATGTGGCATCCAATGTGGCAGGGATGCCACATGAGATGTCACATCACCTCCCAAAGAAAAAACACTCAAAATCCCGAATCCAAAAAAACATCCATCTTACTCATATTTACGGTTTTGCCATTGTTTTTTGCGCATTGCCCCTCCAATTTTTTTTTTTGCACTTTAACTCATGGTTTCTCCCTTTTACATCGAGACATACCCACACACTCTAACACTTCCATCTCTCTTTTAGTTGCATGCGGGTCCGCATCTGGTTGGAAATTTTTACTTCATTTATGGGTCAAACAGGGATTTTCAGCATGTGGTAAATAAAATTTCAAAAGGAAGTCAGCAGGTCGGGTTTGAATCGGGTACAGGTCATACACATGCTTCAAGTGCGTCCAAATCTTGTTCAGATCGTAGTCGCAAAAAACATGATGGCGTATAATTCAAATCGTCACCAGGATCCAGCAACAGCGGACCCTTTTGCAATTTTGTCAATGACTCAATCCTCTCTCTCTCTCTCTCTCTCTCTCTCTCCACTGTTTGAAATTTTCAAGATCATAATCTTTCACACAAAATAATAATAATTAAAATTTGGGACCATCCCCCACCCATGTTTGTCCCTAATCACATGTTTAGGGGCCCAATTCCTCCCAAAGCTGTCTTTGTGCTGTCCCTCCTCCATAACACTGTCCCTCCTTCCAAAATGAAAGCAAATCAATAAAAATGTCATTTTTTTGGGCAACTTCTTTGCGCAGCTACCGTTTTTTCTTTGCGCACATACTATTACAGTAACTGCTCGAGACATGTATCAATAAAATATTATTATTTAAGTTTTTGCACCAGAAATACCGAAAATACATATAATCACAATAAAAAAAACAAAGTTTAAATGCAGCCCTGAAACCTCTCTTTCAACTGTTGCAAACACTGTTTGACGACACTAACAAACGAGACCAGTTCCACCAGCGGATTAAGGCAAATTAATTGATTATGGTTGGCTAAATTGACACAAATGAGTTCTCAAAAATCAAATCAATCGCGGTCGTACAATGCGTTAATTAGTCGGCTCAAGCATCATTTTTGGATTGGTTGCTTGCCAATTAAGTCGCATTTTTTTTTTTAATTTAAAATGTCACGATTACAAAATAAGGGGATGGTGACATATGAGCATTCTTACGATTGTTCAAAATGAGTGTGTAATTAGCCAAGGGATAACCAGGCTTCTGTTAATTAGAAATTGATGCCATTTTCGGCTGGAGTCCTGATAAACCCTTTTTTGTGATGGTTTGGATTAGGCTCTTCAATCGGTTGAAGTTTCCATTTTCATAAATGAAACCCAGTATTGCACCCGAGCTTTCATACATGGATGGTGGATGTCCAAGCTATCTTCGCCAAGTTCAAACTATCTCCGGACTGTCTTCAGTTTCCTGCAACACTAGGAATAGGGATGGCAGTAATGACCTGATCCGACTGGCCCGACCCGGCCCGACCTAGTTTTGACCCGTCCCGACCCGGCCCGCAGACGGGTCGGGGCAAGCTTGGGCTTTGTATGCGGCCCGGCCCGCCCCGGTAAACTATATAAGTTCTAAAAAACCTTACTATTTTGATACGGACCATGCAGCAAGCCCAGAACCCATAACTCATACTCTGTTTCACTGTTCTCCCAATTGAGCCAATTCCCAATTCCAAATTACCAAATAAATCACAATTCTTTCAATTTCGAAATAAAAATTTTTGTTTTGGATTCATAGTGATGGTAGTAATGACTTGACCCGACCGGCCCGATCCGGCCCGACCCGGTTTTGATAAGACAGTACCCGCCCTGCCCCGGCCCGAGACCCGACCCGACCCGACCCGTAGACGGGACGGGGCAAGCTTGGGTAGTTAAATACCCACCCCGCCCCGCAATATTGCCATTCCTAACTAGGAACTCGTTAGGAAGGGTTGAGTCTGGGGTTCGACGTAAACCAATCCAATACGTAAGTCAGATGGTGACTCAAAGAGGCTCGTAATAACTATGACAGCATGGAAACGTGATCACATTCGTTCACATATTTTCTTAATTTCCATTATAGTAATCCCCCCGCACACAAAAATATGATTTTACTCCCACGTGCCAACTTGGGGTCAGCACACATGACGAGCCCGACGCCACGCCTGTTGCGATCGGCCCGATCTCCCGGGCGAGCCGCACCGCACCCACTCGTGTCGGATCCGCGGTCCCCGCGCTTGGTCTCGTGTTGTCCAGCTCACCACCTCACTTGTAAATTACAATTATATCCTTGGACTTTGTTTTTTTACCTTTCAATTTTTGCCCTTCTTTGTTCCCAAGAAAACCCCGAGAGAAGAATTTCCTGCAAATAGATTGAGAACAAACTCTCTCTCTCTCTCTCTCTCTCTCTCTCTCGAATCACAGTGAATTTTGTAGTTTGAGCGTGCGGTGTAACCTTGAGTCGTTCGTTGGTGAATTTTAGTCTATGTATTGTTCTCTTGAAAATCCCATCTAAAAATGTTAATTTACTAAAAACATACAAATGGATTGTGTTGATACACGAATTCTCGCTGGGTCTATATCAGGCCTCGGGAATGAGCAATCCCATAACATGAGGCACAGACAGGACGGTTTCCCCCGGCTGAGGTGGAAAAGTCCTTCGCTATCGTCTGAAACGGACAAAAGCTGGTCAACACCCCCCGGAAGGGAAAGGTGGCTATCCGACTAGACTCCAACGCTCAAATTAGATTCAAGCGGGAGAAGGAAGTGCGCCCACCATAGGTAGCCATCGCTGGTGGGAATGGAAAGTGTTAAGGCTTCTCTTAGGTATTTCTTGCGTACCTCATGAAGAAACGCCGGTCTCCTTTTATCGAATTGAGGGGAGGGGCCCTTCCACCATATCAGATAGCCCACAATTCTCCTCGGCCACCAACCAATCAACTATCGATGGGACACAGAGGTCTTGACTGTTGGCTCGTATATAAACCTAGATGAGGAGGTGAATAGGCTTTCTGATAGATTTTTGCAAGATATAAACTTTAGCCTACACAATCAGATCCGTAAATCTTCCTATCTGTGGGACGTGATGTGATCCCCCTAAAGTTCTACATAAGCAAGAGACCACCCTTGAAGGGATGCTGGGAGGGAAAAAAAGAGAAAGCATGTATGCTTAACACCCAAAATGACTGGACACTTCCATGGCGGAGGAGGACGCCCCTTTCGGAGGCTCCTCTGTTTGCATCAGTGTAACGACCTGCTTTCGAGGGGAGGGGGGCATTACTTATTTGATTTCATTTGCAGGTCGGCAGATTACCAGGAAAAACGATATAGCCACGATGCAGAGATGTACAAAAATACTCAAATATTGTCCATTTTATTACAATCCATGTTATACAACAGGGATATATTAAAGAAAAGAATTATATATGTGAAAATAACTCTGAAAGCAGCGATCTCAGGGTCGAACTCTGGCTCCTCATACTCAGGAACATGTATATGATCAGCATGTGCGTCGTCTGCAGTGCCACGAAAATGGAACCGTAAGGTACGCCACAATAGTTCTAAAAATAGAAATAAAAGCAGTGCACAACTATGAAGCAGGCTAAGTATGTAAACATGCTAAAGAAGTAGCGAAAGAAAAGTGCAACAAGTAAAGTAAATGCGGTCATGCATACCAGAGCGATAAGATAAGTAATAGTGTCCATTTTATTACAATCCATATTATACAACAGGGATGTATTAAAGAAAAGAAGTACATATGTGAAAATAACTCTGAAAGCAGCGATCTCAGGGTCGAACTCTGGCTCCTCATACTCAGGAACATGTATATGATCAGCATGTGCGTCGTCTGCGGTGCCACGAACATGGAACCGTAAGGTAAGTCACAACAATTCTAAAAATAGAAATAAAAGCAGTGCACAAGTATGAAGCAGGCTAAGTATGTAAACATGCTAAAGAAGTAGCGAAAGACAAGTGCAACAAGTAAAGTAAATGCGGTCATGCATACCAGAGCGATACGATAAGTAATAGTGTCCATTTTATTACAATCCATATTATACAACAGGGATGTATAAAAGAAAAGAAGTACATATGTGAAAATAACTCCGAAAGCAGCGATCTCAGGGTCGAACTTTGGCTCCTCATACTCAGGAACATGTATATGATCAACATGTGCGTCATCTGCAGTGCCACGAAAATGGAACCGTAAGTTAAGTCACAACAATTCTAAAAATAGAAATAAAAGCAGTGCACAAGTATGAAGCATGCTAAGTATGGAAACATGCTAAAGAAGTAGCGAAAGACAAGTGCGACAAGTAAAGTAAATGCGGTTATGCATACCAGAGCAATAAGATAAGTAATAGTATCTATTTTATTACAATCCATGTTATACAACAGGGATATATTAAAGAAAAGAAATACATATGTGAAAATAACTCTGAAAGCAACGATCTCAGGGTCGAACTCTGGCTCCTCATATTCAGGAACATGTATATGATCAGCATGTGCGTCGTCTGCAGTGCCACGAAAATGGAACCGTAAGGTACGTCACAACAATTCTAAAAATAGAAATAAAAGCAGTGCACAAGTATGAAGCAGGCTAAGTATGTAAACATGCTAAAGAAGTAGCGAAAGACAAGTGCAACAAGTAAAGTAAATGCGGTCATACATACCAGAGCGATAAGATAAGTAATAGTGTCCGTTTTATTACAATCCATATTATACAACAGGGATGTATAAAAGAAAAGAAGTACATATGTGAAAATAACTCTGAAAGCAGCGATCTCAGGGTCGAACTCTGGCTCCTCATACTCAGGAACATGTATATGATCAGCATGTGCGTCGTCTGCGGTGTCACGAACATGAAACCGTAAGGTAAGTCACAACAATTCTAAAAATAGAAATAAAAGCAGTGCACAAGTATGAAGCAGGCTAAGTATGGAAACATGCTAAAGAAGTAGCGAAAGATAAGTGCGACAAGTAAAGAAAATGCGGTCATGCATACCAGAGCGATAAGTAAAGTACGAGTGGCTACACAATAGTGTGATAAGTAACGTGCATGTAATGTGTGTATTGGATATCTAGCAAAGTGCAAACATCCATTTATTACTTTGTACCCACGTTTAGTGTTTGTATCTGTGGTTCAGTAACGGAAGCATGTCCTTGTGTACATGAAATGGTCCACGAATTATATCGTATTCCATTCAGAGAGCTTGGATTGGTTCTGCAGAGTGAAAGAATAAATGGGATATAGACTTAAATCATCGAGTTTTCTTATATATAGACACTTGGTCTTAAGTCAGCTGCAGATGCCATAAATTGAGATTAACATTATGCCATAAATTGAGATGAGATGGATGGTGCCTGTGGATACCACATTAGTCGCATGTCCAAGTTTACCCAGAATTCTTACTCTCTGTCAGCTTTCGCTCTTTTCCGCACAGTTGCATGTAGAAGGTTTCGCAGTCGCCTAATGGTTTTCAGGCGACTGTCCAACCTTCATCAGTCGACTGTCGTACGTGGTAAGTTACTGTTTGAGTCCTCACCTACACTCTTACACAGTGCAGCAGGCGACTGTGAGTTCTTCATCAGTCGCCTGTCCTGGCCGTAAATTCTATCCGTTGGCTTTTTCCACACGGATTTCAAAGGAGCACTTAAGAATTCATTGATCTCATCTCTAAGCTCTCAAGCTCTCATTTTCTTTAAGCCCTAGATTATCATTCTCTCTTGCTCTCCAACCTAGAATCAAAGTTGATATCCACTAGGCATTTGATGGTGACAAGAGAAAGGGCTTCACTCTCTTCTTGGAAGAGATCAACACCCACTTCACTTTGCTCCTTCAAGCTCTACTTCAAGGCATATGTGAGTTGTAAGTGTATTTCATTATTTCATAACTTTAGTTATTTGGATTCACTCTCGGTTTGTGAGAGTGGTTTGCTTGATCCCAAATTGTGGGATTCAAGGATATCGATTGTTGTTCGATTACACTCGTAGGGTTGCTACAAGTGGGTTTAAAAGAAATCTCAAGTTATGGTTCTAACTTTAGTATCCGGAGGTATCCGGGTGGAAGGGACGTAGGATTACCGGGAACAAGTCGGGTTTGACTTGGGTAATCCGAACCCTTGAAACATCTTATTGTATAGTGTAGGCAAAGTAGACTGAAGGAGCAAATGAGTTGGTCAATACAGCCACAGGTATACCGAGGAATGCAGGCAGATAGCATAGTGTAGGCAAGGTAGACAGAAGAATTGACTAGGCGAGCGTGATTCTACGCGCAAGAGAAATGGACTTAGCCACCCAGCCATTGATGCGAGTCTCAATGGGGGAAATAAGGTCAATGTAAGTGGTGGAGGATACCCTCCCATGAATAACCGGCACGCCGAGATACCGGCCCAGATCATGAACAATCGGGGAACCCAAGGCCTCAGCGATATTGGAAACTATAGAGGGGGAACACTGTGAGACATGTAAACACTAGAATTCGCCATACTGGCTTTCAAGCCTGAGCCGATGTGGAACTTGTGGAGGGTATCCCGGATGAGAAGGACCTGATCCAGGGAAGCCTAGCAGAAAAGGAAGATATCGTCTGCAAAAAAGCGGGTTGCAGGAGACTTTAACACGATCGTCGATCCCTCTGAGAAGTTGGGTGCGCAGAGGTCAGTTACATCTAGTGCTCTCGCTTTAAGGACAGGACGATGGCTTGTGGTGTCATGGACCTAGTTTTCTAGAGAGACCGCGTTCGAGCGAGGCTTGATCGTGTTCCTAGTAACCTATTAACGAGGCATAATACATGCAAGCTTTGTGTAGTTCAACTTATTTTAAACAAAATGAATGAATGAAGAGTCAAGGAAATGGAGAACTATCATAAAGGGAAAATGGCCAAATTTGGAACAAAACAATAAAAGACATTATATTAATTAGAGACAACGTAGACCATGTGTTTTGGGATCCAACATTAATTGCATTTGAATCTTCAATGTTTATACAACCTGTATTTGTAAACACTAAACGCTGTGTACACAGTACAAACACCCGACATGAATTTATTCCACGGGATCGCCAACAGCCATTCTACACTAATAAATAGATAGCCAGGTAATTAATTAAGATAAACGAGCAAGCAACTCTATTCTAATAGGACTCCATTTACATTTGACTAATTAGTTTTCTTCGTTAATCCCCATGCAAATTAATTAACTTCTCTTCTCATGTCTTGTGAGCACCAGGCCTACCTTTGTGGCGCCAAACTTGGGTGAATTAATTATGGTGTTTATTAAGAGAGAGGTACAGAGAGGAGTGAACTCGTTGAGAGACATGATTCCAATGGAAATACTAATATTTTTTTAAAAAAATGAATTGAGCAAATAATAATAATAATATTTTTAGAATTACTTGTCTTGGGCTCTCTCTCTCTCTCATTTGACTATGTTTCAGCGCAATCAGGGCTTTAAAATAATATCTAATTAGGCCGATAAGGCCTAAACAATGAACGTAATATGGCCTATATAACGTAAATGATAAAGGTGGGCTTTGTTTAGCGATTGGGCCACAGTAATCCCCAAACAAATTGTGGTTTAAGATTTTGGGCCATATTTAGCATGGTTAGTTCGTCTTAAGAGGGTGTTTAGAGAATTTTTGTTAAAGAATTGAAAAGCATGGAAAAGTTCTCCAAATCACTGAAAAGTTCTCCAAATCAATATTTAGAAATGATGTCTAAATATTGATTTCCCAGCTCTTGCATGCAACCAACCATTACCAGTTGCAAGATATTTTGTAGGAAAAATTGTAATCAAACATGACCTGCCATTTTTGTTATGGTATAAGAGGACATCTGTTCAAATTTCTCTCTATATCACCCCCACACAAGATAGGAGCATTTTTGGGAATTGATTTGCGTACCCACTATTTTGCTACCGCGCACTTGCCACTCATTTACATGTTTGCCATTTAATTACATTATGCGCACATGCCACTTATTCCTCTTTTACCTTCCGACTAATTTATCTTGAACTCTTCCGACCAATTTTTTTTGGGCATGACATGCGGCTACATCAGGCGTCGATATTGAAAGGGGTGTGCGGCTAGTTCGGCCGTCGCCGTGCGGCCTGTCCCCCCCTCCCTTTGTTTCAATACATGTTCCGATCTCAAAATATTGATCTAGAACACAATAATCAAGATCATGAGAATTTTAGAGAAAAAATCTTGTGGGAATACCTTAAAAGCGAAAGAAATTTCTTTCGATTCCGTCGTATGTCTGCGCGGGAACATCCTTTGATCCTTCAGCGTCCGAGAATCCACGATCTTCTTATTCTTCTTCGTCTACAAAAACTTTCGTACCACGTCGCATCTCTCACTCAGAAAAGAACTTGCTAATAACATGTTGTGAAGTGTTTTCTACAAACAACCGTAGATCTTTACTAATAGTGAATCATTCATGTAAAGATAGGATACATTATTTTAACATTTTTAAGAATAGTTATTGATATATTAATGTTGTATTTTTTTTAAAAAAATGTTTTCTTGAATCCGCACCCAACACCAGGTTGATCTCTCTCTCTCTCTCTCTCTCTCTCTCTCAATTTCAGCCCCCACACTCTCCATTGACTTCTAGAACGTTGTTGGGGATTTGTATGATCTCTCTCTCTCTATCTCTCCTAATTTCAGCCCCACGCTCTCCCTTGACTGCTAGAACGTAGTTGGGGATTTGTATGGGGTAGGGATTTGTATGAGCTAAGAGTGAAACTTAGGTCTGTGTTTATCAAAAATTTAATTTTTCGACAGCCGTAAAATTTAGTATGACATGATTTTTCAAAGGGATTCAGTTAGATCACCGTAATACATAAAAAGATGGGTCCAAACGAATACAAGCATATATGGGGCTCGTAGTTTCCACCTTTTTTGTGTCTTGGCACCTGATCTATTAGATCAGATGCCACTTTTTTTAACATTAAATCCTTTTTCAAAATTTTCATAATGTTGGAAAGACTTGCAAGAAGACCGAACAATTCCGTCCCATCCTTGGGTGGCCTCCTTCCACCCTCACACGCGTAAGTGGTCCTAGATGGCTTCCTTCCACTAGCCTTGAATCGTCACGGTGATCTGCATCCAGCATTATAGCCAAACGTGTTAGCGAGTTGAACTTGCGGGATAGGGGTCCCAACTTCAGCTCTTCCGACGCTCAAGTTAGAACTTCGGAGATAAAATATATAACATGTGAAAGTGAAAACCTCCCTTGTTTTCATATATTATATATTTTATTGAGAGTGGAATGGGCCGAAGATATGGTTCCCACTCTGAGTTCGACTCGATGATGCTGTTGGGTGTTTCATTTGCATGCAAATCTGTATGATGATCCATCATAGATGGAAAGAAGCCGTTCAGGACCACTTAAATGTCGGACGAGTACGGGAAATTTGATAATTCTTCCTCTTTTGTTTGTCCACTTTCTGTAATAAAAATATAAAATAGGAAAGATGGAGGGGGCAAAAAGGAAATCTCAAAATTTTTTCTAAAAAAGCTTGAAAGGTAGTGGGCCCCCCTTCACTGTAAACCAAAGACAGACATTCGGTGTCCGTAATAACATATGTAATGGTGGTCCCCACTTGAAGCAGCGGCCCGTGCCGACGCCTTCCCGTGGCCGAACTGCTCGCCACGTGGAAGACAGGCGGACGTTTTGGACAGTAGCGGTCGGGATTTGCTGTATGTTGACGAACAGCGTTGCGGTTGTTCTTATGGGGCCCACAGGCTGTTGGTGAAATGTCTGGAGTCCAATACGATATCGTCATTCAGCTATGGCCCACATTAAAATGGATCTCCAGAGTCCAGACCATTACATATGTGGGCCACAAAGTTAGCAATTGACTTATGTGGGCCATAATAGTGGGCAGTGCTTTTTAAAATTATTTTCATTTCTTTATAAGTGCGTGCCTCCGTGCGCGCGCTTTTCTTTTTTACCTTTTAAACAAAAGTATGTTGTCTCTTTTGTTTTTGATAGGCCGGCCCATTAAGCCGGGCCGTATTTCCTCGAGGGAACCTTTCAAAACGAAATTGACTGGATTGGTTGGTTGGGACTCAAATTTTGTTCTGTTGGGATTGGATCGAGAATTGAGTCGCCAAAACAAACTCTCGCTGAAGGCGAGAAGATGAGTTGACCTTTTGAAAAGTCCTAGTGTTTCTATGACCCAGATACATTTCTTTACTCCCATGGTGAGATTGAGAGTGCTTTACTGCTTTCCAATAAAAAAAGAAAGAAAGAAAGAAAAGAAGAGCAACCACGTCAATAATGTCTTACATTAACCGCACAAGCATAAACATGTGTTTTTTCACTAATATTTTGAAAATAGCTCATTTTGGTCCTTGAGTGATTGCAAAACCAGCAAATCGTGTATTCTAACCTTTAGATCAACTTTCTCCATTTTTGTAATTTTTCACATATCTAGGATGCACAATTTTTGCTAAGCAAATACAGTCCAAATTTCAACTGAAAAATATTCATAAGCTATAAACTCACATGCTCCAGCCGAACCGTGCAAAGAGCAGTTTGATCGTATATTGTATTAAGATGCCATGGTTTGTTTCAACATTGCAAACATACGCAGACATTGATCCAAGCAGACGCTAACACTATTGACAAACATAAACGGTAGTAGCCAGTTGATGACTGCATTCAAGCTCGACAGATGTGCTCATGACAAACAACAGCTTTTGCAAATCGCCATTAGACGGAGTTCCAGTAACATAAAATGATATCCACATTGCATGGAATTATTGTACTATAGAAGCCACTGCACTGCCCTTGTATCTGCAACCATACTAAGCGTCCATAGTATCAGACTACACAACTACATCCACAACACCACTCGCTGTTTACCGCATATGACTGCGACCTGAAGGCATAACAGGGAAATCGGCAGTTAGCAATTACCGGCAGAGAAATCATAGTAGACACAAGACATAAAACATAAAACATAAAACGGAATCAACGCATACCCTTTGCTGTATATAAAGTTTACGACAAATGGGTTGATGAAAGAATACGTGTATGAACCAGTCGCCACCAAACATACTTGATGAGCAGCGCAATATTTCTACGCCATGGATACATGGCAACGACAATGTACTATATATGTTGTGACTAAATCTACAACAAATTACATACAGTATAACAAGATAAAAGGTTGGTAACTCAGGATTGCCTAGGGACAATTGGAGCATGGTCCAGAGCCACCAAGTACAAGTACAGCAACGGGAACGTTCATTCTAGTTTTTTTTTGGGGGTCGGTTACATTAATAATTTTGCTTCCATTCAGTGATATGCTTCTTGGTCAAATCAAGCACTAAAACATCAGTTAATTCATATTGGTACGGTTTGTTTGAAAGTCTCAAATGAGAGAGAACCATCGGCATCACCGTTGCCTTCGATATGCGGGTAAAGCTTGGATATCATGAATGTGGTAACAATAATTAGCATATATATATAATGGAGTAATGTGATATCTTATATACTACTTTAAAACTTCATACCACCTGAAGTTGACTAAAGGGCATTGACAACCCTTTGGACAATTGACCGGAGGTTCATTTTATAACGTTTATTGAAAATATGCCAGAATGTTGAAGTAGTGTAACCCTAGCGGGGTTTTGACTACTACTTTAAACACACCTGTTCATGCATGTTCAACTAGACACTTGAATGCAATCTTACTAGCTGAAAGTTGATGTTCTCTGAGAATCAAAAGAAATAACAGTCCTCCCTCATTGACTTTTGACATTTTAGAAGCCATGTTACAATTCATTTGACTTGCCCTCCAAGTTATAATGGGGAATTTAAGCGAGCTGTCCATCAATATCTGGGATCTGCTGGAGAGAAGCTACTTTAACTCTACTCGCTAGACTAACAATCTGCAGTTCAATACATGGATAAGGCAATGCCAGACAATATCTTGCCTGACAACTCATCAAATTTCATCAGAAGAGATAATCTTGCGAAACTTGACCATGAACAGATATCTACTAGATTCCGTGCAATTGTGATGCGGTCGTATACCGCAGACGGCGCGCGGGCACAGGTCGGGCCGCGGATCCGCGCGTGGGAGTAACCAATTGAGCGACTTAGTCTCTTTGCTTTATGCACTATCTTTTATGCTTTTAAGTTGCAGTGTGTTTAGTGTTTGTTAGGAGAGTACTTAAAGGGAATAACCCTAATTGTGTTGGCTATCGAAGAATTGAGATAAATCGTCATTGTGACGGCTAGGTCTTGGGGGAATAGACTTGATCCCATATTTCAAGTTGGGGAGCGATCTACTCCAGAAAAGATCATTTATCTCATTGTTCTTATCAATTTCATTGTCCACGCTATATTTCTTTTCTTCTTTCCACTGAAAATATGAACTTGTTGTTACGATTAACCATAATCGTATCAATTTGGTCTCAGAGCTTTCGACTCCATGGGGAACATACGAGCGGCTGCGACAAAAACTCTGGAGGAGCGGCTCAATACAGAGATCACGGGGTTGAGGAAGTAGATGACGGATTTGATGGATGGGATGAAGGCAGATATGAACACGACCATGGAAGCGAGCATGAAGCGGATCTCGAAACAATACTCACGAAAGATAAAAGATGGATTTGCTGAGGTAGCAAAGATGTTTCAGCAGCAATTTTTTCAGCGAGATCCGGATCCAAAAACATCTGGATCTTCAGATCTGATCTCGCAGACAACCCGAGCAACAGCGACGGTGAAAGACAAACCATAGAGTTTGGCAAAGGGCTTCCCTCCACGTGGGGGGCGGCGAAGGGCACGACACTGACGGGCGGCCCCACCAGGGGGCCGCAGGTGGTTGGTTGCCCCCAACAGGCGGCGGCAAGGGCGGGCGGCCCCCTTTTGGGGCCGTCGGAGGGCAACCGATCCCAGCTGGGGGCGGTGAAGACCAGGCCCCGTCACGGGGCCGCTGGAGCAGATCCGCCCCTAGGGGCGGAGGAGGGTGGCACCCCCATCGGGGGGGCACAGGGGCTATTCCGCCCCCTGTCGGGGGGTGACAACTGGCGGGCCCATCGAGGGCCCGCAGGGGAGATCTGCCACCCGCGGGGGGCGGCGGAGGTTGGCGGGCCCACCCGGGGCCCGCAAGAGGCGGGTAGGCGTCGACGGGGGGCGGTGATGACAGGCGGGCCCACCTGGGGCCCGCGGGAGGTTTTCCCCCTTCTTTTGGGGTGTCGATAGGTGGATGCCATATCGGGGACCCACAGGGAAAGATCCGCCTCCTTTTAGGGGCTGCGAAAGAGGGCGGCTACATGTTGACGAGTGAAATGATGTGGACGTACTTGCCAACGAGAGGGCCGGGGAGATGGACAGTGGAGAGGATGAGCATCTTTACCAGAGGCGTCAGGCAACCAACAGGGAAGGGCCACCACGAGGTGACGCCAACCCAGAGACGAGAATGAGTAAGTTGAAGGCACCATTGTTCGATGGAAAGGACCCCGATGGATGGATTTATCAGATAAAGAGGTATTTTGATGTCATGGGCTTCACTGAGGCGGAGAGACTGAGGGCAGTAGCATTGAGCTTCGAGGGTAAGGCTCTTGGGTGGTACAAGTGGACCCAGAAGCAGAGGCCAGTACGGACGTGGAGGGAGCTGACAGAGTGCCTCATGGAGAGATTTCAGGAGACCCATGGGGGATGACTGTTTGAGCAGTTATACACCTTGAGGCAGGATGTGACCGTGCGTGACTATATCACGAAGTTCGAGACACTCTCGAGCCGAGTGGATGATGTCTGCGGAATCGATGAAGGGAAATTTTCTGAAGGGGCTGAAGCCGACCGTGAGAGCTGAGCTAAGAGTACAAGACCCTTAGGGGTTGACTGCCATGATGCGGGTGGCCAGGAGAGTGGAGGACAGGCTGACTGAGAAGAGGAGGTCTAGGGGAGCTTGGGGCGGAGTCACGGCACGCAGTCCAGTCCCGACTACAGTACCCAGGATCACGACAGGGACTCCAGCAACGGAGGCAAGGCCAGGAGAGCAGACTCGTCAAATGACAAAGGCGGAGATGAGGGAGCACAGGGCCAAGGGGCTGTGCTTCAAGTGCGACGAGAGATTCACACCAAGACACATGTGTGCGGGGCGAGCCATGCACTTGAAGGTGACTGCCGAGGATGAAGAAGAGGGAGACACTATAGTTGTACTCGACGGAGTGGATGAGGAGGCCGAGCAGCATCCACACTTGGACACCGTGGAGGTGTCGCTTAGCTTCGTGGTGGGATTTACTTCCTATCACACCATGAAGCTGACGTGCAGGTTGGTAGATCAGGAGGTGACGATACTGGTGGATAGTGGGGGCAACCCACAACTTCATTTCGAAGAAAGTGGTGGAGCAGCAAGGGCTTGAGATGAGTGAGACGACTACTTTTGGTGTGATTTTGGACACGGGCCAGAGGGAGGAGAGCAGGGGGGTCTGCAGAGCGATGATACTGGCAGTGCAGGGGACTCAGGTAGTGATGGATTTTTACCCGCTGGAGCTAAGGAAGGTGGACTTGGTGTTGGGGATGCAGTGTTTACAAACATTGGGCGACACCAAGTTCAACTGGAAGATGCTGAGGATGGAGTATCAGGAGGACGGGAGGACCGTGGTTTTGTTGGGTGATCCCAGCCTGTGCTGTCGCGCAGCGTCCCTTAAGTCTTTGGCCCGTGTAGTATTAGTTGGAGGAGAGGCATTTTTTGTGACATATCAGGAGCTGAGGACAGTGGCGGAGGAGCAGGTGATGCCACCAGAGGTCGGAGAGTCATTGGACAATTATGGGCATGTGTTTTAGGTGCCACAGGGACTTCCTCCTCGGAGAGACCACGAGCATGCCATTGTGCTGGTGAGGGGGCGGCCCCAGTCAGCGTTCGGCCCTACAGATACCCACATATTCAAAAAGATGAGATTGAGCGACTGATCAGGGAGATGATACAGGCAAGAGTGATACAGCCGAGTGTTAGTCCTTTCTCTAGTCTTGTGCTATTTGTGAAGAAGAAAGACGGTAGCTGGAGGTTCTGTGTAGACTACCGTGCCCTCAACAAGGAGACGGTGGTGGATCGTTTTCCCATACATGTGATAGATGAAATATTGGATGAGCTACATGGAGCGTCAATCGTTTCGAAGATTGATTTGAAGTCGGGATATCACCATATCAGGATGAATGCAGAGGATGCGCAGAAGACTGCCTTTAGGACTCATGAGGGGCACTATGAGTTCCTCGTCATGCTATTTGGGCTGACGAATGCGCCCGCTACCTTTCAGGTGTTGATGAACAAGATATTTCAACCATACCTATGACAGTTTGTCTTGGTGTTCTTCGACGACATACTTGTGTATAGCCGTACGGTGGAGGAGCATGTACGGGATTTAGAGACGGTGTTGCAGGAGTTGGAGGCTCACCAGTATATGCCAACAGGAAGAAGTGCATGTTCGCTCAGGAGAGGACGGAGTACTTGAAACATGTAGTGTCGGCAGAGGAGGTAGCAGCTGATAGAGCCAAGATTGAGGCCATGTTAGACTAGCTGCAGCCGACGACATTGAGAGCGTTGCGGGGATTTTGGGCTTGACGGGATACTACCGCAAGTTCGTGCAGGTCTATACTACCATCGCCTGGCCTCTGACAGAGCAATTGAAGAATGGTTTCCAGTGGAATGATGAGGCTACCGCGGCGTTCGAGGCACTGAAGAGTGCGATGACGACAGTTTACTGTTGGCCTTTTCCGACTTTAGCAGGCCCTTTGTGGTGAAGACCAATGCCTCGGGACATGTGCTCGGAGCAGTGCTGATGCAGGATCAGCGACATGTGGCTTACTGCAGTCAGGTTTTGTCATCACGGACAAGGCAGAAGTCCGTGGAGGGAGATGATGGCGATCGCCTCGTTGATTCAAAAATGGCGTCCTAACATGTTGGGACGGCATTTTATTGTGTGCACGGATCAGATGTCACTGAAGTATTTACTGGAGCAGAGGCTGGTGGCGACAGATTATCAGAAGTGGCTATCTAAACTTGTTGAGTACACGTTTGAGATACACTATCGGCCGGGATTGGAGAACAAGGCTGCAGATGCACTATCACGAGAGATGCGGTCACATCTTTGGCCGCTTTGTCAGTACCACTGTTGGCGGAGTGGGAGCCTTTATGGAGGGAGGTGGACGTCAACGAGGAGTTATCTAGGATCCGCGAGGATTTGGTTCAGGGATGGCTAAGCACCCGAGCTATTCACTGGAGGGTCGGCGGTTGTTGTTTCGAGGGAAATTAGTCATACCGCGAGCTTCAGTGGGTGGGGGGCCATTCTGGCGTCCGACAGACCTATATGAGGATGGCTAAAGAGCTGTTCTGGCGGGGATGAAGAAAGACATAGCGGAGATGGTAGCCAGTTGTGACGTCTGCCAGCGTCACAAGTACATTGCCATGGCGCCGACGGGACTGATGCATCCCTTAGCTCTTCATGAGCAGGATTGAGAGGGGATCAGCATAGACTTTATTGACGAGCTGTCCAAGTCGGGCGGATACACGGTGATCTTGGTGGTGGTCGATCGTCTGAGCAAGTATGCGTATTTCATCAGGCTGCGACATCCTTACACGACAGTGACAGTTGCTACTGCCTTTATCCGGGAGGTGGTTCGTCTACACGGATTTTTTACTTCTATAGTGTCGGACAGGGACACGGTCTTCATGAGCCAGTTCTGGAGGGAGTTGTTCAGGGTCCAGGGGACAGTTCTGCAGAGGAGCACTGCTTACCACCCCCAGACGGATGGACAGACGGATGTCGTTAACAGGAGCGTCGAGACGTACCTTCGCTGCTTTGTGTCAGATTGCTCGAGGAGTTGGTTTAGGTGGTTGACGTGTGACGAGTACTGGTACAACACTTCTTTCCATTCAGTGGCCCAGACGACGCCATTTCGGGTTTTGTACGGTAGGGATCCTCTAGCATTGGTACATTACCGTAGCGGGACGACACCAGTATCACAGTTGGACCAGTACCTCGAGGAGCGAGATGGGATTTTAGAGGAGCTGAAGAAGCACCTGACGAGGGCTCATCAGATTATGAAGGCAAAGGCGGATCAGCATCGCAGGGAGGTTGACTATGCGATGGGAGATCAGATATATTTGAAGCTGAGGTCATACCGTCAGCGATCACTAGCACGACGCCGGAACGAGAAGTTGGCCGCTCTTTTTACGGCCCTTTCCAGATTGAGACGAAGATTGGGCCCGTGGCTATAGGTTGACATTCCCCCAGGATCTGCATTACATCCGGTTTTCCATGTCTATCAGTTAAGGCGGGCAATTGAAGCGCATATGCCGGTGACCACTCTGCCACCTACTTTGACAGCTAATTCGGAGGTACTTATGTAGCCTCAGTATATTCTACAGGTGTGGCGCATTGCTGGTAGGGGCCGGGAAGTGTTGGTACGATGGATGAGACTACCCGATCACGAAGCTACTTGGGAGTTGGAGGACATCTTCACAGCACAATTTCCAGATTTCAACCTTGAGGACAAGGTTCGATTTTTTTGGGACGGGAGTAATGATGCAGTCGTATCCGCAGACGACGCGCGGACACGGGCCGGGCCGTAGATTCGGACGTGGATGCAACCAATTGAGCGACTTAGTCTCTTTGCTTTATGCACTATCTTTTATGCTTTTAAGTTGTAGTGTGTTTAGTGTTTGTTAGGAGAGTACTTAAAGGGAATAACCCTAATTGTGTTGGCTATCGAAGAATTGAGATAAATCGTCATTGTGATAGTTAGGGCTTGGGGAAATAGACTTGATCACATGTTTCAAGTTGGGGAGCGATATACTCCAGAAAAGATCATTTATCTCATTGTTCTTATCAATTTCATTGTCCACGCTATATTTCTTTTCTTCTTTCCACTAAAAATCTGAACTGGTTACGACTAACCCTAATCGTATCAAATTGCTCTTTCAACTTTTAAATTTCATGTTTGAAGATGTCAAAAGGATCAACAAAAGATCGCCCTTTCACGCTTAAGGTTGAGTTCTACTATTTTCATATAAACAAAAGCATAAAGAAGCCAAGTTCAACTTTCTTGAAGTTTCAGTGAAAACTGAACGCAGATCTAATCAAGGCCAACAACAAGCACATGCTGCCCTGAAACACGATTTAAACATGGGTATCAAAGGTTACTTTCCTACTTATTGTGGTACTGCTTTAACGACTGCTCATGTTTCTTGATTGGTGCCTTTATGCTCAGATGAAAAGTTCTCGTTCATCAAGTAATAAGATCTAAAAGAAAGAAACCGGTATACATGGCATTTCAAATATCACACGGTAACTGTGGCTTAATGGAGAATTAGCTTACAATGAAGTAAACCTGACATAACATTTGGCCAAATGTTTCAATCTATGTTATGGTCAAACAGATATATGAATATGAATGTCCCCTCTACATGAAGTATCAATTGAACCAAATACAAGACACCTGCGGGCCTATGTGAACCATGATCTTGAAAGACTATAAATACAGATCAACTCGATTATCCCTAATTCCCACCTATTTTCAAGAAGGAAACCCCAAACCCCATAGACCAAAATGTCAATCTACCATGGACGCTATCACCTAGGCGGGGCTGGTTAGGTGAAAAAGGCACCTGTCCATATCTAACTCAACCTTTATCGAGTTGGGGGAAAAAATCATTTCGACATATCAACATCCAACCGGCCTAGAAATGTCAGCTTTTCCACATCGGTTTGGGTTTCAACTGAGCATGGTGGGCTATGGATGAAAAGCCAGTTTTTCATTAGAGAGCAGGTGGATTTATACATTAGCCCTGATGAATTCAGGACCATTTATTCAGTTGGTAGCAGCTGTGAATTCTTCGCTTGTAATACAATGTATGCACTATACACAGAAATACCGTATTATAGATATCCTTCATTCAAAGAAGTGTTCTGGATCAGATAGGGTTAGGAATTTGGGTCATGTCGGGCGTGTCAACCCAGATTCCACACCCCCCACAACCACCCACCCACCCCCCGGGGAAAAAAAGGAAATTTGAATTGGGTTCGGGTTTGAACCCTCGGGTTGGATCTAAATTGTCATCCATATTGTTATATAGAGGTGAGGCATACATGGAAACATATCGTGTTGGATCACATACGGGTCAGGAATATATGGGAAGTGGGAATATTTGATCCTTTTTTGGGTTCTAAAAATCACCATCCATAAAAAACATAACTTTAATTCAAGTTTGAAATTTATGAATGTACCTGACCTGAACTAAAGTATCGACTACCCACCCCTCTTGCTCCCCTGCCCTCCACAATTCATGTAACCAATTTGTGCCACAATCACAGATAGATATGGAAGTACCCGTTCCCACTTTTGCTTATGGTTATCTAATCAAAACCCTCCAAATCTTTCTCAATTGGCCGTATAGATGTAGTTTCATATTCCTACTAAGCATTCCACTAATGCAGGAAAAAGGGAGTAAGGCCTCTAAATTGCAGATGGAAAAGGTGGTTGTCCTCCTTTTCAATTTAATCTTTTATTAATCTTAGTTTGCATTCTTGTTTTAACTTCGTCACATTTTGGAATAAGACACGGTCAAGGTAAAACCGTAAAACCCATACCCACCACGATTCTCCAATAGGAAAGACACGTATAAGCAAAAGGGCTTAGAAAATAAAAATACTCGAGATTCTCTGTCATAAAAAAATTTGAGCAATAATATAAAATGCAGGGGCATGCATTTTTCAATGACTGGGCAAAATAAAATTACTCGAGATTCTCTCTGTCGTAACAAAATTTGAGCAATAATATAAAATGCAGGGGCAAGCAGTTTTCAATGTCGGGGCAAAGCGGCAAAGGAAGCCACAATGTCTGATTCGGATATAAGAAAGATGCTAGCCAATTCTAGCTAGACAGGTGGAAGCCATGCTCCTTCGAATGAGGGTTCAGTTGATGCCATTCTATTTGAATTACAGCAAGAGGGCAAGCCATCTCCTTTCGCTTTAATAAAACGTTTTGTTTTAGTTTGCGGTTTAAGAGCTTTTGTATATAACCTAGTGTTTTTCACCCCCCCCCCCCCGGGGGGGGGGGGGGGGGGTGTGTGTGTGTGTGTGTGTGTGTGTGTGTGTCCCCTCTTTTGATGAGTTGTGTGCGTGTGTGTGTCCCCTCTCTTCAAGAGCTTTTGTATATAACCTAGTGTTTTTCCCGGGGGGGTGTGTGTGCACGCGCGCCCTCTAAACTCAAACCTGCTAAGTCTGGCCATTATCTTCTTCCAAACAAACAACCATTGTAAGGGAGTTGAAAGCACTTGAGTCTACATCACTCGACAAATTTGGATGTGTAGAACAAGAGGAATCATGTAGATAATCCATGGGTTGTCCCACTACAGAGACTTAAGAAACGCATCACCAACTAATTAGAACACATACCCAGCACCGACGCACTCAAATGATTCTAACACTTGCAAAACAATGTGAACCTAAAATTGAACATTTTCATAATATTATTCACTTGAATGCATCTTGATTTATGATATGAAATATATAGAAATATATAAACATGCACTATTGCTATAATTATTTAACCAGGAGACGCCATTAAAATTGACTTCATTAGAACCAAGGTTTGAGGTTTCGGCCGATACCCTTGGGTATCGGCCGTATCGTTTCGGTATCGGTGGGTAACGAGACCGAAACTAGGGGTTAGTTTCAGTATCGGCCGATACTGAACGGTATCGGTCAGTTTCGCCCGATACCGACCGATACCATTCAGCATCGGTCGAAGATGGAAGAAGAAGAATGCATAATTAAATAAAAATTCTCTAAAACACCAAAAATGAGATATCGACATGCGATTCACACCCTACATTTGTCTAAACATATTGTGCATTATTTACAAGTTTGCCATATTGTAACTAACGAGAGAGTGTTTTAGCTAAATGGTTAACGTGAATTTAACTAATATTGTTCATAATTATATTATAAGTAACAAATTATCTTTATTAGTTTGTCATTATCTTATCATTAACAAATTTTAACTAATATTGTTAGTTACATGTGACTTACAATTTTTGAAACTACCGATACGGACGAACCGAAACTCATTTCCGAAACCGTCAAAACGGACGATACCGATACCGAAACCTAAATTTTTGGATTGGTTGAATTAATTAGCCATAACACTTGATCTCAAGATTGGTTGAATTAATGCGGGAAAATTTAGGGATGTAAACTTTTGTGAACCATATGAAGCTGACAAAAAATTCTGTGTTGGCATGGAAAACTCTATTTCTTTTATTTTCTTTTTTTGAGGTTAATGTTGACATGACAAGTTGTCCACAAATCAAAGAAAGTTTTGGTCTTGGGCTAATCCGTGGACAAAAAATTGGCCCTAAAGGATAAATGTCTCCATCATGGAAGCTCTAGTGTATAATTTTTATTTCTTCAATAATATTTTGGCTCTCTCTCTCTCAGTTAAGGGTTGGAATAAAATTTTAGTTTGGAAATTTATATCTGTAATTAAAAAAATATGATTGTTGGATTAATTGAGGATTGCTTGTAATCAACTTAGCCTAATTCATTAGCTAGAATTCAAATTCACTTGGAACAGTATAGTGATGATTTGGTTTGTAAAATTCAACTTGGATTTTGAAATATTATAGTCATCATATAATAATCTAGAAATATAATCATGATCTTTATTTTTTTTGAAAGATTAATATTATAATCGTACTTATGCTATATTTATAACATTTTTGAATGGTTAAGTGATTGTTATTTTTATTGGCCACTAGAATTGATATAAATGGAGCCCATATATTCTAAAGTTATTTTGATGCAAAACTATAAATCGATGTTTGAGAACTCGGGCTCAGTTTTGGTTGGATCGTTGAAAAAATTTTACGTTTTAAAAAGTTCCGCTTGTTTTGTATGATTTTATTTTGAGTTTTGGCTTCAAATTTATATGTATTTATAAGTATATATTTTTATAACAATGCATTTATAATAAATATTTTATAATTTTAATGAATTTTTTAAAATTATAAATATAATTTTTAGAATTTCAAAAAAAATGAATTTTTAGAATTCAAAAAAATTGAATTTTTAGAATATCAAAAAATGTTTTTATGTAAATGATTCAAATGAGTGCGTATATTTAAACTCAAATCTATATTTATTGTATGAAGTGAGGTTTCGACCAAAGCCGAGTTTCAGCAACATCATTCCCCTTCAAAACCGAAACAAAACGGTCAAAACCAAGTGGTTTCAATTGAAATCTCATTCCTTGCTATGAACAATAAAGGGATTGTGATATGATGTCTAAAGTTTGTCTACAAATGAAGTTTTCTAATCAAATGGTATATGTTTCTGTTTTTTGTGATGAAAAGGGTGATTAGTTGTGATCACAAGACACAATGAAAACACAGGAAAAAGGTCATTTTAAATGACCGGAGCATATGATGAACAAGTTGTTATCATTTCTCCTAGGGGTTAAGAATGAAAATAGAATGGCTAACTGGAACTTTAAGAACTATTATACTGAGGAGAATATGATTCCCATGCTTGAAGCAAAATTTGGGGTAAGTGTGACTTATAACAACCATTACAGCAAGATCAAACATTAAATAACTCCGTCAATCCTCCTCTCGAAGCTACCAATTTCATTCGTTCCACAACCACGAGTGGGCCAAAGCGTTGTAGGACCAACGGGGAGTTGCTTCCTCCTTTTCATCAGACCATAAACCATAATGCATTGATGAATAAGATTTAAGAATCTTAAAATTTTGGTAAATGGGATGAAAATGTTGCGCAACCCACCATATACAAACGCTGTTATGTCTATTTCCGGCTTTGATTTAGTTTAAAAGTGAAACTTCATGGGTGAGAACATAAGCCCGAACTTGAAAGATGCATTTGTGTAAATCGATGAGCAACACAGCTATAATTTCATGAGACGGAAGCTAAGAGAATCTCATCCATTAGTAGTTGACAAGGATGATAAGACTCAAAAATGGGAGGTGATTTTGATAATAAGCCATGATGTTTGAATGGTGATTTCTTCGAAAGGTGATTTCAATTATGAAACCACAAAACTCTTATGTTATTTGTTATGCTGGAAATCTTTTGTGTAGGAACTAAAATCTTTGCTCATCTCTTTCCTTCATTTTTCCCTTAAAAATTAAGAATCATGATTCACATAGAAGATCCCAGCCTAGATTATGGCTAAAAAGACAATGGAGGACAAAGACCCACTTCTTTCGATCAACCGCAATAAAGCCCATGCTTCAATTTACAAAGGTGACGGAAGACAAAGATGGTCCCATGGTCAGGTACCTAAAGAATGATGGAGATGATCTCAAGTGCAAATGAGCTTGCCTATAAGCGTCGAAATGGAAGAGTTCTATAGTTTGAAAGAATCGCCACTTGAAGGAACAAAGGTGAAGAAAATTCGGTTGATTCCAATGAAGATGATACACATAATGACTACAATGGTATGAACTAAAGTGAGTACAATAAGGACCTTCATGAGGTCATAGAGAAGCGTATATTGGATGATGAGGATGAAATTAATGGACTCCTAGCTTAGTGATAGGACTGGCCACTATTAACTTGGCATTCCGTAGCATTGGACTCTTATAATTCACTATACAGTTGGACCTCATATTAGTGTGTATTACCCTCGTTTTGTATTATCAAACCTTCAATTATTTGATAGCCTTTATGTTTAAGTCCAATATTGATATTTGAATGCCATATGCTTTTGTATTATACTACTATACTCTAAGTATTTAAATTAATTTTCATGATATAGGATTTGTTTTATGTTTAGAGCTTATCTAACTTTTGTTATTTGTTAGTTGTTACCAATTAATCGTTAATTTTATTCTTCATATACTTTGGTTGAATTTTTATAAAATGAGTTATTGTCTCACGGACAACAAAGCCATAAAATGGTTTTCAAATATGCTTTCCTAATTTTGCTTATTTAAATTGTTTATATTGTTTGTGTATAGGTAAAAACTTAATAGGGTTAATGAATATTGGTTGCATGAATTTAATTTCTTTACTAGAATTTTTATATAAAATTTTCATTTTATGACTTTTCCCATTTTACTCATCATCATCTTATCCTCCATCCCAAAATTTGGGGACATCTATTTTCCCATCTTTACCATTAATAAAATAATCTGTTGTGGATCCAACGCGCCATAGCCGCCTTCATCGACCTTGCATGGCATCTCAAATTAAAATCCACATGTCAATTGGGGAGTTAGAATTATCATGGCATGCATGCACTCATGCACGTACACACACATAAATCTATGTGTGTATGTGTAAGTTTACTCGTCTTACTAACAATGTGCTCTCATTCTCCTCTCCTCTTTATATTTGAGTTATGCTCCTTAGATGCTGATTTCAATAATTTGAGTACAATGATGGCAACAAATGGTTGAAGACTACATTGGGAGGTAAATAAAGAAAATTGCACAAAAGAGAAAAGAGATAAAAATAGGAGTAGATTGGTGAATGAGTGAGTAAATTATACATACAAACAAATGCTTATTTTTTGTAATGGCAACTGCTAGCCATTAAGGCCTAATAGGTGTCGGCTACACTGTAATGAGGTAAGATTGATTTTGCAATTCAATTTGACCATCTAAAAGAGCAAAAAATCCTCTCTTCCCTCTCTCGACATGCGAAGTTAACAACCAATAGCCCTAATCCACCTCATGTACATGATAAGATGTTAGGCCAACATGCTAGACCTACTCTGCACACATTGTACCTCAATGTCAAGCCAGCACAGCGGCACTAACTTATCCTAGAGAAACAAATGGAGCCAGCTACCCAAGCATTGGAGAGGATGAAGACCCCACACGTTATGTTGTTTCTCAAAACTTTCTCTACCCAAGAGAATACAGAGGGGACACCACTGAAATAATGAAACATAGAATGCAAAACTATTTAGTGCTGGGTATTTTATGAATTTAACACTAGTAATATCAATGAAATGGTATTCGAGGGATCCAAATAGCAAGACATGCTTTTATCATCTGGGAGTTACTTAATTTCCCTATTTCAAGGATGATTAATGAGGCAAGGAAAAGCAGTTGACCGGTGAAGAGCACGACACTAAATCAATTCCATATTATAGGATCACCGTATTCCAAAGAAGAAGCTGGAAGCACCAATTAGAACTCCCCCGAACTGATGATCCCTGACCTCCGAACTATATTAAGGTAATTTAGAAGTGAGCTCGTAATAGCGATCAACATCTGATTACCGGGCTTCATTGGCTATTTGTTTTGCCAATCAATCTAGTATGCAATTTTAAAAATATGTTTAATCTTTTCAAAAACTAGTATGCTTATACGTACTTTTCACACAAGCCGTGGTATATATTGTTTATCTCATCATCTAGTAGTAATAGCCTACCGCTTGCTTGCTTTGAACGTATTTGGAGTGGCAACATCAACACACAATAACAGAACTCAGACAAAAAAATATCCAAACTCTAGTTCATCGCTTTCAATTGGAACAAGTATTGAAGGTTAAATAATCATAACAAACAAAATATAGAAAGATTAAAAGATCAATTACCAATATAGAAATTTAGGGTTTTCAGTTGTAGTAGAGCTCGAGACCCATGCCGTCATGGATCTCGTAGTCCTTGAGGGTGATGTGGTCCTTGTAGATGTTGTACCACTTTTGGATCCGGATCTTGTCGGCCCGCGTACCCGTCTGGGCGGCCACGAGCTTCTTAAGGTCGCCGATGGTGTCGTCCTCGTTGCACTTCACCCGCACCTTCTTCCCCAGTCGATCGTTGAGCACCACCTCGATCATCTCGTCCTCCTCCGACGACAAAACCCTAGCTTCTGATGAGATAAAAAGAGAATGGGTTTTTTAGATATATGTCATCCAAAAAATGGGTTATTTTAAAAGAGTCCCCATTTAATGGCTTTTACCATTTGTTCCCCTAATTTAACTAAATTACTACAAAAGAGTCCCTAATTTTTAAAAAACCACATTTTGCCCCTCCACATCTCCTTCCTCCTCCAAAGGGCTGCGCACGCATCGCCGGAAAAGGGGGCGGCCGCCCCATTCGCCTGAGAAGGGGGCGGCCCCCTCTTCGTCAGTGAAAAGAGGGGGCGGCACCCCCTCTTTGCCCGTGAAAAGAGGGGGCTGCAGCCCCCCATCGCCGGAGAAGGGGGGGGGGGCTGCCGCCCCCCTCGCCGGAGAAGAGGGGGCTGCCCCCTCTTCACCAGCGAGGGGGGCGGCTGCCCCCCCTTCTCCGGCCATGGGGGGCTGCTGCCCCCTCTTTTCACGGGCAAAGAGGGGGCAGCCGCTCCCTTCGCCGGAGAAAAGGGGGGCCGCCGCCCTCTGCCGTGAAAAGAGAGTGCTGCCGCCCCCTTCTCTGGCGAGCCCGCCCGCCCCCCTCTTCTCCGGCGAAGCCCGGGGTGCTGCCGTCCCCTTCTCCGGCGAGCCCGCCCCCCTTCTCCGGCGAAGCCCGCCGCGCGCGCAGCCCATCGGAGGAGGAAGGAGAGATGGAGGGGCAAAATAGGGGTTTTTAAAAATTAGGGACTCTTTTGTAGTGATTTTGTTAAATTAAAGGACCAAATGGTAAAAGCCATTAAATGGGGGACTCTTTTAAAATAACCCATTTTTTGGGGGACTTCTATCTAAAAAACCCAAAGAGAATACTGTCGGGACTCCTCACGTTATTGACCAGAATATATCTATCTAATAGTCAAAACATGGACTCGGTGGCGGTTCAATTAAAATCTTTGTTTCCTACAAATTATTTCTCTCTACAGTTTTGGGCGTATAATATTTTACTTCACAATTTAAAAAAAACAAAAATTTAGCTAGCGCATTCAGCACGAGCATCGATGAAAACTCAGTGGTTTTTTAGCCGCATGAGAGAGAAATGGGTGAGAGGGATTGATTTTGATGAAAGAGAGTTAATGGGAGTGAGAGGTGTTAAAATTTCTTTTATTAGGAATAGGTGGATATTCAAATTTTTTTGGGTGGGATCCAGCTGTGTTAATTTATATTAGATTGAATAGATGTGATTCTGCCACGACATCAATCCACGTGATCAGATCTCATTGAATGTAGCCACGTCAGCAATCCATATGCGGATGTTTTTTTGTTTTCCCAAACACTCATCCCAACCATTCTTTTACCAAGATTAAATTCTAGTCATTCTTCTATCAACATCTTTATACATCAGTATGACATTAGCTTGTCTTAGTCAGCAAGACAATTCAAAAAATCATCAAATGTAATATAGATTAGGGTAAATTGCATAAAAATACCCTCACGTTTGGGTCATTTTTACGTAAATACCATGAGGTTCACTTTGATCAATTGTAATACCCAAACGTTTGGCTCCGGTTTCAAGTTGATACCTTTTTTAATTTTCTGTCGGGGTATTCACAAAAAAATACCCTAAGTTTGGGGTATCTTTCAAATTAATACCCTTAATGTTTAATTCGTACACAATAATACCTGTTTGCGTGTTTGGCTAACGGACGACAACGTCGTTAAATTATACCCGTTTTGCCCCTTATCGAAATTCACAAAAAATACTCTACAGGTTGGAGTATCTTTCAAATTAATACCCTAACGTTTTGGGTATCTTTCAAGTTAATACCCTAACATTTGGGGCATCTTTCAAGGTAATACCCTAACGTTTGAGGCATCTTTCAAGTTAATACCCGCTCGGGCTCGTGTTTAGCTGTGAGCCCATGTTGCAGCATCTTGAGCAGATGATCGTCGGAGATGGCTCGACTCCAATTCTTGATCACGGACTTGAGACAGTACAATAATTTGAAGGAAATCCGAGGGAGGATGCTATATATTATGACCCTAGCCGGCAAGCAGCGCGCCGTCTGCTCACGTCGCCGATGTTGCACTGCTGCCTTCTTAAGCTTGTTCACTGGCTTCAGCTTCTCGTTCCAAGGCTTCCACCAAGAAATAGAAGATCATCCCAAGTATCACCAATTCTCTCATGGCCAATTCTTTCCCCTCAATTTCAATCAAACAACCAACTCGTTTGTGACCATAGCGATCTCTATTTCATGCCTTCTTCTCGTTCGATGTTTCATCCTCTTCCTCCAACATCGTCGCCATCGACCATTCCGTTCTACAGCGAACATTTATGCATCAAGAGTGCTTCTTCTGTACTACAGTTTGATTACCATGATGATCCATTAAGGTTGGCTTTGGCTTGTGTAGCTAGTTCAATATTCATTTCTGCGCTCACACAGAAAAAGAAAGAAGAATGATAGTAAGCAAAAAAATTTCGATGTATACAAGAAACAATAACGGAACACACAAAATTAAGCCAGCAAGACAATGAAAGCAAATGAACATTGAAAGGGAAAACAAATAACAACTTACTGCATATATCAACTATATGAATGTTTCATTAGCATCAGATGCCGAGTAGCATCACAGTCTACACCATCTAGAAAAACACCAAGCTATTTCAATTTGAGAATCAGAGATATCGTGCATTACATTACAAGGGTAAAATATATGTCAAAACATGAGCGTTACAACTGGATGAGATTCTTGAGGCAGTAAGTACCGACAATAAACCAACCAACAAGAATGCACCCGAAGGCAACAATGAAGATCAAGAAGTTTGAACCGCCAAAAAGAAGCCATACGGAGCAGACGACCCCAAAAGGCAACAAAGACTTCGTCGCTGCAGTATTGCTCACCCAAGTACCTTTGAAGAACATGAAGACTGCTAAATTCAACACATTCCATCTGGCATGCCTACCATATCCTATTCGGTTTAGGTTGTTTGCTACAAAAGAGTGGCAATTGCACGTGAACAGGCTGATTCTTATCTTAGTCTTCGTCATCTAGGTAGGCGCTGTTGATGTCTCCTTAAACGCATCTATGATGGCGTGAATGACCTATCAGTTAGGAGAAGAATCCCAACAAGCCTAGAAGCTATTGTAGCCGCCGAAGCAGGAGCAGCCCAATTTAGGAGGGTTGGTTGTTCTTGTTCTTCTTGTTATTCTGTTTGTCCATGTCTTTCTTGTCGGAGCAGCAGCAGCCTAAAGGATAGGCAAGCACTTCCTGCTCCTCGACGAAGATGGCCGAGGCCAGGGCCATGAGAGCGGGCGGGCGGGCCGATAGATGGGAGGAGGGAGGGGGAGGGGTGGGGAGAGGGGTGGACCCTCATGGACCCTTTGTTGGGGGAGCAGATCTTCTTCATTTGAGAGAGACGATGCCCTCGACCATCCCCCACCGTTCATCCCAGGCTTCCACATCAACAACATATTCTTCTAGCGTATGGAGCTCTGCGTCATTGGTCTTCATGGGCATGTCCAGGCTGACATTGATTTCGTAACCCCTGGCCAGAGCCTCAACGGTGAGCCCATCACCACGAGCATGATCATCTCTGGGGAAGGAGAAAGAGAAGGCGAGTCGAGCAACCACAGCACAATAGCAGCATCAGCAACAACAACAACATGGCTCCATGGTGATTGTGGCTGATGGTTATGAAACTTTGAGCGGTGGTGTGGTGTTTGATAATGCCATGGATCAGTCAGGCAGCGGCGACATTAGCAATCCATTGTCGTCGTCGTCGGATGATGTATTTAATCTCAAAGAACTACTACCCAGCATTGATGCATTGCCTAGCTTGCTGCCGCTAGTACTACCACCACCATCAGATGTCGAGGCATTGCTATCTTCTTCGGTTCCTTTGATGACTGAAGCTGATCATGTCCAACATTGGCCCGATTTTGATCAAGATTGGTCATTTGACCCGATCCTGAAGATAGAGTTAGACAGCCTTTCACTCGAGGACCTCCTACAACAAGATGTTCATGCCATGGTGCCATTTGGTGGGTGCTATTGATTTTGAGTAGCCTTTCTCTGAGGGATATGTGGATGTCGGCGTATTCATTTTGTTTCATTGGCATACAGATCCACTTGTTTTGAACAGGATTCATTGGAATTCTTTTCCATAAAGCAAATGAGAGTATGATTAACCGCTATGTTGATGGTCATAAGAGGCAATTTTTTTACCGTTTTGGGTATTAAATTGAAATATAACGTAAACGTTAGTGTATTTTTAGTGATTTCCCCTATGAGGAACGAGGGGAGGGGTAAAATCGTCCAGATTTCAGTCTTTTGGATGGAAAATGGAAAAAAGGTATCAAATTAAACCCGACATATAACGTTAGGATTTAAATATGTACAACTTAAAAGTTCAGGGTATTAACGTGAAAGATAGCCCAAACGTTAGGGTATTTGTTTGTGAATACCCCTTTTCCGTCCAAAACACAATAAATTTTGACGGAAATACCACTTCTCTCATTCCAGCCAACACACTCTCTCACTCAATCACACACATACACACACTGACTCTCTCACTTTGTCACGACCCGCTTCCCTAAAATGGAGGCGAGACGTGAAAAGGTCTGCACGGGAGTGGAGCTATAAAGCCCCAAACCCGATAAGCGTCAATAATACATAAGCAGGTCCCTGTAACCACAACAGAATAACAATAATAACACAAGGAGAGACTGAAATAAAATCTCACATCTCATACATTGTCCAACAGGAAATAAGTCCAACATCCAGAAAAGCCACCAGGCTAAAAGAAAAGAGTCTAAGGCCCAGAACAAGGCCAACAAAAGAAACGACATAACAAAGTATGGGTGCTACGCATCGATAACAAAACAACTGTCTAACAAAAGTAAAACACAACGAAGACACTAGGACTGGTCCCCAGTGTCCACGTACTCCCCGTCAAACACAAGCTCGGGCTCGGCGTCAGCAAACACCTCGTCCTCAACAAGGTACTCAGGCTCAGGATCTAACATGTGTCACCCAAAAGAGTAAAGGGGCACATGTCAGCAAGTCTAAAAGACTTGAGCAAGGAAACTGAAAGTAATGCAACTAGCAACCTAGCAGTTTAGTATGCATGACATGGCAGTTATAACATGAGTGCACAATTGAAACATGGCAAGACAATTTGTACAAGAGAACAATCATCGGGACAAGACAAGGCAAGACAAGAGTAGCCACGCTACTATCAATCTCAATCAATTCACTATTCACGTCGTTTTGTAGATGTTTACGCCTTACAGCTGAATGGTTTTACATTCGCTGATTGGCCGCTTAACAACTACCCCAAACCCAAGAGTTTACGCCTTACCACTGCAGTTGCTGATCGGGCAGACTCCCAGTTGATTGGTCGCTTAACTCTTACCCCCAATACCCACACGTAATGGAGCCAGGGTCCCCGCACATGAGCTCAGCAAGTGAGCCGGGGTTGCCCCGCACATGAGCTCGCATTCTTAAACATTTGGCGTAGGGGTGCACCTAGCCGGAAACACGCAATTCGGGCATTGGCTATCAACCAACACATGGCCCGCTTCTGGAACACGAGCCATGAACACAATCATTTGTAGCAAAGCTACGCAATCACAGAAACACTTAAAGAATGCAATGACATGACATTTAACTTGCGTACCGTTAATGAAAGTAAACATGACATGGTAATTGTGCAACATGCTATATGTGTTGGAACTAGCTTCGTTGTCAAGCTAGTCCCCCAATTTGCGCCTAGGCGAGTATCATTTCGTCGCCTAGCCTCTTTTACGCCTACAACAAGCAAATGGCCTAAAACATGGCCTAAACCCTAAGTGGCAAGTTTCACTTGCCTAGCACCGGGGATGGCGACTACTTCGTCACACGGATGCCAACTAAGGGGAAATCGCTGTTATGGGGGAAACATTCAACAAACAACATGAAATTTATTAGGGTTTCATAAAAATTATAAATAAGTTATGAAAACAACGGTAGATCGATTTCTTACCAAGAGGAGACGGAAGAAACACTCCGGGGAACCCTAGGATCAGATCTGAAAAAGATTGGAAGCTGTTGTTGTAAGAGAACTCCACCAGATGTAGATGGTCCTCCCACGAACCCTTGAAATCCAACATGCACGCCCTCAGCATGTCTTCCAAAATCTGAATCGTCCTCTCGGACTGGCCATCCGTCTGCGGATGGTACGCCGTGCTGAAACTCAGACGCGTACCTAAGCTCTTCTGCAAACTCTGCCAGAACTGAGATGTGAACCTCGTGTCTCTGTCAGACACGATACTCACGGGGACTCCATGAAGTCGCACAACCTCCTGCACGATTCACGTTACATCACTATCCAAACTAGGAAAAGGAAATAAAACGGAGAGTAAAAGAATTTTACCTCCATATATCTCCTCGCTAGCGCCTCAGTGGACTGTCCCACTCGGAACGGAATAAAGTGCGTAGATTTGGTCAATCGATCCACGATCACCCAAATCGCGTCATTCTGCTTCGGACTCCGAGGTAGTCCAGTCACGAAATCCATAGTGATGTGTTGCCATTTCCACTCCGGAATCGGAAGCGGTTGTAGCAACCCGGCCGTACGCTGATGCTCCGCCTTCACTTGCTGGCAAACCAAGCACTTGGCTACACTCCGAGCCACGCTCCTCTTCATACCATGCCACCAATAATTCAGACGAAGATCCTGGTACATCTTGGTGCCACCAGGATGCACAGAATACGGCGAACTGTGTGCCTCCACCATCAGCTCCTCTCTGATATCCCCAGCTGGCACACACAACCTGGCTCCAAACCTGAGCGAGCCATCCTCATGAATCAAAAAGTCAGTCCGCAGACCGGCTTCCACCTGCTCCCGAATCCTCACCAGCTTCGGATCCTCAGCCTGGCCAGCCTTAATCCGATCCACGATCGTCGACTGTACCTGCATGTACATCAACGACGAAGCCTCCCCGGGAAGAACAATCTCCACACCAGACTCGCAAAAATCCTGCTGCAATCTCCACTGCGAGGTCAAAATCATCACCGCTGGAAGCCTACTCAAAGCATCCGGAACCACATTCACCTTGCCAGGGTGAAATTGCAAATCAATATCATAATCCGCCATAAGCTCCAACCATCGACGTTGTCGCATGTTAAGCTCCTTCTGAGTGAAAATGTACTTCAAGCTTTTGTGATCGATGAAAATCTTCACTTTCTCACTCAGCAGGAAGTGCCTCCAAATCTTAAGAGCAAACACAACGGCAGCCAACTCCAAATCATGCGTCGGATAATTCTTCTCATGAACCTTAAGCTGACGAGACGCATACGCCACAACGTGCCCGTGCTGATGCAACACACAACCGAGACCCTTGCCAGAAGCATCAAAAAAGATCTCAAATCCACCGCTGCGATCAGGCACGACAAGAATAGGGGCAGTCGTCAACCTCTCCTTCAGAACACCAAAAGCACCCTCACAATCACCCGACCAAGCAAAAGCAACATCCTTCCGTGTCAACCTGGTCATCGGCTCAGCAATACGAGAAAAGGCCTTAATGAATCGCCGATAATAACCAGCAAGTCCAAGAAAACTCCGAATCTCAGACACAGACGACGGAACAGGCCACTCCCTGATGGCCCGAATCTTCTCAGGATCCACTGAAATACCATCTCCAGTCACCACATGCCCGAGAAAAGCAACTCTATCCAGACAAAACTCGCACTTCGAAAACTTAGCATACAAACGATGCCTCCTCAAGATCTCCAACACCGTCCTTAAGTCCGAGGCATGCTCTTCCTCCGACTTCGAATAGATCAGAATGTCGTCAATAAAGATAACGACAAACTTATCCAAAAAGTCGTAGAAAATCAGGTTCATCAGATTCATGAAAACTGCGGGCGCGTTAGTTACGCCGAAAGGCATAACCACAAACTCATAGTGTCCATACTTCGTCCTGAACGCTGTCTTCGGAACATCTCCCTTCTTCACTTTCAACTGATGGTAACCACTCCTCAAATCCAATTTAGAAAACACCCTCGAACCTCCAAGCTGATCAAAAATATCATCGATGCGAGGCAACGGGTATTTATTCTTAATGGTCACCGCATTCAACTCCCGATAGTCCACGCACATGCGACGCGAACCATCCTTCTTCTTCACCAGCAACACCGGTGCTCCCCACGGAGACACGCTAGGATTAATATAACCCTTCTGCAAAAGCTCATCCAACTGCTTCCGTAACTCCTCCAATTCTGCAGGTGCCATACGATACGGCGCCTTCGAAATCGGCTGCGCACCTGGAACAAGATCGATAGAAAATTCCAAGGCTCGATCAGGCGGCAAACCAGACATCTCCTCGGGGAAGACGTCGCCAAAATCTCGCACCACAGCTGGCCACTCCATCTCCATCTGCATTGCCACAGCCTCCACCGGCCTGGCCCGAAATCTGACAGGACCAAGCGAACTGCTACCACGACTGAACTCAAATACTGGATGTCCGGGAATCTCGAACACCACCTTCTTCCTCCGACAGTCGATCGTAGCATAGAAGCTCGCAAGCCAATCCATCCCAAGAACTGCATCATAGTTGATGATGTCGTGGACAATGAAATCAGCGAAAAGCTCATGTCCACAGACCACCAACGAGCAAGAATTGCAACCACGATGCACCGAGACCACGCCATTCCCTGTAACGATATTCCAACTCTTTGGAAGAGGGGACGTCGACAAGGAATGCCTCTCCACGAAGCTCCGAGAAATAATGCACATCGATGCACCAGAGTCAAAGAGGACTCGTGCAGGAAATGTGCAAACCAAAACCACACCTAACAACAATTAACAATCAAACCCTAGTCTAGCAAACAACCATGTTCAAGCAAACAACACAATCTAACAATCAAAACCAGCTAGGAAAGTAACAGCTAGAGTGAGGATTACCTGCGATAACCTCATCCACAGCCTCGCTCTCCGCAGCGGTCATCAAAAAAGCCTACCTCCTCGGCGGAACAGCCTGCCGAAAAGTCTGCCCCTGTGGAACAAGAGCTGCTCCACGTCCAGCAGGAACAGACGCTCGCTGCTGCAACGGCTGAGCTGCAACAGGAGCCCTCCGCAGCTGATTCGCATGCCGACAATCCTTCGCGGCATGGGAAGCATCTCCACAAATCAGACACTGGCCCAAAAACTTCCGACACTGATCCTTGACGTGGTCAGGCTTGACGCAGAAATGGCAAGACTTCAGAATAGGCCCTCCTGGCCTCTTAAACTGAGCGGACTGATTAGGCCTGAATCTAGGTCTAACCACAGCTCTCGCCTGTTCCACAGGCCTCTTCCCAGCACCAACAACAGACCCCCTCCTATGGTTCACGAGCAGCTCCTGCCTCTTAGCTGCTACCAGAACCTTCTGATAAGATTCCCGGTCAGAGGAGGTCACAAAACTCTGGAGCTCCGAAGCAAGCCCCTGCAGGAACCTCTGAGCCTTCTCCTCAGCGTCCTGCACCATCTTTGGTGCAAACCGACTCAGCCTCATGAACTCTTGGTGATACATGTCCACCGACGAGTTCCCTTGCTTCAGGTCGATAAAACGCTGCAGCATCTCCTCCCTGGCAGCTTTCGGAAAGAACTCACCCTCAAATCTGGCCTTGAAGGTAGCCCAAGCTATCGGCTCCACCAACATCTTCTCTTCCGCATCCCACCAATTCCGAGCATTATCCTTGAGTTGCCTCTTCGCCAAATCAACCCATCCAGCCGGGGTGATCTTGGCCATCTTCAGATTGTCCTCGATGTTCCGAATCCACTCATCGGCAGCCAGAGGACCCTCAGAACCATCAAAATATGCGGGACCCAGCTCCCGAAATTGCTTCGCTCCTGGCTCAGAGCGAGGGGCATCCGGAAGAGCCCGGGCAGCTCGAGCAAGTGGAGCATTCTGGACTTGCAAAAGCACGCCCTGCTGCACTTGCATCATCTGGAGCATCATCCGCATCATCTCACCGCTGGTGGGTTCCCGCTCAGGCTCCTCATCATGAGGGACATCGCCACTACCCCCACCACGGGTGAAACGTCTTCCTGCCATCTAGTGACACAGAAAACGAATCAGATTAGACTCATAGCTTATGACTCGGATGTCGAACTTAATTTATTGGACATTCTAATATTATTATCGCTATTCCAAAAATCGCAGTTACAGAAGGACCTGCATGGGCCACCAACAAAACCTGTCACGACCCGCTTCCCTAAAATGGAGGCGAGACGTGAAAAGGTCCCCACGGGAGTGGAGCTATAAAGCCCCAAACCCGATAAGCGTCAATAATACATAAGCAGGTCCCTGTAACCACAACAGAATAACAATAATAACACAAGGAGAGACTGAAATAAAATCTCACATCTCATACATTGTCCAACAGGAAATAAGTCCAACATCCAGAAAAGCCACCAGGCTAAAAGAAAAGAGTCTAAGGCCCAGAACAATGCCAACAAAAGAAACGACATAACAAAGTATGGGTGCTACGCACCGATAACAAAACAACTGTCTAACAAAAGTAAAACACAACGAAGACACTAGGACTGGTCCCCAGTGTCCACGTACTCCCCGTCAAACACAAGCTCGGGTTCGGCGTCAGCAAACACCTCGTCCTCAACAAGGTACTCAGGCTCAGGATCTAACATGTGTCACCCAAAAGAGTAAAGGGGCACATGTCAGCAAGTCTAAAAGACTTGAGCAAGGAAACTGAAAGTAAGGCAACTAGCAACCTAGCAGTTTAGTATGCATGACATGGCAGTTATAACATGAGTGCACAATTGAAACATGGCAAGACAATTTGTACAAGAGAACAATCATCGGGACAAGACAAGACAAGACAAGAGTAGCCACGCTACTATCAATCTCAATCAATTCACTATTCACGTCGTTTTGTAGATGTTTACGCCTTACAGCTGAATGGTTTTACATTCGCTGATTGGCCGCTTAACAACTACCCCAAACCCAAGAGTTTACGCCTTACCACTGCAGTTGCTGATCGGGCAGACTCCCAGTTGATTGGTCGCTTAACTCTTACCCCCAATACCCACACGTAATGGAGCCAGGGTCCCCGCACATGAGCTCAGCAAGTGAGCCGGGGTTGCCCCGCACATGAGCTCGCATTCTTAAACATTTGGCGTAGGGGTGCACCTAGCCGGAAACACGCAATTCGGGCATTGGCTATCAACTGCCTCTCTCAAAACAATGTGAGCTTTACTCCCAAGCGCAGGAGATCGTGCAAGTAGTACCTGGAGAGTCCAGAGTCGAATCCTCGGGACAAGTCGACCTGAGATAACACAAATTCAACTAATCAAATATAATATACGGTTAAGAAAACGACCACCTTTGTGAAGGTGAAAAATAGTGTACGGATTTGTAGCAAAGAAAGTGGTTCCTAAAAGTATTACGGTATCACGAAAGTTTGGTATCCAATGAGACAAATATGCTACGGTTGTGAGTTCATTAGGAGTTTATAGTCGCTGAAATTTCACGTCTTTTAATGTCACACAACGCTTCACCCGGTCAAGGCGTGAAGGCGTCGGAAGATAAATCGATGAAAACTAGTCAAAATAGCCTTAAACGTATTACTAGCAATGTTGATTTCATTAAACAATAATCGCAGCGATAAGTTCAGATTAGAGAACACAAATTAGCTAGCCTTATCAGGGCCTAGCCATAGGGCACATCAACAATATCGATACTAAGCAAATACCCATCAAATACGTTGTAGAAATCAACAAAACTAGCAATTTTGACATGATAGTAGGGCTAAAGACATGAAATTTAGCAACTACATACTCCTAACTACATCACAACCATAGCACAAAGAGATTAGCCACGCATGGTGCAATAAAAATCAGTTTTGATAGCAAAATACATCGTTTAGATAGCAAAATACAATGAAATACACCAAATACGGGGTATAAGTTCAAGAAATTATCACCAAATCTCCTCCTTAGAACCCAAAACTCTCTGATAATAGGAAGAACAGCCTCTGGAAATTTTCAGAATTTTCTCCTGGAGAAATACGCACAGTAGCCGCTCCAAAAGTCCCAAAATACGCCAGAATACCCCCAAAACCCTAGAAATACGCTTATATAATAGGCATTGCGGGTTTGGGGGTGTTAACGGGTGCAAAACCCGTACCCATTTGCTCTTAAACCCGATCCGCCAGCCGCATCAATTATAGGCCATCCGATCTGGGCGGGATCGTCTGTGAGCTCGACACGTGGCCTCGAACGATGCGGGTTCGTTCGCTCCGCTCCGAATTCGCATCGCAGTTGGATTTTCTCCTCACCCTTGGATCTGCATCCAACGAACTTAAAAGCGCCGCGTTGCTCGCTCCGTTCGCCATCGGATCTGGGCGGAAGTTGCCAGATGGCCGCCACGTGGCTCCTTTGATCGCCGAATACGACTCGGATGCGGGGCTCGTGAGAGTCGTTGGATGATGAATGGACCGGTGTGATGGAGCCACGTCGCCATGCATAGGTTCGAATTTGAGTTTGATGCGAACCGTTCGATCTCCAATCGACGGTCCACGAGATGCCACGTCGCCATGACCGGAGCCTCCGCATATACGCCATTGAGATCGCTGGCGGCCGTTGGATCTTTATCCAACGGTCGGGATAATTCCAAGATGGCATCAGAGATCTACCGTCGGATTGAGCGGGAACGGCTGTGATTGCGCCACGTGTCCGTATTCCGCCGTATTTGCGTATTTTTGTGCGTATTTCTCCCTTTAAATAGTATTCTGCATTCAAAAATACACAGTAATTAGCACAGATCTCAGAAAAATACAAATAAATAGTCGTTGGAATCGTGAGATCGAGACGGTGCTAAGAAAAATATAAAAATGCAGAAATACTCAATATAATTCGTGTTTTGTGCACAAATAATGCGATTTCTCTAATAAATAATGGTGTACAAAATACGCACATATTAGAGAGCAATTAAGTATTATATAGGCACATCATAGGACTAATTAGGGGGTTAAATACGCAATATTCAACCCGAATCACACCCCCCAACTAGCGTTTTGCTAGTCTCTAGCAAAATGAGCGAAGTACGATACCAAATATACACCTAGATCACCTTATCAGGTCTCAAATCATTCATCACCATACTACAAAGACGAAAGAAAATGTCCACACACTAATGCCAAGATTTCAAGCTCATTATATAATGGTACTCATGGGTTTACAATGAAAAGCAAGTATCTCTAAAATGGTCATTAAATAGTCTTAAATCCACTTTACATTACTTCATAGCGAATGGTATGCAAAATCAATGGCTCACACCTTTCAATCAAAGTATATAACTTGGAGCGTAGATGTATCATGCAAAGCAAGCAAAAATAGATTGGTATCAAGACATACACACGTCAATTTTCATTCATAGGAAATCACACCATATCTTGTGCTATCTTTAAGCTTTGGAAGTTCTCTTGCCTTGCTAACGATGCACACTTTTTCTTGCTCTTATTTTCTCATTTTATTGGTTCCGCGTAACGCGCATCAAGCAACATTTGCAGAAAAAATGTATAACTTGGATCGCTCCATCAAATGATTGAGGTTCCAGTCAATGGCTCCCAAATCAGACGATAATAGGGCATTAGGCCAAGAAGGACCCCTCGGACTGTACTAATCGAGCCAACCAAGTTATTTCTTTAATGAAACATTTATTCGTTCATTCATTTTTCTTCATTCATCTCATTTCATTCTTTCTTTTGTGCGTACATAAATAACTTGGCAAGATAGCTTCCTTTTCTTTATTCTTTCACAAGAATGGGTTATCCTAATCATTTCAAAAGACAGTGTAGACTTTCCACCCAAGATCACACAAAGCATGCAAACAGCAATGAATATGAGATATAAAGCAATGCTCCAGTCATTTTGTGATGGTGTGTTCCATTGAAAACATACGACTTGCTAATTCATAATTTCAAGTTTCATTAAGTCATCATTCAATCCTACCATAGAGATATATCAAAAGAGATTCACCATGAGTACTAGCATTCATATCGAATGAGAATGAAATATTTAACAATAGCGGTGGATGAAAATAAATCATATGTGAATAGTGGTGAATAGACTTCGAGAATTGTCATCACATGAGGTTCATTTCTAGGTGTAATAAGCATTGGTGATAATTCTTGACTCAACCCCATTTTTTATTTAAAAAAAAAATTTTTGAAAAGGGAACTACTAAAATAATAATAAAATAAAATAAAAATAGAAATAAAAATAAAAATCCTAAAAGTTTATACCCTCCCCCCAACTTAAAATAGGCATTGTCCTCAATGTTAAGGAGAGGGAATCATGGAAAGAACACACCTGATTAGTGACCACCCGAAGGTGGATCTGTGAGATCAATGGTGGTATCCTCTCTGGCCCAAAGCTCTTGAAAATGTTTCAGACGTTGTCCGTTGACTTTGAATTCATGGCCATCCTTTTCATTCACTAGGACCACCGCTCCATGTGAAAAGACTTCTTTGACAAAGTATGGTCCCGTCCATTTTGAGCGCAGCTTTCCTGGAAATATATGGAGTCTTGAATTGTACAACAAAACCTTGTCTCCAACTTTGAATTCCTTTCGTAGGATCATTTTGTCGTGCACAGCTTTCATCCTTTCTTTTGCTAGCTTTGCATTTTCATATGCCTCTCGTCGTATCTCATCAAGCTCCATGATCTGCAATTTACGAGAAACATTGGATGAGTCATCAAGCAAATTAATGGTTTTAATTGCCCAAAAAGATTTGTGCTCTAATTCAACAGGAAGATGGCAATTTTTTCCATAAACCAAACGAAACGGTGACATCCCTAAGATAGTCTTGTATGCTGTCCTGTAGGCCCATAGAGCTTCAGGCAAGCGAAGACTCCAATCTTTGCGTGTTGGATTCACTGTTTTCTGAAGAATGTTCTTGATTTCCTTGTTTGCCAATTCCGCTTGTCCATTTGTTTGAGGGTGATAAGGTGTGGAAACTTTATGTGTCACCCCAAATTTCTTCATTAGATTTGCAAAGAGCCTATTGCAGAAGTGAGAACCTCCATCACTGCTAATGGCCTTTGGCACTCCAAAGCGCGAGAAGATGTTCTCTTTCAAAAATTTCAGCACAATGGAAGCGTCGTTGGACCTGCAAGGAATAGCTTCCACCCATTTAGAAACATAATCAATGGCAACCAATACAAATATATACCCAAAAGATGGTGGAAAAGGCCCCATGAAATCAATACCCCAACAATCAAATAATTCTATTTCTAGCATGGGATTCAAGGGCATCATGTTTCTTTTGGTAGTTCCCCCCAACTGTTGACAACGCACACATGATTTACAATAAGCATATGCATCTTTAAACATTGTAGGCCAATAAAAACCACTCTGTAAAATTTTGGCAACAGTCTTATGAGCTGAAAAATGCCCCCCACATACCCCATCATGGCAAAAATGTAAAACACTATCAAACTCATGGTCAGGTACGCATCTCCTTACAAGTTGGTCTCCACAGTATTTAAAAAGATAAGGATCATCAAAATAGAACGATTTTACCTCATGCTTGAAGCGTTTGAAATCTAAAGAAGACCAATGTGGAGGGGTTCTACCTGTCACCAAATAATTAGCTATATCTGCATACCATGGTAGGGTAGAAATGGCGAAAAGCTGCTCATCTGGGAAGGAATCTCGCAATGGAATGGTAGGCGACTCTGTTCCCACCGTCAATCTAGAAAGGTGATCTGCAACATTGTTCTCAACTCCTTTTTTATCCTTGATCTGAATATTGAATTCCTGCAAAAGGAGAATCCATCGTATAAGTCTAGGTTTCGCATCCTTTTTAGATAAAAGATATTTAAGTGCAGAATGATCTGTAAAGATGAGAATAGGAGAGCCCAATATATAGCTTCTGAATTTCTCCAATGCAAACACCACCGCCAGCAACTCCTTCTCCGTAGTAGTATAGTTCCGTTGTGCTTCATTCAAAGTTTTACTGGCATAATAGATAACACAAGGAACTTTCTCTTTCTTTTGCCCAAGCACTGCCCCCATTGCGTAGTCACTTGCATCACACATAATTTCAAATGACATGCTCCAGTCTGGAACCTGCAAAATAGGGGAGGAAACAAGTGAGTTCTTCAATTTATCAAATGAAACTTGACACTCTTGTGTCCATATGAAATCAGTATTTAAAGTTAATAAGTGGCAGAGGGGGCGGGAGATGGCGCTGAAATCCTTTATGAATCTTCGATAAAATCCTGCATGGCCTAGAAAGGATCGTATGTCCTTGACGCATTTTGGTGTAGGCAACTTCTCAATCACCTCAACTTTTGCTCTGTCTACCTGAATACCTGCTTTGGAGACTAGGTGTCCAAGAACCAAACCCTCAGCTGTCATGAAATGACACTTTTCCCAGTTTAACAGCAGGTTCTTTTCCTGGCACCTGTGCAAGACAAGAGCTAAGTTAGATAAACAATTTTCAAATGAAGTGCCATATACAGAAAAGTCATCCATAAACACTTCCATAATCCTCTCAACCATATCACTAAAGATACTCAACATGCAACGCTGAAAAGTAGCAGGTGCATTGCATAATCCAAAAGGCATTCTCCTAAAAGCGAAAGTTCCAAAGGGGCAAGTGAAGGTAGTCTTCTCTTGATCCTCTGGAGCAATCTCTATCTGATAATAGCCAGAATAACCATCTAGAAAACAATAAAATTCGTTACCTGCTACTCTTTCCAAGATTTGATCAATGAAAGGTAATGGAAAGTGATCTTTTCGGGTTTTAGCATTTAACTTTCTGTAATCAACACACATCCTCCAACCTGTGGTGGTCCGCATCGGTATAAGCTCATTACTCTCATTTCTTACCACTGTGAGGCCTGATTTCTTCGGAACCACCTGTATAGGGCTAACCCATCTGCTGTCTGAAATATGATATATTATACCTGCAGCAAGTAGCTTAAGAATCTCCCCCTTAACAACCTCTTTCAAAGTAGGATTTAATCGACGTTGCATCTCACATGTTGGTTTGGCGTCATCCTCAAGATAAATATGATGAGTGAAAATTAAGGGATTTATACCTGTAATGTCCGCAATAGACCATCCAATGGCCCCTTTGTGTTCCCTAAGCACATCGGGCAAAGCACTTTCTTGTTCAGGTGTGAGTTTAGAGGATATTACCACAGGGAAGGTCTCCTCCTTTCCAAGGAAATCGTATTTCAAATAGTCTGGCAGAGGCTTCAATTCCAGCTTTGGATGCTCAATCTCTGAAGGTTGTTGTGGTGGCAATTCCACTGGCAATGTCTCGAACTTTGGCACCCATGCATCCCTCGATCTTTCATTTTTGCCCTGCACAAAATACGATTCATCAATATCGTCGAAATTATAATCAATAAAATTTGACGGGCATTCATACTTAGCCTCAAAATAATCTTCAATTAAACTTTCAATAAAACATACCTCTTTCACGTCATCAACATTCGCAGGTAACTTACATGATTTAATAATGTTTAGCTCAAGTTTCATGTTACCAAAGCTTATCTTCAATTGTCCATCCCTACAGTTTATCATAGCATTGCAAGTTGCTAGGAATGGACGTCCTAATATAATCGGAGTGCAATTACCTGATTGTGGCCCATGAATATCAAGGACGATAAAGTCCACGGGATAATAGAATTTGTCAACCTGGACCAACACATCCTCCACGCATCCTCGTGGGATTTTTACCGACCTGTCTGCTAACTGTAAAACCACAGGTGTCTTCTTCAGCTCCCCCAATCCAAGCTGCACATAAACAGAGTAAGGTAAAATATTAACACTAGATCCCAAATCAAGTAAAGCATCTCCAAATTTCTTAGTTCCTATAATGCATGGGATAGTAGGAGAACCTGGATCCTTATATTTAGGAGGAGTGTCATGTTGTACCATTGCACTTACCTGTTGTGTTAAGAATGCTTTCTTTTTCACATTTAGGCTCCGCTTTACAGTGCATAGCTCCTTCAGAAATTTAGCGTATGCAGGCACTTGGTTGATTGCATCAAGTAATGGGATATTAATTTTTACCTGCTTGAAGATATCTCTTATCTCTGCCTGATACCTGTCTTTTGATGGTGGAGCAAGTCTGTGTGGGAATGGAGCTGGAGGTACATATGGTTCTGGCTCTTTTTCCGCTACCTCCTCCTCAACCTGCAAACTTTCAGGTGCTTGTGCCTCCTCTTTCTCCTCAGCTGGTTGTTCATGTCTAGGCATTTCTGGTTTTTCAATTTCACGTCCGCTACGCAATGTAGTCACTGCCTGACATGGTTTGACGTTGTTTCCTGAAAAAGAAGAAGAGGGATTCGTATTAGGATTTGCAATAGGCTGAGCAGGTAATTTACCTTTGTCTTGTGACGCTATAAATCTTGAAAAATTCTCAGTGAGCTGTTGTTGCATCTGAGCCATCTGTTGAACTGCGGCAGTGAGACTCTGAATTTCATTGTTCTGCTCCCTTTTTCCTTGATAATTGGAGTGGTTGGGATGGTAATAGGGAGTGGACGTCTGCTGCTTCTGCTGATATGAAGCTCCTCCTTGGTTTGATGGGTTCTTCCAATTGGTGTTGTAGCCTTGATTTGCCACCCAATTCACCTCTGATTCTGGATTTCTGCCCAATTCTTTAATTGCTAGGATTAGTGGGCAGACGGTAGTATCATGAACTGGCTTCTCGCATATGACGCAGTATGGCTCTGATGTGACTGCCTTTGCTGCTCTGAGATCAATATTTTGTAGCTTTTGCGTCACCAATGCCTCCACTTGTGCCATCAATGCATCTTCAGGCTTCAAAGTCTGCAAGCCACCTTTTGTTTGATGTGTAGACATGGACCTGTCAAATTCTGAAGGTGGCTCCCATCTTCTTGCATTCTCTGCAATGTTCTCCAAATATGCCCAAGCCTCCGTCGGGGTCTTCTCAAAGAAAGCTCCATTGCACATCATCTCTACATATTGCTTCGTATTCGGCTGCAATCCATCGTAAAAGAATCCAATGGTTCGTCCCTTGTCAAAACCGTGATGTGGGCACGCCAACAGAAGCTCCTTAAATCTTTCCAAAGTTTGATCGTATGCTTCAGTTTCCTTCTGCGAAAAAGACATGATATGCCTCTTTAAAGCTTGAGTCCTGGTCAAAGAAAAGAATTTTTTTAGAAACTCAGTTTGCATGGTTAGCCAAGAAGTAATAGATCTAGGAGGCAATGCATTGAACCAATTCTTTGCCTTGTCTTTCAATGAGAATGGAAAAAGTTTAAGATAAACAACATCATTACTAACTTTTCCATCCAACTGTGTAGAGCATGCTTCTTCAAACGTTTTAATATGCAAATAAGGATTTTCCCTATCCTCTCCATGGTAAGAGGGAAGGATCTGGATCACCCCAGCTTTAAGCGAAAAAGAATGAGCACCCTCAGGTAAAACAATGCATGACTCAGAAGCAACTCTAGTGGGCATATAAGTAGCACTCAATGGTAGTTCTTGTGGGTGTACAAGAGGTTGTTCGTTATTATTAGCCATATTTTCAATTCTTATCAATCTGTGTGAAGTGGAAGTCCTATGCCACATAAACTAGCAAAGAGATATATATATTTTTTGTTTTCAATAATAAAACTAAGCTATAAAGTGGAAGGATCTCACCGGGTACTCCTCTGAAAAGCTGAAAATGTGGATCAAAGATACCGTTGTCCCCGGCAACGGCGCCAAAAACTTGCCTCTCTCAAAACAATGTGAGCTTTACTCCCAAGCGCAGGAGATCGTGCAAGTAGTACCTGGAGAGTCCAGAGTCGAATCCTCGGGACAAGTCGACCTGAGATAACACAAATTCAACTAATCAAATATAATATACGGTTAAGAAAACGACCACCTTTGTGAAGGTGAAAAATAGTGTACAGATTTGTAGCAAAGAAAGTGGTTCCTAAAAGTATTACGGTATCACGAAAGTTTGGTATCCAATGAGACAAATATGCTACGGTTGTGAGTTCATTAGGAGTTTATAGTCGCTGAAATTTCACGTCTTTTAATGTCACACAACGCTTCACCCGGTCAAGGCGTGAAGGCGTCGGAAGATAAATCGATGAAAACTAGTCAAAATAGCCTTAAACGTATTACTAGCAATGTTGATTTCATTAAACAATAATCGCAGCGATAAGTTCAGATTAGAGAACACAAATTAGCTAGCCTTATCAGGGCCTAGCCATAGGGCACATCAACAATATCGATACTAAGCAAATACCCATCAAATACGTTGTAGAAATCAACAAAACTAGCAATTTTGACATGATAGTAGGGCTAAAGACATGAAATTTAGCAACTACATACTCCTAACTACATCACAACCATAGCACAAAGAGATTAGCCACGCATGGTGCAATAAAAATCAGTTTTGATAGCAAAATACATCGTTTAGATAGCAAAATACAATGAAATACACCAAATACGGGGTATAAGTTCAAGAAATTATCACCAAATCTCCTCCTTAGAACCCAAAACTCTCTGATAATAGGAAGAACAGCCTCTGGAAATTTTCAGAATTTTCTCCTGGAGAAATACGCACAGTAGCCGCTCCAAAAGTCCCAAAATACGCCAGAATACCCCCAAAACCCTAGAAATACGCTTATATAATAGGCATTGCGGGTTTGGGGGTGTTAACGGGTGCAAAACCCGTACCCATTTGCTCTTAAACCCGATCCGCCAGCCGCATCAATTATAGGCCATCCGATCTGGGCGGGATCGTCTGTGAGCTCGACACGTGGCCTCGAACGATGCGGGTTCGTTCGCTCCGCTCCGAATTCGCATCGCAGTTGGATTTTCTCCTCACCCTTGGATCTGCATCCAACGAACTTAAAAGCGCCGCGTTGCTCGCTCCGTTCGCCATCGGATCTGGGCGGAAGTTGCCAGATGGCCGCCACGTGGCTCCTTTGATCGCTGAATACGACTCGGATGCGGGGCTCGTGAGAGTCGTTGGATGATGAATGGACCGGTGTGATGGAGCCACGTCGCCATGCATAGGTTCGAATTTGAGTTTGATGCGAACCGTTCGATCTCCAATCGACGGTCCACGAGATGCCACGTCGCCATGACCGGAGCCTCCGCATATACGCCATTGAGATCGCTGGCGGCCGTTGGATCTTTATCCAACGGTCGGGATAATTCCAAGATGGCTTCAGAGATCTACCGTCGGATTGAGCGGGAACGGCTGTGATTGCGCCACGTGTCCGTATTCCGCCGTATTTGCGTATTTTTGTGCGTATTTCTCCCTTTAAATAGTATTCTGCATTCAAAAATACACAGTAATTAGCACAGATCTCAGAAAAATACAAATAAATAGTCGTTGGAATCGTGAGATCGAGACGGTGCTAAGAAAAATATAAAAATGCAGAAATACTCAATATAATTCGTGTTTTGTGCACAAATAATGTGATTTCTCTAATAAATAATGGTGTACAAAATACGCACATATTAGAGAGCAATTAAGTATTATATAGGCACATCATAGGACTAATTAGGGGGTTAAATACGCAATATTCAACCCGAATCATCAACCAACACATGGCCCGCTTCTGGAACACGAGCCAGGAACACAATCATTTGTAGCAAAGCTACGCAATCACAGAAACACTTAAAGAATGCAATGACATGACATTTAACTTGCGTACCGTTAATGAAAGTAAACATGACATGGTAATTGTGCAACATGCTATATGTGTTGGAACTAGCTTCGTTGTCAAGCTAGTCCCCCAATTTGCGCCTAGGCGAGTATCATTTCGTCGCCTAGCCTCTTTTACGCCTACAACAAGCAAATGGCCTAAAACATGGCCTAAACCCTAAGTGGCAAGTTTCACTTGCCTAGCACCGGGGATGGCGACTACTTCGTCACACGGATGCCAACTAAGGGGAAATCGCTGTTATGGGGGAAACATTCAACAAACAACATGAAATTTATTAGGGTTTCATAAAAATTATAAATAAGTTATGAAAACAACGGTAGATCGATTTCTTACCAAGAGGAGACGGAAGAAACACTCTGGGGAACCCTAGGATCAGATCTGGAAAAGATTGGAGAAGTTTGGGGAAACTAGGGTTTTGGGGGATTTGGGGATTTTGATGGGTTTTGGTGAGATTTTGGGGAAGATGAGAGGTAGATGGAGTGAATGGATGGTTTGGATGATGGATTTAGGGCTTGGAATGAAGAAATGAAGCTTGGAGGAAGATGGGGGCTGAAGGGGGAAGATTTTAGGGTTTTGGGTCGTGTTGGAGAAGATGAAATCGTTTGGGTTGGGTATAAATAGGTTGAGCTGGCGGCTGCCCAGAAATTAGGGTTTTAACACTGGTTAGTCGGTCAAAGAGTAACCACTGACCGACTAGTTTGGCAACTAGTCGGTCGGTCGACCAACGCAGACCGACTAAGTGCAAATAGTAACTCCTGAACGAAAATAGGATTTTAGAGTTAGTCGGTTCATGAACAAATACTGACCGACTAGTTTAGCATCTAGTCGGTCGATGAACGTTCTTAGACCGACTAAGAGTAAGCAGTAACTCAACTAAAATTAAGATGATGTATTAGTCGGTTAAAGAAGCATTGCCGACTGACTAGTTTGCAACCTAGCCGGTCAACCAACGTTCTTAGACCGACTAACGATAAACAGTAACTCCTGAGAAATTTAGAAAGCCAACTAGTCGGTCCAAGAAGGATTGCCGACCGACTGGATCGTCATCTAGTCGGTCGGTGCCCCTTCTTATACCGGCTAATGAGCACAAAAAGTTCCGATACGGAGCGCGGGGCCCGGGATCGATTCCTAAGACTCCTAGGCTTGATCTAATAGTTAGATACGACCGTTATGAAGTCCGTCACGAATGACATACTTCGAAATCGACAATCCTAAGGAAGAAACGAGAAAATACGACGAATCGATCGAAATTGAAAGCTACGGAGACAAAAACCACACAAGAGGAGAAAATCCACCAAAACATATATTATATTATATTAAATCCAGATACATGAAAAGCAGTCGTTACACACTCTCTCTACACATCCTCTCTCTACTGATTCTCTCGCTCTCTCTCACTCTCCTAGTTCTATCTCTCTCTTCAGATTCTCTCACCCCCAGTCTCTCTCTCTCTCTCTCTCTCTCTCGGGTGTGTGTATGTGCATGTGGTAGGTGGGTGCATGGGTGGGTGGGTGGGTGTGCAATGGTGTGTGTGTTTGTATGCGCACGCGTGGGGAGTGTGTGCTTGGAGTTGGGGGTGTGTGCATGTGGGTGTGTGTACGCATTGGGGTGGGTGGGTGCATGTGTGTGTATGCATGGGGGTGCGTGTGGTGTGGGTGGGTGGGTGTGCATGGGGTGGGTGTGTGCATGGATGGGTGAATGCATGGGGGGTGGGTGCTTGCATGTGAGTGAGTGTGTGTGGGGTGTGTGTTGCGTACACGCGTGTGGGGTGTAGGTGCTTGCATGGGGGTGTGTGCATGGGTGGGGTGGGTTGTCTTCATTGGAGGGGGGATGTGTGTGCGTGTGCGCGCGCGCATTGGTGGGTGGGTATGTGCATGGGGTGTAGGTGCTTGCCCATGGTGTGTATGTGCGTGCGCGTGGGGGGTGTGTGTTAGGGTTAGGGCATGGCATGGGTATGTGCATGTGTGTGTGCATCGGTGTGTGCTTGGGATGGGTGTGTGTGCAGTGGGGTGGGTGTGTATGGGTGTGTGCGCGCGCGTGTGGTGTCACCCACCCCACCCATCTACACACCCACCCCAATGCACATACCCACCCACCCAACAATGCACACACCCCCCATGCAAGTACACACACCAATGCACACACACACACCAATGCACACACACACCCACCCCAACCCCCATGCACACACACCCACATCCTATGCCCACACACACACCCCGATGCACACACACTCCATGCACACACACACCCCCACACACAAACTCCACACACACACACACACACACCCCCCCCCCAAGGCACACCCACCCCCAGGCACACAACACACTCACCCCATGCAAACACACACACTCACCCAAACCATTCACCATCCCACCCCCGAGGGGGGGGGGGGGGGGGGGGGGGGGGGGGGGGGGGGGGGGGGGGGGGGGGGGGGGGAGAGAGAGAGAGAGAGAGAGAGAGAGAGATGTGCGGAGGGGCAAAACGGTCCAATTTAACACCGTCAGTCCATAATCCGCCACATGGTATCAGTTTGCCACAAAATGATTAACTTAAAAATGGCACAAACGTGAGGGTATTTTATGCAATTAACCCTATAGATTATTGGATTAATATCACAGAACCCCTGAGCGTTTTAACCAATTATAACATAACCCCTAGGTTTTTTTTTCCTTTATGTCCTTTAAAAACTGCCGCTGTTTAATTTTCTAATTAAAATGATTTTTTAATCATTATTCTGTAACTGAACATATAAAAAATTTAAGGATGGTTAAAATAACAAAAAAAGTTATTTGAAGTAAAGAACCAAACGACGTCAGTTTTCAAATGGAATGTGTGCTCCGCATAATACAAAAAATCTAAATGATTTTTCTCAAAGTGGATCAAAACTTGGGGGTTTAGCGAAGTTAATCCTTATTTATTCAGTCATTTACGAATTGGACACGATAGCCTGATATGGTCTTACATATGAGACGTGTTCGCATGCGATCCATATCCAAGAATCCAAAACCTCGATCCACTCGTATTGTTACTTCAGGACATGATTTAGAATTTTAAACTCAGATCATAGTTGGGTCGGACGATAAAAAAAAACTCAAGATAACATGACAATTGATCAACTTGAAGCACACTACAATAAATTTTACTATAATCTAGTTTTGCAATTCTAAAAACAAACCTCGTATTTACCAACTGACAAATCTTTAGTTTTATCAAAGTTTATATGATAAAGCTACAGCCCATTTCATCTGTGAAAGACTGCTCAATCCATAATTTCTCACAAATCAGGGATCAACCAATCAATTAGAAAATTCCAAACATCCTGTTAACTGTTAATTTCCTTGCATTGTCTCCGAGTCCGAGTATCATTGCTCACCAAATAATAGCAAGGCCATGACACACCCATGGACCAAACTCATGTCACATTTTATCAAGATCACATCATGCGCTTATTGCAAGACTTCATATTAACCAAATCACCATACTGTTGAGATTTCGAAGCATTTCAGCAGGAAAATTTTCTAAACAAGTCGAATTATAAATGAAGTAGCAGCTTGGAAGAATTGGATGTTCCACACAACAAAAACACCGGGAAAAAAAATACAGTTAAACAAACAAGTATCAGCTCTCCTTCCATATTTTGTTCATGGAATACAATACATCCAATATACTTGCATCATATTGTCTCAATAAACTGCCGTGTGTGTGTCTGTAACCTCACAGTCTCATTTTGCAAATCTTTCCCCATAATACAATCATGAAACAGTGGCAGGCAACCTAGAAATTGACCGGCAGGCTGGTCAAGAAAGCCAATGTGAATGGAGATGTGGATTTACCAAAGAGAGAGCACCAACGAGGCATCTTCTCAAGAACCCTCGCAGCTTTAGGCGTTACTCTGTTCACGTCAGTTCTTAGTTTCAACAAGAGATCTGAGCCTTCTTTGTATCCTTCTTGAAAGGGGTGTGTCTCGTTACTACGGCCCTGCACCCAGATGAGGTTCAAGTGAATTTCTGTCGGTGAGTTCTTTCCGCCAGCAAACTGAATGGTGTGCCATCCATCAACCTCAGTCTTCCCACCTAATGGGACAACTTCTACTCCATTTGCTGATTTCAGACAACAAATCAAGATAATTAGACCCATCAAACTGTTTATACATTGTTCGAGAGCTCTGAAGTAAGATGATCATTGTTCTTATGACTGCAATAACGTCACTCAAATGCAAAAAACTCAATGAAACACAATTTAACGGTATAATTTAGTATATAAAATTATCTAATTTGAGTAAGCTACAAATTTAGTTGTCGCAAAGTCAAGGATACCCGCTTACAACATGAATCTATTATCTATATGCATGGTACCAATGATACTCTATTATTGTTATTTATTTGAGCATTAGAACAATTTCTGAAGTTCAAATTGGGTCATGCTTAAAGGTTGGTTTTTTTTTCATTTTTTAATAGTTTCATTTTGCACAAATTTGTGGGTTTCATTTACAAGGCCCTTAATAAACTGTCATGCTCTAAGTTGTTATATTCAGAAATAAACATGCACCATTGATATAAAATTCTAGTGTTTTAGTGGAAGATATTTAGGGACATGGAATAAAAGACGATTTTTATAGAAAATAAAGAGAAAATTCAAGATAGTTGGTTCCAAGTAGAGAGGCAACAACTTTCTCATACACTTTGATACGAGATAAAGGGTTAATTCTTACAAGATCTACACCTAATCTATCCTCTACTCTTATTCTCTCTTCTTCTTTCTTCCAATTCCACCAGATTTCTTCCCCTCAAACCCTAAACATTCCTATCAAATTGGCATCAGAGCGTAGATCCTGATGGAGGAGCTAACATCCACGGTGATGGTGTGGATCTGCTCTCTGCATGAGAGTGAGACTATGTTGAAGCAAACGATGGAGGGGAGACGCTCTCCGCCTGAAAGGGAGGCTACGAAGCCAGATCTGACAAAAATCAAAGCCGACGGCACGGATCCGGGACAAAAGGCGGAGCCTTTGGAAAGGGAAAAGGGCAAAATCATCTTTTTGGAGGAGATCCATCTAATGGACGATCCAGCTTTAGATTTAAGCAACATGGATTTCTACGCAGATCTGATCAATGACGAAGTCAACAACAAAGCGGAAGGGGACAACGGCCCCTTCGGACCCAGGGCGGGCCCGCCAATGGGCGACAAATCCTTGTGGGGTCGCCTGGGGCCTCGAAGCCTCGGGCGGCCCTACCAGGGGATGCAGACCCTAAGGTGGCCCCGCCTGTGGCCGGCGACCCCCCGCTAACCCGCCCCAGGCCTTTCGGACCCTGGGAGGCCCGCCGGAGGGCAGGCAACCCCCTTAAGGTCGCATGGGTCCTCGCGAGCCCTGGGCGACCTATCCGAAGATCTGTGTGACCCATGGACATGCCGCGTGGGGCTCGGCGATGTCGTTGATAACTTTCTTGGGCCCCATAACCCTTGGATTCTTAACTATCAGCAGCGGTGACGTCTCGCAAAGGATGATAGAGACCTTAGGTGGCCCTTTGGTCTAAGAGACGGGCACTCCCTAATACGCCTATGGACTTCATGCACCACCTTGAGAACAAGATGGTCTTTTCGGGGGTGGAATAGTGTTGGAAACATGGGTTGCGGCCACACCGGTTGCAAACTTGTAATTTGGGGGCTCTGGTGGCAATTTTTTGTAATTTTGAGCCCTAGGGACATTTTTGTAAATATATGCAAATCAACACTATCTACAGTGAGTTGATATGTTATTAGGGTTAGGGATGTCGAAAATTGAAGAAGAATATTGAGTAGAGAAGATTATGAGCAGAGTAGCTTTGATCTTGGGGAGATTTAGGCTTTTACCTCGAATCAAAGGCTAGGGAAGTGCTTCTCTCTCTAATTGGAACCATATTTGTAATTTGTGTTCTTATCTATAAAAATCTCATCTTTCTGTTAAAATCCCCAAGTTTCTTCCACTCAAACCCTAGACTTCCCTATCAACCATCTACAATAAAAAAATTTGGATAAAATTTCAAAATAAACCAAAAATAGAAATAATTTTAAAAATGTCCAAATTTAAATTAAGTAAAAACCGACTAACTTCTTGTCACATCAATTTTCACACGTAAATTCGCAATGAAAAACAACCGGTGTTGGTAATCCCGATCAAATTGTGCACCCTCCAAATGCCCGTATACCAAGCTGATGATTTCATTGTACTATTGAGGAATCCTCAAATATGAATGTGGTTGGCGACTCCAGCTATTTTAATCTCAAATGACTGGGATTATCAATCCTGGTTGTTTGCCTCGGCACGAATCTGCGTGCAAAAACCTACATGACGAGACGTTGGTTGATTTTTGAGACTCAATTTAAATTTGACCATTTTTATAATTATTTCTAATTTTTGGCCTGTTTTGATTTTTTTTAAAATATCAAGCTATCTGAAATTTTATGTAGCATGTACAGATGTCCAAGCAACAACTTGACCTGCCTTTGTTGAAATTCAACCAACAGATCCGGTTAACGGGCAAGCTTGATATTAAAAATTACTACATTTTTTCCAATTTTCTTTTTGAACTACCAAACGTCCAAAAAAACTTGATAGTGCAAATAACTCAACAAATAGCTGTCTCTTCTTTTGTACTCCGTTTTTTAAATTATAATTAAATACGAAGATGTAACTTTATATTGACTTTACTATTAATAGTTTGCTTTATGCTGTGATAACCACATGGAGTTTGTTCATTATGTTCGATGTCATCAAGGCTTTGCCCCTACAATTTTATGGTTCAAACAATACTTCAGTGGAAGGTCACATTTTCTACCGGTAGCATCTTAATACTGTAAGTTACTCATAGGATCTATTAGCAAACAGTTTGCAATTCACAATTAATTATCAAACTTTGGAAAAAATATCCAAGACCCGTTTGGCAACACGGTTTTGTTTCCAAAACTTGGGTCTAATAGAGTTTGGGCTACATGGCATGTTTGGAAGCTAAAATAGAGTTTTTGAAATTGAGGTTTTGTGCCCCAGTTGTGGTTTGTAAATACCTAACATGAAAGGATTTTCACATATTGAGGTTTTTATGTGGACAAATTTCAGTTTTATTCTAAATTAGCCAAAACCCCAGTTTTAGAAACTGCAGTGCCAAACTAGCCTTAAAAAGTTAGAAAGCTAACATGCATGGTCATCACCTTCAAATGTGAAGTCCCTGATTTCTTTGGTATTGATTGCTGCTGTCCAACGAGTGGAATGTTTAGTGTTGATTAATACCCGGGTGTGTCTGTCAGCTGCTACTGAATCGCTTTCAACATGGAGGGTAGGAATGTCCGACTTACTCCATCCATTCCCAGTGTCCTTGAAACTCAAGCACCCATATTTTACAGTAAAACCAACAAAATCGATACTCTTTTCCGTTCCACAAGTAAATTCTTCATCCTTTAAAATTTCAACTTCCTTTGTCAGTTTGCCCGGAGTCGAAGAATATAAAGAAATATATGATAATGGACCTTGACTTTCAAGATATTCTCCTCCTGTCTCTACTACGTGCACAACCTGCAATAAAGCATTGCATCAAGTCTTATAAGTTAATCGTACTATCAAGGTTGTAGTAAGAAAATTAAATCAGAAGCAATTTTAACATTACATATCCAGACCGTAAAGTGCACTAGAGAAAAACGAACAGACAGTATATCACTTCTCTTGGAGCAAACTGAGTAATAGTTAAAAGAAAAGGCGGATTACTCAACAAAGATAAAGAAGCATACTATATGTGTCTACACACCCCATGACACAAGGCTCTTAATATTGAAGGACTTGGGCATGCAATAAGTGTACATCCAAGCCACTAGGGTATGGACATGATGATCCTCACGAAAGTCATGATGTATAACAACCTGACAGTTGCACATTCCCTTTGACTGTTATAACCCTATACCACACAATAGACTATGACATCTACCATGCTGTAAATGGCGTCTAGTGACATTGCCATTGAGGCTGCCATGGTAGTGGTAGCCGCCGACCATCTCGCCAGCTGTTGTTCTCGCTGAGGCGGTCGGTAGTGACGACTTACAGTCACGCCACAAAAAGGCAGCCGCCATGGCAGGATTTGCCCGCAAAAGCAGGTTGATGAGCCAGTCAATTTGTTTTTTTAACATTTCCCAATTCAACTAGGTTGGATGAGCGTTACTGGTTATTTGATTTTGTTTTACCCAAACCCATTAGAGGACTAATATCATCTAAATTTTTAAGAAAAATAAAAAAAGCTAAAACCCTAGATCTACTTCTAAACTTCTCTTCATCCCACTCTTCTTCCTCCTCTTTAAATTCTCTCAAAATGGGAAGTCCAAGACCAAGCCTCTTCTTTAAGATCGAGTGAATATCAATCCAAAGGTAATTTTATTTTTTGTTGCTTTATTATTTTGTTCTTTTGTCCTCTTCCTTTCTTCTTCCTCCCCCTGCACAACCTACTCTCCCCCACCCTTCTCTGGTAGACTGTCAACAGCAGATCCTACAGCAGGCGGCACTGGCATTGTGAATTTTTTCTTCCTTCCTCCCCCTTCCTTCTTCCTCCTACAATTCCACCCCACTCCACCCAACAGCTGTTGTTCTGGTTGCAGTAGTAGCTAGCAACAACAGCTGCAGTCTATTACGTTAGGAGGAGGAATTAGGGGGAAAAAAATAAAAAAAATGTCTTTAATGGTTACATTATTAAATTTGGAAAATTGATTCATAAATCAAATTAATTATACTCAAATATTGAATTGTGAAGCGATTGTGGGTAAGATATGTCAAACCGATTCTAATGTTCGACTGCCTCCATTCAGGAAGTTGAAAATTCAAGAGGAACAGAAAAAAATGAAGTGTGATGATATTGGTTGGAAATATGGTTAACCCGACCCACAAAACAAGGATTTAGTTTTGTGCAATAAGCGTGGTTATTGTACCGATGGTGGAATAACTAGATTAGTATATCATGTTATTGAAAATAAAGGGAATACACTTTTATATAAAGTCACTGAAAAGGAGATTGAAGAAATTTATGCATCTATGGAAGCCAAGATAAATCAAAAAAATAAGGCAGCATGATAGACTTTGATGAAGATGTCTAGATGACAATGACGAGACATGTCTCAATAGAAAGTATAATATTTCAGATACTACTGATAGCGGGCCAGCTTCTCAAATAGGAAAAGAATCAATCATTAGGCATATAGATGCTTTCATCACATGTGATCTGTAGCTAGCGAAATGGCTTCAGAAAGCTAAAGTAGTCCAATATTTTGGATGTCTTATTGAAGTAAATAAAGTGGGTACATGATCAGTGTGCTGATTGAACATATGTAGATGCCATTACGTTTCATATCTACAGAGTCTTTCACTGAGGCATGCATGGCTACAACAATGGGATATGTTATAAACCTCATATGTACATGCTATGAGAGCTTTTGTTGGAAAAAGCCAAGAAGAGAATTGAATAAAGCTTCAAGAGATGGAGGGATGAAAGACTAATTGTTCAGTCATGACGGTCTCTTAGAGTGACCGTAAAATAAAGGTAAATTATGAATCTTTACATGCATTGTAGTTTAGGGACATGTTTTTACTACAGATTAGGACTTTCCATAAAAAAGAAATTTTCATTTTTTTACATATAATTTCTTTTGATTCACTATTTCTTGTAAAGTGACAAGCCATGTATGAGCTTTACAAACGAGACAATTTTTGGAAAAGAACCAAAAATTAAAAATAATTTGGAAAACCGGCCAACAAATAAATAATTAGTAAAACCGACCAAGTCCAACCACGTTAGCGCCGAAAGGCGTTGGCTGGGCTCGGTTCGATTTGACCGCGGTTGGGTGTTGGCTAGGCTCAGTTCGATTTGGCCGCGGTTGGGTGCTGGCTAGGCTCGGTTCGATTTGGCTGCGGTTGGTTGATATGTACATTTAATATAATAAATGAGCATAATGAGTATCATATGACAATGGAGGCATCTCCTCATATACTAAGACACAAAAAGTGGGGTGGTACAACAAGTACAAGCCCATGTGGGCTAGTATCACCTCATTTTTTGTCTTGAATATGAGGAGATGCCTTCTATGTCATATGATATCCATTATTCTCATAATAAATATGCAATATACATATAATAAATATGCATGTAGTCTACATGAAAGAGAAGTGGTCTGGTGGTATGTCTCTTTGTTGGAGGTCAGATGTCATGAGGTCGAGTCTTGGAATGCTGCTGAAGAGGTTTTGTTACTTAAATTTTTTTTATTAAGATGATTTATAAGGGACCGAGATTTGAATTTTGAATTCTCTCCAACAAATGAAGAGTCATACCATCAGGCCGCTGCGAACTCGATTGAACCAAGACTAGCTAATTTTTCACGTACATGGTAAAAATTTGCAAAATAAAAATAAAAAGATATAGGTACTTGTCAAATAACCCCGACAAGCTCCCAAAATTTAGGCTCGAAATTGAGGGTGTTTGGCTATATAGAAGTTATGAAGAACGTGAAAAAATAAATTACTTTAAATTGATGTATGAAAGTGTATGCGCCACTTCCCTGGTGTAAGATAACTTTTGTTTTTCAATTTTCCCTTTTAAGACAAAACATCAAAATTTGATGATGGAAAATAAAAAAAGAGAGCGAATATTTTTAAATTATAAAGTAGTTATTTTCTTTAATATTGTCAAATTTAAAAAAATCATTTAAACGGCATTCCGAGAATGTTGCATTGTCAAATTTTAAAAAATCATTTAAACGGCATTGTCAAATTTTAAAAAATCATTTTAAAGTCCCACTATGGTTTGGATACAAACCAATTAAATGTAGAAATGAAACATGTGATTTTTTTCTTAAAGAATATTTTGACGATTAAATGTCCATTCACCACTTAAAAGAATTTTTTTGTTAAAACAAAAAATAAAAAAATCACTGGTTGGAAAAAAATCACTTGTTGAAAAAAAATATATATAGGATGTGTACCCACAGCGGAATTGGTTAGTTCAATTCTCGGATGTGTCCGCACGATTTTTTTTAAATAAAAAATGATCTTTTAAGTAGTGTTATAGGTGCAAGAGTGTGCTGCGGCTTGGTGGTGTGACTCTTTATTTGTTGGAGAGAGGTCCCGAGTTCGAAGCTCGGAATTTCCTTATAAATCCTCTTAATTATTTTTTTAAAAAGAGTAAAAATTCCATTTCAGCGGCATTCTAAGACTCGGACTCGTGACCACCGACCTCAAAACAAAGAGTCATACCACCAGACCACCTCTCCTTCATGTAGGCAACATGCATATTCTATATATGTACATATCAACAATTTGGCCGCAATTGCGTTGGCCGCGGTAGGCAACCACGACCAAATTGAAGCGAGCTCAGTCAACGCCCAGTCACCCCTAGATGTAGACGTGGTCACACTTGGTCGATTTTACTAACTATTTTATTTTTGATCGATTTTCCTAATTATTTTTAATTTTTGACGTTTTTCCAAAAATTTTCCTTACAAGAGTAAGCTATGATTATGAAGAACAGGTAATTCCTAGCTCAAGCCTTACTTGGAGGATGGTGGGAGGATCTTCGGTGCTAACAAGCTTAACCAAGACTGTATGAGTCAGTTAAGGTATGGTGAGGGTTATAGCTCAAAAGAAGTACCATTGGAAGGGAGCAATAACAAAGATGATTTGGTTGACATCAATGAGGATGCCAGAGATGATCATAATAGCAATACATTAGACTCTGATGAAGAAATGTAAGGCCTTAATAAGGACATTATGGACTGGAGGATGAGTATGACAATCATTAGGCTATTAGTGATACGGATACGATCGTGACTTTATTTTTATTATTTTTATTTTTAGTCTTTGGTTAATTTTGAGTCTTTAGGAGCTTTAGTGTTTTGGATGAGCTTCGTCCCACATCGGATGTGTGAAGAGAGGTGTTGAAATGTAAGCCTATATAAAGGCTCTAGACCTATATCGTTGATGAACTAACTAATGAAGAAAACAAACGAGAAATTTTCTCAAAACCTGTGAAAGGTTTCTCTCTCCTTGGTGAGAAGCCTTGGAAAATCTCGGTGAGAAGCTAAGAATCCCTAGTTATCAAATTTCTTTCCCAAATCCTCTATCAAAATCCCTAAAATCCATCCAGTCCTACATCAATTTGGTATCCGAGCCCAAGATCCTATCTTCGCTTTTAGATTTCCAGATCCACGAAATTTTTTTAATCGAAACACTAACCCTAAAATTCCACCTGCCACCATCCCAAAACCCTTACCACCGTCGCGCTCCAACCGTTAACGTCGACCGACGACATCATCCCAAAACTTTTTCACATCATCGACGACTCCATCGGCACATCAGATCAGCACTGCATACGTTCAAAAAATTACAAAATCATCGCCGTCGAGATTTCGAGTCTTGTCGACACCATCTCCGGTGCCAACCAGTGTCAACGCCCTCAAGAAGTCTTCCTCTCACTCGAGTGACATTTCTTGCACACACGATCACCACCTCCATCATCAAAACATCCATCCGAATGTCGCTCTAAGCTCATTGGAGCTCGCGGGCCCACCACTGGCATTGACCGATGCCGTCGACCCCTAGAAATAATCCCCAACCACTAGTGAAGCTACATCAACAAAAACCACCTTGAACTGCCACCAAAAGTGACAGAAAATGCCATCGGCACCTACCGAGCCGACTGTGCTACAGTGTTGACTTGGTCGAGTCGAATCACAACCGAGCTGTGCTGGCTGAGCCGTGCCGATCGACTCAAGCCGGTAGTGTTCAACGGCTCGATGGAGCTGACCCCGAGCACACCGGCACCGGCTGGAGCCGACCGAGCTGATCCCCAAGCCAGTTTGCCCGAAGCCTTTGACTTGGTCAACAGCTCAACAGTGAGCAACAGCTCAACAGTGCAGCTGGGTGATTTTTTGAGAATTTTCGCTGGATTTTATGGAATTTTCTGTGCAGCTAAATTATTTTGACAATTCTGTATCCATTAGAAGTCCAATTTTAGTGTCATTCGTTCTAGTGTATAGTTAACTCAGCCAGCTATGCATATGTATACTCCGCACGAGAAGATTTGTTCTAAATTAAGGAATACCACACTGATTACTACAATAAAGGCTACAATGGCTATTTCTCTTCAAACAATATATGATCGGGTCCATACTTTTATGGATTCAATGACAGGTATGGCTATGACGATTGAGAATCACAGTTAGAACTTTTCTTCTCCAACTTTTGTTTTTCAGAATAGAAATATACATATGCTTATCACACGCTCAAAGGAGAAGCTGGATCATGGTATGTGCGACTTCCACGTCATAGTCGTCCCAAAACCCATCTTCAAGATTGATATTCTTCTACGCATCAATATGTTCCACAGGCACCCTAACAATCCTTAAATCTGAAGGTTTTGAAGGATCCAATCGAACTGATAAGTGAGCTTTGCAACCTTTGCGAGTAATTAGAGAGTGAACAGAGTACACTCAATCATAAACCTACGACAGAGATTGATGTAACACTTGAGATAGAATATCAGCATGAACCTGGGTTAGAGTCCGAGCCCGAGCCCGAGCTGAAACTTGAGCCTGAAGTAAAGTCTGAGACTGACTTGAAGCTTGAGCCAGTATTGAGTCACAGTAAGAGCCCAAACCAGCGTTTGATCCAGTGCCACATTCCTGAGCCTGAGCTAGAGCTTGATCCAATACTGCAATCTGAGCTAGAACTCTATCTAGAGCCATTTATTGAACGAGCATCGGAACTGCAGATCAAAGCACCACTGAACCTGGTTGAGCACATCGAATTCGTTATCACAGATCCTCCTATTAGAACAAACCGATCTTATATTGTTTTTTATCTTTTGTGCATGGAGAGAAATTTCTAAAGACGTGCATCTACTAATCTACACCATGTTATATTTCAGAGTTTGTGGACGCGCCTTCTCCAACTGCAAGGGGCTATTGGTTGTTGCACAGCTGTGTTACTTTTGTCGTCCTTCACTAGGTAGTAAAGTTCTCAAGCCGATGAGAATGATATGGATACGATATGAACTTTAATTGTATTATTTCTATTTTTAGTCTTTAGGAGTTTGTCTTTTGAGTGAGTTTAGTCTTCCATCGGATAAGTGAAGAGATGTGTTGATATGTAAGCCTATATAAAGGCTCTAGACTTGTATCTTTGATGAACCAACCAATGAAGAAATCAAATGAGAAATTTTCTCAAAACATGTGAAAGGTTCCCACCTCCTTGGTGAGAAGCTAAAAACCCTAGTTATCCAATTTCCTTGCTAAATCCTCCACCAAAATCTCTAAAATCCACACCGTCCTACATCAACTAGCCTAGGGAGAGACTAATGCTATAGAGTCCTAAACTTTTCATATACATTGCCAAGATTTGGAGTGTAACACTTCAATATATTTGTTTGGGGATCTTGTGCTTTATTCTCATTTGCATTATCATTAGATACTACTAATTATGTTGGCAAGCCTATCTTTAACTTTAATGTTGTTAGCTTGGTAATTTATGAAACATATCTTTGTTGCACGCTTGTACTAATTGAATGCAAATTTGAGTGCTATATTATATTTTTTATATTATGATTTTATAATTTAAATTTATTTGTGTCCTAATTAATTTACAGTTACTAAATAATTTTTCATTTACCATGCATTGGATAATTTTGAATATGAATTGTAGATAATGAAATGAATCAAAATGTGAATAAAAGTATGTGCTTTCACCCATTTTGTTTGTTTAAATTGTTTATGCTGCTTATTAATAGGATAATAACTTGGAATAATTGACAAATATGCTTGTATGAATTTAATTTATTTTTAAATAATTCGTTAGTTTTGGTATTAATTTCTCTTGATTTTTTTGTTATTATTAAAAAAATTTAAATTAAGAAACGTCATGGCCCCGTCATGATGGAAAGCCCCATGGCGGTCCCTCGCCGTCACGCCGCCATCGCCATTTGTAATATTGCATGGATGCGCTTTGAAATCTAAACATATACAACATAACCCAGGATAATAACCCCAAAACTGGCTCTCATTTTCAGTCAGCTATGGCCATCCATCATCCTTACAGCTTTGCACCTCTGGCGATAGTACTTCTTCTAAGAAGCACAATAACGAGCATATTCTGTCTATGTATTTCCTTGTGTAAACAAAAAGAAAATGCTAGCCGCTGCAAGAAGAAATTTCTCCTTTGATGAATTTAAACACTCAAGATAATTAAAACTGTTAATGATCTACACCGTTCATAATGGTCTTCGTCCCTTAATACATGTATGGATAAAAAAATTCAAGTTTTGTAATTTGTGAATCTACTAATCCTGTTTGCGTAAGATACGTTAGTTTTGCAGCAAATGTTATTTCTTTCTTCTTTTTTTTGGGGGGGGGGGGGGGGGTGGGGGGGGGGAGAGGGGGAGGTGGGGAAGGTTGTCAGGGCAAGGGCAAGTGCCCCCATCACAAATTTTTTTAAAAAGAGAACCCACGTACTTTTTTATGTTTGCATGTTTACAATTAAGAATCTATGTATATCTTGCATACAAGTGCCCCTTCTCGATGGGGCCGCTAACTCTGCCCCTGGTTGCAGCCACTACTAGATGCATGTGTCATATGTATATATACTTAACATAAAATATTTTGGGCACATACATAACTATTTGGTATTGCATCTCGCTTTATTATGGTTTTTTCATGTGTATGTTTATGTTTATAAAAATTTATGATGTGGACATTGATGCAACGCGCGGTGGATTGCGCGTCTACAGGAGGAGGCGCGCGCGCGGCTTAGAAGCGGAACCCACTCCTAATTAATCAAGGGAGGTATTTTCTGAGGAGGGGTATTTTGGTCTTTGACTAATGTGGGATGTTTTGGGGGAAGTTTAATTAGGGCCGGCGTGCCATTTGTTTGTTGGATGCTATTTTGAGAAGAAACTCTTTTATTTTGATTATCGTTGCTTGGAGATTTACTCTTTGATTCATTAATTCAAAGAGAGGGTTTCGATCTTCTCCTTAAAAATCATCTATCTTGTGTCTTCGCTTTCAATTGATATCCACCTTTTCATATTTTCCACCTTTAAAAATATCATTTTTAATTGCTATTACTTGGAGTTTGTATCAAATTGGTATCAGAGCCCTCGATCCTAATGACGGCATCTACTCGATCTAAGGATAAGATTGATGCCCTAAAAGAGAAATTTGAAGGACGAATCGAAGATCTGATGAAAGGGATGGAAGAACGTTTCGTCAAGTTGGAATCTTCCATCGTTTCAACCAAAACGGAGACGATGTAAAGCGAATTCTTTTAATCCTTTCGTCGCAACCCCCGCCACAAAAGGAGACGCATTTGACCAAGAACAGGGGCAAAGGAGTGGAGATCGTCGAGGAGTACGAAGATGAAGGCGAGGATCCCGAGGGTTACGTGGAATCGTCGGGGGGGGGGAGATCTGGCCTCTCCGGCCCTCACCCGCCCCCGACGGCAGCAACGCAACCCCCAGGGTTTCCCTCGGGGTCGGCAGGTTTTCTGGGGCCCTTCCCCGGCTTTGGATGGGCCCCGCAGGGCCAGCCGCCCCCTATGGAGGGTCGGACAACTCCGCCGGGCTGTGGTCGCACGGCCTCCCGACGACAACCCCGCAGGCGGCGGGATGATCACGTGCTCCCGGGGCCCCCTCGGGCCTCCGGGCTACTCAGACACCACGACAGGTCTCCAGGGACCTGGCGGGGCCCTCCAGGGCCCTCCCCCTCCTTTTCGTGGCATAACGACGATGCAGGGGACGGCGGGCCTAGGTGCAGGTCGTGGGGGAAACTTTCAGCGTAATCCTTTCAGATTCAGACTGGCCGCGGAGGAGATATTGGTGGAGGAGGGTGACGAGGTAGATTTGGAGGAGCTCCGGGAGACTTCCGTCAGAGACCACCTGACCGAGGAGTTGATGGAGGTCAGCATGGAAACATACATGCAGATCGTCGCCACAAGAAGCTGAAGATGCCCATATTCCAGGGGGGAGATCATGAGGGATGGATATACCGGACGGAGCGGTACTTTCAGGTGATGGGGCTCACAAAGGAGGTTCTCCAGGCGATCACCATCTACTTGGATGGCGATGCTTTAGCTTGGTACCGCTAGCGGAGAGAGAAGAGGACCCATGGGGACATGGTGAGAGCTCACCAAGGAGCTGTTAAAGCGATTTCAGGAGGGACACATGGGAAATTTCTTCGAGCAGCTATATGCGCTCAGGCAGAACATCACAGTCAGGGATATGTCAAAAAGTTGGTGGCATTGGCAGGGCATATGTGGAAAGTCTCGGATGGGTCTTTAGAGAGGTGCTTCATGAAGGGCATGAAACCCTCTATTAGAGCAGAGTTGCGCATGCAGACCCCCAAGGGTTATTAAGGATGATGCGACTAGCCCAGCAAGCAAACGAGAAGAAGACAGAGGATCGACGAGCAAGGGGAGCATGAGGGGGGGGGTCAGAACTTCCGCTCTCAGCCACCGACGACAGTGCCAAGGGCGGCTACAGGGGGACAGTGGCCCCAGGAGGGTCCATCAGCGGTGGGGATGCACGTCCTGGGGCACAGGGGAGACGGATGACGGATGTCGAGATCAGAGACAGGAGGGCCAAGGGGCTATGCTTCAAGTGCGATGAGAGGTTCACGCCTGGTCACAGGTGCGGGAGCCGTCTCCTACAGTTGGCGATCATGCCCGATGAGAATTTGGAGGAGGTGGCTGAGTTAGTGGCTGGCGGAGAAGAGGATGTAGAGCATTTGCACTTAGATGTGGCGGAGGTGTCACTTAACTCTGAGATAGGGCTCATGTCGAACCACACCATGAAGTTAGTGGGATGATTGGCAGATGAGGCAGTGACAGTGCTCATTAATTGTGGGGCCACCCACAACTTCATATCACTACGGTTGATCGAGCGTTATGGGCTACAGCTCAGCAGCGAGGAGAAGTTTACGGTGCTCCTGGGGACATGTAGGATGGATGAGAGCAGGGGCCTCTGCAAGGGGTTGTTGTTGACTATACATGGAGTACAGATGGTGGAAAATTTCTTGCCTCTGGAGTTAGGGAATGTCGACATCATATTGGATGTCCAGTGGCTGAAGCAGTTGGGGGATGTGAAAATCAACTGGAAGCCATTGCGAATGGAGTTTCAGGATGGGGAGCGGACAGTGGTATTAGCGGGGATCCCAGTTTATGCTTTTCGTGGGTGGATTTTCGGTCCATGACTCGGGCTTTGTAGAGGGAAGGAGGTGAAATGTTGGTGGAATTTCGGGGGATGCTCGTGGATGGGGAGGAACAGGAGGTGACATTACCAGCTAAGGTGGAATGGGAGAAACAGGAGGCGATCGTATACTTTGAGCAGATCTTTCAGACACCGAGTGGCCTTCCGCCCCCCTCGTGACCACGAGCATGCCATTGTTCTCAAGGAAGGCGTCTCATCCATCAGTGTGTGGCGCTACAGGTACCCCCAGATTCAAAATGATGAGATAGAACAGATGGTGCGGGAGATGTTCCAAGCAGGGGTGATCCAGCCGAGTGTTAGTCCTTTCTCCAGTCCGGTATTGTTAGTAAAGAAGAAAGACGGGAGCTGGCGTTTCTGTGTGGATTATCGGGCTTTGAATAAGGAAACGGTCCCGGATGAGTTTCCCATACCTGTCATTGATGAGTTGTTGGATGAGCTTCACGGAGCAGAGGTGTACTCCAAGATAGATCTGAAGTCAGGGTATCATGATGCGAGTGGAGGACGTGGCCAAGACGGCGTTCAGGATGCATGAGGGACATTATGAGTTCTTGGTCATGCCATTTGGGCTGACCAATGCACCGGCAACATTCCAGGCCCCAATGAATAAGATCTTCCGTTCCTACCAGCGAAAGTTTATCCTGGTATTCTTTGACGATATCCTCGTGTATAGCAGGTACATGAAAGAGCACTTAGGCCACTTGGAGGTGGTATTCCAGGAGTTGATCGCGAATCAGTTGTATGCCAACCAGAAGAAGTGCCTCTTTGGACATCAACATTTGAGTACCTGGGGCACGTTGTGTCTGCGAAGGGAGTGGAGGCTGATTGAAGATTACAGCCATGCAGGATTGGCCCATACCCATTACCCTGAGGGCATTACGGGGGTTTTTGGGCTGACAGGCTACTACAGAAAATTCATTAAGGGTTACAACACTATAGCATGACCGCTGACAGAACAACTGAAGAAAGACAATTTCAATTGGGGGAACCCGCTACGAGAGCTTTCGAGGCCTTGCAGGTGGCCATGACTACTGCGTCGGTGTTGGGATTGCCAGACTTCACCATTCCTTTTGTAGTGGAGACCGATGCGTCGGGGTATGGTTTGGGCACAGTTTTGATGCAGAGGGACAGACCTATTGCTTTCTTCAGTCAGGTATTATCAGCCAGAGCACGTCAGAAGTCAGTGTATGAAAGAGAACTCATAGCCATAGTCTTATCAATTCAAAAGTGTCGGCCTCACCTACTTGGGCGTGAGTTTGTGGTCAGGACGGAGCAACGCAGCTTAACGTACTTGTTGGAGCAGCGTTTGGTCACCGAGGAGCACCCACGGTGGCTTTCCAAGTTACTGGGCTACAAGTTTGATATTCAGTATAAACCGGGCTTGGAAAACAAGGCATCTGATGCCTTGTCTCGATGGAGTGAAGGGATGATGTTGAGGGCGCCGATCCTGCCAGTACTACTAGATTGGGAGCCGCTCTTGCAGGAGGCAGAGGTGGACTCGGTGATCAGGCAGATTCGGGTGGCGATACAGCAGGGATCGACTGAGCATCCTGGCTACACTATTGAGAGGAGGCTGTTGTATCATGGGCGACTGGTCATTTCACGTTCTTCGACATATATACAGTCGCCTTTTCAGGAGTTTCATGGCAGTGCCATTGGGGGGCACTCTGGAGTACATCAGACCTATAGGCACATGGCCAGAGAAATTTACTGGGCTGGTATGAGGAAGGACATAGCCCAACGAGTGGCAAACTGTGACGTATGCCAGCGTCACAAGTATATGGCTATGCCACCAACGGGTCTATTGCAGCCATTGTCTTTGCCGGAGAGAGTGTGGGATGAGATCGCTATAGACTTCATTGATGGCTTACTGAGATCCAACGGATACACTGTCATCTTCGTGGTGGTAGACCGGTTGAGCAAATATGCGCATTTCATTCCGTTGAAGCATCCATACACATCAGTGTCAGTGGCAACAGTTTTTGTGCAAGAGGTGGTGCGGCTGCATGGTTTTCCGGGGATTGTCTCGGATAGAGACAAGGTGTTTCTGAGTAGTTTTTGGAAGGAGCTCTTTCGGATGCATGGCACTATATTGAAACGGAGCACATCGTACCACCCACATACGGATGGTCAGACAGAGATAGTCAATAGGAGCATTGAGACATACCTGCATTGTTTCGCTTCAGATACACCGAAGCAATGGGCGAGATGGCTTGCATGGACAGAATATTGGTACAACACATCGTTTCATTCAGCAGCCCAGATGACACCCTGCAAGATCTTGTACAAGAGGGACCCACCCTATTTGGTCCATTATGGGCACGCAGCGACCCCGGTCTCACGGATGGAGGAGTACTTAGGCGAGCGGGATATGGTGCTAGAAGAGTCGAAGCGCCATTTGGGAAAGGCCCAGAAGATGATGAAGGCACGAGCAAATGTCCACCATAGAGATGTCCACTTTGAGGTGGGGGACAATGTCTACTTGAAGCCGAGACTATATATGCAGAGATCTTTGGCCTAGCGACGCAATGAGAAGCTGGCAGTGCGGTATTATGGTCCCTATGAGATAGAGGCAAAGATTGGCCAGGTGACGTATTGCCTCAAGCTACCCACTTGTCTATCATTCATCCAGTCTTTTGTGTCTTAACTGCGAATGGCGATTGGAGATCACAGTTCGTCCCCTCTTTTGCCACATACTCTCACAGAGGATATGAAGGTGCTGAATGGAGCCCCTAGATGTTAGGACAACACGACAGGGGCCGGACCGTGCTCGTGAGGTGCTCATTCAATGGCGTGGGTTGCCAAATCATGATGCTACGTGGGAGCCATTTGATGTCATTCAGCTGCAGTTTCAGCAGTTTCCAGACTTCCATCTTGAGAACAAAGTGGCTCTTTTGGGGGGAATATTGATGCAACGTGCGGCGGATTGCGTGTCTACATGAGGAGGCGTGCGCAGCTTAGAGTCGGGCCCACTCCTAATTAATCAAGGGAGGTATTTTCTGAAGAGGGGCATTTTGGTCTTTGACTAATGTGGGATGTTTTGGGGGGAAGTTTAATTAGGGCCGGCTGGCCATTTGTTTGTTGGATGCTATTTTGAGAAGAAACTCTTTTAATTTGATTATCGTTGCTTGGGGGATTTACTCTTTAATTCATTAATTCAAAGAGAGGGTTTCGATCTTCTCCTAAAGATCATCTATCTTGTTTCTTCGCTTTCAATTATAAAAATCCACCTTTTCATATTTTCCACCTTTAAAAATATCATTTTTAATTGCTATTACTTGGAGTTTGTATCAGACATATCCATATCATATATGTACACACAGAGACCCCGTTTGATCATATCTGTCTATCTGTTGATACAATTAAATAGTATTGTAGATGCTATGATCATTTTAGAAAGCAAACTCCACTGTTAGAAGATCGCCACATCAGCTCAGCTCCATGGTGAAGAAATTACCTATCCAGTTATCCACCAAGATATATGCTAATCATCATGGAGATAGAACTGTAAATCCATATTCCAGATATCAATTGTATACGGTGCAGTGGTGCATACTACTGTTGAGGTTATCTGGCCTAACATGTTCACCTAGATGGCAGTTATTAATCTTAGACTTCTTCACAATAACCTCTGAAGCACCAATACACCAGTATGGCTACACATGGTTTCGGATGGGCTTTGCACTGGTTATGGCTGTTAAAAACAAGCATGAACTTGGTTAGATTCCGCAATGAATCTGTCAGCTATCATCACAAGCATATCTATTGGATGCAGACTCACTGCTTTTATGCTCTAATAAATTGGATTGATAATCAAATTCACATCAACAAGCACCTCTACATAGGGTTCCAATTTGCACAAAAAATGGAAAGAGACATGTGGACGATCAAAGAAGAAGCAGTGATGGCTTTGTTCTCCATGGTCTACTTATGGTAAATATAGCAAGAAAGATCTGGGTAGGAACTAACGGGAGAAAAATAAAGTCGAGAAGAAAGAAAGAACATAATATAATATAACTGTACTTTATTAGGGACGTAATGCTAATCATAGGAATTTATAGGGGAAAAAAATTTCAGAATAGATAAAATCAGGAATGTGACAGGGTGGATGAATTGGGCAAATTTTGTGTTGTTAATACTGTAATTTTCAATGTATATATAATAATACTAGAAATAATCCGTGCACCATGCACGGTGCATGGGAACACCAAAAAAACCCAATGCACAGGATGCAGGGCACTGCAGGGCCCGCACACAGTGATAAGAGAGAGAAGAGTGGGTGTGTGTAGGTATTGTCATGTGGTAAAAGGGGCCTGGTAGGCCAGATCTGCAGGTCTTCCAGTCAAGTCTTACTGGCATGTCCGGTCTTCCAGCCAAGTCAGGTCTTCCTGATAGGACAGGTCATACAGGCAGGTCGGGTCATCTTGGCAGTTCATTCAGACAGGCCAGGTCTTTCAGGCAGGTCTTTCAGACAGGTCAGGTCTTCCAAGCGAAGCAGGTCAGGTCTTCCAGGCAGGCAGATCTTCTAGCCAATTCCAAGCAGGTCTTCCAGGTAAATTAGGTCTTCCAAGCAGGTCAGCTCTTTCAGACAAGTAGTTCTTACAGTCAGGTCAAGGGCAAACCATTCGGGATATTGAAAGGACAATGGCAAACCTGTAATTACGTGGGAAGCTATCTCACATCCCCCATCAATCAATCAACCCCTTTAATTAAGCGCACCCAACAGCACACACCGAGTCAAACCCACACCCCAGTGGACCCCCAAACCACATCACATCCCTCCATCTCCTCCAGGATGAGGTGGCCAAATACTGGCCACCACTCCAACCCCTTTATCCTAGTCAGCTTTTGCCCGTAGGAGAACTCCCTGAAATGTATAATTGATATTATCTGTTTTATGTACCCATGAATGTTTGAAAATTTTGTGTTTTCGTTTATCGGTTTTATATCATATCCAACAGTCATACCTATGTCCACCTAACATTGACAATAACCATGTGTATGCTGATCAAATTTCAAGGATGATCTGATTTAGATAAGTGAAAAAACACATTAAATTGATTTATCAGTTGATAATAAATATATTAATTTTGTTCTTACATTTAAGACACCAAAAAACTTGTGAGCTCTGCATTACCAAGTCTTAATTGAATCTGCAAAGTGAACTTCATTAGGCAGCTGCGAGTAGAAGAAAGGCAATGTTGGAAATAACAATATTTAACATGTTAGTACACCCTTGACATTTAGCTCCGTAAGGAGTTGCGGTTGCCCATTAAAAGATCTTGAAAGATGGTTTAAAGTTTTCGATTTAGCTTGGTTTTCCATGCTCTTTGAATCATCCCATATTCATTCTTCTATAATGTGTCAAATACATTACTTCTGTTTAGTTATCAATATCAAAGAAATGGGCAAAGAGGAGAAAAGAAATAGACATGGGTGTCATGCTAAATTACTGCACTCGATGAAAATATCTAGGAGGAGCAATATTTTATAAAAAAAGAGGATAATGGCACATTTTTAAAAAGTGCTCACATGAACTGAACGGCTGACGTCTTCTGTAAATGCAGGGATGGTACCGGTTGACACTGCAGCCAGTGAAAGACCAAATAGGACACAAACTGAAATAACAATGGGTCTTTTGGCACCTACATAAGCATTTTGTTGTTATTCAAATAACTCTCAGAAAGAAGCATCAAATGTACTAAAACTGTCGACATTTGCAAATAATATAAACCATATCATTCAAAACAACAATAAGAATGTTGGTCGATCCAGCACCACCATGACTAGAATCACCACAATGATATAATAAATGATGCCAAAGTGGGTCCAACCATATGAAACATATGTGGGGATGACATACTTTTCGATTAGTCAACTCTACATCTCCAGAAGATGTAAGCAGGAGGTGAATTAGCTAAATCTAGATAATTAATAGCATATGCAACCAGAAGTTTTAAACAGTTCAACTTACTAGGACTGCATAGAAGGCCAAAAAAGAAAGATATTTCGTATGAGATTTGCATTTATTTTGAGGCGAAGAACAAGCAAAATCCAGCAAATGGATCTAATCAAGACAACAATGCTACTTGAAGAAAATAATAATAAATATTCATGCTCACAAACTAGATGGAGCTGAAATATGCAGCTATTGATGGAAAACAATGTTTGCAAATAATAAAAAAACCACAGCAACAATAATAAATTAACAATGAATCAATAAATGAAATTATAAAAAAGAAGGGCCCTAATCATTTAGAAAGGAAAATAAGGGGACCAGTTTGATACAAGCAGTAACAGAGAACATTAATGTTTGTTAGAATATGTTAGATTGAAACAATAAATGAAGTCAAATTCGGGTTGCAGAACACCAAGTTACCGACAGACTGTGATCAACTTGATATACTGACTGCCATCTGTCTGGAGTAAGCCATTTGTTTAGAGAAGATGCTCACATTATTCACATGGATAGAATTTGCTTTGGAAGCTAACTAGCTAAACTTCAATTTACATAAATGCAATATAACTGTGCAAGTTCTGATAAGAAAAGGAAGAAGAAACTAGAACATAAGATCCTAACAATCTGCATGTGGTGTCCACTTAAGCAGCTTCTTTCTAATAGTTCATGTTTGGTGTATTCAATGCATCATTTAAGCAACATTTCTTTTTTGGAATTAATAGTCACACTAAACAAGTGCTGATCTACCCATTCACGGACACGCACGCGCACACGCGCACACACGAGCTAACATTTCCATAGATTTTCCAGATTTTATGCCAATGATCACATTGAACATGAATGTTAAGCTCAAGATTGGATCTGTTTCTTTAGGCAAGGCCCGGCAAGAATCTAATGAATTGTTAGTACTTGGTAACTCAACGTGAACATGCTTTTATCAAGTTTAAGAAAAGGTAGAGCCAAGCCCAAGCCACCAACAAAAATTTAAAACAGAAGATCCCCATCGAGGTATGTCTGATATGTAGTTATCTACAAGACAAAAGAACGACTCATAGTAAAGTCATTTGGTACAAACAACCAAAAATCATAAATACTAGACAGAAAAAAAGATAATATACAACCTGACAGATGGATGTAGGAAAGCATGTATGCCAGCGTAAGACATACAATTGCAGTAACAAATACAGCAACTGCCAGATTCCCAACCCATTCAGGTGTGCCGCCAGGGTTCCTGCATGTCAAAGGGTTTAACATATTAAAGCAGAACGTCAGTAAATAGACTAGATCTGCAAGGTGGACTTCCCATATGGAACTTTGAAAGAATGCCATTAAGTATCAGAGCTAGACTGATCACTTAGCTCATCAGCCTTTCTAACATGAACAACATGGACATACAGATGCAGGAAATATAATTAGAAGGATGTATCTCTACCTATCAAATCGAACCAAAGTCCCAGTTATCGTCCCTACAAATTGGATAATTATACCAGCAGATACAAGAACAGGTACTGCTAAGCCACCAATTAATGTAGCAATTTTGAGCTGCCTTGGTAGTCGTACTGGAGATAATGTTGCTTCCATAAGTCCATCTAGGAAATAACTTACAGAAATCAAAATCTATTACAGGAATTTGCATTTAAACTCAAAAGTACAAAGGGGCATGAACTTACAAGCAAAAGCAGGCGAAACCAGCCAAATGAGTGCTAAATATGAAGATCCAACCTTGTAAAAGTTTCCAGCAATAAGAAGGATAAGCCATTGGATAAACCCGCATTTGAACAGCCATCTTTCTGCCTCCCACTTTATTGCATTTTCTTGAAAGTTTGGAGATAAATTAGGCATCCGTGTGGAAAAAGTGCGACATATGCGTTTCTGAAGAAAAAGAAAGCCTATGTGCTGACCAGCTAGTGCCCCAAGTAGGGCAGGTGAACCAAACAGACCAACAACTAACCAGGGGTTTGCAATATATGGAACAGGAGAGGAACAGATCAACGGTATGGCAAAGGCTACTAGAACTGAAAAGCTAAGGGAAAATATCCACATAAGAACTATATTCAAACATGATACTCCAAATGTAATTACACCGGAATAACCACCCACAAGCAAAGATGCTGTCCACAGTATAAGTGCTTGTAATATTACTGAGTTGTAAAGCATGCTTGCAAGGCGTTGAGAATATACCACCATGTACATGCCCTGCAATACATCAAAACCTTATTGACTGCGAAAGGTTGGAATAAATAGCAATTTTCACAAAATTGAATTAATAATGCACACCTCCAAAGTTCCAACCAATGCAAGAAAATAACAAAGCATTTTGCCAACAGAAAGATAATATTGTTGGTTGTGGGATTCAAACCACATTTTTGAGCCACGGGTATAACAGTTATTACTTGTTCATATTGAGTGACTAATAATGGTAAAAATTTAAAATTAACTATTTGGACTTGTTATTCAATGTTTTTAGTAATTGGTGGTTGTTGCATGGCGGCATTACTCCGAATCTGGAAAAAAATAGGATGATTCCAGAACTAACCACAAGCTCACTTGGATGTTGAATGAATTTAAGTGTTTCTGAAATGGTAATAAAAATTTAAACAAACCTTTCCCTGTTAGATCTTCATCTCCATTAACTCAAATCCCACTCATAGTTATTTGCTTTTTCATTAACAGATTCATTTGAACAAGAGGAATATGCTAAGTCACACAAAAATGATAGACTTAGTCTACGCCAAATTCAATGCTCAACATATGCAAAATTTTGCTAACGAAAATAGATATCCTCTTGTTGCTTGTACCATGGTGGAAGGAAATGTGATTTACATGTTCTATTGCTTATTACTCATGATCGTGTGAGGTAACTATATATATTATATTGTCCAAGACTTACATTGACTTTTTTATGAATTTGGGAATTGGGACAAGATTAAGATGTGCTTCCTAAATTGTATGGTCATTTATGGCCCTTGTTTTTTGTTTTAAAATGTAATGTAACTAGTCATAACCCGTGCCCTCAGACACGGTTCATTTAAGATATCCCCTCAAAATATTTGTTCTATCCAAAAATTATTTTTCCCTCCAAAATTTAAACGAACAAAAATTTAGCTTCAGCACGGGTGCCGCCTTCTTTTAAGATATCCCCTCAAAATCTTTCTTCACCCCAAGAATTATTTCCCCCCTCCAAAATTTAAACCAAAAAAATTTAGCTTCGGCACGGGTGCCTTTGACGCCGGAAATTATTTAAACCGGTCCAAAAGAGAAACACAAAAATGAAAGGGGGGAGTTTAAGATTTTTGCACACCCCTTCGAAATCTTAAACGAATCTTAAACTTCACTCCTTCGACAGCGGGCATGGTTCATTTAAGATTTTTCACAGCGAAATCTTTGTTCCTCAAAAAATTATTTTCACAACCAAAATTACGCGGAACAACACATTATCGTAAAAATATTTAGCGGCACGGACGCCTTCGACGCAGAACAACAAATTCGACGCAGGCGCTTTCGACACAGAACAACAAATTCGGTGCTGACGTTTTCGACGCGGAACAACAAATTCGACGTAGAACAACAAATTTGGTTTGGGCGCCTTCGACGTGGAACACCAAATTCTTGTAAAACATCGGCACGGACGCCTTCGTCGCCAAAAATTATTCTCATCTTATTGACCCATGCGTCGAAGAGACTGTGGGCTCCGCGTTGAGAGAGAGATCATTCGATCTGCAGCAGCATTCGATCTGTAGCATTAAGTGCAAATTAACGTTTTCTCTCTCAAATGCATTAATTGCATGCACTCTGCTATTCCCTAGAAAATTTCATTCCCCAAAAATTTTCATTTTCACAGAAACTATCATTTCCCAAAACTTTCATTTCCGTAGAAATGTTTTTCCTTCCAAAGCTTTTCACAAAATCTCATCTCAACCGTTCAGTTCTCAAGATTAAATCTGAGCCATCTTTCTATAAACCCATTTGTCCTAGTCAGCCCTAGAATTCAAAAACAGTTGTGTTTTAATATATAGATCATTGCAAAGTTCAACATATGATTTTATCGCTTGTTAACATATTTTACAATACTGATTTCTTATGGATGTTTTTGGTTGTTTGTTAGGCAAGTCACTATCGTTGTCAAAGTCATTTGCATTCATTAACTGGCAAGTAGTATATACTACTTTTTATCTAAGATGAGTAACCCGTTAAGTGACCTTTTTAATATATTTTAAGTTGATTTGTGATGCTTATATCATAGCTCACACATGTTTGCACATTATTGGATGAAATTTAAGAACCTATGATGTTTTAATAGAAATGTGATGCCCATGTCATGGCACGCATTATTCTGAAAGTTATTGAAACCATAATGTTTTTAGTAGTTTGTAATGCTTGTCACAGTTCACACAATTTTGTGCATTGTTTGGATATGATTTTAAGCACTTATGATTTTTGTTAAAAAGTAATTTGTGTTGCATGCGTCACACCTCAGATAATTTTGCATATTGTTAGAAGAGATTTAATAGCATATGATGTTTTGTAGTAGTTTTTGATACCATGTTATGACTGTTTTAAATACTATTGAATGAGACTTTAAGCTCCTAAGTGGTTGATGAACTTCTCGATAATTATATCGATCTTATGCTTGGTACAAAATACATTAACCTTAATTCTATTTAACCTTATTCATGACACTTAGATGACATATTGAGATCTAAGATGTTATAACTATTCTTTAGTTATCTAGATTTGCATATGTACAAGATCCAATATAAGCACTTGAATATTGATATGTATTCCCGATATATCCCTTAATATCTGATAAGAAAAATATGTCCAGTATGATCCTGATACCCAATATCTAAAGCCGTAAATGTAGCCGCAACGTTCCAACACTAAAAACTTCCATGGTATCTTCCCACTTCTTAGTCTAATGCTAGAAAGAGCTTCATATTTGTAAGACTCTAGCACACCTAACTTCATATACTTCTTAAACATCCAAAGTCAGAATGAAATTTCATATATCTAAAATTCGTATTAAACTCATAAGTCAAGCACTTGAAGAAAGGACAACATTTGCCATACCAGTACATCGAAAAAGACAGCATGTGTTTGTTCAGTTCCTTGTGGTTTTTCGTGCAATTCTTTTTCAAGATGTGTTGACGAAGAAGCCTCAAGCAGAAAGGCCAGCATATTATCCCCAAGATGTTGCAGCGAGCCTGGCTTAAGAAGCTCCAATTTATCATTCTGCATTTGGCCAACAAGTGCATAGTTAGATCAGTAATTTAACAAATTAAGAGACTGCACAATTATGAATTGCAACTCCAAACAATAGATCTTTAAAGAATCAACCACAAATTTAAATTACTTTTAACTTCGAAGTTTTAGAAAGATATAAGGTATTTCACCAAATGTTGCAAAATTTAGGAGACATTAAAGGAGTATATGATGAGAAATCTAGGGTTTGAGAGACCAAAAATTGGATTTTTGTATCTTTGAGAGAGAGAATGCAAGATAATGGTTTCTTTTGAGAAGAAACCAACTCTCCAAGCTTTAGATCTAAGAGAGAACGATTACTCTCACTTATTCTAGAGATTTACTCTCTAATCAAGGGGTTTTCTTCTCAAAAAGTATGAAGTAGATGAAATTCTCTCCCAAACATAAAGGCGGGGAGATCTAGCCCAAATTACAAATAACCCCCTCAAACCCCACAACTTTGCAAAAGTGCCCAAAATCTTCACAAAAATGCACATGGCCTAATTAGTTGATTCACGATCTGTCAGGCACCTCCTCCTCTGATAGGTAATGAACTCATCATTACTCCCCCCAAAAGAACCACATTGTCCTCTAGGTCGAAGTCCGAAAAACACTGCGCAATAACTCCGTAAGGTTTCCACGATGTCTCATGATCTGGAAGGCCAGTTCACCTAATCAATACATCTCGTGCTCCGAAACTCCCCCGGCGAACCCCCTTCAACTCGACCGGCTCCAAAAGTACATCCATGTCATCCGTCAGTGTCGATAGTAGTGGCGAGGAAGAAGTGCGGTCTCTGAGCTGCGACATATAACACACTGAATGGATCAGTGACTATGGTGGCAATCTCAGCATATACACTACCTTGCCACTCATCGCCTCAACATCACAAGAACTAAAATAGCGGGATGACAGCTTCTCGTTCCGCTTATGCACCAAGAAGCGCTGTCAATAGGGTCACAGCTTCAAATACACCATGTCACCCACCTCAAACTACACATCTTTCCTATGTTCATCTGCTCGGTTCTTCATAAGCTATTAGACTCTCGTCAAGTGGTGCCTCAACTCCTCCAACATTCGGTCCATCTCTTCCAGATAAAGGTCCACCTGAGAAACTGACGTGGAGCGGTGACCATAGTGAAGCAAATGTGAGAAATCCTGCCCATACAAAACTCGAAAGGGAGTTGTCTGAGCAAACGTTTGAAAAGATGTGTTGTACCAATACTCCGCCCAAGGTAGCCACTTCACCCACTGCTTCGGAGCCTTTAAAATAAAGTTGCACATGTATGTCTCGAGGGTCCTATTGACAACCTCTGTCTGGCCGTCCGTCTGGAGGTTGTAGGCGGTGCTTCGCTTTAGTACTGTCACATGTGTCATGAACAACTCCTTCCAAAAATAGCTGAGGAAGACCTTGTCCCGATCAGTCACAATAGAGCCCGACACCCCCATGCAATCTCACTATCTCCTAGATGAATGTCGCCGTCACTGTCACCGCGGTATAAGGGTGTCGAAGCATCACGAAATGTGCATACTTAATGAGCCTATCGACCGCCACCATAATAACAGAATATCCCTCTTACTTCAGCAAGCCGTCGATAGAGTCCATAATCACCTCCTCCCAGACCCGATATGGCAAGTAAAGGTGCTGCATCAATCCCCCAAGAGCTGTCGACAGGTACTTGTGACGCTGTCAGACATCACATTTTTCTACCATTTCTGCTACATCTTTCCTCATCCCCTCCCAGAAAATCTCTCTAGTTATACGCTGATGGGTCTTGAGGACTCAAGAATGGCCACCCACTGCGCTCCCGTGAAACTCCTGCAGTAAGCTCGAAATATGAGCAAAATTCATCAGTTAGACAAAATGTCCCTTGAACAAGAGACGATGCCCCTCTAACAATTAGCCTGGATGTGCTACTGGTCCCGTAATAGTGCAGAACGAATCTTCGTCGAGACCTAATCATCCTCAATCTCTCGCAGCAAAGGCTCCCAATCGAGTACAACCGGCACCGATAAGGCAGACAACTGTGAATCAACCTCTCTATATGATAGTGCGTCCGCTGCCTTATTCTTCAACCCTGGCTGGTACTGTATCTCAATGTTATACCCCCAACGACTTAGTCAATTACCTCTAATGCTCCTCAGTGACCATCCTCTGCTTCATGATGTATTTGAGACTCTTTTGATCTGTTCTTACTATGAAGCACCGACCAAGTAAATATGGTCGCCATTTCTGCGCCGCCAGCACAATCACCATCAGCTCGTGCTTATAGACCGACTAGAGCCGAGCTCTCACCGATAACACCATACTGAAGTACGCTATCAGACTGTGATCATGCATCAGAACTGTCCCCAATCCATAGCCCGATGCGTCAGTCTCTACCATAAAAGGCTGACTAAAATCTGGAAGTGCTAGCACCGACATGCTCGTCATGGCCATTTTAAGGGCATCAAAAGCTCGGGTGGTCTCCTCGTCCCACCGAAAGATGACCTTTAGCTGCTTCGTCAACGGCCAGGCAATTGTACTGTACCCCTTCACAAACTTTCTGTAGTAACCCGTTAGTACCAAAACTCCTCTCAATGCCCGCATGGTGATAGGGAGTGGCCAATCAATAATGGCTATTATCTTCAACCTGTCTGCTGACACACCCTCCACAGAAACAACATGGCCCAGATACTCCACCATCCGCTGTCTAAACATGCACTTCTTCTAATTGACATAAAGCTGATGCTCATACAGCTCCCGTAATACAGTCGTCAAATACTCCACATGTGCTTCCATGGACTGGCTATACACTAAGATGTCATCAAAAATAACCAACACGAACTTTCTTAGACATGTGCAGAACACCTTCATCAGTGTCCGAAAGGTGGCAGAGGCATTGGTCAAGCCAAACGGCATGACCATGAACTCAAAGTGGCCCTCATGTGTCCCAAAGGCAATCTTCGCCACGTCCTCTTTCGTCTGGATATGGTGATACCCGAATTTCCAGTCGATCTTCGAAAAGACTGATGCGTCATGTAGATCATCCAACAACTCCTGGATTACATGAATGAAAAATTTATCTGACATCGTCTCCTTATTCAAAGCCTTGTAATCAACACAAAATCTCCAACTCTCGTCCTTCACTACCAGCACCAGGCTAGAGAATCAAATAGCTCACACTCGGTTGTACCACCCCTGCATGAATCATTTCCACTACCATCCTCCCAATCTCTCCCTTCTGTATGGTCGCACGCTGATCGACGAGACACTCTCTTGTAGCACGATGGCATGCTTGTGGTCCCGATGAGAAGGGAGCCTGCGAGGTGCCAAAATCACTCCCTCAAACTGAACTAGAACCTGTTGCACCACCGTTGAAATGTCCGGCTCCGACTCTACCGCCAGACCATGTAGCTCTACCAAGAAGCCTCCCCCTCGATCTGAAACGTCCTCGCCATGGTCTTCAAGGAAACCGTGGATCGACATAAGCTAGAGTCCCTATGAAGTGTCACCATCCTTTCCCGTACTGGAACTCCATCCTGAGTAGCCTCCAGTTAGTCTGTCGCCCCAGGGACTGCAGCCACCTCATTCCCAAAATCATGTTCGTGCTGTCTAGGTCGAGCGACAGAAAATCATCCACAACATGTATCTCTTGGAGAGTCAAAATCATTCGTCGACATACTCACTTGCTCCGCTCTATCTGTCTTGTCCCCATCATTACCCCAAAACTCTCAGGGTATACCAACTACAACCCATGCTGCTCCACAACCCATCTCTGCTCACTTGCTCCGCTCAGAGATGCTTTCGGTCAACTTTATAGTGTGGTTCGGAGTAAACTCCAATACGGAGTTGAGTGACATCCGCTACGTCCATACACCTATCCCTTCCTCTTCCACCACCAACTCATCATCATTATCCACATGTAGCACCTGAAGGGTGCAGTCTCAGCAATGATGTCATGTGGTATACTTCTCGTCACATCGGAAACACAACCCATTTGCCTTCTTATTTTGTATCTTTGACTCGGTCATGCATCGAAATTGACCATTGGGCTGTGCACCATTGCTCTTCTCCTTGCCTGACTCGGCTCCCCCTATCTAGACCCACTGTAGGAACCTGTTGCCCTCCCTGAGGTGACTGTCTGCGGAAAGTGGACCTGGCCCAAGCTCCCCTGGCCCGTCGCTCTCCTGTGAGTATATCGTCTACCATCTAGGCTAGCTCCATCATCCCCAACAACCCACTCGTTCTCTGCAAGCGAAGCTCAGCCCAGATGACGGGCTTGAGCCCTTTCATTAAGCTATACATCAGCGTCGCCTCTGAAATCCCCCTCATGCGGCCTGAAAGTGTCTTGAATCCCGTTATGTAGTCCTTGACCGCGCCATCTTGTCGTAGGGCCAGAACTGATCATGCAAATCTTCCCTGGGTGTCCCTAAGCCGGTCTAGTATGCAGCCCTTAAACTCCTCATACGATCGCATCGGTTGCCACTACTGCCTTCACTGCAACCAAGACAATGCCTTCCCTTCTACACAAACATCCACCGCTTGTAGCTTCTTCCGCTCCGTCATATAGTTCACTTCAAAATATCTCTCCATGTGATAGACCCACCCATACAGATCCTTTCATTCAAAAACAGGCATCTCAACTTCCGAACCATGTTCTCTGGCCCAGTCATCCCCTGAATGCTTTTCCATGGACTGTCCAAAATGGAGCAGATGATAAGCAGTCTGTAGATCTCCTTCATCTTCCCACGGGACTCATCCTGCTCCCCCACGGTCAACCCAGCCTCCGTCAGCTCAATCAGGAACCTCACCATCACCTTCCGCCCTCCAAGGGTCATAATCATGCTCATCGAGACCCCTGACGTGATCGTCTACTCCTCTCACATGACCCTGGATGCTGGAGTCACCGTTACAAGGCCCCAAAGCGTGCGGTGCTCCAAGGGATGGGCCATCGCTGCCATGAGAAGTCCCTAAGGACCAACGGCCTCGTTGATGAAGAAGACAGAGGCCCGAGGACACGGGTGGTGGTGCCAGGGGTCCCAATGCCCTGGCAGTTGTGCTGGGGGCCAGCGACCCCCTGCAGTGGTGATGGGGCCTCGTGAGGACCCCAGGAGGTCGTAATGGTTTGGCGAGGCCCCCACGATGCCGGAGGGGGCTCGCGAGGCCCCCATGCAGTCGACAGGCGCTCGTGAAGCCCACAGGCTTTTATCGGGGGCTCGCGAGGCCCGAAGACTCCGTCAGGGGCCGCGACCCCCCATGTGATTGTCGGACCCCGGCGAGGGCCTGGCGGGGTCGCTGGGCCCCGATGGTCGCCTAACCGCTAAGATCCAATGCCGTCGTCCTCGGCTAGGGTTTCAAGGGTCGGTAGCTCTTCCTCCTTCCTTGCTGACGCCAGATGCCCCTCCACAGATGAGTTGCAGTGCGTTTTGCTTCCCCATGTGCTCTTTGTTGCCTTCCAGAGGTTGATCTTCTTCAAAAATCACACCTTTCCCTTACATTCGTCCAAAGGCAGCTCCTTTCTCCTCCGATCTCCGTTGGAATCTTCCTCTTCCCTCATATATGAGTTTGATGAGCTTTTCTCTTTAAATCTAGGGCTTCCTTGCAACTCCTCCATTTTTATCATGATTTCCATGGACATCGTCACTTGAGATGGGATCCTCTCCCCATAGCTAGCATCCTCGTATCCATCGTAGAGAATCTCTCCTCTGTTGAACTCCTGAGCCCCATCGATCTCGAAATCGATCTTTCGCACCAAATCTTCCATCTTTCTTGTTATGGGCATAAGGATCTATGCTCTGATACCAATTTGATAAGAAATATCGGGTTTGAGAGAGCAAAAATTGGATTTTTATATAGTTGATAGAAAGAGATTATAAGATAAGGGTTTCTTTCGAGTAGAAACCAACTCTCCAAGTTTTATATGTAAGAGAGAAAGCTTACTCTCACATATGCTAGGGATCTACTCTCTAATCTAAGGGTTTTGTTCTCAAAACAAGCATAAAGGAGATGCAGTTCTATCCCAAACATAAAAGAGGACAGATTTGGCCTAAAATACAAATAACCCCTCGAAAACCCACAATTTTTCAAAAGCGCCCAAAATCTTCACAAAAATGCCCCTGGCCTAATTAGTTGATCCAGGATCATGTGCCTCCTCCTTTGATAGGTGATGATCTCATCGGTATATGATACATATCTATTACGTATCAGTGTCCAAGAATCGCATGTGTATCCAACACTTGTATGACTCCTCCTTTGGAGTATCTATTGCATGCAAAAAATTTGCACGCACACACGCACATAATTGCACGACAAGATTTTCATATAGTTATTTTATGAATACATAGCACCCCAAATTTAATAATTGGCAACCCAAATAGAAAATATGTTGTTGAATGTGATCTAACCATTCTAAACCCCAAAAAATCAAATGATTTTCGGTATGTTTTATCCATGGGCCATGCGTCAAGTGGCCAAAAATTAGTCAATTTAAAAAAAAATTGAATGCTGATTTTTAATCAACACTCACATTATGAAAAACCCTTCATGTTTACCTTAAATCTCAGTTAACCCCATTAAGCTTAAACTAGATAAGTATCTTGTTGATCTATTCATATTCACTTCAGATAAGTTAACAGTTGGCGACTAAAACTGGATAAGTTAACAGAGGTGACTAAATTTTAAAAAATTATCTCTTTCAAAACATAAAAAATTGATTGCCTACCTTTTGTCTCCATTCTCTTCATATCTTCCTCTTATATAAAACCCATTTAAGCTAATGGTAGCACCCAAAAAGGAACAACAAAAAAGATAGGATAACCAATGCCCTCCTTTTTGTTAGGATATTAGATAATCCTCAATATTGGTTTTAATGATGATCAAACATTATGTTTTGTGTCAACATATGTTCTGCAGCATTTGGTAAAGCATATGTTCACATAACAAGGTTTAAGTACTTGAAATCAACAACTAGGACAAATGATATAGACAATTCGACAAATCAATCAAATTCAACGTTTATATATTTTGTATCATGTTAATGCAATCTTTTTACTTTGTATTAGATTCTTGTAGATCACACAAATACCACATATCATAGACATTATAACTTAGAAATACCCCTCAAACCGTCTGGAAACAACTCTAATTGATTTATAATCAAATCTATGAAACCTGTGGTGTAAGTCGACTAACACAACAAATATTCTACATGGTTAAAATCATATTGATTGTTCGACTAATCCCCTTCACTAATCGATTAATGCAGAACATGGCTTTTTTATTTTTAAATCATTAATCGACCAAAATTATCATTAATCGACTAATTTAAACAATTAGTCGACTAAAAGAAATTTTAATCGACTAATACAGAACTATTACTTTCAGACTATCAGCAATTGGTATACTGACTATGTTAATAATCGATTAATACATTCTTTGATTGTTATTTGGCTTTGATTGTTATCTGTAAGCCATTCACCATTTATCTGGTAATGATAATTACACCAGCTATAAGTTTGAAGCTTTAAAAATTATAAATTACCGCTATATATAGTTGTTCCACCCCTATTTATATATCCATGCAAATTCTTTCTAATCTTTTTATATTCGCTTGAGAAAAGCACTTAAGAATATTCTGATTTTTTGTTTGTTATTGTTCATGATCCTATGAACAAAAATCCTCATAGCCACTCATTTGATCTACCTACATGATTACTCAAGACAGTTTCTATCTATTAGGCATTAAACACTTATCCTTGAATGACAGTTGCAACAGCTATAATTTTGATGATTAAACACTGTAAACCACTGCAAATATAGGTGTTCAACCCCTATTTAGATATCCATGTTAATCCTTTCTAATTTGTTGATATTCCCTTAAGAAAAGAATTCAAGAATATTCTGATTTTCATTATTCTTCATGATTCTATAAAACAAAACAAAAAATCCTCATAGCACTCATTTGATCCACATACATGAGCATTCAAGGCTCTAAGAGAAGTTATATTTTGATTTTTGGAAGTTCCTATGCACACAGACACAAATTGCTTTTCCCAAAGACCACTTTAGACACACACCCAAACTAATCTGAAAATCATTTTTGTACTTTACAGAACAATATATCTTTATATTACATCAATCCTCTTCATCCTCATAGCCATCTATACTTTACAGAACAAGATTTTGAGTGTGATGAACTTAATTTATCTGGTGTAAGAGACTGGCGTATAATTTGGTAACAGGATTGTTAAAAGTGTAAGTGATACATTTTCTTCCAGGTTTGCAAGAAAAATAATGGAAAATCTCAAGCAGAAATGTTACACGATTAGACAAAATCTAGAGGACCGAATCAGTATAAAATCCTCTTGTTTGCAATTAATCTTCCTTGGTTTGATTGCTCTATTTATTATTGTAACAGTAACATTTGAATTTTCACTACTTGTTTCAATTTGTTGTTTGACTAAACACTACTCATCATCGTTTAATGTTTAAGTGACCATCCATAGGATCCAACAATAGATAGCATAGCATGATAAAAGATGACATCAACAACGGATCATTACAATTTCCAAAAGGACATTTCACTACAAGGCCTCTATTGTTCAACAGATCGAACTACAATTATTGGAAAAGAAAGATGATGATCTACTAGTCGATCAATTACAAATATTGAAACATATTGAAATTGCTTTACAACAAGAGAAAGCGAACAATCTCGCAACTATTAGCTTTTAAAATCTCATCGACAACTTGATGGATTACAACGTCCAACTCGAAGATCGGAGACAAGAGGAAGTATCAAAGAACAAAGCTCTTGCATCCAATGTATCTTCCGATATTGAAAATTCAGATAAAGAAAAAAATGACATTGATACCATTGCTTGGAAATTTAAAAAATTCCACAAGAAAGGCAAGTATAATTTAAATAAGACTATTAGCTTTTAAAATCTCATCGACAACTTGATGGATTACAAAGCCCAACTCGAAGATCGGAGACAAGAGGAAGTATCAAAGAACAAAGCTCTTGCATCCAATGTATCTTCCGATGTTGAAAATTCAGATAAAGAAAAAAATGACATTGATACCATTGCTTGGAGATTTAAAAAAATCCACCAGAAAGGCAAGTACAATTTAAATAAGATTAAAACACTAACAACTTACGCGCGTGTTTAATTGCAACAAGCCCGAACACATCAAGAAGGATTATCTGATGTTGAAGTTAAATAGTTCAAATATGAACACCTTCAACAAGTTCAACAAGAAGAATGCCTTAGCGGTTACATGAATGACAACGCCTCTTCATCCAAAGTAGAATAAGTCGACCATGCCTATATGTACTTTATGACGCAAGAAGATGTGGTATGTTCTAACCTAGATAATGATGATACTAAGTGCTTTTAAAAATTTGTACGTTAAATGTAAGAGTTTAAATGTTAAGTAAAAAATCATTAAAACATGATAATGATAAGTTAAAAATTGATCATAATATTCATATTGTTAACTGTTCTAATTTAGATGAGTTATCCCAACTAATGAAAAATTAATCTTAAAAATCTATTATACAAAAGAGGGATGTTGATTAGATGTTTGTCCTACTAGGACAAACCGGTTGATAGAGAAGTGGCATATATTTGGCCACCTCATTATGGCGGGGTCCATTTGAGGGTGGGGAGAAGTTGTGTGTGGTTTGGGATGTTGTGGAGCACCCAAAGAAAAGCCCCCCATTCCCATAAATTACGAGCTTATCGTTGCCAAATAAACATCACTCGCCAACCTATTTTACAGGTATGCCATTGAGATTTATGCACTTTGACCCCCTAATGTTTTTTTGCAGTTTAATGTTTGCTTTTTCCCCTTTTACCCCCGCCGATACACACCTCTCACACTCCTCACTCCTTTTCGATTGCACGCGTGCACCGCATCCTCTATGTGGGGTTTTTACCACATGCACTCTGTGCATGGGTTATTTCTATAAATCATTAAATGATGAAAATATATTGCCAAAAATGAATGCAATGATCGAAATATTTGTATTTGTGAATTTAATAAAAATATTTCATCAATGAAATTAAAATATGATGCAATCTCTAATAATATGACAATTTAATTAGTCAAGAAGATTTAAACAAATTATTATCGTATCAATATGCATCTAACAATAAATTTGGACTAGGATACTCTAAAAGAAATGATCGTGTTTCCATTATCAAGTATAAGCATGTTAAAAATATAAACGAATCTTGCTTATATATATATAAGAATTATTTTAGATCTCATGATAAATCTAGATTTCATGCTAAAAATAATCATAAATCTAATTGTGTACATAATATGAATATTTAGATTCTAAAAGATTAATGTTGAATGATACGAATGCACATATATCTAATTATAAAAAAATTTATCATTCAAAAAATTATATTTATATGCATAACAGAAAAATCAAATCTTAACAAGATTTGGGTTCTTAATGGCTAATCCAATAAACCCAACATAATATGTGTACCAATATATTTCATGGTATCTTTTCAAGTACTTAGGAAAAAAGGGAAGCACACAAATGTTTTTATGCATGCTATTTCCATTATGATATCACCTTTTTTGATAAGGCTAGAGGGGGAGAAATATCAAGATCTACATCATTGCAGGGGTAGAGTATGCTTATATTTTTATTTTAAAGTTATTTTATATATTTCGGGGGTAGTATGTTTATATTTTTATTTTTTGTGTTATTTTGTATATTATGATATGCATCATCGCACCAGCTTAACACGCATCATATACACTTATTCATAATGATATATTTTCTCAAAGGGTTAGTAATTCTAAGTCATTGCAAATTCAAGATGGCAAGTTTTGATGATCCATCGTCTCCATCGTCTCAAACATGCTTACCTATTAAAAAATCATTACCGGAGAAGTGGTGATGTTATTGGAGTGCAAGAAAATATGAGAACGGAAGAGAAAGTGACTCACTGAATGTGATAGTATCTGCATGTTAAGAGATGCATATACAAGGAAGCGTGCTAGGTGTCGGTGTTGTCTTCCACTAAGCGAGAAGGAAGCGACATCCATAGTAATTGCTTTTGTAAAATGTGATTATATTTGCTAAATAACACCACTTAATCTGTAATGGCCCGAAATTTCATGCTTTTTTTGAATTTTTCCATATATTTTTATTATTTTTCTTCTCTTTTTCTGTAATACCGCGTATTCACGTATACGGGTATTATGTTAAGTATTCTTGGACGTATTCGTACGTGTTAAATTTGTGATTATCTTCAAGAATTTTTTTCCTAATTTTGTAATTATAAAATAATTTTTAATAATTTTTCTTATATCATTTGAAGTATTATGGATGAAGTATTGGATTAAATACATAGTATGGGTATATGGGCTAGGAATAAAGAGGAGTATTTCTTTTTATCAAAGTTAGAAATTTTGATTTTTATTAACATGCCACATCACACCATTTATGTGTCAACATATTAGGCCTCTTCATTTACAACATGCCACCTATTAGGCACTTGTCATTTGGAGAGGAGTTTATGGGACGAGTGTGATGGGTATGGAATTGAAAGGAAAAAGAAAAAAGGAAAGAAAGAAAAAAGAAAGAAAGAAAAAGGAAAAAAGGAAAAATAAACCCAAAAACTTATTTTCATCTTCCTCCTTCTCCCACCTCATGGCCGAATCCTCCACAACCCAACCACTACCAAGGCCGGCCACCCCCTTGAACACCACCTCCTCCTTGGCCACTCCTCTAGGCCAAGCCAACCTTCCCCTCCTTGATCAATTTCATCTCACAAACTCTATTTTTGATGCTTGGAGCTTGGATGTTTAGAGCTTGAAGGTTGAAGAAGAAGGAGCTTGAAGAGAAGAAAGTAGGGGTCTTCAAGGAATAAAAAGAGCCAAAAAAAGTTGGGAAGGACATTGTGAAGTAGGAATTCCTAGCATCTCTAATTAAGATTAGTTTTAGAATTTGTGTTTGGTAGGAATTGGGCCGTGATGCAACATGATTCTGTTTCAGATTTTCTGCAGAAATACCCTATGTTCATCTGTGTATACTGCTCATTGAAGAATAATCAAAATTCTAAAAAAATTATATTGGTGTAACTCATAAAATTCTACCCCATTTTCATATATAATATCATGTATGTTTCGACCAACATCTAGGGTAAAAAGGGTTTAGTTTGCAACATAGAAAATTCTGGCAGTTTGAATACCCTTCACCATTTCACCATTAATTATCACTGTAGAGATGCAAATCATGATTTTTGGGACATTAGGGATATCTACACGTCCTAATCTAAATTTTCTATGTTCTACTTTTCACCCCGATATGATTGAAAATGTTAGTAATCAAGTGTTTAAGTTGTAGCAATTTTCAGTTTTTATACATCTTTTCTATCTCTGAGCATTTTGGCCTCTTTACATAGCACACTCATCAGTATTTCTGAAAATTGACATGTGACTCCCAAACTTATGTATCTACAACTTTGTAGTTAGGACTTCCCTGATATTGTAACTAGAATTTGCTGCAGCCCAGTATAGAAACTGAATATTTTCTTCCGCACATGTATCCCAGACTTAAGTTTTCTTAATGTTGTTAGCCATGTTCAAATGATAATAGCCATATGATATCTCGTGTTTCTTTGATAGATTGGTGAGATTAGCTGGTCATATGAAATGCTTGGATGAAAGAATGGAAGAGGTGAAAAAGAATGAGAGTGTTAAGCTCATGTTTTGTTTCATGGTTCCCAACCCCACTTCATAGTAATGGATATGATAAGGGTTATGTTAGTAAAACACCATGTCATGTATTTTGTAATTACCATGTCACAATTTCCTATTTTATGCTAAATAAGTGGCCACATTACATGTTGTGTCAGTAGGATTTCAATGTTCATACTAAATGGACTATGCTAAATGTTGTGCTGTCAATTTAAGTATGGACCCATGATAGTTGTTAGAGTTTTCATGCCATGTTTTTAATAGCAATTTGGAAACTTTATGAAAAAGTGGAAGCTTGTAGTATGATTTGTTTTAGTAGTAACATAGTTTTCTTACAAAATTTGGTAACATTATAGTATGTGTTAGCAAAATTAATTATGTTTATGCTCCTAGGGCTCATATTAGTATGCTCATGACAAATGCTTCTATGGGAATATTCCATGAATTGTTTCATTTTAAGGTATGATGTGATTGTATGTTAATTGAAAACAAAAGAATCGTGTGATTTTATAATGAATGATTATGCGATTTTCGTAATTAACAACACGGCATCGAAGGAATGGAAAGTAATGGAAATGGGAATGTGGTAATTATGACTGCCGAAATGTAAGCCATGATGAATTAATTTTATAAACTGAGAATGAGGAAGAGAGGTAATTATCTGGAACTCTCGATCCATCCTAAGATGGGTGAGACTCCAGGTACGGGTTAGGAAGAAACACGTGTAAATTATATGTCTTAAGGAGCAGACCCAAATGTGACTCCCACTAGCACTCCTGAGCGAGGGAGTTGGCTAAGTGTGGATACAGCTTGTTTCTCACTCGCACTCCTGAGAGAGGGAGTTGACTAGAGTTAGAGAGGCTAGTGGTGTACTCGTGATGCATCATTAGCTAATTGTTGGTTTTCTCCGTTTGTCCCAATAAAAACCGAGAATTGTCTCACTTCCGTAAGGGGGAGTTACAAGAGGCCCCTCCAATGCTCATGTTGCTACTTGAGGTACCACTTTTCACCCACCCTGGGTGAAGTTCAGCTCCTTAGTGTCTTATGATTTCCTTGGATTTCCAAATAATAACTAAATGTCAAATTCTGATATTAACTTAATCTGTAATTGTGATTCTGTGCTTTCTGTTATTCAGTTTTACTTTCAGCACTTGTGTGATTGTTTACTTTTATACTTTCCTTCTGTAGACATTGTATCACCAGTAGATAGATTATCAGTTAGGTGAACCGGTTCTAAAACTGGATTTACTAGGGATGTTAGAACTTCCTACTGGGTCACGATGTGACGTGTCCCACCTTGTGGTTTCAGGTTTGGTTTGGTAGCAGGAGCTGTCAGTGGTTCAGAGCAGTAAAGCTTATGTGAGAGTTGTATAAGTTGAGATTTGGGTTGGTGAGCGAGATAAGTTGAGAGTGTGTTGTACCTTTTGGGTTTTGTTTGGTGAGAGTTGTGAGGTGTTGTATATGATATTTTGTACATGAGAATATTGTATAGAAGAAATAATGTAAATCTTTGATGTATAAATGGAATTATGATTTTGTCTCTTGTTTGTCTTTCTGCGCTGTATTGTCAAGTTGGTTTGAGTTGGAACATTGTCTTTACTTTCCAGCACATGCGCAGTGTCCTACAGAGTTTTCTAATGTACTTCTATTATCTCTTCGTCTTTCTTCTTCACACTTGTAACTCTGGAAATACCTGATAGGCTGATACGGATTCGTACGTATCGAATATCCTGTGAAGCGGGTCGTTACATTTTCATTCTTCCTTTATTTTCATTTTTATTCCTTTATTTTCTTGGACCAAAAGTTCTCGGCCCGATTTCCTCTTTTCACTTTCTTATTACTTTTCCCTCAACTTAAAGAAAAAGCATGTAGATCCAAAACCCAGCAAAGCCCGTAGCCCAGAACCAATGGCCAACCCTCTTTCATTCGGTTCTTATTCGGCCAAGCCCGAGCCCAGCCGGTCACTTATTCTCTCTTTTAATTATTTTCCCTTCCCAATTAAAGGGCACGAATGCCAGGGACTGCACTAAATTGCATGGTTCATCTTGACGTTCATTTATCCATTCAGCAAACCAAGACAAAGCCTACGGCTCAACAACTCAGCCCGCATCCATTCAAACAAAACCCCAGCCAACCTGACCGAAACCCAACATCAAGCAAAAGCCCCAAAATTCTCTTTGATCGGATCTCTCTCCAAAAACAAAACGCAACAACAGCAAGATGCCGCCGACTCTCTCTCATTCTATTCTAAGCCCTAATTCTATCCGAACGCCGCCTCCTCCTCGCGAGGAATTCCTCTTCGATCCAAGCTCCTCATCTACCCTTTCATGTGTTTTCCTCTTCTATTTAAGTTCTACAAATTTCTTGGGTTTTTATCATACGAACTTATCTTCTTCTCTGAAAATTCTTTCGATTAAAAAATTGTTCGATTCTTGGAATATCGATCTTTCTGAGGCTTTGGATTTCTGTGAAGCTCTTGCACAGTAGTTTATATTCTTTTCAAGCTTTCGGTTTAATTATTTTGTTTGATTTCTGGTATTCATAGCTTGATTGATGGGATCAACATGCATATTTGTGGGGGTTCTCCGGTTGGTTGGGAGATGATGATTCATGCATTCGATTAGAGAGATTTTCCCTCGATGATTTAATTTACGACACCCCTTTGTTAGGGTTTTAACGACCCTCGCTGCTGGCCATTTCTTTCTTTGTTTGAGTTTGGGGTTTCGGCTATATTTCAACTGCCGGGTCTGCCGGGTGGTTGGCTTCCATCGTTGGCGTGGTGTTTTTCGACAGGCAAACTTTTGGCTTCCGCTTGTCCTGGACCATATGACTTCCGAGGGCTTTGCCTTGTTGACTGGTCCTCCCACTGAGGGCTTTGTCGTTGCTTGTCACTGGGCTTGTCGATCACTTCTAGACTCAGGATTTTCAGCCTTACAGTCCTCTTCGCGCCTTGGGCCTTGCCATTGGGTTTCACAAATACGACCTTACTGATATGTTTGTCTTGGGCCTTATGATTTGGGTCTGAGAACTTGTTGCTGTTCATAACATCAAATTGTGGGAAAACTTTCAGGAATTTATTGGGTTGCCAAGAAGATGAATCCAACCGCTTCACGTCACACCTTTTCCTTTACCTTTAGCAAATTATTTTAAAAATCTGTTATTAATATATTTTCAGATTTATAAGTTAATGTGTATGAAATAGAGATTTACATCAGATTATTGTTAATTTATTAAAAACTCATGATAATAAACTTGTGATTATAAACATATGTGAATACCGTTTCTTGAGATAATCTATGGAATTACTATGCATGCATGCAATAACTGGAATTGGTGAAATGTATCTCTTAATTACGTAGTTAAAGGGTTGTGCAAACATAATACTGTGATAACCGTACTTGTGACTGGACATTGGTAATTGACACATGACTTGCTATTAATGTCGACAACATGACTAGAACATTGACACGATATACTTGGCCCCTAATTACGTAATTTGAGATGACATGAACCTGGACACTTGTTGAGAACTATATTTTAATAATGTGTGCTAAGTAAATAATCATATCTTGATATTGAACGATATCTAGCCTGATACACCAACTCATGACAGGGTAATAATTATCGAACAATCACATTATCTGAACATCACACTTGACATCAGACTAATACTTAGGATAACCTTATTGTCTAAAGGGTGCGGGTGCAATAACGGTTTTACTATATTTATTTTTCCATTCTCCTTCAGGAAAATGGGGTATAAACAAGAATTTGTTTTTCTTTTATGGAACAATGAGTAATATACATTTTTCCTCTTCTTTGCATAATGAGGGGTTATACTGATACATACATTTTCCTCTTCCTTTTGTGGATTAAGGGGTTATATTACTGAGATCATTTTTTCCTATTTACACTTGTAGTAGGGTTATACAACAGAATCTGTTTCCTGCCCATCGTACCATTGGACATGAGTCACAGTCTAGAATTGGTACAACAATCACATGAATTAGAACAATTACAACACAGTAGTTAAGAATACCATTTTTCATAGTGTGTTTTACTTAGTTGCTAAATGTTTAAACATGATATACTCCTGCACCGTAATATACTTTTACATTTACATGCTTAGTGATAGTATATTTTTACTTGTACATACCAGATTGCATGGGTTGGATATAATCTACTCTAATCCAATCCTACATCTCTCAGGTTGAACATGTCTTCTAATGAGTTTTCAAAGTTCTTGGAGTAGTTTTTATTTCCTTTGAGCAATGCACAAAGATTCTGACTTGACTCGTTCAGTTATATATTTACGTTCTATTTCTCTTTCGTCTATTTTGTTTTCACTGGTAACAAGCAAAACCCGTAGATTATCGAAAAACTAACGACCCTAGAAACAGGGCATTACATAATCTTTGATGTTTGCAGCCCCATTAATGGGTAGATATCCGGCCATGTTAGCACCATCTAAGGAGTCTCCTCAGATGGCACACGATGCTCATTAGTCTTAATGTGCACACATATCCACATGCATCTACATACGCATGTATATGTGTATATGTACTAGTCATAACCCGTAACCATAGGTCACATACATTTAAAACATTTTCTCAAAAAAATTCAACACATTCAAATCTCTACCTCCCAAATAATTGCAGCCTCCTTCAAAACATTCCACCAACCAAAAAGTTTAAACACAGTCAAACTAAAATTTAGTTGCACCAGAGAATTAAGTTTCCTCCAAAAAATTTAGTTTTTCCAAAATTTAGTTCCATCCAGACTTAGTTTCTAGTTCCAACCAGATTTAGTTCCATCCATAGTGTTAGTTCTCCCAAAATTTTTAATTAACCTCCAGATGTAGTTTCCTCCAGAATTAGTTCCCTTGAAATTTAAAATTTGAATTTTCCCCAAAATTAAGCTCCTTCCAGCTGAAAAACGGACTGACATATCAAGGCTGCACAATGATATTTCTTCATCCTATCTTTTTGGGGTTGCCTAACCCAATTCTTTTATCTCCAGTCAGCTCTGTTAGGGTCAAGCCTAGATTCTTTCTACTCTATCTACATTGTCTTGTCTTCATAAACAAGGTTCCTAGGCCAGATCCCAGATAGACAAGTGTTCCATCTGGTCACTTACTCAGTAACATTGATAATGAATCTTTGTTTGGATCTTCATGAAATGTTTTCTTACTGAATATAAAAATGAGTACATAAATGCATACAAAGAAGTTGCTCTATGAATCATTTTCTATATTCGAAGCATTAGGTCCATCCTAAAACACTGTCTAATATCTCCCTTCTAACAAAGGAGACAGTCCCCAGATATCAGAGGGCTTCATTAGTTAGCAAACTGTTAGGAACTAACAAGGATGGAATTTTTATTTAGAAAACAAATAGCAAAATAGAAAGATAATTGAGCACAAAAGAGGTGTGCTCTCCTCCCAAGACGTCTAGAGGACGTCCGCACTCGTCTACCTATGGAATCACAAAATAACAATCATCAAATTAGCATAGGCATACAAGAGAGACTCCCCCCTATTTATAATAGAGACTAGGGCAATCCTAGGACTAGGGGGATTAGGCAATCCTAGGACTAGGGGGATTGGACAATCCTAGGACTAGGGGGACTCGGCGCCAAGAGGGGTTGCGGGCGGGGCCTGCGGGTGTAAACCCGCAGGGGCTGCGGCTGGGCCAGGCCCATCAATACTCCCCCCCAAGAGCCACCTTGTCCTCAAGGTGGAAGTCTGGAAAGCGCGCCACCATATCATCCATGTCTTCCCATGTGCTGTCGTGCTCTGGTAAGCCCCTCCACTGCAGTAGTACCTGCCTCTCGCCTGTGTGACTCTGCCGAACCCCTTTTAGCAACTCGGGCTCCATCCTCACCTCCATATCCGCAGTAAGGGTCTCTGGTAATGTAGGGGAAGAGGTGTGGTTGCCAATGGCCTGGCGCAACTGTGAGACATGGAAGACTGGGTGAATGGTAGATCCTGGGGTAGGCGCAATCTGTAAGCCACCGGTCCTATCCTCGCCGTGACCTCGAAAGGTCCAAAATACCTCGGCGCCAACTTTGCATTCCTCCTATGAGCCACCGACCTCTGCCTGTAGGGCCTTAGCTTTAGATAGACCATATCACCGACCTCAAAGTGCACGTCTCGACGGTGTAAGTCTGCCCGAGCTCGCCAAGTGGAGCTTCAGCTCCTCTAGAATCAAGTCCCTCTCTGCCAGGTACTGCTCGACATCTGATACCGAAGTAGTCTCATGATCGTAATGAAGTAAGTGCAGAGGATCCCTACCATACAAAATCCTGAAAGGTGTAGTCTGCGCCGCTGTGTGATATGAAGTATTGTACCAGTATTCCGTCCACGGCAGCCAACGTGCCCACTCCTTAGGATTCTCCGAGATGAAGCATCGTAGGTAAGTCTCCACACTCCTATTGACTACCTCCGTTTGACCGTCAGTCTGGGGATGATAAGCTGTGCTCCGCTTCAAGGCCGTCCCCTGTAGTCTAAAAAGCTCCTGCCAAAACTTGCTCTGGAATATCTTGTCTCTATCCGAGACTATGGACTTTGGCGGACCATGCAAATGAATGACATCTCTCACAAAAATCTCTGCCACTGAAACGGCGCTGTAAGGATGCTTAAGCGGGATAAAATGTGCATATTTGCTGAGGCGGTCTACCACAACAAAAATGACGCTGTAACCGCCCGACTTAGGCAATCCATCGATGAAGTCCATAGAGAGGTCCTCCCAAACTCTGTCTGGTAAAGATATCGGCTGTAGTAGTCCTCCTGGGGACATGGCCTGATATTTGTGACGCTGGCACACGTCACACTCTGCCACCATCCTTGCCACATCCTTCTTCTGTCCGTTTCAGTAGACCTCCCGTGATAGCCGCTGGTAGGTCTTGAGGACTCCAGAATGTCCTCCTATAGCACTGCCGTGGAACTCCCGGAAGATGGTCGGTATAAAAGTAGAAGTCCTCGGTATCACCAGCCGCCCCCAGTAAAGTAGCCGTCCATCCTGCAAAGAATATCCCGGGTACTCAGTCGACCCATGTAAAAGGGCCTCTCGTATAACCTCCAACTCCGGGTCCTGCGCCACCTCCTGCTGCAGTGGGCCACAATCCTCTAGGATCGACACTGTAAGGGCTGCTAACTCCGTCTCTTCCTCCCGCTGAGATAACGCATCTGCTGCCTTGTTCTCCAATCCCGGACGGTACTCGATCTCGAACCTGTAGCCCATCAGCTTTCGCAGCCACTTCTGATGTTCCTCTGCTACCATCCGCTGCTCTAACAGATATTTTAAGCTCCGCTGATCCGTGCGCACTATGAAGCTCCGTCCCAATAAATATGGTCTCCACTTCTGTATGGACAAGACTATCGCCATCAGCTCCCTCTCATAGACCGATCGCAATCGGTCCCTCATGGTCAGCACCTGGCTGTAGTAAGCTATGTGACGCTGCTCATGCATCAGTACTGCTCCCAGCCCATGTCCTGATGCGTCCGCCTCTACTACGAATGGTCTGGTGAAGTCGGGCAACGCCAATACTGGCACAATGGTCATTGCCCTTTTCAAGGCCTCAAAAGCTGTCGTCGCCTCCTCCCCCAGTGGAACTGATCCTTCTTCAATAACTTTGTCAATGGCCAGGCGATCGTCCCATCACCCTCTACGAATCTGCGGTAGTAACATGTAAAGCCCAAGAAGCCCCGTAGCCCTCTGAGAGTAGTAGGGCGCGGCCAGTCCAGCATGACCGCTATCTTCGCTCTATCGACGGATTCCCCTCCTGCTGAGACCACGTGTCTCAGATACTCCACCTGCGGCTGCCCGAATAAACACTTTTTTCTGTTCAAATAAAGCTGATGGTACTGCAGCTCCTGAAAAACCACCTGCAGGTGGTCCAAATGCTCCTCCAGAGTACGACTGTACACCAAAATATCGTCGAAAAAGACTAGTACAAATCACCGGAGAAAGGGGCGGAATACCTTATTCATGAGTGCCTGAAAAGTGGCCGGGGCGTTGGTCAACCCAACGGGCATGACCAGGAACTCGTAGTGGCCCTCATGCGTCCTGAACGCCGTCTTGGGCACATCCTCCCGTCGCATCCGTATCTGATGATAGCCTGACTTAAGATCTAGCTTGCTGAACCAGGCAGCCTCCAGCTTCTGTGCCTCGGTCATGTGGTGCACCGCGAAATATCTCTCCGCTGTGAATAACCAGGCGTGTGGATCCTCCCCAGAAAATATCGGCATCTTCAGCTTCCGGACTCTGCAATCTCCACCAAAGCGCCCCTGCTCAGGCCTCCCCTCCTCCCCGTGATACGGGCGGTAATGTTGTCTCCTCTGGTATGGAGTCTCGTACTACCTCGACGGCCCTCCTCCGCGGACCCCATAGTGTCCTCGGTAATCCTCTCGACGGCCCTCGAAATCGTCCCAACCTGCGTCGTCGCCGAACTCCGCCCCGTAACCACCTTCACCGTCATAATAATGGTCCCCACCGTGTCCGTCTCCGTAAAAATGGTCATCCGCCACTGGCCGCCGTACAGAAGGGTCATAAATCTCTCCCAAACGCTGTCCGCGGGGTCGTCCCCTCTGAAATCCACCCTCCTGACCTCTGTCCGCTGCCCGGGGGGCTCGAAACCCCCTCCCAGGCCTTGGCCGTGAACATCTCCCCTCCGGCGGTTGCCAAGGGGTTTCCCGCCCCCTATGGGGCTCGCCGGACATCTCCACCCCCCCCCCCCCCCCCGGCGGCTGCCGGGGGGTTCCCGCCCCCCAAGGGGCTCGCCGGAAGTCCCCCACCCCCCGACGGTTGCCAGGGGGGTTCCCGCCCTTGGCGGTGCCCTGCGGGGGCCCTCCGGCCTTGCCGAAGAGTCTGCAGGCCTTGCCGGGCCTCTGGCAAGGCCGGCGGGCCCTGCCGGGGGTCCGACGAGTTCGCCGGCCCCGGGCGACCACCGGCAGGGCCTGGCACCCCCTGCCGAAAGCCACCAGAGGCGGGGAAGGCTCCCCCGCCTATTTCCCGCAGCGGCCGAACCCCCTGGATGTTTTGGGGGTTCGGCCGTGGCCCGTCGCCGCTCGTTTGCTCCCAGTTTTGGTGGCTAGGGCCTCCGCCACCCCTTTGGCTCTTCATCGCCTTCCGTCGGACCTCCTCGCGATAGTCGATCTTCTATGGTTTCTCGTCTTCGTCCTCGTCCAATTCCTCCACCAAATTGGGTTGATTTTGGATAAAAATCTCCTCCTTTTCATTCTCTTTCTTCAAAGGTGCCGCCTTTGGTGTCGGATTATGGTTTCCCTCCCCTTTATTGTTCGCCGTCAATTGATTTAGGGTTGCCATCAATTGCGCGAATTGTTCGTCGTGCTTCGCTTGATTTGTCGTCAATTGGTTGATGGAAACCGTCAATTTGGCCATAGATTCATCGTTTGCCGCCAAAGATTTCTTGATCCCGTCAATTTCGCTCGTGAATTTCGCCTCCAAAGCTTCAATTTTGTCGTGGGATCTCGTCGTAGCCGCCATGGATCGTCACGTGCTCTGATACCAAATTGTTAGGAACTAACAAAGATGGAATTTTAATTTAGAAAAAAAATAGCAAAATAGAGAGATAATTGAGCACAAAAGAGGTGTGCTCTCCTCCCAAGACGTCTAGAGGACGTCCGCACTCGTCTACCTATGGAATCACCAAATAACAATCATCAAATTAGCATAGGCATACAAGAGAGACTCCCCCTATTTATAATAGAGACTGGGGCAATCCTAGGACTAGGGGGATTAGGCAATCATAGGACTAGGGGGATTGGACAATCCTAGGACTAGGGGGACTCGGAGCCAAGATGGGTTGCGGGCGGGGCCTGCGGGTGTAAACCCGCAGGGGCTGCGGCTGGGCCAGACGCCCATCACAAACACAGGTGATAAATGTTTGTTTTGATCTTAACTAACAAAGAATAGACAAACACATGTGCATGCACGCACAGGTATAAATGATGGAACCAGACACAATAGCTTTAAGCTTTATACTGCGCCCCTAAAAATTTATTCGAATGCCATAAACACCCTTTTCCAGTTCCTGTCACCAGGAGATCAAATGCAAGGCAGAAAACATAACAATACACATTATCATTTACTAAAAAGTGCAATTTGTATTGACATTTGAAGATTTTGTGCACCTTCGTGTGATAAACTGCACTATGATCTACATATGCAAAATCAAGCCCAGGAAGCCCAGCAACTTCTTTATAAACTTGGAAGTCTGTAGCTGATTTTATCAGTCCAGAGTTAAAGAGATCCTGCAAAATGTGATATATGACTTTAGTATCTGTATTCAGAGATAGACATGCTTCTTTACAAAAATTCACAAACACTGGTCCTGCAAAGAACTCAACTTGTATGAAATAGCAGAAGAAAGATATTGATGAAATATTATGAGTTAAAAATTGGAAATCTAAATACCAAAAGTTTTGTATTGCATTTCAGTGAGAAAAGTTTGGAAAGCTAAAACTGTTCGAAAAGCCTAGGCTGCTTCCATATATGATGATCATTTGATCACTGACCTCTCGTTTGCACTCTCGGAAGATATGCCCAGTTACTTTTTGCTCTCCAGGACAAGTAGTTCCTAACTATTTTTTGTATTTTGGTTACAAAGGAGGGCGTCAAACCCTTAACCTACCACTACGGGGGGAGGGGGAGTACCACTAGGCCAAAGGGCCGGTGGTTCCTTCCTTAGAAGTATTACTCTAAATAAAAATGACACGTCAGCTGCAGCCCCCCCCCCCCCCCCCCCCCCCCCCGCGCAAAACAAAAAAAAACAAATTTTTTACAAACCTGTTCATTCAGCCATCAGGACTCTACTGTCTTCAACATGCATACAAAACTCTAGCTATCATTTCAGATTTTACCCATGATTCGTATTAATTTAAACTTCAAAACTCAGGCTATATGATTCCAAGGAAGGACTTGTCTAAACATTTGACGTCACCAAATGGTAAATAAATGAAAGACAACACTATCCGGTAAATTTTTATGAGATTACAAGAACAGAATATACACTTAATTTCTTAAGCACAGAATCATATGTTATGTCGAAGAACAATCATACAAGAGGAGATCATGAAACTTACGTATTAATGAATGTGAAACACAAGATTGTGCATTAAATTCCATAATGGAACTAATGGAGACTAAAGATTTATGCATCCAACTCTATAATTTGAATAAACACTTCGTTGTCGTATACGCATATGTATTAAGTCGGATGGAAAATTGTATGATCAGTTTACAACAAAAAACTTTGAAAATCAGGAAAGAAAGAAACTGACCTGAGCGGCTATCTGACCGGAGGGGTATTTAGCAACCTTGGCAAAAGTTTCGATAGCCCATGGATCATTAGTGTTCTGTTCATGAATGCAGTTCGAATCAGTATGTAGCAAAATATCAAATGGATATCAGATCTGACAAAAAGAAAGCTGTGAGACAAATAAAATAAAATTGGAGTGAAGAGCTCAACTGAGCAAGCAGCGGCAGAATTTCAACTAAAAATTAAAAGAATAAAAAATTGGAAAGGGAACCAAAACTTGCTAGACAATTAAAAGAAGAAGAAACTTTATAGTATATACTACCTGAAAAATGCCAGATTTCCCGCCAATCCCCATAGCCTCTAAATCAACCATAAAACGAATTGTATCATTCCATGGATGCTGCATGAATATTCAAAAATTATATTACTCAAATGAGGAGGGAACGGTTGAACGATTATCAGATCTATAAAAAAGTAACATTCAATTATCAGTATGCACTATGAGTCGAGGAATATAAATGCATGTCAATGTAGAGACTTAAAAGCACTGGAAAAAAACCATTTTGAATTTTTATTATCAGAGGGAGTTAGCAATCTATGATCAATGCCTTGGAGTCATAAATAAATACCCCATCCAAATATTTTCTATGGTAAACAAAGTTAATAGACATTTTGTGGAAGTAGCCGGAACATAGACCCATTTGGATTGGTCTCTACTGTAGATCCATATTCACGTTGGTAAACTAATGGGAGATTACTGGAGGTTGAATTGAAACCTGAGTTATAAAACTGTGTGCACCATCAAGACCCTCCTCCTCTCCAGTGTTGAATAAAAAAATAACACCATTTTTAAATCCATGAGCCCATTGTGATATTGCTCGAGCAAGCTCTAGCATCACACCCACACATGAACTACAGTCACCAGCTCCTTCCCTGCAAAGAGACAATATTTCCTTCAACTTGCAACAGATACCATTGTGTTGCTCAAATGTACAAAGAAAAAAGGTTAGATAAACACCCAATCTGCCGGAATGCTTTGGTTTGGAGTTCATACATCAGAAATTAACAGATTCCACATGATTTCATATTTTTTACAACAGTAATGTAGCAATTGTAAAATTCAAATTCATGAAATTAGGTTATCATATAAATCAAGGATTCAAAGATTTAAAAACTATTAAAGAAAAGATACGTATAACCCTGAGGTTGCAAGATTAAAACCAATCTATCAGCTAACAGAATTCAAATTAAGTACACTAATGTTGGGCAAAGGGGTTGAATCTGCAAGTAATTTTATAGCTTTAATTAATTACGACCGTTATCTTTAAATTAAAAATATTACTCTTATCACTAATTCAATTAAAATATTTGCCATATAAAAAAGAATAAACAACAATTTATATGAAGATTGAACTTCTTCTTTGAGGATTTTTTTTTGAGAAGAGAATGAAAGCTTTTTGCTAACCAAATTCATTGATGGAGAGGGATGATGAGATGAGGAGAATAGCCAAACAAAGTGCTTGAAAGCCATAGCATGTAGCCTTAATTTGTTCGTGGATTAATTTCTCATGGGATGAGATGAATATAAATAGATGCATGACATGACTCTTGATTGATTATGTAATGTGGGATGAGTTATCGAGAGCACATACATACATACATACATATGCATGGGCATGACTCTTGATTGATTATGTAATGTGGGATGAGTTATCGATACATACATACATGCATGATGTATACATGTATGTACGTACGTACGTACACACACTAGAAATTACTCGTGCACATAGTGCACGATGACCCAAGAAAAAAATCCACACACAGGATGCAGGGCACACGCGTAACCGACAAAAGAGCGAGAAGTGGGGGTATGTGTGTGTATCGTCGGGGGCGGGAAACGCGCGAAACCTAAAAGGAGAGAGAAGTGTGGCTGTGTGTGAGTATCGTCGGGGGTAAAAGTGGTTAAATTGCAAAAAACTTTAGGGGGCAAAGTAGCACAACTCAAACCACAGGGTGTAAAAAGGAAAAAAACAGGTGTTAAAGTGTAAAAAAACGCAGTGGATCAAAGTGAAAAAAGAAGGATGGCAACCCCGTAAAAGTGGAAAGGGGTTGGCCACGTTGGTTTTATGAAAAAGCACTGGCATGCGTGCAATTAATGGGAAGGAGGGGGCCATTGTTCGGGTTCTCCATCACCTCACCCCAAACCCCAAACCCAAATCCCCACCTTACACCAAGTGTGGCCCATCTTGTCCATGTGGCACAACCAAGGCCAATCCTTTGTCCCAGTGGGTCAAAGGTGGGGCCCATTTTTTTGTCCCATGAGGACATGGCCATGGGCAAACCTTGCTCTATGTTATATAGATAAATTAGCATGTGGTTAACTGTGTCTATTACTTGGGCATGAAGCCTTGGAACTAGATTGGACATGTTTTCACATTTGAGACATGAGGCCCATCAAATTCCACTCAATAGCATTCAATGGTACCCAACACTTCCCATTTCTTTTGATATGTTCTAATGGGACATAAACTTCACTTGTAATTAGAACTATTAATGGTACTTGAGAACCCAATCCAGCAGATTTGACATATTTTTGGGTTCGGATCAAAAATTTGAACATACACTTTTCAAACTCAAAAACCTAATAATTTAGTTCCATCTAGATTTAGTTTCCACCAAAATTTAAATTTTTAGTTCCCCTAAAATTTGGTTTTATCCCGATTTAATTCCCCCCAAATTTAAAATTTAGTTCTCCCACAAAATTTTAGTTCACCCAAAAATTTGTTCCATCTAGATTTAGTTTCCCTTAAAATTTGAAATTTTAGTTCTCCTCAAAATTTAGTTTCCCTCGGATTTATCTCTAAAAATTTAAGGTTTCCACCAAACTTTCACAAACTCTCATCCTAAGCTTAAATTTTAGGGTTTTCATTCCAAAATCTCGCCCCCCCCCCCCCCCCCATTCTGGTTTCCCCCCAAATTGCAGTGATTCAAAGTTCCAGTTTTCCCCCTAAAATTGAAAGGTTGTTCCCTCAAAATTTTCACAAACTCTCATCATATCCATTGGTTCCTTAAGATTCAATTCCAGCCATCTTTCTCTCATTTCTTTGTCCTAGACAACAACCCCATTCAAAAATATCCATCAATTGTATAATAGAGAATCTAGTTGAAAAGGTTATAAATAACAAAGCTTCATAATATTGATGAAAAGAGAAAAGTATAAATTTTATCAATGTTCATAAAATAATATAGAAATATCACTTCAAAAAGCAATTTCAATTTACACCTCTACATGTGATCATGCGTGATGGGTTCCCTTCATCATTCTCATCTTGCAATTTCAGTGCAAACACCTAAATGTTATGCTTCAAATATAGCGCTCCCTTTCCCTGCTGTCCATGAGTTTCAATTCCCTAATCGTGAATTAGCACACATCAAACATTTCCATAAACACTCTGGCTCAACTTTATTTATAGAATGGCCTGCACAGAGACCCATCCCTGCAAGTAGAAGATTTTCCGAGTGGTTATTAAGAACTGCAACTCACCAAAATTGTTGTCCACAGAACAGTGATCAACTGTTTGGAAATGAAGCTCGGATTTAACAGGATTTTCAACCTATAATGTTAGTTAGGATGGTTATCCTTTTTAGTTTTAACCCAACTGCAAACACTCACGCAGGTTCCAGAATTTCTCATTATTTTAAACAAACGACAATATATCTCTAGTATGTGTAGCTCAGTGTAACAGATTAAAGAATATGAGAGATCAGAACATATTAACTGACTTTCTTGTATAAACCAGTCAGAGAAGATTCAAAAAATGCATATGATGCGGCCGCACCATCTTCGGCAGTCACGGGCCCAGACGGGACCCAAGGAGGATGGGTCACTTTCTATCGGAGGCGTCGAAGGGCAGATTAGTCTTTTGTTATGTTGCTTTGTTTCCTAGGTTTTCTATTTATATCTAGGGCTAGCCGTCATGAGAGGGCATGCTTATTGTGTGAGAAACATCGTAAGTGTCTTTTGTGAGGGTTTTAGACTTTGTTCCGTTCATCAAAGTTAGGAGAGCGAGTTCCTCTCGAAAGGGCTCAAGTTATCTTGCTATTAGTAGTTGTTTCTTCTCAAAAAATCCAATAAAAATCCCATCTTTCCCATTTTTTATTCCTTTTCTTCGCTGATTTTCCATTGGTACGATCCAAATCGTATCAAATTGGTATCAGAGCGATAGATCCAATGGCGGAAGGTACTAGATTCAAGACGGAGATGGAGGCGCTGCGAAAGGAGATCCGGGAAGAGGTCAGCAAAAAGGTGGGAGCTTTGGAAGTCACGGTAGAGATGCTATCCAATTCCCAAAAAGAGATGGAAGCCCGGTTGTTGAAGAAGCACGAGGAGTCGGACGCCACTCAAGTTCAGATTTTGAAAATTCTTCAAAAACTTGAGGGGAAGGGAAAGCATGTGGAGATCGGAGGGGAGGAATCCGAGGCGGAGAATCATCATGCGAAGGCGGACGATCCAAAGTTGATGGCGAACACCTCCGGGGCACCTCCGGGAACCAAAATCACAAGGGAGAAGGAAGATCTAGGGTTCCGGGAGGAGTCGTGGGTGGAGGAAGTGCAGCGGGAGCGACGGCGGCGCGAAGGAGATCCCCTAGGGTTTCTTGCGGAGGCGAAGGGACGCGGCATGCAAGGGGAAGGGAGGCTAGGGTTTTCGGACCCCGTAGGAGAAGGCGGCTGGGGAGGGGGAAACCCTAACCCCCTCCCGCGCGGGCCGCCAGGGCTCCGCGAGGGCTCGGGAGGCCTCGCGGCCCACTCCCGAGCCCACGCGGGCACCTGGGAGGGCCAGGCGGGCCCGCGCGAGGCGCTGGAAGGGCCGCGCGGCCCGCCTGGGCCCAACCAGGCCCCCGCCGGCCCCCAGGGGGGCTTCGCAGCCTACCCTGGGGTCGGCTGGGCTCCGGCTGATGGATTTGGGGCCCGGGGGGCCCAGTAAACCCCCCGGGTCAGTTTTTTGGCCCCCCGAGCATCGATCAGGGCCCCGCAAGAGGCTACCGCGGGATTTTTGGAGCTACAGAGGAGGAGCGCCAGAGGTGGCCTATGGAGGAGTACGCGGAAAATATTGGGGGCCCGCGAGGGTTTCCCGAAGAGGCCTACGGCAGAGGCAGGACCGAGTATGGAGGCTATGGAGCTCAGGGAGGAGGGCACCCGACCATGTACCCAGACATGAGGATGGAGAAGTTGAAGATGCCCATTTTTGAGGGGACAGACCCCGACGGGTGGATAGTGCGAGCGGAGCGGTATTTCCAGGTGATGCGGATCTCAGAGAGGGAGGTATTGGAGAACATCATTTGCTATCTGGAGGGACAGGCGCTGAGCTGGTATCGTTGGAGGATGTCCCGAGCCCCTTTTCGGACTTGGGAGGAGTTGTCAGCTTTCCTACTTGACCGTTTCCAGGCCAAACCGGGGGCGAATTTCTACGAGTAGTTGCTTGGACTACGGCAGGAGGGGACGGTGTTGGACTTCCTGGGAAAGTTCGATGTGTTGGCAGGCAGGGTGAAGGGAGTGTCGGAAGACGTATTCTTGGGGGCATTTATGCGAGGGCTGAAGCCCTCGATACGAGCCGAGCTATGGATGCAAAGTCCCAGGGACCTAGAGCATGTGATTCGTCTGGCGTTGAGGGCGGAGGAGAAGCAGGCGGAGGAGCGGAGGATCAGAGGGACGTGGGGGCGCCACAGCAGAGGGTCCCATCTACAGCAGCCGCCCCGAGACTACCGCCGGCCGCATCAGCCGAAACGGGGGAGGAGGCAGGAGAAGCACGTCCTGCGGGACAAGGGCGGAGGATGACCGAGGCCGAGATGCGAGACAGGAGAGCCAGAGGGTTGTGCTTCCGTTGCGACGAGAAGTTCACCCCGGGCCATCGGTGTGCGAGCCGGTTGCTGCAGATCACTATCGAGCCGGACGAGGAGGAATACATCGAACCAGAGGAGCCAGAAGAGGACGACCCAGGAGCAGTACCCTTATTTCCACCTTGAGGACAAGGTGGCTCTTTTAGGGGCGGGTATTGATGCGGCCGCACCATCTTCGGCAGTCACGGGCCCAGACGGGACCCAAGGAGGATGTGTCACTTTCTATCGGAGGCGTCGAAGGGCAGATTAGTCTTTTTGTTATGTTGCTTTGTTTCCTAGGTTTTCTATTTATATCTAGGGCTAGCCGTCATGAGAGGGCATGCTTATTGTGTGAGAAACATCGTAAGTGTCTTTTGTGAGGGTTTTAGACTTTGTTCCGTTCATCAAAGTTAGGAGAGCGAGTTCCTCTCGAAAGGGCTCAAGTTATCTTGCTATTAGTAGTTGTTTCTTCTCAAAAAATCCAATAAAAATCCCATCTTTCCCATTTTTTATTCCTTTTCTTCGCTGATTTTCCATTGATACGATCCAAATCGTATCAGCATATCATGTCCTACCGTGTCAATATTGCCCCATGAACCCAAATTGTAAAAAGCCAAGTCCGATATATATTCAGGATAAAGAATCTTTTCATTTATCATAGCAATCACTTGTCAATTTATATTCGTTGTAGAAGCCCTGCCAAAGAACAGTGATTAATACAGGATCAATCAAAGAAAGAAGCGTACGCTGAGAAAACAGTGTCAATATGAGAAGAAACAAGAATCACATGTTCTGCCGCTTCAGGTAGATACTTTGGTAAGATTCTCAAGACCACATGTTTCAGATCAGAATAAACAAGTGTTTTCCCTTTAAACAACCCACTGACGAGACGATTGGCACCGGTATTAGCATGGAAGAGATCCACTTGAACATCAACCTCCCAGTGAGCTGTCTGCTTTATATTTTCAGCTGCTGCAAAAACATACTAATGTGAAGAAATGTCAAGCAAAAAACCTTATCAAAAAATAACTGATACTAAATCATCAATAGGAAATAACAGTAATAAATTCATAAGGGTTAGTAAACAGTTACGGCTATCCCCAAGCATAAGCAAAGAAAACACAAGTAAATGCTCTTGTTTCATATTATTGTAATGCTACTGGTCAGCTGTTAACATTTGGATTGATGAAATTCAACTGGCATACACAAGCTTTATTACGATAACCTGAAGGAACATTAGCTAACATTGAAAGGAAAACATAATTAACATAGAAACAAGGATTATCATTGTGAGTTCTAATTTTCTATATGAAATAGGTTTAAAAATCATAAATTGAAGATTGTCACAATCTTTGCAAATCCAAGAGCCTTGTCATATTATGGAATCCAGGCTCGTGAAAAATCACAACGGATAGCATGGGAGCAAAATGCTGACAGCTTTTTTAATCCTTTCAGTTGTCTTGAAACTGTTGAAAATCGGAGGTTAGACCATCATCAACATCGTTATTGCCTTTGACTTTTCCAAATCAAATTGGAGAGCAGAGCTTTACCATTAGACTTAGCATTACCCATTTCATAGTTATTGCTAACTTCCTAGTCAAGGAATCTGTGGAAAGAGAGTACCTTGCCATAATCCTGAAAGGCCAATTGCACGCCTCAAAATCCTCTAGACATGGAAAAACATCCAAAAGAATTGGCAAAAGATAAAATGCTATTTAAGAAATTGTATGTTGGATATTAACATGCCAAGCATTTGTGTTATATACAGTGTAGTCAAGGCGGAAGGCGCAAGGCAAGGCGCACATGACCTTTGGAGCCTGAGGCGCTAGGCGCAAATAAGGCGTGGGTCTTTTTGAAAAGGCGCATAGTGAATAAAAAATGAATATATAACCCTGAAAAGATAATGATACTTCGGAAATAAATTTTTCATAGGAAATAGAATTAATCGTGATTAAAAACTCAAAATATAACATCACATATCATATATCATAATAAAGTGACAACGTCGAAAATCAATAATGCATAGTTTGATATCCATAACCGATATCCAAAAGACAAAAACAATCATTAACCAAAGATTCCAAAGTCAAATACAAATTAAGGCTTGCAAGTAAGCATCCACCCAATCACCCACAACCCCACCCATTGGACCACCACAGGGTGAGGGTCCCATTGACGTTCGTTTAAAACTGGGGTCACATGACCATGCTACATGAAACAAAACTGTTTCTGCACCTCCCCGTTTGGATTTCTCGCCTGAAGATTGCACCACAGGGGGGCCGTTACCCATCCACATTTCAAAAGCTCGGCAATCCCTCCAATTTACCCTTTTGCCCTCCCCGCTGGCCGACGCCTCGTGCACGCCGGGCCATTTAAGCCCACCGACCCCCACCAAACCTTCCCTTCTTAAATCGCACTCCCAAATCAGAAAAAATCCATGAACTCTCTCTCTCTCTCTCTCTCTCTCTCTCTCTCTCTCTCTCTCTCTCTCTCTCTCTCTCTCTCTCTCTCTCTCACATGGCGACAATCGTGAAGCTCGCAAACCCTAGCTTTGCTCCTGCTGCTTCTTTCTCATCTTCAACACTTCGATCCGAGCCGAAGTTGTCGATCGGCTTCAGTTCTAGGGGAGCTGCTATTCAAAGTAGAGTCTCGCCTTTTACTCTCTCGGTTAGGAGAGATCGCGTCGGGAGGAGCTCATTTGTGTATGTTGCTCTAATTCTCCTTTCTTTTTAGTTTTGATTAGTTTGCTCTTTTGTTAATGATGGTTTTTTTGGGGCTCTGGAATCTTTGATTCTCATTTATATGCAAAATTTATGTCTTTTTAATTTTTTGGCATAAGGTGTGCGCCTTGGGTCGCCTCGCCTTGGGTCCAAGGCGCGCCTTGGGTCGCTTGGGTCACCCCACAAATGGGTGGAGCCTTGGCCTTGGGCAAGGCCCTCCAGGTGTGCCTCGCACCTTGATGCGCATTAACTACACTGGTTATACACATGTTGATTGTTTGCATTTCAATAAAACATTTGCAGTATGGAGATAAAACAATTGAAAGAAAACTCGATCTGTAAAAATTGCAAACAAACACTAAAGAAAGCCTTTTATAAAAATGCTAAATGAGATACATTTTGCAGGCACAGTTTCAAATCATATCTGATAGAAAGGTTCCACAGGGTAGATACCATCACCACAAATTTAAAAATTGGCAACCTTAAACGCAAGTCCATTCGTCTTGTGACCGAACCATTTAAACTACCTAAGAATGAAAATTCAAATGACTTAGTGGTTTATTCATGAAAAAAGTGCCAACAAAATCAATGTTTTTGAATTGTCATAAAATAGATTAACGTACTGTCATTTTATGTATAGGCAAAACGCATTGAGTCATTTGAATTTCATCTATAATAGGCTAAATGTGTAATATCACATCCAACGAAATAAATTTTTGATTTGGGTATACAATTTTAAAATATAGGAAGATAGGATTCACATTTTTATCCTCGTGACTGGATCCTTCTCGCGGTGTGTGCCTATTTATGTGCGTACGTAAATGTATGTATAAAGAGAATAATGGATATCAAATGGTACCTAATGAGTTTCATTGGATGCAGCTGCAATGATGTTCTTTTATTGGGTAATTTAAAAAGGAAAGAACAGTATAACACATACACTTCTTTTTACTCCGTCCAACAGAATGAAATGATGTTAGCTGCACCTGAGGAAACTCAGGTGCCATCTGGTACCCAACGCATAGGATGAACTACACTTAAGGTTGTAGGGCATGTCCCCCATCAAAATATTATATTTATATGTATGTATGTATAAATCCAAATTTTTTAGATGACCAACACCATTTATTGGATCTACATATTCAAAACCCCAAATGCAGTAAACATCCAGTAAACCCAAGCTTATTGCTCGTCAATTTAGCTGACCAACACCGTTTTTTTCACCTGTAAATCAACAAGCAAAAACCTGAGTTCACTAGACCTATGTGTGCTTGGGTTTTAGAATATGAAGACCAAAATAAATGGAGCCAATAATTAAAAATATTGAGTGAAATGAGTAGATGTACGATATGTGTGATGATATGAAACCCATTATCCTCATGTGTGAGTGGATAGAGAGCATAGTTGTTAATATCTTACTATATGTGATATATATAGTACGATACGATACGATTTGAAAGGATTCTGATACATATTGGATGACCATATTAGAGATGTCAGATATCCTAATGATAATATAATTATATCGGGGTAATACAATTACATCTACTAATATACACATCAATATATATACACACTAGTCATAATCCGTGCCCGCGGGCACGGTCCACTTAAGATTTCCCCCCACGAAATCCTTATTCCCCAAAAAATTATTCCACAGCCAAAATTTAAAGGAACAACAAATTCGTGTAAAAAAACGTTAGCGGCACGGGCGCCTTCGGCGCAGAAAACAAATTTGGCAAGACGACATCGACATGAAACAACAAATTCGGCGCGCAACAACAAATTAGCGTAGAACAACAAATTCGGTGCGGGCGCCTTCGACGCGGAACAACAAATTAGCGTAAAAAATTCGGCGTAGAACAACAAATTAGCACAGAACAACAAATTCGGTGCGAGCGCTTTCAGCGCGAAACAACAAATTATGGTAAAAAAATTTAGCGGACGGCATAGCTCAAGACTACCCCGTCAGGGTGATGGTACAGCTTAACTAATAAGGGTGGACCCAGTCACTCCCGCACACTTCGTAGCTCAAGACTACCACGTATCCCGTGTATTATCATAGTCCAATGTTCATATCAGTGTTCATATCAATATGGCCTCATGGGCCCTGGTATCAATTACGCTAGTGCAACAGTCTTAGCTCGAGTGTACGATATGCAACCAGAAGTGCACACATCCCACGGAGCAACTCGTGGAATATCTACCTACCAACCCCTACAGGGTGATGATACAGCTTACCAAATAAGGGTGGACCCAGTCACTCCCGCATACTTCGTAGCTCAAGACTACCACATAACCCGTGTTGTATCACATTACACATTTACAATCATGTAACCAAGTTCCATTGCATCATAATCAGTAAAGCTTCAGAAATTGCTCAAAACTCCTAGATATTATAACAACGTTTGACATGAAAGATAGATTTATTGTGCTCCCTCCAAATATGCCACACAATTGCAACAAGCATGATGTGGCAAGCTAGCACTGCCAACTTGTTTTTTCCCTCCAAAAATTGCATGACAAGTTTAGTGCAAAAAACAAGAATTATGTGGTCGTTTTATAGTTTTACATGGCCTCAGGCCTCTTCAAATACCAAGTAAAAGGTGGGATTATGATAGATCCGTGCACGGCTGAGGGGAGGAAATTGCTTTGCGCACAACTAGTCGGGGGAATTGCTTTATGCACTACAAGAAGGGTTTTCTTATTTTCTTATTTAAACTAGATTTAGCCGTCATTGAGAGGAGGCTTGCTTATTGATATTTTGATAGAATTCTACGATAGTTCTTAGGTAGATATAAGAGAGTGCGGATGTCCTCGCTTAACGGCGTCTTGGGAGGGAGATTACACATATCAATTGTAACCAAATTTATCTTTTATTCGCTGTTTTATTAATATAATTTCAGATTTGCTTTCGGATCCTATCAATTTGGTATCGGAGCACGTGACGATCCATGGCGGCGCCGACGATGAGATCGAATGATAAATTCGACACTTTGGAGGAAAAATTCATAGGAGAAATTGATGGTTTAAAGAAATCACACGAAGAGACGATGAAGGCGGTGAAGTCATTGGCAGAATCCATCAATTTATTGGCAGCTAATCAATCCAAGCAAGGGGAACAATTGACGAAGCTTCTATCCCAAGGGTCGACAAGTCACCCCGATGGAGAAAACCCTAATTTGACATCAAAGGCGGCACCTTTGAGGAAGAAAAAGGAGAATGAAGATGATTGGGATGTGGATCTGCCTTATGTGGAGGAGGGGTCATACGAAGGGAAAGATGGGGATCCGTGTAAGGAAGACTACCGTGAATCCATAAGACGAAGTGCGGAAGAGACCAAAGGAGGGGACGGCGAACCTAACAGCCGCCCCCACGAGCGACGAAGGGTAGAGGAGCTACCCACGGAGCCCCAGGAGGACGGCCGGGGGAGTGGCGCACCCCCCAGCCCCGCCAGGGGCCAGCGAAACAGCTGTCGGCCCCCGACGGGCCCCGCGGCCCTTGCCCCAAGCCGCGGGGGCCCGGATGAACACCGCCAGGGCCTGACGGCCCTGAGCAGTCACCGCCAGGGCCCCGCGGCCCTGGTACAGGCCCGCGGGGGGCTGGGCAGCTTCGCCCAGGTCCCGTACCCCATCCGCCCCGGGGGGTCTTCGACGGGCCACCGCGACCTCCCGACTTCTCCGACGAGCAGCGCGGGCGACCAAGGCAGATTGAGAGGGGTTTTCCGCCATAATGGAAGGATCTGGCTCGCGATTTTGGTGGTGGATTTGACCCGGTGGAGATTCATTGGTAGTATGAGGAGGGAGGAGGCTATGGGACTGATTTCGGAGATGATGTCGGGTGGGATGACTTTAAGGGCAGGCGTGGGGTTTCCCGAGGAGACTATGGGGGAGACAGAGGAGAGCCACCGTGGCATTACGAGACCCAGGACGGGGGGCGACAGCACTATCCTCAGCCTCGTCGTCAGAGGGGAGGCCCGATCAGGAACACTTTGGTGGAGACTGCAGGGTGCGAAAGTTGGAGATGCCTCTGTTCAGGAGAGAGGATCCACATGCCTGGTTGTTCACGGCGGAGAGATACTTTACAGTGCACCGCATGACAGATGCTCAGAAGTTGGAGGCAACCACTATTTGCATGGATGGAAGAGCTCTGGGTTGGTAACTTTGTACCAATGGAAGGAGAGGAGACAGCAGATTCGTGACTGGGAAGAGCTCAAGGACCTGATTCTGGAGAAGTTCAGTGATTCCCGCCTGGGAAACCTTCACGAGCAGTTATACGCCCTCAAGCAGGATGAACCAGTACGAAAGTACATTGAGAGATTCAAGACTTTGGCAGGGAGAGTACACGGCGTTTCAGACGAGACACTCAAGGACACCTTCCTGAAGGCTGAGGCCCAGTCTTCAAGCCACAGTGAGACCTTACAAGCCCAGGGGCTTTCAGAGGTCATAAAGATGGCGCAGATGGTCGAGGATGCCCAGACAGAGGAGAGGAGAGTTAGGAGTGGGTATAGTGGACAGGTGCAGCAGGGTAACGCAACTGGAGCAGGAGGGAAGGTCATCTCTGGGACAGATCAGGCGATTACTGAGAAGACTGAGGAGCAGAGCAGCACATCGCCAGCTGGGTGTCAATTCCGGAGGATCACTGTGGGGGCCGCAAGCTACGAGTGTTAATAGCTGAGACAGATGACGATGATGATGACGTAGAGGATAAGGAGATCGGAGGGAAAGACGGCTCTCGCACGGGGAGTAGTACCGCCAGAATCTTCATGCACCATCTTGAGAACAAGGTGGATTTTCAGGGACGAAGTAATGATAGAGCCGTACGCGGCTAAGGAGTGGAGGAAATTGCTTTGCGCACAACTAGTCGGGGAAATTGCTTTATGCACTACAAGTATGGTTTTCTTATTTAAACTAGGTGTAGCCGTCATTGAGAGGAGGCTTGATTATTGATATTTTGAGAGAATTCTACGAGAGTTTTTAGGTAGATCTAGGAGAGTGCGGACGTCTTCGCTTAACGGCGTCTTGGGAGGGTGGTTACACCTATCAATTATAGCCAAATTTATCTTTTATTCGCTGTTTTATTAATATAATTTCAGATTTGCTTTCAGATCTATCAGATTATGTGACCTGACTGTAAACTCCAGTTATGCATAACCTGATTTTGCCGACGCATAATGCCACAGGGTCAGTCAGGTATAAAAAAACTGGAAAGAAAACCAATATTGACCTAAATCTTATCTTAGATATCCTACATATAAACCATACTTTCTTTTCAGCTGCATCTTTCTCTCTTGTTCCCTCTTCCTTTATATTGTTTATCTTTCCTCTAAATCTTGTGTTTATACATCAGAATTGTATTAGCAGAGCTGGTTGAAAAAGATATTAATTTTGTTTTGTTACAATTGTTGTTATTTTTACAGTTTAGTAAATCAGTGTATTAATTATATAATTGTTCTATTGGATCAATGGCATGCATTGCTCATATTAACAATAAAATCAGTTAAGTCGATTTTTTAGAACTTTATAAGATTTCTCTGATTTGTTAAATCTTTATGAATTTTTTTTTACATTTAATATGTAGATTTGTATTTTTCAGTGAATATTTGTATATATAATATATTAATATTATATATATTAGAATTTATTTTTGCATGATCCATGTAATTCACTTGTACAGAGCGCAAACCGTTTATCATGCTTTGCTCTTGGGCCATACGTATAATAAAACTATGTTATTAAATGTTAAAGTTTGCCCCATCTATGAGCAACCCAACCAATGTAAGCATGTAGCGAACATACATATACTGAATAGCTGCATTCAAAGGATAGATGATTCTAGTCGCATTCTAAGAATTACATAACACATGGCACATCCAGATTCATACCACTCGATTGAATATTTGTTTTGTTGAGTCATGTCCAACAAAGTGCACAACAAACACTTCATTTTGGGCAACCTTCCCTAACCCAGAAGAGGTTAAAAAAATCGAACTTCGGGTGCACCTCTATGGCTACTGATTACACTGGGAACGGGTGGTCATGACCATTAGTTCAGGCCTTATAGGATCAGTTGTTGGAGCAGTGTGCTAAATGTCACCTGATATTTACAACATGTCGACCTAAATATCGTAATTTTTTACTATTGTAACGCACCTTGAATTCTCAAGACGTGTGGCGTTTTGGGGATGATTCACTAACATTTCGGCCATAAGCCGATATCTGAACCGTAATGTTAGACCCAAACCAATATATCAGTCGCTATTTCAATCAAAAAACATCTTTTGTATTAAACTCATTAGTTAGATCAGTTAGTGGTTATGAATTTATAGTTTAATACGCCATATCAAGATAATTATACTTTAGATATAATTTGAGTTTATATCATTTATGCAAATTTAAATTTCAATATGGTGTGCATACGTGATGTATTTTTAACATCAGATATGACATCCTGGCCTTTAATATATATATCCCTGACAAATTCCCAATATTTATCATTTGATATTCTACTTTTCAAACTAACATGAGTTCAATATCTGAGATTTAGAATACTATGTTGGGGCATCTGTGACCAGATGCATAGCAAAACATGATGCGATAACATCCATCATCCATCATATCTGAGCAAATTCATAGTGTTGCAGCTACCCCGTAATGTCCAGTAAGTACATAATTCTTCTTTCCGGTTTACTGATCGAACCATAAAGAAGTTACTTCTCCATTGTCAATCGTCGATCGTGACTCAGATTTATTTCATGACAATTTCTCAATTGTTGAGGATGTATTTCCGAGTTTTTGATGCCAAAACCACACAAGAAACATGGAATATAGATTGATCTTTAAGTTAGGTTGGTAGTATATAGGATGCCCGCATATATGCATCCATAGTAGCCAACTGATACGATTTGCTTCTAAAAGATAACAAATCAGATTTACGAGAAGAAAAGAATTATAAAGTGGAATTTTATATTGGAAATAGAAGATAAAACGATCCTTTTCTGGAGTGGATCTCTCCCTAACTTGTGTTAATGAAACAAGTTTAATCCCCCACGAACCCTAACAATATTTCTAAACAAATGATCGTTCTTCAATACTCAAATTAGGGCCGGCACGTAGGCTTTCAAACCCCTCTTAACACAAAAGATAATAAAAGACTAATAAGTCCCTCCAATTGCTAAACACACAGCTACACTGATGAGCCAGAAGATAAGTCACCCAACGGGTGTTGTGGGACCCGTGCGCCACTTCCTTCTTGTGTAGACTCGGATCACATCATCACTCCCCTGCAAAAGACGAACTTTGTCCTCAAGGTTGAAATCAGAAAACTGCGAAAGGATGGTGTCATATCCCTCCCAAGTCGTCTCATGGTCCAGCAGCCCCCGCCATCGTATCAGCACCTCAGTACCCAGCCACTCTCACGTCGCATCTCCACAACATCCTGAGGCTCCAGAGACACCTCCAAATCTGCCGTCAAAGTAGATGGTAGAGTGGACGTGGTCAGGTGATCTCTTATAGCCCGCCTCAACTGTGATACATGAAACACTGGGTGCAACATCGATCTTGGAGGTAGATCCAACCTGTAAGCAATTGAGCCTATCCTCGCTAGGATCTCATAGTAACGAGCTGCCAGCTTCTCATTTCTCCGCTTAGCCAGGGATTTCTGACTGTACAGCCTCAGCTTCAGATAAACACGATCCTCAACCTTAAAGTGTACCTTGTGCCCTCGTAATATGCTTCTTCAATTCCTTCAAGATGACATCTCTCTTGCTCAGATACTGCTCCAACTGCGAAACTGGAGTAGCTCCCTTATTGTAGTGGACCAAGGTGGGAGGGTCTCGCCCATATAAAATCTGGAATTGTGAAGTCTGAGCAGAGGAATGATAGGATGTGTTATACCAATACTCTGCCCAGGAGAGCCACCTATGCCAACTCCTCGGACACTCAGACGTAAAGCAACGGAGGTATGTCTCGACACTCCTATTGATGACCTCCGTCTGGCCGTCCGTCTGCGGATGGTAGGCCGTACTCCTCCACAAGGTTGTCCCCTTCCAAAACTGGCTCAAAAACAGTGTCCTGATCTGATACTATGGACGTGGGAAATCCATGTAAACAAACCACCTCTCGTATGAATGCCGCTTCTACCGTCACCACCGTGTAAGGGTGTCGTAAGGAAATGAAGTGCCCGCACTTGCTCAGTCGGTCAACCACCACTAGAATCACTGTGTATTCATCTGACTTCGGAAGCCCATCAATAAAGTCCATACTGATGCCCTCCCACACATGATCTGGAAGAGCCAATGGCTACAGTAGCCCCGTCGATGCCAGGGCCAGGTACTTGTAACGTTGGCATATGTCACAACTGGCAACCAACCTCGCAATGTCCTTCATGCCCCGCCAGAACAGCTCCCTCGACATCCGTATATTGGTCTGCTGAACACCCAAAAGCCTCCCAACTACACTCCCATGGAACTCCTGAAAAATCAAAGGAATCTGCACCGAAGTCCTTGGTATCACCAAACGGCCCTGAAATAGTAGCTTCCCACCAACAAGCAAATAACAGGGGTGGTCCACGGTTCTCCGGCTAAGATCCTCATGTAACCGAGCCAACTCCTCATCTGCCTCTATCTCTCTCCACAGGGGTTCCCATTCGGTCAATAGAGGTACTGACAGTGCTGCTATACCCGCGTCCACCTCCCTACGTGAAAGAGCAGTTGCCGCCTTATTTTCCAATCCGGACCGGTACTGAATCTCAAACTTGTAGTCCACAAGTTTGAAATCCACCTCTGATGCTCCTCAGCTACCATCCTCTGCTCCAACAGGTACTTTAGGCTTCGTTGATCCGTGCGCACTAAAAAAAACTGCCACCCCAAACGGTAGGGCCGCCACTTCTGGATTGCTAACACAATCGCCATCAACTCACGCTCATACACGGACTTCAACCTAGCTCGTGCTAACAATACCTGGCTGAAATAGGCTATCGGCCTCTGCTCCTGCATCAGTACTGCCCCCAAACTGTACCCCGAGGCATTGGTCTCCACCACAAAGGCCTTACCGAAATCTGGTAAAGCCAGTATGGGGACAGTAGCCATCGCCCGCTCAATGCCTCGAATGCATTCGTATCCTCCTCATTCCAATGAAAACTATCCTTCCTTAGATGCTAAGTCAGTGGCCAGATGATCGTGTTGTACCCCTGCACGAACCTGCAGTAGTAACCAGTGAGCCCCAAAACCCCCTGCAGTGCTCGTACTATCCTCAGCTGCGGCCAGTCTAGCATCACCTCTACCTTCCCTCGTCTGTTGTTATCCCCTCTGCGGAGACAACATGTCCCAAGTACTCCACCTTCTGCTGTGCAAAAGCACACTTCTTCTTATTGGCATACAACGGATGGGCCTGCAACTCCTGTAGGACTGTCTCCAAATCTCACAAATGCTCCTCTACCGTGCGGCTATACACCAGGATGTCATCGAAAAAGACCAAGACAAATTTCCTCAAATATGGCTTGAAGATCTTGTTCATGAGCGCCTAAAAAGTAGCGGGAGCATTCGTCAGCCCGAAGGGCATGACTAGGAACTCATAGTGTCCCGCATGAGTTCGAAAGGCTGTCTTCGGCACGTCCTCAGCCTTCATCCCTGATCTGATGGTACCCTGACTTCAAGTAAATCTTCGAAAAGACTGATGCCCCATGTAGCTCATCCTACAGCTGATCTATAACCGGTATCGGAAATCTGTCAAGCACCGTTTCTTTGTTGAAAGCGCGATAATCCACACAAAATCTCCAGCTCACATCCGTCTTCTTCACTAGTAGGACCGGGCTAAAAAACTCACACTAGGCTAGATCACCCCCGCCTATAGCACCTCCCATATGAGCCGCTCAATCTCATCATTCTGTATATGTTGGTACCTATAAGGACTGAAACTAACTGGCAACGCTCCCTCACGCAAGACAATGGCGTGGGTGTGATCACACGGGGGAGGCAGCCCCGGTGGCATCTGGAACACGTGCTCATAACTGCCCAACAGCTCCTCCACTCCTCGGCTACTGCTCACATCTCCTGGTACTGCACTATGTAGCCCGCCTCCCTCAAGAACTATTTATACCATGGATCTGAGGGGATATCGCATAACAAGAGAGGCTAGGATCGCCTATCAGCACCACCATCCTACATGCCTCCTGGTACTCCATCCTGAGCAACTTCCAGTTGAACTTGGTGTCACCCAGCTTCTGTAACCACTGCATACCCAACACCACATCGACCTTCCCCAGCTCCAAGGGGTAAAAATCATCCACTATCTGAGCCCCCTGCACGGTCAGTATCAAACCTCGACAGACCCCCCCCCCCCCCCCGCTCTCCTCTCTCCGACCCGTGCCCAAAATCATCCTAAGGTCGTTGTATCACAAAGCAGAAGGTCTTGCTGCTCCACCACCCTCTGCGAGATAAAGTTGTGTGTTGCCCCACAGTCTACTAGTACTGTAACCACCTGCGCGGTCACCTTTCCTGCCAACTTCATGGTGATCTGTAGTGAACCCCACCAGGGAGTTGAGAGAAATCTCCACGGTGTCTAAGCGTGACGGCTGCTCTGTCTCGTCCTCGCCTCTGTCGAGCAACACAACCTCATCCTCTTCCTCCTCTGGTGCCACCTCCAGCTGTATAGCCATCCCAGCACATCGGTGTCCCGGTTAAACCTCTCGTCACATTTGAAGCAAAGGCCTTTCGCCCTTCGCTCCCTCATCTCTGCCTCTGTCATACGGCGAGTCTGTCCTCCTGGCCTGGCCTCAGTCGCTGGGGCCCCGTCGTGATCAGGGGTGCTGCAGTTGGGGACTAACTGCGTGCAGCAACTCCGTCCCAAGCACCCCTAGACCTCCTCTCCTCAGTCAACCTGTCCTCCACCCTCCTGGCCACTCGCATCATGTCAATCAACTCCTGAAGGTCATGTACTCTCAGCTCAGCTCTCACTGCTGGTTTCAGCCCCTTCAAAAAGTTCTCATCCATCGATTCCTCAGATATACCCTCCATTCTGCTCGAGTGTCTCAAACTTCGCAATATAGTCTCGTACGGACCCATCCTGTCTCAAGGCATACAACTGCTCAAACAGCCTTCCCCATGGATATCCTGGAATCTCTTTATGAGACACTCGGTCAGCTCTCTCCAAGTTCGTATAGGCCTCTGTTTCTGGTTCCATCTGTACCACGAAAGATCCTCACCCTTGAAGCTCAGTGCTACCGCCTTCCGTCTCTCCGCCTCGGTGAAGCCCGTGACATCAACGTACCACTCTATCTGGTAAATCCACCCATCAGGGTCCTTTTCATCAAAAAGGTGTACCTTCAACTTCCTCGTCCTAGTCTCTGGGTTGGCGTCACCTCGTGGTGGCTCCTCCCTGTTCGCAGCCTGGCATCTCTGGTAAGGATGCTGCTTGGCTCTCCACCACGCTTCATCTTCCATGGCCCTCTCGTTGGCGAGTTCGCCTACATCATCCCACTCGTCAACCTGCTCTCACCGGGGTCTCCCTTGTAGCCACCTTCCTTCTACGCCCCCAAAACGAGGCGCATCTCCTCCTGTGGGCCCCCGATAGGGCCGCCAACCATAGACGCCCCCAGGGAGGGGGAAAACCTCCCCCGTCCCCAGGTGGGGCCGCCAGCCCTCGCCGCGGCTTGGAGGGGGCGATTCTCCTCCTGCGGGCCACTGGTGGGCCCGCAAGCCCTCATCGCCCCCCAGAAGGGGCGGAAACTGCCCAACATCCCCTCCAGGGGGTCGCCTTCCTCCTCTGCCACCCAGAGGGGGCGGATCTGCTCCGGCGACCCCCTGGGGGGTCGTTGGCCTTCGACGCCCCTCGCTGGGGGCGGATTCCCTTCGACGGCCCCCAGATGGGGTCACCCGCATGCACCGCCGCTGGCGTCGCCCCCGGGGGAAAACCCGTCTGCAAACCCTAGGGTTTTCGTGCGATGTCGCCGTTGCCCGGGGTCGTCTGTAAGATCAAATCTGAAAATCCAGATGTTTTCTAATCTGGATCTCACTGAAGAAATTGCTGCTGAAATATCTTCGCCGCCTCGGCAAATCCGTCTTTCATCTCCCGCGAGTGTTGCTCCGAAATCTGCTTCATGCTCGCCTCCAAGTTCGTGTTCAGATCTGCCTTCATCTCGTCCTTCAAATCAGTCATCTCCTTTCTCAACCCCGAGATCTCTGCATCGAGCCGCTCCTCCAGAGTTTTTGTCGCAGCCGATCGTGTGTTCGTCATGGAATCGAACGCTCTGTAACCAAAATGATACGATTTGCTTCTAAAAGATAACAAATCAGATTTACGAGAAGAAATGAATTATAAAGTGGAATTTTATATTGAAAATAGAAGATAGAACGATCCTTTTCTGGAGTGGATCTCTCCCTAACTTGTGTTAATGGAACAGATTTAATTCTCCACGAACCCTAACAATATTTCTAAACAAATGATCGTTCTTCAATACCAAATTAGGGCCGGCTCGTACGCTTTTAAACCCCTCCTAACACAAAAGATAATAAAAGACTAATAAGTCCCTCCAACTGCTAAACACACAGTTAAACTAATGAGCCAGAAGATAAGTCACCCAACGGGTGTTATGGGACCCGTGTGCCGCTTCCTCCTTGTGTAGACTCGGATCACATCACCAACCTGTTTCTAGGTTGATATCCTGGAATCTCTTGAAACCGAGTCAGCCCCCTTTGGTTTGCACATAGAGTACCAACTTTACGTGAGCATTTTGTGATTCCATAACAAATTTGCACAAATTTGGTTAAGATCATGATATCTATATTCCATAGGAGACTGATATCTCTCTTATATGTGTGTATGTGTGCGTGTTAAGGTATATAAGCAGCCATCATAAAAAATTTCCTACGCCGACTTTCAAAAACTCCACTTTCAGATGTGATCTGGATTGTTTATGATCGGGATTGTTTATATTGATCTACATATATGAAAACCTAAATACACCACAAATTCAAGTTATGGTATCCCTATGTTACTCTTGTTGCTGCTGCTGCAACATTTAAAAACCTTAGGTGGCATCCAGCACCTTGGATAACACCAATAGGAATACATGCAGACTTAATGTATTACCTTATAGACAATGAAATCATGTTTTAAAAAAAGTTGACCTTATTTCCTAGTAAAATATTGACCAACCCCCCAAAGGTATTCAACTAAATTGGGATACAAAATAGATTTGAAGCCAAAGATCCTGTCAAAGATTAGTGAAATTTATCTTGTAGTGGGCTTTTATGCCCCAATGAGCTTTTACACTCAAATAAGCCATGTTTGATTCATGTACAAATCTCATAGTCTAGTTTAGGTGACCTTATGTGATTAGTGGAAATTTTTTCTTCCACCACTCTTGTATATCTTTAATGACATTATACAAATTTTTCTTCCACCACTCTTGCAACACTCAATATCCATGCTTAGGTTGATGTACACATCCAATAATCTAGTTTAATAAATTGGCCTCAATCCCATGAAGATTCAGCAAATTTGAAGGCAATAGACATACTTCAAATAAATACAAATGCTGAGTTTTGAGATAGAATTGCATGCTCCACATCTCGGCTTATACCTCTCAAATGTTTAAAGAACTATACATTAAGGTACAAAATGGTTTATCTTGAGAGGCCAAAGGAAATTTTAAACTGAGTTCACATTTATTAATTTATGGACTAGGTACAATGTTAACATAAGCAGAAGCGCTACAGTTCTGCATGGCGTGACCAGGTTGCAGTGCATCTTGCTTTCAAAACATTAAAAATATTTAGATAGTAGAAGTTTAACCCATCACCCTTGTCATACTAAAAGCTAATCGTTAACCAAGTCTACATCATTGGAATTCTACAAAACAAATCAACCCTGTTTCTTTCACATTACATTCAAACCACTTATGCCGAATTAAGAATGTGTATAAAGTTAAACTGAAATTGGAATTCTACAAAACAAATCAACCCTGTTTCTTTAAAGTTAAACTGAAATAGCAACCATTGCCCACGACTAAATAAATGTGTTCATCCTTTTTTCACCCATTAAAATTCAATTTATAAAGCCAGCCATGTCAAAAGTGCCTCATCTGGTAATGCTGAGCTAGTCCTGTCTAAGCAGAAAATTAAGACAACGGACATTAAATAAAGTAGGATCCCCTGAACATAAATTGGATATTCTTAAGATACGAGTTAAATGAAAAGCAAGAACACAGATCTAAATTAAGTTTCAAGCTGTAAAATTCAACAAATGAAAAACCGGCAAAGAAACGAAAACATTGGAAAGCCCAAGGGTGTACCTGCAATGCAAGGTCAATGGCATCTGAACCAATGGGATGAGGACCCAGTTCTGCCAGGTACTTGACATGGGACATGGCTGAAACTTCCGAGAAACCACGCTTACCAGCCTGCTCAGCACTTACAGGCAAAGGAAGACTCTCATACTGATAATGGTAAACTGCCCATGAACTATTTAGCAGGAGTATGAACAAGGCCAACCATAAGTATGCTGACCTCTGGGCTCCTCCACCTTTTTGATCATTAATATAATCTTTACCGACAGTAGATGATGTTGTCGCCACTGTGGCAGATGTGCTGCTTTTCATTGGCATCTTAGAAATACATTTACATAAATAATGCACCTGCGTAAAGATGAATAACATATTACATTGACAACAAGTGGATAAAAATGCCATGATGCAATCTTAAGCATGCTATGAAGAAGAAAGAGACATTCATCCATAATTTTGACTCTCATGCCTAGTGTGTGCAAACCGTCAACTCCATAATCCATATAACTCATCTAGACCAAATTTCAAGTCGATATGTGCTGCTCTTTTTTAGGTAGAAAAATGCCATGATGTCAACATGAACCCCAAGTCATTAACACTGGGTATAACATTTTTAATTCAAAATTGGAAAAACAACTAAATCCTTGATATTAAAGTCTAAAACCCGTACAATAATCCAGAAGAAATGATGCTTAAAAGTTCAAAACAACATTAATACAAGCTCCATAATGCCTCTCATCGGTTGCCCTATAACAATATGCAACCACTGTCAATGTTTTTTTAAATCTATTGAAGGTAGACATGGCTCAGTGTGTCTGAGACATGCAGTCATTGTTTGGTTCTTGTAAGACCAATATCATTCAGGTAAGTATCTGTAAATGTTGGCAAGCATATGTTGGAAATGTACACAAGACTTGGTTTGAAGTTTTTGCACTTCCAGGCTCTTACTAAAACATAATAATTGTCAACATGATGTGCTGGACTACTGATACTCACCAAGAGTTCAAGAGTACAATGATGAACCATTATTCCATCTCCAATTTCTGATATGTTATGAAAGGGTGACCAAACAATGATGATATAGTTTAAATCACTAATCAAACCATTAAGTTGTGGCACTCTTCTTTTCTGTTAACATTGCTTTCAACAATTTGCTGGGTTTAGATCTTTTGGCAGCAAGCGCTTTGCTCAAACACTTGCTTGTACTCATGGGGAAATGAAGGTGCACTAACAATGCCGACTATATACTAAGAGGTTCTGCTGTCTTTGATCTGCAAATGAATGATGAAAGTCTTGTGGTCAGTGTTTGATCAAATCACTTCAATCAAATCCACTTGGCTAGTTTTTGTAGATGCATACATTTCTTTGTCTTCCTGAAGTAGCGTCACACAGAAGCCATGGAACTCATTTACATGAAGAAACTAAAAGACATAGTCAAGCACATATGGTCTCCCCAGTTCATTTATGTTTGCAACTAAAGAAACCCCATTATGGTTTAGGAGTATTCATTGATTTTAATTTCGCCTAGGTTAAGAGAAAGTGCATAGGCCACTCCATCGAGTAACAACTCTTTATGCTGAGCAAAAAGGTTTGCACAATACCAATATACCCAGATAAACATTAGAGTTCTTTGCCCATGCACTTTGAGCATGGTTGGTAGATGAGAGGAAAATCTATATCATGAAGTATGAAAGAACTCAGAACTTTGAATGGTGCCACTCTAACAAGCAACAACATGGAACATAGACCTGGAGGTTGCTCCGTAACCAATGGGATAGTTCGAAATTCGTATCTATATGGCGATTTGTCTCTACATTGAAATCACACTGCCAAAATACCACTGTTTGTTAAGAGCGCGCGCACTCTCACACTCTTACAATTGTCAATTGGGCCAGAACCAACAAATTCTTCACCGCCTATATCAAACCCTTTTCTTCAGATTCGTTGTCTACATAGGAGAATTACACCGACATTATGCTTCCCACTATACAATTCACATGATGATTACAATAGACATCCTATTGTACCTGTGGGTATCGATTGCTCATAATCATAATTCTGTTATTGAGAAGACAACCCACAAAGAATTCAACACCTTTGGCTTTGCTAATATCTACTTCTATTCAAATTTGCCACAAGCGATCTTTCTATGCTTCATGTCTAGAATAAAGTTCAAATCTTTTCATGAATTAATTATGCTTACAAAATTTTGCTACATTAAGATACTATTTTTAATTCGTCTATCGTCCGTTTTATTTCACATAAGCTATAGAGAACAAAAATCTAGCTGCGTTTTTTCCACGCACAAAAAAACGCAACTTTTTTTCAAACGACTGATGAGATACGATATTTCCTCCTAATATCTTAAAAGTCCGAGATTTATCAAAGATCGGTAAGAATTAGGGTTTAGAGAAGGCGCACCTGTTTGTAGATTTTTGAAATCGAAGTCAACCGATAAATTGGAAAATATAAAATACGGCGACTTTTCAGATCACATAGATTATATTTGGTGAGACTTGTAAGTATTCCGGGTATGGTTATGGTTAAACCCCGACCCGACCCGACTGGACATGGTCGTCCTAGAAAATTCGTGGGAAATTGAGTTCAACGAACTTGGCCGGAAAAGATAGAAGAGTCCAGATCAGATCTTGGTGGGCTCTGCCGTTCGCTTGGACTCTGCGATTTTAAGCAAAATTAAAAGGATTCAACAATAAGGTAATAACTCCCGGAAACAAAATTCTCACTGATATATGCAAGATATTGTAATACATAATTAATTTTTTTTGCAATTAATTTAGGATGATGAGGAGAGCTTCGATCCTACGCTTATTGATCAATAACATCAATGCATCTGCTGTTTGTTCCGCCGCCGGCGAGCATTCGCTACTCCGCGGAGCACCGTACGGCACCGCCGCAAGCTCTCGGCGCCTGAAATGGATGCCGCCAACTTCGAATAGTTCAAAATTTGTTTCTTTGGGCGTCGCCGGAGTTGTCTCTTTCTCTCTGGCGATCGCTACGGTGGCGGAGGCCAAGGCGCCGCCATCGCCGGAGCTGGTTCCTAAAGATGTGGTGCTCTACCAGTACGAGGCCTGCCCATTCTGCAACAAGGTCAAAGGTAATAAATATAAGTCCTCAGCTTCTGCTAATTTCTATTTCAAAATTGTAATGGATTTGTATGTTCTCCAATATTTCTTTGATTGAACTCAAAATCCAGCGTACTTAATTTCGATTACATCGATATTAATAATATGAACTTGTTTATCCTACTTCCATAATATTTGCTAGGATGTGATGCCCTCAAACTTCATGTGTATTTAGGATTCGGGTACCTTTTGTTTGTCACCTTGGGAAAAATTAACTTTTGAGTGAGAATGATTTATGAAAGCAATATGCATAGATTGGTACTTAGTAGGTTATTTCGTTGATGTCTAGATCACCCAAAATAAAGTAATAAGTAGTGGTCCGCAAATGAAGGATATCTAGTAATATAGGGAATATGCCAAGCTTGGTACTTGAAGAGCACATAAAATTTAAGGGAATTGATTTGTGAACCCACCATTTTACTCGCGCAGATATCACTTATTTACAAGTTTTCCATTCAAACATTTTCCTCTTTTTTCCCATGCACATACCCACCATTTTACTCCTCCGTCCCCCGACGACAACGACGAGAACTCCCCCTCTTCTTCAGCCTCCTCCACCCCCTCCCCCTCCCCAGCCCCTCCTCCGATCGCCCCAGCGTCCCCATCATCCAACCTCCCCAGCCACATCCCCCTCTTCGCATGCCCACTCCCCATCCCCCTTTTCCCCAGCCCCCTCCGACCCCCCCTCCCTCGCCCCCCTCCTCTCGGCCTCATTCTCCTCTGTGTTCCTCTCACTCGCATCCTTCGACGACCTCCTCGTCCTATTCGTGTCGTGGATCACAATATCCGGCAAATATTCGTCGCCGTCTTCTCCGACTGTACACGGCGGCGGACGAGGCGACGGGGTATCAACGGATGAGGGGGCGATGGCGGTGAACAGAGCAGAGGAGGGGGCGGCGTTAACCCGGCGATATCCCGATGAAATCTCGGCAGAGCCCTAAGGGCTTTTTTGGAAATTTCGCCCTGAGAGTTTGTTGTGAATAATTTCAGTGGCAAACTTGTAAATAAGTGTTATGTGCACGGGAGTAACTTGTAAATAAGTGGTATGTACGCGGGAGTAATGGCAAACATGTAAATAAGTGGTATGTGCGTGTGAGTAAAACAGTGGGTGCACAAATCAACTCCGGAATTTAATTCTATTTCGCACATGAAATGTTTTGACTTGTACAATAGTACAGCTAAGTATATTACTTTGATATGATTGACAATGACAATATTGGGCATACCAAGGTGTGCCATTACTTGGACATCTAATAAGAAGTGACATATACCAAAATGGGTGCACATTTTCTTGTGGTTTGGGTTTCTAATGGTGAAACTCAACCGTGTAAAAAGCACCATCACCATAAGGAATGGATTCTATTGGTCATGTATGGAACACAATTGAAAAGAGCTTTCAATACAGGAATCCTCGTGCCGAGGTGTTCGTTAGACTCGTTAGACTATGTAATTCTTATTATAGGTATTTCATGTTACATGGTTGAGTTGCCTGATTATTGTATTTGATTGCCCATACAATATATCACATGTGTTAGATACTACAATTACCCACCAAGTAATTGGTCAAGCGCAAAGACAGTGGTGGAATAGCGGTGAAATGACACCAATACACAAAAGCAAGCCCAGATTATAGGGTGTAGCAAGAATCTAATGCAACTAAAACCCTAATCTATGGCAAATCTTTTTCATTACATATTCTACAACAAAACAAAGATCAAATAAATAAGTCTTAAATAAATTCAAAGTATAAGAAATTCTTATCCCCACACAATCTCGTAAACAAGTCAAACTCTAATTTCTAATCTCGGACAAATATAAATTCCAATAAGATTTAAAATTCTAACCAAATACGATTACTTCTCGGTAACTCCAAAGAAACAGGAATCTTTGACAAATTTTCTACCACAATTGGTTTGGTGGTAGCTTCTTAAAATGATGGAGAGAAAATTGATCGGTTAGAAAGGTTGCTATCATGTGCGTAAGTTGATCTTCTTAATGCTTTCCTCTCGTTGCATCCATGTATTTATTATCTATTAAGTTAGACTCTTTGACTATTAGACTCTTTGACTATGGTTCCCTTAGACAGATAATCTCTAATAAGGAAAGTTATGATCTATCCAAATTGGGCCAAGTGTTTAAATCTAAAGACAAATGAAGTTTGGTCTGTGTCAATATCATATATACAAACTTGGCACTTATGAAAATGGTGGGTGGTTCGTTGCATGTGTCACGATAGTAGTGAGCTCAATCAATGCCGAATATGTGACTCTTATATGTTTGCAAAGCAGCGACTTCCCTCGACGACTTCCCTTGGTGATCACTTCCCCTTCGTTAAAAGGACCATGGGACCAATGTCCTTTTCCTGGCTTGGAAATTCAGGCTGCCCAAAGATATTCCACCTTGTTATGTGATCTCTTTAGCCTTTGAGGCCACCCTCATGAGTGATGAATTTGTTAATGAACAATGAAGCCACAATGTCATATAATTTTCTCTTTGTTAGAGCTAGGGCTGGTTAGGGAGAGTTTCGTGCAAATTATTGAGAGAAAATTTGTACGAGGCGTCCACGAACCCTAGTTTGGGATATTTAGGTATTTATCTTGAAGAAAAAGGTTAGGAGAGCAGCCTCCTCTCCAATTGTGGCCAAATTTATCATTTATATTTCAGTTTTTATTTATAAAAAACCTTTTTTCTCAAATCCCTTTTTAATACTAAAAATCTTACAGTTCTCATAAAAGCCCCACCTTTCACCATAAAAATCCATTTTTATCATCAAAACCCTAGCGGATCGCATCAAATTAGTATCAGAGTATTCACGGTCCATGGCTTTGACGAGATCCAAGGACAAGATCGACGCGTTGGAAGAAAAGTTTGACATGAGATCAAGGAGATCAAGAAAATCATAGAAGAGTAGAGATAGAGACGAATCAACAGATACAAAAGATCCTCGAAACCATATATCAGACGACCTAGCAAACAAATCAACAAATCGTAACTTTAACGAAGGCGTTGAGATCAGGTCTGAACGATAACCCAAAGCTCGGTCAAAAGAGTAATTTTTGACGAAAGGGAAAGAAAAGATTGAAACTTGATGCGTATGACTCTCATCTGATGCAGATCTGGTGTCGAATGAGGAGGAATACATCAATAAAGGAGGCGACGACGCTAAAGCAAAGATCAAAGCCCCACGACCATCAGGGTGGAGCGTCAAAGGTCGGCAAGACTCGATATGGCCGCCAGGAGCCTGGTAGCTCCTTGGCAGCCAGCTAGGGCTTTGCCAGCACCCTGGCAGCTCGCTAAGGCTAAATCGAGCCCCTGGCAGGTCGCCAAGTCATAGTCGGCCTTGGGTGGCTTCGCCAAGGCACTGTTGACACCCTGGCAGGCTGCCAGGGCATCACCGGCCTTGGGCGACCCCATCAGGGCCTCGGCCAAATGCAGACAAGTCGTAGGGGCATTCCTGAGCCCCTAGCGGCCCAACGTAGGGACAACGGACAGTTGCGGCATCCTCGAGGCTTCAGCAAGGGTCTAGAGGAGCCCCGAGAGGATTTTGAAGCTGATTTTTTCAGACGACGACCCCAGAGAGTCGATCCGAAGTACGAAGACTATGACTGTATCACAAGGATGATCACGAGGTCTTCAGATGTGAAGGAGGATCCGACTGGGAAGAGGCCGACTGGGAAGAGGCCGATGAGGAGGGTGACATGTCCCGAGCGGGAGATTATTATGCCCCAAAGGATCCACCCCAACTACGACATCACGATCATTATAGAGGATGATAAGCACAGTGGGATTTTACTCCTGACAACAGGGTCGGGAAATTGAAGATGTCGATCTTTGATGGAGAGAACCCAGACAGATGTATATATAGATCAGAGATGTATTTTAAGGTGATGTGTATCACTGAGACAGAGAGGTTGAAGGCGGTGGGAATATGCTTAAAGGGAGAAGCTTTATTTTGGTACCAATGGAGACAGCAACAGTGCCCTGTTTGATGGTGGAAGTCAAAGAATGCCTATTAGACCACTTCTGTGAGACGCATGGAGAAGACCTATATAAGCAGCTTTATGCTCTAAGGCATGAGGAAACGGTCAGTGAATATATCAAGAAGTTCGAAATGTTGGCGGAACGTGTTCGCAAAGTATTTGGATATTGTCGGGAGAGTCCTTGGATGGATGTTTCAAGAAGGGACTCAAACCCAATATACGAGCAAAGTTACGCATACAGATGTCCAGGGGTTACTAGACAGGATGTGATTGGTCAGGATGGTGAAGAACAGTCTAGTAGAGGAGCGGCAGACCATGGAGTATGGAGCGGATCCACTCTCGCAGCCAGTTAGCGATAGGGAAAGAGAAGGCATCGTCAGGAGGGCTCAGTCTAGCAACGAGAAGAACATCGAGCTTCAATCGGATAAGAGGCGTAAACGGCTCTCATGCGGAAATCCAAGAAAGGCGCACCAATGGACTTTGTTTCTGTTGTGGCAAGAGGTACGGATCATGACATCGTTGCAAGAATCATGCTCTCCAGATGCTGACCATTGAAGATGAAGAAGACCATATAGTGGATCAGGAAGATCTGGGAGGGAACTAGAACTTCCATCTGGATTAGTGATTCCATGATTTTTACGACACCACCTTGGGGACAAGATGGTTCTTCTTGGACGGAGTAATGATGCATTTTGCAATTAGGTCCATCAGGGGGTGTTTTTGGAATTTTTAGCTCTTAGGTTTTTTTGCAATTTTCAGTATTAGTGAATTTTTCGTAAATCTGTAATTTTCTTTAATTTTTTCTTTCTTAGAGCTAGGACCGGTTATGTCGGCTATGGGGGAGTTTCTTGATTATTGAGATGAAATTTGTACTAGGCGTCCACGACCCCTAGTTTGAAAGATTTAGGCTTTCATCTCGAATGAAAAACTAGGAGATCGGCCTCCTCTCCCATTGTAGCCAAATTTATCTTTTATAGTTCATTTTTTTTAATAAAACTCCTTCTTTTCACCCCAAATCAACTCTTTTCACCCTAAAAATCCCACATTTCCCATAAAAGTCCCATCTTTCACGATAAAAATCCCTTTTTTATCATCAAAACCCAAGCAGATCGCACCAGGATATGTTCTGGAGTTGGAACGATCATGAAGATACTTCATCCCATCTACTAAAATATTAATGCATCCAAACGAAATGCTCTATATCCATGTAATTGAGCACATGCACTGCTCAAAACTATAGAATGATGGACATCTTGCTGAAGAAACAGTGTCTCTTCCTGTAGTCAAGTCCATGAAGTTGAACACCTGTATTATGGCTCATCTCGAGTCTATGACCTCTCTGTAAGCAAAGAGACGTTGGGTGGTGAAAAACTTGAAGAAAGGCACGTGTGTGTTGTGAGCCTGCAGTTGTAGATCATCTGGCATGAGGCGTTTTATGAATGGGGAATGGGAGTTCATAACTTTTACTTAAAAAGCAGATTGTTTGCTTTTAATGAGCAAAGATTAATGCATCACTAGCCATGCTATCTATATTTTTCTCCAAGGAAACATTCACTAAGTAGTGATCGTGGATGAGTCCTGCCAGAACTTGTCCAGTGGAACCCAGCTTAGAGCTGTCAGCATGGAACATTTTCTTTTCCCATGAAATCCACAATATAATTTCTAAATTTGCATTTTCGAAATGAACAACCAAATGGATCTTGCAACAGATCTTTTGCTGACTGTGTGTGTTTAAATTCAGTTTTTCCCTTGATGCGGCTTGAGTTATCTTTGATCTTTACAAATTTTGAATAAGAATTCCGCATATTGTGGCGCTGGATGAATGTCAAGAGACTTTTGTTGTATTTTATAATTTACATCATGTCATTCTAGGAATTAATTTGACATCCTCGGTTTTGTATATTCCAGCATTTTTGGATTATCATGACATACCATACAGAGTTGTGGAGGTCCATCCTTTCAGTAAGAAGGAAATCAAGTGGTCTGATTATAAGAAAGTCCCGATCCTTGTTGTAGATGGCAAACAGCTTGTTGACTCATCAGGTCTGTATTTTCTTTTTATTCTCTCAATTAAAAAACTATTGCATGCCTATTGTTTTCTTCCCTACTTTCCACCATGACTTGGTTTCTAAATGGAATGTGCATGAAGATTGCAGGGATTTACTAATTTATTTCTGAACTTATAACAAGCACGACTGTATATGTTTTCCTTGCAGATATAATAGAAAATTTAAGCCACAAAATTCAACCTTATGATTCCATTGATGAAGAAGAGGCAAAATGGCGAAGGTATGGTCCAACTTACACCTATATATAAAGATTCTTTTCATTCATTTGTTTTTTCTTAAATATTACTTCTGTTCAATTCATGTTACTAATACGTTAGTTTACATTTGGACGTGTCACTGAAGTTGAAATTACTCATTGGTGTTCACGTTCCATGTTTTACTCACTGATCTGAGTACTGCTTTTCCTAGTTCTAGCCCTTATGGAACTCCCTAGTCAAAGAACAAGCCCTTCTGTGCTGGGTGGAATTGATCGATTATTTAAGTTAAATTGTTAAAGTGAAATGTCACTTTCTGTATTCTCCTTCACCTAGACTTATAAATAAATAGCTTGCATGGTAGTAATCATAACAAATTTATGGATGAAGAATATAAAGAAATTGCATAAAGTTCATATTTTAATTGATGTTTGCAATAGTTTTGTTTGAATGTTCAGAGGAAAATACAAGTTAAATAGGGAACTGAAAAAACAATATCTATATTAAAACTAGAATATACTTTGTTAAAGGCTTAAAGCCCAGACAATTTCTAAATTAAAAGTCTTGGTCAAGCTGAGCAAAGACCCTCCTTGCGGGGCAAACACCCTCCTTAATTTAATTGACTCTCATTATGTAACCTGCCTTTGTATTCACTCGTCAAGATTGTATGCATATGTGATTCAATTGAGATTATATGTATCTCTTGTGCATGCATTCTTCTTCAAGATCAGTCTCACCCAAATAAGCAGCATCTTCTATCAATTTCATGAGCTCATTTTGAGGGCATTCTGTGTCTAAGTTGCATATACTGACTATATGTATATATTGTCTTGATAAAGGTGGGTGGATGATCATCTTGTGCATGTCCTGTCACCAAATATATATCGGACCACTTCTGAGGCTCTTGAGTCATTTGATTATATAACAAATAATGGTAAGAAACTACACCAACTACATTTGAATTTAATACTTTTATGTTGTGAATTATTACAGTAGAATCCCTGCTATTTGTTCAACTTCATTTGTTTGTTCCTGATGGTAGTTAGTGTAAAAGATGCCCGGTCCTGCATTCTGGAAATGTTAACATGCTGCTGGGAGATATAATTAAGAATCGATATATTGAGATTTATGTGGAAAACATCACAGCATTGGGGTAAAACTTGATATGATTGTATTAAGAAAGAAACTCCTATTGTAAAAAGGCGGGGAGGAAATCAGCATGTCTCTGTAAAATTTCAACAGTTCACATAATACTAAACTTTTTAGATGTGTCCAGGTTGTCAAAGTTGTAAAGAGAATGTAACTAGTGCAAAAGCGCTGATTATTATTTTGGTGGTCTTTAATACTCATTATGATGTGGATCCGATTCGATCATATTCCATACTTTGCTTTGATTTAGCTTATTCTTATTTTTAGTTGATTTTTAAGTTTCATGTGTTGCTCGTGCGATTTTATTTTTAATGATGTTCTTTATTTTAGTAGATTGTATGTGATGCACAAGTGATATGTACATAGGATTGCGTTTAAATACGGATGTACAAAAGGATGTGCTGCAACTTTTTTATTCAGTAACTTGGAAATTAGTATTTTTAAAAGACATTCTAGATTAGTTTGCAAGAAACTCTAGTTTTCTTTATATCTCTTTTCTTGTGAGGAGTTTAAAATGACCGTGTGAGATGTCTAGGCAAGAGGTCCGAACTCTACCATTATCAAATCCCTAGCTTTATATCATAAATCCCTATATTCTTGCCTAATTTATTATTTTCCACTACATTAGAACCCTAAATTTAGACCCCTTAACATATACCTTTTTGCTATGCATCAATTTTGGTACCAGTGAAAAATAGAACCACCAATTCCTTTACCATCTTATTCATCTTCCTTTCGATCCTAACTTTATAAAAATCCCAAAACCCTAGCTGCACATTCATCCCTTTGTTTATATTTAATAAAATCAGTTCAATAACATTAGAAAATTTGAAATTACATTGTTCATCTTCATGTGTATCCTCGTTTGAGAACACCCCAACCCTCTCTAACCCTCTCTAACATGAACCTTTGACAAAGCCACATTCGTAGCCCTTGCCACCACAGACACACCATCAGCTTCTCCTACGTTCTTCGACCAACAAGACCACCTAAGGTGTCATCACCGTCACCACGTCATCGTATTCATCTGCAGATTCTTCATCAATGTCCTCGATGTTGTCGCCTCTACTTATACTGACAGCATCACATTCCTTTGTATCAATGTCGTCAGTCATCATCTTTGTCGGTATTGTATCTGTCTATGAACCCAGAGCAACCGATGTCATCATTGTCTAACTTCAAAAATCAACTTCATTGCTTCCGCTAGAAACAGAGTCATTGACTTTGAATTCGAGCTGAATTTGAATGAGCCACTACTATTCATCGTCTCATATCCGAGCGAGCCAGCATCGACCAAACCGACTGCACGATATGGCTTGAGAATTTCAAATATTTTCGTGGATTTGTTGTAGGTGAACAGTAATCGAGCTCTGTGTGTGATTTGAAACCTGTTTTTGAGTTTTTTGCCTGAGATTTTCGCCTTTGAGCTCATCGACAATCCTTTAACGACTTCAAGAGACCGTATATTGCACCCAAATCAATCTTTACTCTTTGTAACTTTTAATCTAAATAAAATCTTTGGTTTATTATTCTAAAAAAATTTATTATTTTGTTTTTGTATAGTTATTTTTTGTTGTTAATTATTATTTCTTTATCTTGATTTGTATGTCTGCATCATCTTAGGGTTACAATTTTAGCATATAGAATCAAACCTTAGGATTTTATTTTTTTAATAAGTAATGCACACATATAATTTTAAGTCTAAAATTCCATAATCATCTGTGTGTTTTGTTTACATTGCATCGTCCTTAGCTTGTTGGATGATTTTATGTAGGGTAAAAACTCTACAAGACAACATGAACGATAAAGACAATTAGAATTCAAATGGTGAGACAACTAATGAAATACCCTACAAATTGTTAGAGTAGCAGTCTAAATTTCTTCAGGAGATCACCACGTATCTTTTTGTATCAGAAACACAAAAACATGATGAAACACCACATGGTAAAGGAACGAACAATGATAATGGTTTTAGGACAACCGAGGTAGAGGTTATAGAGGAAGATGTAGATGACAAGGCCTTAAATATTTGATGATTATAAGGATGATGCTGATTATAGGTAGGGTTGAGATGATCCTTCATGTAGGATCAAAGTAGATGCTCTCATTTTTGATATCTTACACTTCATATGTCTTTTCTGATGGGCTAATAGAGATGGATCATTTTCTTGACGGGCACGATGATATGTCTAAAACGTGGAGGTTTATAAGGATCATTGGATTTTCTTAGAAAGTCAGCTTGAAAGACAAGGACATCTCTAAAGTCTTATGCCATCAGTGAAAATAAAAATAGAACTTAACGGAAAAATACATCACTAAATATTTTATGTTTAGGGTTTCAGAATATGAAGATTAAAATGAACGTATCGTATCATTCGGAAAACAGAAAGGGAGTGGAGTTTTTGAAGCTGGTTAAGGAGGGATTTCCTCATTGGCTAGTAGATGCCCATATTCCTCAATTTAAAAACATTGAGAATCCAATCTGGAAGTAATTATAATTGCAAAAATTCTCTTACCATAAAAATTAGACATAATTATGATTCTATTTTATTGGACAGCTTCTACCATCATGATAACCAAGCTCGTTAAATGTCCTACAAAGTCTTTTTTGTCTGTTCTTTTCTCGTTCCATGGTTATCTCGTTTTCTTGCCTTAGTCTTCTTCCACTTCCTTTTATCTCCAAAATATTTGGAGGGTGGACATCAATTTTTGCTGGAATTATAGAAGAAGTATTTGCAAGCCGATTGCCACCCATACTCTAACCGCTTGAGTGACCACTAGAACTTAGTTCTGCCACTGAGGAGAGGAATGTTGAGAAGTGGAGAAGACTTCTGCAGCAAGACGAACATGGGTGAGCATAAAACAGAAGACATGAAAAGCAAAAGGCACAAAGGCTTGTTTGGTAACATGATAGAACTAATAATTTAGCTGCGCTGACAACAACAAAGAGTTGGGAACGGTCAAATTTTGCTGGAAATTTATTGTGCCTTCTGTTGTTTGGATCAGATTTTTGAGGGAAAGGTCTTAACACATTTGTTTGATGGCTTTAACCCAAGGTGAAAGATTGTCAGCGGGGGCGTTGGTTTGTTAGTCCCGTTTTAACTAGATTAATATCATTTAACCCATTCTGCCTGGGGTATTTTACACAATAAAAGATTGTTAGGTGACATAAAGGGGGTCTATGCTCCCTTAATCCCTACTTTAAACCGTGACAGGACAAACTGTGATATGCTTTGTGTAGGGCGTGTTTCCTCCTTTTAGTTTCACTGCTGACTTAGCGGAAAATGCAGGGAACTTCAGCCACTGCTTATTTGAATTTTCGTTACGATAGAGATTTTATATGCCCTACCGTTGCTTTATATCTGGTTACAATCTGAATTTGAAACTTGGCAATATTCAAATGGAACAATTATTCTCACCAAGCTCATACGCTGCAGGCAACTTCAGCTTTACAGAGAAGCTCACAGTGAAGTATGCTGGAGCAGCAGCCATGTACATGGTGTCCAAGAAGCTCAAGAAAAAATACAACATCACCGATGAACGTGCTTCTCTCTATGAGGCTGCAGAAACTTGGACCAATGCTCTTGATGGCAGAGATTTCCTCGGTATGCCATGCTTCAATAAGAACCCCGAAATCAAAAATATTCGGCTTGCTTTATAACAATCTCCGTCGTGTCCTTTGTTAGGGGGGTCCAAGCCGAACTTAGCAGATCTTGCTGTTTTTGGTGTGCTTAGACCGATTCGTTACTTGAAGGCTGGTAGAGACATGGTGGAGAACACAGGTATTGGTGAGTGGTTCCAAAGGATGGAAACCGCTGTTGGTGAGTCTTCACGAATCTCGGCATGAAATGCAGCCAACTCGATACTTCCATCGCTGCCACTGTGTAATCAATTGATCGGAATAAGGAAGCACCCGGTATTTTTTTTTGGTGATGAGCTCATCGAGGTTGCCCATATTTTGAAACTTAACACACATGATTCATCTTTTAGTTTATATTTTTTCCATTGAAGAAAATTTTGAATGTGTTTGATTCATTTTTTATGGGAATCCATGGATGACCACCTTATCAAGGATGTAGACAGACAAATAGCGATGATGCCAAAACTAAAGCACTTGCTCTATGTGTTTAGGGTACTACTGCATGCCGGCATATTTGATCTCTTACAATGGATGTTTGCCCTCCAGATTGTCATGCATGGGTGAATTGTTAAGAGCTAGCTACCATTAAGTCATGAATAAACGGAGACATTGCATACAGAAAAAGCAGCAGAGATGGGAACGGAATAGATATACCTAGCAAAAGCTCTTCAATCATATGAAATGGTAACATGATAGATATAACAATTGCAAACTAGAAGAATTAGCGGAAATTATACACGACAAGCTCATTTATCAAATGAAGCGACTAATTATCGGTCTGATCTCTCAACAGGATTTCATTAGTCAAAACATCAACAGCTTGTCAGTACAAATAAAAACGTAGCTACCGAGCCAAAACAGTTGATTATACAGAAACAGTACGGTTGCCAGAAACTGGCAAGGTTGAGACCGTTCTTTCGCTAAAGGGAGTCAGGAAGAAACAAACGCTCTTCCAGATGATACAGTACATGTACACCTGCTGCGACAATCGAATTACTGATACAAGAATCTTGCAAGCATTCCTCATTCCTGCACAACACCAACCTCTGGCTCTGCCCGCCAATGATTCTTACTGAATTCCATCATCCCAGGCTTATCCTCGCCTGATATCTCCACTTCGTGTGAATTGGTAACAACGCTTTTCTTTGGGCTCTCCAAATCAACACCAACAAACTCTGCATCCTCTTCAAACAATGAGGGCGTGGTCCCTTTAGCGTTTGCATCACTAGCCTCCGATGTGCTTGTGGGGTTTGAGTCAGCACGGTCCAAACCATTTGGAAGAGATATTTCGACAGCATCTGCTGTGGTTGGGACATCATCTGTGCTGTCCACGTGGATATCAGATGGCTCACGCCAACCGACCCAATCAGGCAATTGCTGATCGTTGAACAGGTCATCATTTGCTCCTGTCTCAAACCGGAACATCCCCATATCATCATCGGCGGTTCCCTTTTGGACATCTGATTGATCCGCAAACCCATTCATGTTGGCGTTGCCAACCAAGTCAGGCTGAGTTCTGGATGAAACCATAGCATTTCCTAATTCCCCATCCTCTCCGATCAAAACCTCCTTGCTAACGCTGGCTGTTCCATTTAGACTGACATCATCCATCCTATCAATGGTGGAAGTGCTCAGGGGCTCTTCAATGATTCTATCTTCTTGGAAAGCAAACCAGTTGGAATTTGTGAACAGGTTACTGCCAACACAAGACTAATCAGCTGGATCACGAAATTAATTAACTTCAAGAAATAATCGATTAAGCTGAGAAAGAAAGGGATAAGAGCTTGAAAGAGTCTCGGGAAGGAAAAGGGGAGGGAGGAGGTCACCTCTCATGATCGTCTCCAAGCCTCAAAGAAGATATCACCACTTCAGCAGATTCATCATCAAAATATACATCCTGCAAATTTTTTGGGTGGTCAGAATGTGTGAATGATTATGAACCTTCAAGCTTCAAAATTCCAGTACTGATTTTTCATTTAAAGCTACAAATTTTCACCGATGATTTTAATCTTATAATTCTAATCATACTGTTGCTGCAATTGCAAAATCTGGTCAAGGGCGAAAGGCCTGCTTTGAACCAGAAAGACCAGTTGAGATAGGTGGTGCTGACACTTCTATTACAGGGCCATGTCATGTAGGCCACATGTATAATGTGCATGTCAATCGTAGGCCACATGTATAATGTGCATGTCATGTAGGCCACATTGGACACAAAACAACGGCCGCATGTATAATGTGCATGTCAATCATGTGTCGAACACAACTTACTGAAATTAATTTTAGAAATTTCTGCAGTGTTGTTGTCTCATGTTATTCTCGTTTCCAAGTGTCCGCATCCATCCAACAAAGGAAACCAGTAAAAACAGTTATTGATTTAACCTCTTCATTTACCCGGTTAGTTGAAATCTTATGTTCTAATAAGTAATCTATTATGCTTAACCAGTACCTGCTTCTAAGCCATATTGATTGACACTTCTAAATTAAAATATTGCCATAACTATAAGTTCACAATGTGATCTTATCTTTTTCCCCAACATCGGAGGAAAATGATGTTTTGGAAAGATGATAGTCATCCCCTGATGGCCCTCTAGTAACAGGCGACACAAGCTTCAAATTTCAAGAAAATTAGAAGCAAAAAAGATAAATGTACTAAAAATACGTGCAAAAACAAGTTTCTTTCTATATTATTTCAAAGTTTCAATTTCCTCCATAATGGAGACAAACATGAACATGCCGGCGTCTCAAGTACATAATTCCCTAAGAAATGATGGCATTGGCATTTGCACAGTTGTTGAAGTCTAAAAGATTTTAATCTTTTATTTGTCCTCCTTTAGGCATTATACTCAAACATGCAAATTGGTACACTAAAGAATATTCACATGAAAATCAAATATAGTATTAGTTATTACATGTAATTGACAAAAACTTTGCAACTATCTTGAAGTGAGTGATTCATTGAACAAAAATATCAATTACCATACTATAATTTAAATTTTAGAAAATAAAATGACAGAAATAAAATAGAAATCTGTATTTTATGGACAAGAAAGAAGGGTGAAAGATGCAGTCCAACATAGCAGACTAAAGGAAAACTAAACACCTCACCTCATCTGCATCATCATTATCATAAGAGTTATATCTGAAGGCCTGACTCAGATTATTTGCCAAAGCTGTTACATCATAATCTCTATCATTGATCTCGTCTTCATCACTATCTCTAGTCCTGTCTTGCATTGCAGTTGGACGACTGGAAAGAATACCATAAGTAGTTATACATTTAGATAAGTAGTTATACATCTAGTTCACGTAATTAGTTAGATAACGGTCATCTTTAGATTTTCCTGTAATAAATTAATAATAGCAAGTCAGTTAATTGATAGCAGTTGACCTTTAGGGTTAGTAAGATTAACTGACGTGCAAAATTAACTACGCTTGTCTGCAGCAGCAGCAGTTGTTTTTTACAGAATGCTTACATTCTAAGGAAGACCTTTTCTTTGACAGAACTGAAGACATGTTAAGATGTAGTTGATGATACAGACAACGCATATCAATGCGTAGTTTGCAATTTGACATTAGATACGTACCCACAAGCCCACCGATAAACATTCTCCACATTGTTGCGTTCTTGCAGGACATTAGTTTGCCAAACATTCCATGCAGCATGGTCCTAATTTCAACAGAAAGATCATTAGATAAAATTTATGCACAGAAATAGACATTTGCATCACTATACATTATTATGCGTTAAAGGTGACAGTCTGATATGTTGAACTTATTCATCTGCCAAAATGAAACAAAAACAGAACAAAATAAATAAATCTGAAAATAATGTGCACCTTCTTTAACCACCACTAGAACATCATCAAGTGATGGTGCGATTCATTTGTTATATTTATTCTAAAACAGTGAAGCATGCAATGAGTTCTAACTACAATCACCCTGATCAACAACTTCAGATTCTAAACGAAAACAAAATAAGGTTTCCATTGTTTAAATAAATATTTGACAGTGCATCAAGTCTGATTTTTTCCCCCTGTATTGCTGTGGCTAAAATATCAATTTCATCCAAGTCTTTTTGTTAAGACCCCCAACCACCCCCCACCTCAAACCAATTCGAATACATTTGGTTGCACAATTTGCAATAAAGTGAATTTAAAGCCCTAAATTGAGAATCGCAGAATTGCACTTCCAATCCATGATGTTTGGCTTCCAATAATTGTTCATGGAATTCGGAGTCTTGTCTGTCTTGATATAGTTTAAATCTTTGAATTGTGTCCACTGCTGCTTATAGTTGTAAATGTGGCCCCGCCAACCTAAGCATCTTCCTTGATATATTTTAAATATTTGAATTGTGTCCAATGCTGCTGTATATAGTTATAAATATGGATACACCTGTATGAGCATCTTCCATAAACCAACGCTATATGTAAAATTGCCATCCTTTTCCAACTCTAGGAATTGTAACAATCTCTAGAATCTAATGAATTCCAATTCACCACTTAAAACAGATGGGAAATGAGAACTGAAATTTCACATTGAACTGGAATTCCTAAATTACAGAACTCAAATACTGGAATCGGAATTTCCTCGGTTTCCAATTTCTTCCAAAGATTTAACTCTACACAGAATTTTTGTTCCAATGGGCTTTAGATTGCATGAATTGCAGTGTAGCCCTCACAGGAAACTAACTGCACCTCATGAGTCCCGGCTGTTACTTTCTTGCTATCTTATATCCCCGAATCCACAATTTGATAATGGAAACAAAAAAATATTGACCTCTTTGTGCACAATTTTAGGCCCCAAAAACAATCCCAATACAATGATGTTTTGTTCCACCAAATCTATACTATTCCGTAGTTGGTGACAGTGGTTATACTTATACTACGGATACTACAAGCAAATTAACCAAACTGATGGTGAAACTGAAGCAGGATATCTTCCTATATTGGCTTATTCAAAATGATCACCCGTCGAGTTGCCCTCAAAAAACACAAACACGCAATCTTATTCAATCAATAACTTGGATATAGCATAGTACATCAGGATTACCATGATACTTCCATGAATATGTCATCTTTTGCATATTTAGTAGTTCAACAACTGAGCAGATAAGTACACATGCCTATGTTTATAAAAAGAAATAGAAGCACAAAAATCATTAGTGAACCAAAGCAATCATACTCAGATAAATAAAATATTAACCTGTAAATATTTCTGAATATGATCATTGCAACTGCCCATTTGAACAAGCTTGTTAGCGATCCGTGTTATATGTCCAATATAGCCAGCACGAGGTGGCTGTCTGCCAGCAGTGGATTTTGTCAGCTGCAAAGCCAAAAAGTTGAAAGATAGTAAAGGTACTAGATTCTAAGTTGTTTCAATCTAATAGACAATAAATGACAGACAAGATCTAGTGCAGACACTTGAAAAGGAAAGTTATGAATATCTTTACCAGATTTGAATCATTAGATAGACTGGGATCTTTATCCGCTTGTAGAAATTTCCCTACCATATTGCAGTCTTGAAATAGATGATCAATGATGGCATTATTCTTGCTATCCAGGCATGCTGTTATTATGCTCTCTACATGATGATGCAGTGAATTGTTGAAGGGATACCTGCAGGCCAAATATTGATGGAATGCATTTATTGATAAAATCATTGAAACTCTACTGCTATCAGTTGCAAGAAAATAAAAAGGTACGCTTACTCAAAAAACAAATCTAGTATTCTCTGTATTGCACCAGAGTTAACCAATTCCTTCTCTGCAGCTTCATCACCACTTCCTAATAAAACTGCAATGAATTCCACAATCTGGAAAACAAAAATAGAAATATAAGTAGATGTAGGAAATCTAGTACATGAACACTAGATGTTCCATTGTTGACATTCACATCAGAAATTAGGTTTTGGAGATGGGACTTTTCACTTCAAGGTAAAGTGCGAGGAGGAGCAATAACATAACACATTAGAAACTTCAGTTGTGCAAATGCTCTGGATTTGGTTGCATCCAACCCAATCCAGATTAAACCCAAATGAGAGTGTCGGTATAAGAACAATACAACCCATGCATTTACTAGGTCCAGGTTAATATCTGGATGCTTGCCCCTTATTGCACCGATATATTTCAGCAAAATTAACTATCTAGATAGGCATAGCAGTGTTGGACAGATAAGATCCCATTAGATCCATAATATAGGCATAGCAGTGTTGGACAGATCAGATCCCATTAGATCCATATACAGTCAAATTGAAGTTTGATTCTATTTTTCATCAAGACTAAATGACAGCTAAAGATTTGGACCAAATAGGGTCAAATAGATTATGGTTTCATCAACCCAGCCCATTTGCACCCACCCATATTAAATATTTGGTATCCAATCTGCAATGATGAATATAATTCCACCACATTAGCAAAAAAAATAACTTCTCAAGAATATATTATTGATCAACATGCGCAATTTACAGCACCCCCCCCCCCAAAAAAAAAAACCCCCCCCAAAAAAAAAAAAAATCTGTTGTTAATTTACTTTTATGGGCAAAATGCGCTTAAATATTCCAACATTTGGGTGGTACGTTTACATATTCGTGTTATGGTTTACAGCTTACCACTCTTTAACCGTCTCTTGGTGTCTTTTCTTAAAGATTCCAACGTTTGGGGGGTACTTTCACATATTCACCTTATGGTTTAATCCGCTACAGCTTACCACCCTTTAACCGTATCATGGTGTCTTTATTTTCATATAACCAGATTACCCTTTAGTGCACCAACCGTTTTTATGCTGCTATTTTGGCAAAGTTTTCTAGAGAAAGCTTCAGCTACCAGAACTGGAAAAATGGTAAACAGGCTGAAAAGGGTGGAAGGGATGAAGCAAGAGAGGAGCTAGGGCGCAATGAATTTAGCGCAAAAAAATAGGTTTGGTTGTTTTGTGGAGAAGATGAGCTCACTTCCAAGTGAATATTGCATATAAATTGGGTGGTTTTTGTTTTTTCCCTCTGATCTTATATAACCTTTTAGGACCATCTTATATGTTTGCAGCATGAACTAATAGTTAATTTTTGTTTTTAAGCTTCTTTTTTTAAAGTAGAGTGTATTCATAAGAGATTTAGATGTCTTTAAATGTTTTTGGGTTATTTAAACCATTATTTGTGAGTTATTTATTAGTTTACAATAATTTTAAAATTTATCCTGTGTATGCTCATTCAAAAAAAATCACATAGATTTATTGTATTTGATTTATTAAAAGGGATAAAAATTAACAATGAACCAAAACTGGCATTAGTTGGAAATTTTGAAATGATTGCAAGAGTACATTTGTCCAAAAAAAAAACATATGATCTATCATAAAAGAATTCCTAACTGAAGGAATCAACTTGAAAGAATATGGAACTTGAAGATGTAGACTTCTTAAGCGATCAAAGAATAATGTATGTATATGTTAAAAAATCCTAAAACATGGAGGTATTTCAATGCATTTTGCCCTACTTTCATAGCAACATTACACAAATAAACCAACATACTTTTAGGCGATGCTTCCCAAGCGGTGGTCTTAGTTCACCGTAAGTAGTGGGAATGATACTTTCATCAGAAGACACGGCCAGCAAAGTAAGCAGGACACCTGTAAATAGCATATTCAAAACAAAGGCAGTGAACACTCAGTGGATGTAAAAGAAAACTGACAAGGCAAAAGTTCTATCAAATAAGCATTTTATTAGATAATCAGAACTCCAACAATAATATTTGTCATGCCAAATACCGAAGGAACAGACAAGTAGCAACTTGCAAGAGCTACATCACTAAGGCGTGAACAATTAGGCTAAGTTACAACCATGCAAAATTAGGCTAAGCGATCATAGACAGTTAAACCAAAAGACGAGTTGAGCAATTCCATAAGACGAGTTGAGCAATTCCATAGTACAACTCTTTGATGTTGACCCTACCCTGTCGAAACCAATTTTTTGAAAAAAGAAAAGGAAAATGATAGAGATTAATTTCAAAAATGGCGGCATCTCATTTGAAGTTTTATAATAATAAGCAAATTTTTTGTACAATAATTGATAAAATATGCAAAAGCACAAATGATGAAGCAAAGTACTACTGTTTTTCAACTAGCCGGTCTAAAAATCAAATCAAAGGAGAAGACTTGTGATCCTAAGTTCCAATTGACTTGTTCACACCAATACACCCCTAATTAGACCAGTTTATATAAAACATATCTTGGCCCTTCTCCATTCCCAACTCTTAAACCCTAATTGTTCCTAGATGAGAGTTGAAAGACGGCGCACATAGCCTGCTAGATCTGAAGCGTGAATTGAATCAAAAATTATGAATGTTCCTCCATTTGTCCTCTGATTCCTTTTCTCCTCTTCTAGCTTGGTGTTGCAATAAAGCTTGATTTTTGCTTTTTTAGAATTTCATCCTAATTTCATTTGACTGGTATTATGTGACATTTTTCCAATTGCTCTTGTTTTTAAGATTTTTGATATATTTTGGGGAGTTCAGCTGAAATTTATTGTTTCACGCAATTTCCAATTTTCACCATTTGTGATCAATGCAAGGCATGCAAAGCTGAAACCTCAATCCTAGAGCTGTATATAGCAATTTATAAAACATTTTTGTCACTAAATGAGTCCTCAAAGATCATCCAAGATTGCATATATTTTTTTGAAACGATGTCCTCGGTTACATCAGTCAACAACATCCTCTTCAATGTCACCATAATTATGAATAGAAACCCGTGAATGAAGAAAAGGTACTTTTGGGCATTTCATACCCTTGATATGAACTATGCCCTCATTCTGTGTATATTTTTTCAACTAAGCCACTTTACTATCAATTCTAATCTCAATATTCTAGCTATTTTTTCCCATTAGAAATAATTCATTCTTTAATCCCACAAATAATGCAACATCTTTGCAAACAATGTGGATCCATGAACATCATCCTACTAGTAAATGCATGTGCACGTAGCGCACGGAGACAGTCGTCACCCGGGCGCAAAGTGAAAACGGAGACAGTCGTCACTCAGGCGCAAAGTGCAAAAAGGGGATAAAATGTAAAAAAGCAGGAGGTAAAAATTAGAAAATGCGAAAAGCAAGGGCCTAGGGGCAAGAAAACACAGGGGCAAAGTGCAAAAAGGACAATGACAAAGTTGTAAATAGTGTAAAGAGGAAAATGGGGGGCTTTTGTTTCGGGTCTCCACACCCACACCACAAATTGCACCCACCCCCACCCCCATGTGGGTGGATGAGATGGCACATTCCTCCAACCGCCACCTAGGACAAACCTTTGTCCGAGTGGGGCAAAGGTTTGTAAACATCCCCCTTTTGTATAATAGATATGGTATTCATGATAAAGTGATAGGGGCTGACAGCCCATCGTTATTGAAGGCATCTCGTTGTTTATCAATTGGTCACTAACAAATCTTGTGTCCATAGTCATATTTATGATATAATTCTAAAAGTGTTAATGAAATCTGTAGAAAGTGAAGTAATCGAAATTTTATAAAAAAAATCCTAATATAAACCACATCTTGTGGCATCCAAATAATTTGACTTGATTTAAGCCTCATTGCTCCTGCATCAAACATATATGTTGTATGAAGCTCATCCAATGATCCTCGAGTGGACTTCTCCATGTCCTCAGATATTCTAATTTCTTGTTGTTCCTAGCGATCCTGCTAGAAGATAAAATTAGAATGTACAATTTACCATACGCATAGCATTGGTGAAATCTTCCTCAAAGGTATGTGGGATGATCAAACAAACTTGATTCTAGTGTTAAGGGTACTAACCGGTAAGAGTACTGATCAATGAAAATATGAAATCTTTTTAAATCACACAGCATAAATAGGAGGTATCTTTATATTCCTAAAAGTTTCTTGGACTAAAGATATTGAAACTTTACCATGGCTCACCCCTGTTGAATACTCAAAAAGTTTGATCAGACACTAAAATCCACCACCTCTCAATTGTATTTCCAGATATCTGAGCTTTCTTTTCATTGCTCTCGTGGAGCAGCGTTGCCAAAGTCGGCAGCAAATTACAATCAGCAAAACTAGCATACATGCTTGGGATCAACAGCACAGTTCATCAAAAAAATCCCAAGCATTCTTTCAATCTTCATTGTTGAATTATTTCAATTAAAAAACTTGAATTTAACCTACAGTAGGTTTATTTTGAGTAGGTTTATGTCGATCACACACAATCCTCAAATAAACATGTTTATATACTAAACCTGAAGGTTTTGCACCTACAAGTCAGCCACTCTGTTTTCCACACGACTCTGCTTAAGATGCTTAACAATCCCAGGATCCACGACCAGGAGTAGTAAAAATCAAGGCACAAGACATCTATATTAGAACTATCCTCTTCAACCAGCAATGCTTCAAGAAGACATAAAGAACCCAAAGACAGGTTCTTCATACCGGAATGAAGACTCAACAATTTAGGCATTAGGCTGTAGATTAGAACCGTCCACATAAGATGCATGATATTGCTTGATATTTAGAGGAAGCTGATGCAGCAGCAGCAGCAGAAAAAACAACGGAATGCTTAATACCAATTTATTGCCAATAGATACATGAATCCTTCTCCATTTTGTTAATATCATAATGCCGGCTCTCTACCACCCAAGAAAAATAAAGAAAAGGAAATTCAATGCCAAAAATAATACATTAAAATGATCCAGCAACTCCAAGCTTTAGAATAGTCAAGAATATCCTCAATGCAGAAACATACGGGCAAAGGAACAAAAAATGATTTTGTCAATTTTCATTTCAAAAATAAGATCACATCCTACGTCTTCTGTGCCAAACTAACTACACTCTTGTTTCCTAACACAAATCAGTCAATTGACTCTCCAGCCTTTTATCTGAACAAACAAACAATAATTTAACTGCCTTATCTGAACCACCAAACACAAACTGCCATATAATTCCCTTCGTGAAACCTAAATTTTAAAAATACTAAGATGTTGAATCCTATTCTAGAAGAAATGCAATGGATTAAGATTCTATGAAGCAAAAAAATAAATTACAAACCAATAAAGGCTGACCAAATTTTGTTGTGGTTGACATGACTAAAACTCCTTTAGTATCTTTATCCTGACAATGCATGAAAGGCATCTATGAGAAAAGAGGTGGTCCATCATAAACCGTAGAAGGATACTCATCAAAGATTAAAAATATGCCACTGAATAGTTTAAGTTTGCACAACAAAGAAACAGTAAAATTCACCTTAACTGGAAAAATGTCTGCATAGGAGGGTCAAAATATTTGGTATAGAAGAAGCAAAAATCAAGGTCACGTAAGAATTGACGGGTAAAAAGGAAGAATGTCCCAGAACCCCGAGAATAAAGATATTAAAGGGTAAGAACAAAAATGCTTATAACCAAACTGCACTAGCGGCTTCCAGATGCATGAACCATTATGCCGCTTGTCTGCTCATCTGCAGCAGGATTTAATCCATAGGGCCAAAATAAAATATAAAAAACAGAAAAGTTTACCAGCTGTATTGATTATTAACTTCAACAGAAAGCGGGAGAAAAAAGCCATATTCAAAATAAGCAAAACTTAGTAGTCTCAATATGAACTGCCACCTTCCAATTACAACACATCAGTTGCTCATCTTCCTGCATCAGCCTAGACTCTGCAACAGGCTCTTCACCTTTAAAATGGAGAAGCTCAGACACAGGCTTACGTCGTAACCCATGTGCGGGAAAGAACCCCAAGGAATTATGTGAAAAGACCGGTCGCAAAGGGAGTCTAGACTCTGCAACAGGCTCCTCACCTTTAACATGGAGAAGCACAGACACAGTATTACGTCGTAACCCAAGTGCGGGAAAGAACCCCAAGGAAATATGTGAAAAGACCTGTCGCAAAGGGAGAAGAACTCCTTCAAGACACCCAAACCACAGACTACCCTCCTCCGAGAACCCACATAGGCGCAAACTTCGCTAGCCCGACCCCTTACTTGCATGATGAATTTGGAGCCATGCAATACTAATTATAAAAATCCCATTGCAAACTAGTGATGGAAAGATTAAACCCCGTGATACCCCACAAAAATCCCAAAATGTAATAAAGGGTTATGACAGTTACGTTGTGTGCGCAAGTGGCCTTGGGGGCCGGATGTGGCCATGGCCTAAGTCATTCCACATATTGCAAAAGTACAGTACAGAAAACGCATGTGTATTATACAATTAGCTCATTTTAAAACACAGAACAATTTGGCAGTATAAAACGGAAACATTAAGAAATGTGATTTGTATACCTTCGTGTATTATTCATCTACTAACAATAACAATTATGCACAAAAAGAAATCCAACTATATGTTTTTACGATAAAAAAGGCATTAAACAAATAAATTATAAAGCACATTCTAGACATGAAATCATATAAAATTTGTCTCCTAACAAGCGACCAGAAGTGATAATTCGTAGGGGAAAACGCAAGAACTTTACCATAAACATTTATAACCAAACAAGACAAAAGACATTAGGGAGGGAGTCCCATGCAAAATCATGTATATTAACCGACAATCAGTACTACAAAGTTTAACTCATACCAAGTTAACAATCGATCAAAATTGGTGTGCCCCAAGAATGAGAAGAAATCAGAAAAATATATATTTGAATCATATTTCGGATCAATCTACATTGATTGACTAACTCTGTGATGTTGTTGCTAGCAAATAACGCAGTTTTTAGTTTTGGATCTTCAAAATCACTCATGCAGGAGAACGAGGCGATTCTCTCTGGTCAAAGATAAAAACGAAAGCTTGAGTCGTAGTATTTTTTGGAGTTCTAAAGCCTATTTATATTTCTATATCAATCTTTTTTATATTCAATCTTAGCCCTGAAATCAAAATTGACTTTCATGAGTATATTGACCACCAAAAGGTATGGATAAAAGATATGGCCTAAAACATTGCCGTGTGTCCCACGGTCCACCTACTCCCAAACCAAGCCCCACATTCACTCTACATTAAAAGCAGGTCACGCACACCTCACAGCCTAATTAATGACTAAGCACTATGCAAATTCAATCGTGTCAATTAAAGATCATGTTTCGATTAGAGGAGAAAAGATGCTGAATTCAGGCGTACTAATCAGTCGGTACACAAACTGAACAAACATTTGGTACGTATGTCAATTACAAATATAAAATGCATACTGATTAAGAAGGGTCATGGCCCCCTTCAAATTCCATTATTTAGTCCCCCCCCCCGGGTATCCCATTTAAACCAAGCAGTTGCCTATTATGAGCAATAATTATACCATTACATAATAAATTAATGCCTTCAAATGTGGAAAGATTCGTGTCAAAATGGTATACAAGGCAATCGATCTCATGAAAGTAGGGGTTTGTTAAAGAAATATGCTTTAGAATGAAACGGAAACTTGGACCATTACTGGCAGCTAAAATGCATAAATGAGTCATATAATTATGTCCATGTTACCTTTATGTTGATATATAAAAAGCATTGTAACCAGATATAATTAATGTCTATAACTAATAAACTTCATTCTTATATATTAGCCCTCTTCAATACAATTTAAGCATCACTTTTCATTTTTTTAAGTAGTAAATGTTTTATAAATAGCAAATTAGTTGAACATATTTTGTGGAGTTTTAAAATTTAAACATATATTGTTCATCAAATGATTTGTTTATTAACACAAATATAGCAATATGTTTTCTTAATTAGGTACACAGTTGCACCGCCCCTTTCAATAGAATTCCCAGGTCTGCCGCTGCATGTGAGCCAAGCTAAGTCAACAGGGACTTCGTAATTATCACTGGAAAGTAAAAACTGGCAGCCCTTTCATGTACATGGAAGAAGGCCGGTTAGACATGCTACTAGGTCTCTGATAATGGAAAATGCCCGTGATCTGATAAATGCTGATAATAACTTACCCAATTTTGGTAGCATTGCGCTAATGGTCTCAGGTTCAACATGAATCGATGGTTCATGCAAGTGTTGACTTCTGAAGGAATGAACAAAAACAGCTGAAGCTGATCTTTTAGGATCCAGCAAGGAGATACATACAGAGAGTGCATGGACAAGAGCAGATTTCGAGAGCGGATCTTCTAGTGCATGACCAAATATCCTGGCAACAAAGCTGCGAGTAAAAGGAATTAGATATTGACAACTGTCTCCAGAATATGTGTAGCATACTAAAACAAAAACTAGATGGAGTTGGCAACAATTAACTCGGAAAAAAGGACCTTGGACTGGCAAGTTTGGCAGCTAGTGCTGATGGTGCATTTCTGATGATGGCTCCAAGCACCTCAGCTGCATTAGCATGAACTTCAGGCGAACACTGTTCAGTTTTGCACATATCAAAAGTTAGTGAACAACTTACCTCGTGTTGTTTGTTGCTAAAGTGCAAATAGGAAAATCAAAAGAACAACAAAAGGCAAAATCACATGAGCAGATAATTCTCTTTAGATCAAAGGGAACATAGGAATTTAGATGAAATAAGAAACCATGTAGGAAAACCAGGTGAAACAACATGTATAGAGCAATAATGAGGAAATAATTGGAAGGTGTGAGACATACTTAATGATGATACACGTAAAATGCATCTTAAGGTAGCACGGCAAAATATAAATAAAAAACAAATAACTAGAAACATTTCTATGCACTTACAGATGGATTCAGTTTATCCACAATCATTTCTAAAAGATTGCTATCAGAGAGCCACTGCATGACGTCCATGAAATTTGGATACAAATGATCATCAGCACCAACAAGTCGAACCAGAATCTGTTATCAAGGAAAACAAAATCCATGTTAACTGAAGAAAAATAGCAGTCTTTGCTATTACTGTTGCTAGACTTTGAAAACCATCATTGCAAAGGAGTCAGAACAATTATCGGTTGGCATAATATTGCATGTACATTTTTTCATATCATCAACACAAAACGAAAAGATTAAAAATCTGCATTGGTATAAACTACTGACCTCCATGATAGATGTGATGCCTATCAAGTCAACCAATTGGCGGAAAATTCTCTCATGGGTCTGGCATGAAACAATGATATTGTCCATCAACATATAAATGTTAAAATGCACATTGAGAACAACAGGATGCAATTTGCAAACGGGCTCAGGTAAAAAAAATATCATAAACTTAGGGCTACTAAGCAACAAGGGCATGTTTGGTTGCATGTTTGGTTGTGGACAACTTTACTTTGCATGCAGCTTTGTATGTAAAGAGTACTGTAGAAAATAACTAGCTGCAGTGATCCTCCAAAACTGTCCTCTTTCGAAAGAAAAACGAGATTTCCGAGGTTCATGAAGGGCATGTCATCACTAGTTCATCTAATAAAAGGATATAGAAAATTTTCCTAAGTAGTTGGAAACAACCTAACAACATGTTCCTTGTCTACCAGAAACCTTTCCAAATAGCACTTTGCCAACCTAACAACGTGTTCCTTGGCTCCCAGAAAACCTTTCCAAATAGCACTTTCCCAACCTATAACATGCAGTCAAACACGCTCTATCTGCCACAAAAAGGAAATACATTGGATATATGATTTTTTTCCCAGGTGACAAAAGGAGCGGACCCCCCACCCCCAAGATAAATAAATATATATTATGCAATTTATGGCTGATGCATATGTCCTACAGATGGCAAAAGTCAAACAAATATATCAGAACAATATAATCTACCCAGCTATTGCTATTTTCAATGTGTTGTTTTAGATTTATTGTGTTGTTGTGTCATAACGAGGCATGTCCACGTTGGCATTTGTGCTTCATGTTATTACTCATTTACTCTAGGATTTAGATTCCGTTCATGTGACAAACACACGGATATT